>OZ007589.1:243938350-245150866 GCA_963931845.1 Maratus michaelseni
GCTAAACTGCACTTATAAATATTTTCTACTTCTGGTTCAATAAATAATTATTTTCTTTTCAAGTTATTCAGGGCATGATGTTGATTATTGGATAGCCTTAGAGAGATGTTAGTGAACAAACAAATCATTAATAACTCATCATATGTTTGAACTGGAGACAGCTTTCATTTTCCTACATATCCTCATTTTCCTGCGATTTCTATTTATTTAATAATTTTTCTGCACTGAGAGAGAACATTATTTATTTTGAAATCAATTTGTTCGTAAATTCTGGTGGCAGTCAATCATTTCAACATTTTAGCAACAGAATTATTTTGCCCGTAAAAGGGTTAATAAACAATAAATTCACGCCATCATTAACTTCGATTTTTATAAAGCTAAACTGCACTTATAAATGTTTTCTACTTCTGGTTCAATAAATAATTATTTTCTTTTCAAGTTATTCAGGGCATGATGTTGATTATTGGATAGCCTTAGAGAGATGTTAGTGAACAAACAAATCATTAATAATTCATCATATGTTTGAACTGGAGACAGCTTTCATTTTCCTACATATCCTCATTTTCCTGCGATTTCTATTTATTTAATAATTTTTCTGCACTGAGAGAGAACATTATTTATTTTGAAATCAATTTGTTCGTAAATTCTGGTGGCAGTCAATCATTTCAACATTTTAGCAACAGAATTACTTTGCCCGTAAAAGGGTTAACAAACAATGAATTCACGCCATCATTAACTTCGATTTTTATAAAGCTAAACTGCACTTATAAATATTTTCTACTTCTGGTTCAATAAATAATTATTTTCTTTTCAAGTTATTCAGGGCATGATGTTGATTATTGGATAGCCTTAGAGAGATGTTAGTGAACAAACAAATCATTAATAATTCATCATATGTTTGAACTGGAGACAGCTTTCATTTTCCTACAGATCCTCATTTTCCTGCGATTTCTATTTATTTAATAATTTTTCTGCACTGAGAGAGAACATTATTTATTTTGAAATCAATTTGTTCGTAAATTCTGGTGGCAGTCAATCATTTCAACATTTTAGCAACAGAATTACTTTGCCCGTAAAAGGGTTAACAAACAATGAATTCACGCCATCATTAACTTCGATTTTTATAAAGCTAAACTGCACTTATAAATATTTTCTACTTCTGGTTCAATAAATAATTATTTTCTTTTCAAGTTATTCAGGGCATGATGTTGATTATTGGATAGCCTTAGAGAGATGTTAGTGAACAAACAAATCATTAATAATTCATCATATGTTTGAACTGGAGACAGCTTTCATTTTCCTACATATCCTCATTTTCCTGCGATTTCTATTTATTTAATAATTTTTCTGCACTGAGAGAGAACATTATTTATTTTGAAATCAATTTGTTCGTAAATTCTGGTGGCAGTCAATCATTTCAACATTTTAGCAACAGAATTATTTTGCCCGTAAAAGGGTTAATAAACAATAAATTCACGCCATCATTAACTTCGATTTTTATAAAGCTAAACTGCACTTATAAATGTTTTCTACTTCTGGTTCAATAAATAATTATTTTCTTTTCAAGTTATTCAGGGCATGATGTTGATTATTGGATAGCCTTAGAGAGATGTTAGTGAACAAACAAATCATTAATAATTCATCATATGTTTGAACTGGAGACAGCTTTCATTTTCCTATACATATCCTCATTTTCCTGCGATTCCCATTTATTCAGTAATTTTTCAAGTAATCATAAAGTTTTAAGGAATATAAAATGTGGAATTTAGAGTTTCATTTCTCTGAGATTTATATTTATAATATTCATTTATTATATTTTAATGACCTCTAAAAATTCGGCGGATTAAAAGAAAAAAAGTTTTATGAGATATTTTTTTATAAAATGTTCGTTGAGATTATCGTGCGACTTTTCTAAAATTTTTTTGAAAATTTGTGCTAGGTTTTTCTTTAGTAGAAAACGCATAAAATAACTCATTTATCGTTATATTGTTATTTTTTATAACAGCAACATTCGATAAATGCTGCGAATAAAAATTAAAGGCGACAGTTACTTTAATAACAAAGTAGTAAACAAATGCAATAAAATATAGTTCATTTAATATAGATAGATTAATGTAATATCCTGTTTAATATGATTTATTTTATTATCGTAAATCAATCTAATTGTTGTATATTAATTTATTAATATATATTAATTTATTATATTAATTTATAATATTTGAAGTCAGGCATTAAACAAAAATTACTTTAAGTTATTTCGTTGAAATTTAATAATATAATTTTAACTATTTTAATTTAAGTATTAGAGTAGTTTTATATTAGTATAATGTTTATACTTATAATAAACAATAAAAGTGCGATCACTTATATACAAAAACAAAATCAATCACTATTATAGAAATTTTTGATATTACAACAGGTGAATGTTTACATTTTAATTAAAAACTTTATATAAAAACACAAGTTTTTATGCTTTTTAGAGTCCAAATCTATTTTGCAATTTAGATTGAACAATTCCAAATGTTGAAAATATTCTCTTTACACTGGCAGAAGATGCCTTTGCTGTAAAAGTTGTTCAATTTCACAAAAAAAAATTGCTATTAAATTTATTAATTTCATTTTCTTGGCTTTTCCACCATTCATATGCTGTTACAGTATGTACAATACTAGATTCAAAGAAGCATTTCTTTAAAGATGAACTCTTTGCATTGAATTTAATAATCAACGGCATCAGTGAATTTAATCGATATCTTTGCTTTGCAAAATCAAAAGCATCTTTTTGTTCTTGTTGAGATAACTCTAAATGTTTTTTCTGTTTTGGATGCAGCATATACAGGGTGATTCATAAAAGATGGGCAGAACTTTAAGGGGTTATAGTACACTTAAAGACAAATAATATTAAATAGGAGACTAAGGGTCCCAGACGTATTCCCAAGGAGATAGGGGGCATTAAAGTTTAGGGTCCGAAATTTCAAATGATTATAAAACATGGAAAAATTGGTCGATTCGTTTGCGGTTTTTGCAAAAAATTTTCTTTATGCCAGTATTTTCTTGAAATAAAATTTTAAAGTTCAATTTCAAAAAATGCCGATAGGGGGCGCTTTAGACTTTGGAGTAACAAACAACTATTTTTTAACGTTATTTTTTGTATTTCTTTAAATGATTTCGAAAGCTTAGACTTAAACTTAAATTTTGATCTAAAAATCTGAGTCCTAACGAGTAGTTAAGTAGCGTAAACTGAAATTTGAAATTTGAAACCCTTCTCCCCCCAGAACAAAAATCAGTTATTCCCGATCTTTGTGTCGTAGATTAGGCTCTAACTACTGCCGCGTTTTGCTAAAATTATTCTTTATGTCAGTATTTTCTTGAAAATAAATTTTAAAGAAAATTTTCAAAAAATTCCGATAGAGGGCGCTTTAGACTTTGGAGTAACGAACAACTATTTTATACCGTTATTTTTTGTGTCTCATTAAATGCTTTCTAAAGCTTAGACTTAAACTTAAATTTTCAGCTCAAAATCTGAATCGCTGAGCGTGGTTCAGTAGCGAGGGGAGGGGGTTCAAATTTCAACTTCTGAACATAGTTCAGTTTGCACTACTTAACCATGCCCAACGATTCTGTGCTGTGATACGAGGCAAAAATACAACTTTCGTCAAGGACTGCATAGTCGGAATTCACTCATAAAGGCACTGGCACAGTTGGAAACGTCGCTCATGCAAACGTTAAAGCTCCATTCCTGACGCTAGTCACCGGGTGAAGAAGGAAACAGAAAGTATGCAAATGTCAAATGGGGAAGAAGAAGAACACGTATGCAAAATTTCGACACGATTCAGGCATAAAAACCACTGAACGGTGAGTCAAGTGTAAGTCGCTGTAGTAATGAATCGGAAGATGGTGCCCTTCACGAATAAGGAAAAGGCTGAGATGCATTTAATTTACGGAGCGGCAGATGGAAATGGTGCAGAGGCACAACGAATGTACGGAGAGCGATTTCCTAACAGGCGGTTGCCTAACCGCAAAACTTTCGAGCGCTTGCACAGACAGTTGTGTGAGACGGGATCATTTCTCGCTTCCCGGTCGAATGCAGGTCGTGCAAAAAAGGACGAATCAGTAGTTGTTGCAGAAGCCATTCTGGATGTAGTAGCGGCGCAGCCAAGTACAAGTACACGAACAGTGGCTAGCCAGGTGGATACCTCACAGTCCACGACTTGGAGGGTACTGAAGGATGAACATTTGCTCCCGTTTCATGTGCAACGAGTCCAGAAACTGTCTCCAGGGGATTATCCAAATCGTATTGAATTCGCCCGCTGGTTTCTGCAGCAGAACGCGCTAAATCCACATTTTGGACGAACTGTGCTTTTCACCGATGAATGTACCTTCACACGTGAAGGTACATTTAACACACACAATGCACATGTATGGGCGGATGTCAATCCACATGCTACGTATCCACATGCTCATCAGAGACGCTTTTCCATCAATGTTTGGGCAGGAATCCTCGGAGACCACCTAATCGGACCGTACCTTCTTCCTGAACGCCTCAACGGTAAAACATACCTCACATTTCTGCAACATGTGCTGCCAGACCTGTTAAACGTTGTTCCTCCACGCATCCGGCGGGTCATGTGGTTCCAGCACGATGGAGCGCCAGCCCATTACGTACGAGACGTCCGCAACTATCTGGACATCACATTTCCGAACAGATGGATTGGTCGAGGTGGTCCTGTTGCTTGGCCTGCTCGCTCGCCAGATCTTTCACCCCTCGATTTCTTTTTTTGGGGACGATTGAAGGCTCTTATGTATGAGACACCCATTGAATCCCCCGAGGAACTGGTCGCCAGACTTTCCGCCGCTGTAGGGGAAGTGCTCGAAAAGCCTGATGTTTTCGCGAATGTTCGCCGTTCCATTCGTCGCCGTTGTTCTGCGTGCATAACCTCTGGTGGTCACAATTTTGAACATTTATTGTGATTACATGTTAATAAATATGCTTTGGTAACATAATCCTAATTTGTGTCTTTTTACCTCGTATCACAGCACACAATGTGTGGACATGGTACATTGAACTGTGCTCAGGAGTAGAAATTTCAAACCCCTCTCCCCAGAAACTTAACCACGTCTAACGATTCAGATTTTGGGCTGAAAATTTAAGTCTAAGCTTTAGAAAGCATTTAATGAGACACAAAAAATAACGGTATAAAATAGTTGTTCGTTACTCCAAAGTCTAAAGCGCCCTCTATCGGAATTTTTTGAAAATTTTCTTTAAAATTTATTTTCAAGAAAATACTGACATAAAGAATAATTTTAGCAAAACGCGGCAGTAGTTAGAGCCTAATCTACGACACAAAGATCGGGAATAACTGATTTTTGTTCTGGGGGGAGAAGGGTTTCAAATTTCAAATTTCAGTTTACGCTACTTAACTACTCGTTAGGACTCAGATTTTTAGATCAAAATTTAAGTTTAAGTCTAAGCTTTCGAAATCATTTAAAGAAATACAAAAAATAACGTTAAAAAATAGTTGTTTGTTACTCCAAAGTCTAAAGCGCCCCCTATCGGCATTTTTTGAAATTGAACTTTAAAATTTTATTTCAAGAAAATACTGGCATAAAGAAAATTTTTTGCAAAAACCGCAAACGAATCGACCAATTTTTCCATGTTTTATAATCATTTGAAATTTCGGACCCTAAACTTTAATGCCCCCTATCTCCTTGGGAATACGTCTGGGACCCTTAGTCTCCTATTTAATATTATTTGTCTTTAAGTGTACTATAACCCCTTAAAGTTCTGCCCATCTTTTATGAATCACCCTGTATACAAGAAAATGCATAGGTGTGAAAACCATTTTATATAGACTATCAAGGTGCTGCATCACTACTTTATTTTCTCATTTTTCTTCAATTTTTTTTACAAGATCTTTACAGATATACACAGTATCAGCAATGCTGCAGTTATCTTCTTGAATTTTGTCATTTGCAATTGGTTCCAACTGTTCAAATATTTCTTATCAATAGACAAAATTGGACATACGGTTTTTAATGTTTGTATCGATGTTCTCTGTTTTCTTCGTTCAGTAAAGTAGCTCAACTTTTAATGCAAACTTCGAGTACATCTTTAATTGAATTCATTCGAGTTTTGCGACGTTGAATTAATTTCAAAGCATTTGTATGTGATCTATATAATGCATTTGCAAGGTAATTATTGCAAAAGTACTTAATAATTTCTAATGAGTTTCCTTTGGTTGTAGGAAACTGATTTTGAATGTCATTGGATATTAAATTTAACACATGTGCTGAGCAGCCATATTTAACAACATTTATATACTCATTTGTGCTTACTAAATGTCACATTTTGGTGACATTTGCAACATTATCTGTAACAACTGATCGAATGGAGCACTGTAACTCCAATTCACATTTTTTGATACAAGCAATAACCATTTTTTCCACAATTTTAGATGTAGAGCTTTTCTACTAGTATCGATAGTAGTACACATTACCTGTCTTATAAAGGGCAAAGACAAGTAATTTGTCTGGGAAATTTCACTGGTGACCAGTGGACAGTGGCCAGTTGTAGTAGTTTTAAAAGTGGCCACTTTCTTTAAACTAGTGGCCACTTTTTTATTTAAAAGTCCTAAACAGTGAACTTTTGTTAAAATTTCAATTAGTATTAATCTAAAATTAAATAGCCCAAATATATATGTTAATATACACATATTTCAACCAACAAAAGGAGAATCATTGATGAAATGCAAAAAAAAATTACTCTTTCCTTGTAGAAAAGTGGCCATAAGGTGGATGATGACAGACAATTTAATAGCCGCTTTTTTTCATTTAATGGCCCTGTGGCCGGTGGCCAGTGCTAATTTTGCCTTTCACTGTCTTGGTTGTAACAGTTACACATATCACTGGTTCGTTACGTACATTTGACCATCCATCAAATCCAAGGCAGAGTTTTATTTTTTAAAATTGTAGCATAATTTTGCTTTTCACTTTCATAGATGGAATCTAATAAGTGCTTTCTAATTCTTTACCACAACTTTTACATTTGCCTCCAGTGCTTTTCCTGGATTCAATTTTTGTTTCATCAAAAGAGAGTTATATTATATCCTTTCTTCTTCAAGTACTACTTTCCATATTTTTTTAATTGACAAACAAAGAATAAAAACTTGCTTTCACTTATTTTTTAAATCAAAAGTTAAACTCATTACTAAAGGAAACAACAAGATAAAACTATTATCTACAGATTCTCTAACTAGAGTAACTCTCAATCACATCATATCAGATCACATGGAATAAGAACAACCATTAAGAAGATACCTGATGACATCATACCAGTCATCCTGCATCAAAGTCTGAGTTGCATGATCTAAATTTCATACGCAATAAGCATGTTTCAATGCATCCGAATTCACATTAGTCTATCCAAATGTAATCAATTTTTCATCACAATTAAAGAAAAAGAAAAACAATTTTTTTTTTTTTTTAGTTTTGGAGTTTAAAAGAAAAACCAAGTCTGAAGAAGTTAAAAAAAAAAACATTTGGTTTAAACCAGCATGGTTTAAACCAAACAACCTTGCTTTACTGTTATCCACTTTCAATTTTATCTGCATTGTTGTCAGTAGAGGTCCTTATAAATAAGAAAGTGTTGACTTATTCACATAGTGCATGCTCAGATTGAAAGTGTTTGTCCAAACGTTAGCAATTCACATTCTAGAACTTGACAATTCCTTCCTGAACAAGTCTAATTGCACGATTAAGACAAGTCATCAAAAATTAGTTTGTTTAGTGCTTGTCCAAAATCCTCTCGACCATGCTCGTGTGTCGGTATTTTCTTATTTATAAAGGTACTCTAGTTTCCAGCATCACACACGTTTGGCACACAGTAGACGATCATTTATTAAAATATTTGAAGTGCCCTTTTAAAATAACTATACACGGTACAATCACTATTTTTAGCTCAAAACATTTCCTTATGTATTAGACTTGTAATGTGAAAAGTCACATTCAAATCAATTCAATGTATGTTCAGAAAATTGTGGAAATATATACATACGTAACGGCCAAAAACAGAAGCTTGTTTTTTTTTAAAGTCGCTTAAAAATGAAATACTAATAGCTACAGTCTACAGTATTAACTGCACCAATTTCGCTTTTCATATCGGTGACAGCTAATAAATATGTTAACAGCTAATAAATTTTACATGATCATTAATATGAAATTTCATAAACAACTAAAATTAAAAGTCTTTTCAACTTTCGGTTCAATAATTCTTTTGATTCTCAAGATATTCAGGACAGAATAATGATTATCTGATATCTTTAGATGTCAGCGCACAAACAAATCATTAATAATTCATCGTATCTTTGAACTGCAGACAACTTCAATCTCTTTACACTTTGAACATTTTTCTGTCGTTTATGTGTATTCAGCAATTTTTCATCTTTAAAAAGCCACTTAGTAGTATTATATTTTTAACTAGTTAATTTATTATAGATAATTTTTTCAAGATTGGTATTTACTAAATTCAGCTCTAGTTTCAATTAAATCTAAAAAAAATTTTTTTTTTACAAAGATAGTTTTTTTATTTAATAGATGTTTAGTGAAAAGTATCGTTTGATTTTGTAAAATTCCGCTGAAAATATGGTATTTTAAGATAAGACAACAGTTCGTCTGAATACTATTAAAAGATAACTATAATTTAAATTTCAGACTTGTTAAATTAAAAAGTACACATAATACATATTAAAATTAAAAAAGTAGATGTTTCGGACGAAAATTCATCCCTCATCAGTACTATATAAAAGTAAAATCACGAAATATGACATAAGCAGTTTACAAACTGAAATCATGCATCAGAACAGTTAATTTTAAAGTTAAAATTACAACAAAACAGAATATTCCGGTGGGATTTGGCCTGCTTCATTAATCGTATTAATGGCTAGGTTTGTACACCATGACTCAAGAAATATCCATCTTTTGTAGCTACTGCAATTTAGTCTAATGATCCTAGTATTCGCAAAATCAGGGGCGTGGGTAGTCATCACATCATGGACAACAATTTTTGAATTAAGATACTTTATTTTAAAAGCGCGCCGATGCTCCTTAAGTATCTATGATCCTTTAACTTTAGAATTAACTGTTCACTTTAACATTAGACTTGCATGTTTTCAGTTTGTAAGCTGTTTATGTCATCTTTTGTGAGTTTACGTTGTGTAGTACTGATGAGGGATGAATTTACGTCCGAAACGTCTAGTTTATTGTTTTTAATATGTATTATGTATGGTTTTTAATTTAAAATGTCTGAAATTTAAATATAGTTATGGTATTTTGCTTATTAGAAAATGCAAAGTTTTCTATATATATTTATTTATTTTTCTTCTTTAAAAAGATCATTCGAGTATTTCATTTGTTTGTAAGTAAATTTATTTAATGTGTTTGAATAAAATTCAAGCAATACATTAGGGTAACTCTTTAAGTCCGTTTCGGCTCATGAAACTGGTGTTACAGTCTGAATTTGTTGTCTAAATAAAATGCATATGCATTGCACGATGAATTAAAGAATGATGTAGAGTGCTGACTCTGGGGGTGAACACTTAATTAAATGGCCGTTAAATGGTCGCTACGAAGAAGTATCTTAAACAGCCCAACAGTGGTAAATTCTATTAGAAAATTATTGGAGATACACTATATTGATTAAAATCATCGAAAACTTTCGATTTCAGACGTTTTACCGAATCTCTAAAAAAATAATTGACGATTGTTTTAGAACTTTGGGACTACAAATAACATGTTTGACCTCATATTTTTCAACGAAGATTTGATCACGAGAGCAATTAGGGGACCAACAACTGCTTTAAGAAAAAAAAAATAACATTTGGTATCACACTGTAAAATAAAATCCCAAAATAATCTGTCGCTGCAGCATATGAGAATGTGGATATTGTACATTTCTGTTAAATTGTGTATGAATAGCTTGTATATACATGAAAATATAACGATTTCTTTAAAAAGTTCGAGAAATTTTCGCATGTTTTTTTGTTTACAGCATGCAGAGTTTTCAATCGAATTTAGCACCACTTTTACAAACCTTGACAAAGTACAGCAAAAACAACATAGTGCATTTAGAATATAAATAGATTAAGTATTTGATGATATATGAACAGTTGTGTGACATAATATTTTACTGCGCATGCGCCATAGATACCAAAGATTTTTTTCCATGATTTGGTAGTCAACTCATATAAACAGAGAAATCGAATATCTTTAAAACTCATAGGTATAGTGACGATGTAGTAAACTGAATTTCGGTTGCTTTAGAAAAGTAGCCGAATCATGAGGGATTTTCAAAAACTGTATTTTTTATTTACTGACTTCCAACAAAGGAGTTCGTATTTAATAAATGTCAACGAGTAGATTTGGAATGAATGCTTCGATTTTGACAATTTTTTTTCTGTTGGAATAGGTTCGTTCTGGTAGTTTCCCAAGAAGAAATAAAAAAATCAATAAAAAATTAAAATAAAAAACAAATAAATTAAAAAATAAATAAAAATTAAACATGACATTTTGTGGAAAATCCCTTATCATCCAGCTACTTTTAAAAAGCCACTGGAATTCGGTTCTGACTATCGCTGATATCTTTCTGAATTTGCATGATATTCGACTGGTCTTTTTATATGAGTTGCTTTATAGAGTTGACTATTAATTCATAAAAAAGAATCTTTGGTATCGTTCGCACATGCACAGTTAGAAATTGTATCATACAAATACTTATATGTCATCCCATATTTATATCTTTATATTATAATTGTACTATGTTGTTTCTACTGTACTTTGTCAAGTTTTCTAAGAGTTGCATTAAATTTGGTTGAAAACCCTGCATGCTATAAAAAAAAACTTGCGCAAATTTCTTAAAATTTTTAAAGAAATCTTTATATTTCCATAAACATACATGCTATTCTTACATAAATGAACGCAAATGTTGTACAATATCCCCATAATCATGTGCTTCAGCTGCAGAGCATTTAGAGCATTTAATTTTACAGGATGATCCCAAATGTTATTATTATTTTTCTTCAATTTCTGTTTGGTCGCTTAATAACCCTCGTGATCAAACTTTCGCTGAAAACTATGAAGTCAAACATTTTTTTTATATATAAGTTCAAGAGAAATTCGTCAAGTATTGCTCTAGATATTCGGAAAAAATGTGTAAATACATCAAATAAATGAGTAAATAGGTGATTTTGGGGAACATATTGTTTGACAAAAAAGAGAGAGACAAAGGGAAAGTTGTAAAGCATCATCGATTTCATAAAGAATGACATTTTGAGCACACCGATACGATAAATAGTTAACTGCAAAAATGGAAGTTCTGTCACATCCTAAAATCCTATATTTCGGTTCGAGAAAATTGATTCATAGACTATAAAAACTACTCGGAAGCGTTTCCAAAACTCAGTGGCAGCTATGTATCTATACCATAGCAGCAGAGGGAAATTTTTATAAATGATTCTTCAAATTTCGAAAATAGATTGGTTTCTGAGGTTTCTAATGATAAAGATCGCTTTTCGGAATCACAGGTCACTTGGAAGAGATTATTATATACTTCCATTTGTGATTATATTAATTTTCGCAGATTAAGAAGCATTTGTCTTTATTTACAGTGTATTTGAGCTTAATTTTCAGTGTCATTTCACCCCAACTTCACATAAAAATAATCATATAATAAGAAAGGATTAGAAGATAGGTAGAACAAATGAAATTCAGAAATGGAACCTATAGAACTATTAAATAAAACTTCCAAACTAGAAGTAGATAATATATATATATATATATATAGAGAGAGAGATAGATATAGATATATACACTATCTACCAATAAGTATTTGGACACCTGTGATCGAAAAGAAAAACAACATTTATTCATATTCAATAGTTAGTAGAGCCTCCACGACAAGCAATTATATCTGCAACCTTCCTAGGCATGCCTTACAAGTCCTTGTATGACAGCTAGTACTATTTTTTTCCATTCAGCTTGGAGAAGAAAGGTAAGTTTCTTCACTGATTTTGGACGGTTGTCGCACCTTTTAATTCGTCGATCCAAGTCGTCCTAGAGGTTTACGATTAGATTAAGGTATGGGCTCTGGGCAAGTCAGACCAGTCGATCAACCTTATTGTCACTATACCAATCCATGGTTGACCTCGCCACATGACAGCTGGCCTTGTCATCCTGGAAGTAACATGAGTCCAACCCGTAGAACTGCCACAATGTAGGAAGCACACTGTCATACAAAATAGTGCAGTAGGAGTCGATGTTGAGTTTACCATGAATTGAGACCAGGGGTCTCAGGCTATACCAGGAAAAACATCCGCAGACCACAATTTTCCCTCCGCCGAACTTAACTATTGGTACAATGCATTCTGGCAGGAAGTATTCTCCATGCAGACGCCGGACCCATACCGTACCATCAGAACGGTAGAGGATGAACCTTGATTCATCCCTCCAGAGAACCCGTTTCCACTGCTGTACGGTCCACTGTCCACATGCTTTGCACCACCTTAACCGAGCAGCGCCACTGGTTGGGTGCGGTTCTTCCGAATTTCTCTGGACAGCACCCGTCGGTCTCTATCTTCCAATTTCATGGGTCTGCCGACGCTGGGCATATTCCGACAATCACCGCTCCCCCTCCGTTTCTGAATCACATAGGCCACAGTCGATTTTGGGTAATTCAGCTCGCTAGATATGTCCCTTAAGGATCGGCCATTTCTGTGGTACCCGATGATTACACCTTTCTCGAAATCAGATAACTATCTGTACTTCGCGGCATCTTGCATGCGACTGATGCCAATGTTGTTTTTGTCAGCATATTTAAGGATGAATAGCGGGACGTGTATCAGTACCGCAGATATTGGCATTTTCATAGGTGTACAAATATTTAATGGTGGATAGTGTATATATACAGGGTAATTCCAAATTCATGGTACAAATTTTAAGGATTGGTACAGAACACTGTAAGAAACAATTTTTGAATAGGAAAGCAGGGTCGGAAATTCCTTTATATAGTCAAAAATACAAGGCGTCTCACTCTTATCCGAAGTCGCGTTTTTGTTCATAACTTTAAGAGTAGTAAAGATATTTTAATGAAATCCCTACAATATGCTTACGATTCATACAACGATGAGTCTGTTACGAATTTTGTTAAAATACACTGCTGTATGGTTCACTGCACTACTGTTAAAGTTATGAACGGAAACGAGACTTCGATTTGTCGTGAGATGCCCTGTATTTTTCACTGTATAATCGGAATTTCTCACTGTATAATCGGAAATCCATAAATGGGTTTCCGATCCTGCTTTCCTATAAAAAAAATTTTTGTTACAGTGTCCTCCAAAATTCACAAATTGAAATAAGTAGAAAAATAAACAAAAGTATTTGGAGAAAAAAAAATCCTATGTTCAGAATGTAAAAACATTACAATAAGCAAATAGAAACTAATATTGCGAAACACGTTATCAAGGGTAGTATTCTACAATATAAGTAAATCGTAATTGATTTCTGTTTGAGTAAATAAGCCGAATTCGAATTTACTCTACTCAAATTGCCCAAACAACCACGATATACCACAAAAAAATGAATATATATATATATATATATATATATATATATATATATATATATATATATATATATATATATATGTGTGTGTGTGTGTGTGTGCGTGTGTGTCTGTGTGTGTATGTGTGTGTGTGTATAACTTTTAAATATTTGACACCAGATTGCAAGGACACATGAAAGATACTCGGTAGTGGGATCACTGAGCTAAAGAATGAATTCAACATGTTCTGATAAAATGAACGTTAATTTTAGAAGCCGATTTTCACAGACAAATAAAAAAATTGGTGCACAATGTTAGTGACTATGCATGTGGGATTTTAACAATATGCATATATAAAATTTTAACATTCTAGTAAAATTAGATTATTTTATTTTTACATTGTTTGAGTTATCCTTCATAAACTACCCGCATTGCAATCTGTATTGCAATGATTAACAAATTTAACATTATTCCAAACATTAAAACCGCATAATTCCTAAGCTACTTGATCAATTGATTTCCTGTTTGGTATCCTAAGATGATATTTACCGAATAATGCAAATATAATGTCAAAATTACGTGTTACTACTGAAAATTTCCAGGTATGGTGCAATTTCTATATATAGACAACCTGCTAAGAAAATTTTATGTATAACATTAATTAGGAGACATTATTTCTAATCGATTGGTACCAGTCACATTTTTTACGATGATTTGCAGTTAGATTAGTATAGAGTGATGCATTTTTTTTTCTGTTTATTTTTTCTTCCCAGGATTGTGCCTATACATATTAAGTATGTTGTAAAAATATCTCACATTTTAAGGTCTTTCGCATAAATATAAAGTTTGGGAACCACTGAGCTAAACCATTTTACAACAAAAAGAATGTACAAAAAATGAGAAATGGAAACAATTTCCAATTTCCTTACTTTCAGATAGATATAAATGAATGATCCATAAAACATGTGTAGAGATCATGAAATGAAATTTCTTTGGCGCACACACGATAAATGTCGTGTCAGATAGACTTGATGAAGGAAATCGAAGGTTTTCACCTCGGTTGAAACGTGTGTCCGTTTCTTTCCGAGGCTCCATCTTTTTTACGTATAAAAAGCAATAACTTCCCTAAAAATGTTCTCGATCAATTTCTACTTTCCTACGTGACATGTTAAAGTACTGACATTTTTCAAGCTTCGAGTCATACCTTATTTATAACTTGCTTTAAGAATCTATGTTATTGGTGTTTATTTTATTTGATAGGGTTATATAAATATTTGTATAATCATACATAAAATAATTAAATAATAACTATAAATAATTTATGAGTTAAGTCTGTTCTTAAATCATCTCAAACTGTTTCTTTTCTGACATATTTTCAAACATACTCTATACTCATCTTTATATCATACTATCATATTAAATATATGATTACTTCATCACGTTTTAATTTATAAATGATTGTTTATAAAAAGACAAATCATCCGGTCTTACACCATCGGTGGGGTAAACCATACCGCATGGATATGTTAATCTTACACAAAATAAAAAAGTTTAGACTTTCTTTTGAAAGGAAGTATATGTTTCATTTTACAACTTTGACTAAGGAATTAAACTAATAATATTGCTATTATAAATCAAATGACTTAATATTTAAAGTCTAAAATATAACTATCTGCATTACAATTTGAAAAATTGTAGAAAAGAAGTTCATCTTTTTATCAGCTTTATAAAAAACATAATTACTCTTGTCTATGTAGTTTTGGCTGTCTTTTCTTCTATCAATATTTGCGGTCTCTTAAATTATTGTTTTCAAAAATTCATTTTTCTGCCTAATAATACTGTACTTAAGTGTCATTAACTTGAGATGTTTTCATATTTAATAATTATAAAGAAAACCTAGCAAACATTAAAACAGAAAAAAATATAAAATAATTTTGTAACATAGAAACTACAGAAACGCCAGTAAGGAGATACCATAACGGTTGCTGCTGATTCTTGCCTAGAGCTAAGAATTTCAATCATTTGCCGATAGAGGGCTACTTAAATTGATCCAAGAAGAAATATCTGGTTTTCACCAGATTATGTGGTTTTGTCTTACTTTCTTCTAAATAAAATTTGTAAAATCCATTCCCAGAAAAACGAACAAACAAACAAAAATGCGGAACAAGTTAGAAGTAAATAAGACTTTAATCCGAGTTAAAAATATTCTCTGAAATCTGAATTTCACATGAGATAAAAGACACTGATGTTAATAATTTAATCTGGACTCAAAAAATATTAGTTGCATGGGATTTAACAGAACATATTCATTTTTCTCTCTTGATGCAGACAACATTTTTTTTTTTTTTTTAATAACTAAACACTAGATTAAAAAAACAAAAAATAAAATAAAATAAATAAAATAAAGCCATAATTGAAAGAATTAAATTCTAAGTTAAAATAATCTATTTTAAGCAATATTTACTTATATGGCGTAATAATAATAATTATTTAAATATTCTACTTAATATAATTAGTTTTAATATTTATTACTTTGATGTGAAGAGGACTTAAACAGTACTATTTCTGTGGAAGTTTATGGGATTATTTCTTTCGTTTTTCTTTTTTTTCTTTTTTTTTCTTTAATTACCTTTCTTTTATTATTATTATTATTATTATTATTATTATTATTATTATTATTATTTGTGCAGACGACAATTTTTGAAATAAAAAATGAAACGCAACTAGAAGATATTTTAAAGTAATAAAGTATTAATTTAAAAAGCAGTTTTCGTATTTGAAAGGGCTGACTATTAAGTTAAAATTATGTTTAACTTTCGAAATATTTATTCTTATTGTATGTATGTTTAAATTAAAAAAAATAGTTAAATAAAGTAAAAAATAAAACAATACGTTTTAAAAATTCATTTTTAATGTATGTTTGTTTTTACTTTCTTCTATCTTTACAAGAAGAAAGTATTCGATTCATTAAAGTTTTCGACTTTAGGTTTTCGACGGATTTATACGTTTTAGAAGTTCCTGACCACGATTTGACAATTTTTAGAAAATGTCTGTCTGTGAGTCTGTCTGTCTGTCTTTCCGTCTGTCTGTATGTGACAAAATTTTTGTGGGCGCTCTGTCTTAAGAACTAATACACGAAATTTAATGAAACTTTATATTCAGATTCAGTTAGACCTTGATATAAATTGGTGCTGATTAGTTTTTGGTGTAAATCGCTCAACAGGTGTTGCTGCAGTGCTAGAGTTTTCACGATTTTCACTATAGCTATATCTCAAGAACTAATCAAATAATTTCATCAAACTTCAGATTCAGTTAGACCATGACATAAGTAGACGCTGGTTATGTTTTGGTGAAAATAGCTCATGTGAAAATAGCTCAGAACAGGTGGCGCTGCTATGCTACTTTTTTCATGATTTTCACGGTAGCTATATCTCAAGAACTAATGCACAGAATTTGATCAAACTTAAGATTCTGTTAGACCTTGACTTAAATAGATGTTGATTACGTTTTGGTGTAACCAGCCCAACAGGTGGCGCTGCCGTGCTAGTTTTTTCATGATTTTCAGGATAGCTATATCTCAAAAATTAATGCACAGATTTTCATCAAACTTCAAATTCAATTAGACGTTGACATAAATTGTTGTTGATTAGGTTTTGGTGTAAATTTCCCAATAGGTGGCGCTTCTATGCTGCATTTTTCATTATTTACGCAATTTTAGCGATAGTCATATCTCAAGAACTAATGCACGGAATTTAATAAAACTTTAGATTCAGTATGACCTTGATATAAATGGGTGCTAATTCGTTTTTGTGTATGTGAAACCTAAATGAGATAGAAGAAAGTTTTGGAATTGGCACGGACGGCTAGTTTCAGTATATTCTATTAAATTTAAATGATACTCTTCATTCATGAAAGTGAAAAAAAAAGAGGTTTAAAAATTAGAAGAAGTTAAAGAAATTCTGTAACACAAATTTTTATTTACATATTTTTTTCTTTAAAAAACTTTTTCGACCAACATAAAATCTCTAGTGGTTATATTGAGCAAAATAGTTTCCTTTTAATATGAATTTTAATGGGAGTATTTTTCTAACTAGTACTTGATTATTTAATAGAAATTGTTTTACATTTTTTTTAAATTACAAAACTGATTATCAGTCCCTTGCCTAAACAGTAGTGTTTGTTGTTCTGAAACAGTTTTAAATTTCTTGAAATTATATATATAAAAAAAAAAAAAAAAAAAAAAAAAACATTTATAATAATGTTTTAATAAAAAATTTCGCTACCGATACTTTTAATGTTCCATTTATTTTTTCGACCGTTTTAAGCTTATTCTCTAAAAATTAAATTGGGTGTTTTTTTAAACAAAAGTGTTTATTTTTTCTTCTGAAAGAAAAACACACACAAATTTTGTCTGCTCCTGCGGGGAAAAAGTCTCACAAAAATCTGCAAACAAAGGAAATCCATTTAGAAAGCAATTTTACTGCCTAAGGAGAAGTGTTTACTAAATTTTGTGTGCTTATTTCATTAACTTAGTTATATTTTGCAGAAAAATAGGAATAGTAGATAAATTTGGTACAATTCATTCCCACAGAAAAAAATTTTAGGGAATTTTGAAATGTATTGGACTCTTGCCTAAAATTAAAAATGATTTCTTTATCTGAATTCTACACCGTGTCCCAAAAGTTTAGACAATCAATAAAATTTGCATTAACATAAAAAGTAATAAGGTACAATTAAAATTCGTGAGATATTAATAAATAAAAGCAGTTTTGCTGATATACACATATAAATTATGATCAAAAGTTTGAAACTGTAAAATATACATTAAATTATATAACAATGTGCTGTCCCAAAAGTATAGACACAATACAGCATTACATGTTTTCTTTTACATTTTTGTTCACAAAATAAAATATTTTTATTTTCGTCTGCTTCTATAAATGCAGAATAATTTTTCCCTTTATTTGAAATATTGTCTGCTGTGTTTTTAGCATAATAATTTATTGAAATTTTGTGGAATCAAATGAGTTTAATGTATTGTTTTGTTTGTGATTCGGAAGAGACATTTCCTGAGTATTCTGATAAAAATGCCACGTTCTAAGGCAATTTCTAAAAATGAAATTATTAAGATTTTACATTTAAAAGTGTCAGGACAAAATCTTGTACAAATATCGAGAAGAATAAAGAGACCCTTGAGCAGTATTTATAGAGTTTTAAGATCAGATGGAACATGGAATACTAGAAAACGAGTCGGAAGACCAAAGAAAACAATGTTACGTAATGATAGAATGTTATTAAAAATGGCTTCAGTTGATAATTTATCTGTGCGTGAAATTGCATCAATTTCCAGAATTTCAAAAAGTACTGTACGCAGAATTAAAGCTTCAACAAATATTGTTTACAGGAGAATGAAAGCAAATACTTGCTTAAAGCAGAGACATAAAGATGCACGTCTAAAGTGGGCTAGAAAGCATATGTCATACGGTGAAAAATGGATTTCTGTCATATTCAGTGATGAAAAGAAATGGAATTTAGACGGCCCTCATGGTCATAAATTTTACTGGGATGACCTAAGAAAAGAACCCAGGAACTGTTTCAGCAGGCAACAAGGCGGATGATCCGCAATGACCTGGGGAGCGTTTTCTTTCAACGGCCAAACATTTCTAGGATTTATGGGCAGAAAAATGAAATCAGAGGATTATCAGGATATTTTCCGTACCAATTTACTGCCAATTATGGATTTGCTTGCAGGACCGGACTGTGTTTTCCAACAAGATGGAGCATCCATCCATACCTCCACATCATCGAAAACATGGTTTAGGCAAAACAATATCACACTATTAGACTGGCCAGCACTTAGTTCAGATTTGAATCCCATGGAGAACATATGGGGGATCTTATCTCGTAAAATATATGAAAATGGAAAGTAATATACATGTGTAAATGACTTAAAAATTGCATTTGACAAAGCCTGATATGAAATACCTCTTTCAGTAATGCAATGCTTAGTTAATTCTATGGAACAACGTGTATTTGATGTTATACAGTGTCGTGGCAATACAATTAAATATTAAAAGTAAGTTTTTAGTTACTTTTATAAATGCAAAACCAAAAAAATTACAGGTGTCTATACTTTTGGGACAGCACATTGTTATATAATTTAATGTGTATTTTATAATTTCAAACCTTGGATCATAATTTATATGTGTATATCAGCAAAACTGCTTTTATTTATTACCTATCTCACGAATTTTAATTGTACCTTATTACTTTTTATGTTAATGCAAATTTTATTGATTGTCTAAACTTTTGGGACACGGTGTAATACTCGATTCTCTGTCATATAAAACTGTTTTGATGTTCTTTAAATTATAAAAGCTATCAGGAGTTCATTGTAAAAACAATATAAAATGCTCTAAAGCAAATTAAATGTTATGGGAAGAAAAAAAAATCTATCATAATATTCAAATCAAAACATTGGATTACCGATTCTCTGACGTTATATTTATAATTTAGAAAATGCTCATCTTAATCTTGAGGTATTAGATTGAGTGTATTTTTTAAAAAAATCATAAGAAATAGAAGACCACACTAGTTGCATCTCTAGGAGAAAATAAATACCTCAGAAATACCTAAAAACAAAGATTATCAATACAGGAAGCAATTTTAATACTTTGAAAAAGTTTTACTATTTTTTCTGCATATTTTATTAACTTTTTTACATTTTGCAGAAAATAAAAATAGTAAAAAAGAAAAAAAATGTAAAAATCCTTTTCTCAGGAAAAATAAATTAAATGCGGGACAAGCATGAAATAAATGGGACTTTGTCCATGGTTAAAAATCCTCTCTGAAACCTGAATTTTCCATGGGATTCCTAAAAGATGTTGGTGTTAAGAGTTTAATCTGGACTAAAGAAATATTAGTTGCATTGGAGTTAACAGAAAATGCTCCTTTTTCTTCCTTTTGGTATACAGACGATATTTTTTGAAATAAAATAAATAATATTTTTTAAATAAAATTTAAAGAAAAACGTAATTGAAAGGGTTAAATATTAAACTAAAATAATCTTTAACTTTATGAAATATTTATTATTTATGTATGTATATTTAAAGAAAAAAATGCTGGAGTTAAAATAAATAAAACATAAAACAATAATGTTTTAAAAGAACGTTTTTACTTTAAGTTTTTGTTTAGATACATTTGATTAATTGAATAAAAAACACTCTTTATTTTTCAAATTGAAAATAAAAAGGTTTTAAAACTAGTAGACGTTAAAAAAACTGTAACATAAATTTTTATTTGAATATTTTTTTCTTTAAAAAAAAATTGCTAACCCATAAAATAAACTTGTGCTTATATCGACGAAAATACAGGTTTCTTTAACTATAAATTTTAATAAAAGTACTGTAGAATCTAGTAGTTGATTATTTAATAGAAATTGTTTTACTTTTTTTTTTTTTTTTTTTTTGCAAAAACGATTATCAGCTCTTTGCATAAACAATAGGATTTGTTCTGAAGCGGTTTTAAATATCTTAGACGGAGAAAAAAAAACATTTATAATAATGTAGTAACCTAAAATGTCTCTACCTATTCTTTGAATGTTTTTTTTTCGAGTACATGAAGCTTATTCTCTAAAAATTAAACGGAGTGGACATAAACAAAAAGTTTTTTTTTTTCCTTTTAAAGAGAAAACCGCATTAGTTTTGTCTGTTCCTGCTTTGGAAAAAAGTCTCACAAAAGTCTGCAAACAAAGGAAATCCATTTAGAAAGCAAATTTTAATGCTTTTGAAAAAGTTTTCACTAAATTTTGTGTGCTTAGTTTATTAACTTTGCTACTGTTTTGCAGAAAAATATGAAAAGTAAATAAATATGTGTGCAATTGATTTTCGAAAAAAAAAAAAAAAAAAATGGTTGAGAAGTTTGAAGTGTTATTGGACTTTTGGCATATGATTAAAAATGTTTTATTTCTGAATTCTAATACTCGGTTCTATAACACATAATACTGTTTTGAAGCTCTTTAAATTATAAATGAAATCATCAGTTCTTTATAAAAACAATAAAATATGTTCTAAAGCAAATTAAATTTCAGGAAAAAAATATTATAATGTTCTTATAAAAACATTTGACTGTCTATTCTCTGATGTTACATTTATAATGTAGAAAATGCACAGCTTACTCTCGAGATATTAGATTGAATGCATATTAAAAAAATATATTCATATGCAATAGAACAGCATAGTAGTTGCACCTGTAGAAAAAAAATACCTCACAAATTACTATAAACAAAGAATATCGGTTTAAGAAGCAATTTTAATGCTTTGAAAAAGGATTTATAGTTTTTTTCTGTATATTTCATTAACATTTTTCCATTTTCGCAGAAAATAAGAATAGTAAAAAAAAGATGCAAAACCCATTCCCACAGAAAATTATTAAATATATATATATATATATATTAAAAAAAATGTGGGAAAAGTATGAAGTAAATGTAAAGTTGCCTCAGGTTAAAAATCGTTTGCGAAATTTGAATTTCCCATGGGATGTCTAAAAGACGCTGATGTTAACAGTTTAATCTGGACTAAAAATATTAGTTGCATTTGAGTTAGCGGAAAATGTTCGTTTTCCTCTTTTGGTGCAGACGAAAATGATTGAAATTATAAATTAAACAAAAAAAAAAAAAAAAAAAAAAAAAAAAAAATCCGAATTTGAAAAGATTAAATAATAATTTACTATAATCTATTTTAAGCAATATTTTTTTTTCTTATGACAAACTATTTAATATAATTCTAATCATTTTAATATTATATTTAATATTATTATGTATAATATTTATTCGTTTGACGTAAGGAGAACATAAGATACACTCAAAACATTATTACTTGCATGGGAATTTATGAGGAGTTTTTAAATTTTGCCCTCATGACATTTTTTTGATGACATTTTTTTTTTTTAAATCTATACTAATATTATAAATAAGTAAAATTTGTTTGTTTGTTTGTTTGTTCGTAAGGAGTAATCTCTTGAACTACAGAACCGATTTCAAACGTGATGGTGGCATATTGATGGTGACAATCTCTGCTCCAACATAGGCTTTTATGTCGGTACCACTACCCTCAGGTGGCCGCGGCAGCGAAAAACTTTCTAAAATTGCAATTTTTGTGATACTAAAGGGGCTGGAAAATTGAAATTTGGCATGGTAGTTACTTATAAGATGTAAATGCTCTCTAAGAACATTTTTTAAAAAGATTCGAAATTTAAAAGGGTGAAGTGAGCGAAAAGCGTTCTAAAAACATTCTAAACTACAATTTCTATGGAATCTCTGGAACTACTGAACCTATTTCAAACGTAATGGTGATAAATTTATGGTGACAGTCCCTGCTCGAACATAAGCTATATTTTACCAACAAAGGTTTGTAAGAGCGAAAAACGTTCTAAAATTATGATTTTTGTGATACTTAAGGGATTAGAAATTTAAAATTTGACAAGGTAGTTACTTATAAGATGTAAATGCTCTCTAAAACACTTTCTAAAAAAATCGAAATTGAAAAGGACGATATGAGAGAAAACTGTTCTAAAAACTTACTAAATTACGATTTTTATGGAATTGTTAAGGACAGAAACTTGAAATTTGACATGGCTGCTATTTTTTAAGACGCAAATGCACACACAGAACAGCTTTTTTAAATCGAAATTTAAATGCATGAAGAAGAAAAAAACGTTCTAAATTATTAGTTTTGTGATACTGAAAGGACTAGAAACTTGAACTTTGGCATGGAGGTAACTTTTAAGTTACAAATGCTCGTTAACAATGGTTTGTAAAGAAATTCAAAGTTTTAAAAGGTGAAATGAGCGGAAAGCGTTCTAAAAACATTCTAAATTACGATTTTATTGGATTTTTATTGGATTTGTTAGGGACAGAAACTTGAAATTTGATATGGCTGTAACTTTCAAGACATAAAATATCGCACAGCACAGTTTAAAAAGAAATTGAAATTTAAAAGTGTAAAAGCGCGAAAAACATTCTAAAAACGTTCTAAATTACGATTCATTGGGAACTGTTCAGGGTAGAAACATGAAATTTAGCATGGCTGTTTCTCTAGAGACTTAAATGCTCACCCAGAACATTTTCTAAAAAGTAGAAATTTAAAAGAGTGCAGGAGCAAAATAATACGTTCTAAAATTGCGATTTATGTGCGACAGTTAGTATAGAAGCTTGGTATTTGCCATGGTGGTTACTTTTAAAATGCAAATACTCGCTAAGAACGGTTTCTAAAAAATTTGAAATTTACAAGAGTGCAACTTTCTAAAAACGTTCTAAATTATGATTTAATTGGATTTATTTGGATGAGAAAATTGAAAATCAGTATAGTGGTAACTTTTAAGATGCAGAAGCTCCGCATAAACAGTTTATTAAAATTTCAAAATTTAAAGATGTAAAATGTGCGGGAAAATTCTAAATTATGGTTTATTCAGAATTGTTAGGGAAAGAAACTTAAAATTTGACATGCCTGTTATTTTGTAGACGTATATGCTCGCACAAAACAGTTTTTATAAAATTCGAAATTTAAAAAGTTGTAAAAGCAAAAAAACTTTCTAAAATTGTGATTTTTGTTATGCTGCTGGTCTAGAAAGGTGAAATTTAGTATGGTGGCTATTTGTAAGATTTCAGTTCTCGCCAAAAACGGTTTCTAAAAAAAAAAATCGAATTTAAAAGAGTGAAATGAGCGGGAAATGTTCTAAAACCTTCTAAACTTTGCCTTATTTGAAATTGTTAGTGATAGTAGCTTGAAATTTTACATAGCTGTTACGTTAGAGACATATAACTTAATTCACAGAACAGTTTTTAATTTTTTTTTTTTTTTTTTTTTTTTTTTTATGTGTGCAGGAACAAAACAGTTCTAAAATTGCGATTTCGGTGATATAGTTGTTATAGAAGTTTGTTTAACTAGAAGTTTGGAATTTGACATGAGGCTTACTTTTAAGATGTAAATACTTGCTTAGTACAATTTTTAATAATTTTTTAATTTTCAAATGAAAAATGAAATGAGCGGAAAAACTTCAAAATACATTCTAAATTACCATTTATTTGCAATTAATTTTAGCTCTTCTCATTCATTTAAGTCTCATGTTCGCCTAATGCAGTATAAGAATGAAGTTTACTCCAAATGTAGCTTAATTAGTAATTTTAGAATTATCCGTAGCAGTATAATTTTCTCTAGTAAAAATTGACAACCAAATTCAACTTGGCATATTTCAACAATTACGCGAGCAAAGCCGCGGATTTTGCTAGTAATAAATAAAAGGCAAGTAGAAGATATTTTGTTTAAAGTGCAGTCCTCAAACTTTTATTTTCAAAAATATTCCTAACATACAGAACAATAAAGAAAATAAAAAGCATGCGTCAAGCATAGATTATGAAACATCTTTCAACACATTCAGGAAACTGTATCAAATCTTCACCATTTAATGTCCTGAAAGAAGAAAAAAAAAAGATATAAGAAAAGTATAAAAGAAAGTAATTAGAAAATTTATGAAAAGAATACTTAATCATAATACAACTAGTAATTTTGCATGGCTCAAACAGTAAGCTGAAATAGGAACAGTATGAGTACAAAAATGTGGTCAGTATGTGAATTATAATATACAAATTTCAAAAACAAAATATATTCTATTAAAAAGTACTTTATAAATGTAGAAAACAAAAAGACCATAGATCGTATAACACATTTAAATAACACATTTAAAACCTCAAATACAGTACTTATCATTTTTAGTCAGAAAAATATCCAAATTCTCTTATGCAGCCCATTACATGAGCTACAGATTTGTATATATACTACAAACCATATATAATCATAATGTAAATATACTACAATCGTGGCGTACTATATTACATAGTATACCAAAATTTAGTTCAGTTAGGAAACACATAACACAGTGGAAAATTCCCCTTCAGCAATTTCCATCAGTTAGCGGAAATGCACTCGAATTCTTTTGTGCAGCCCTGTATATGATCTATAGAGTTTATAAGCACCATGTAATATGGAGAAATTTAGTTTAAAACGCATACCACAACTGAAAATGCATTTCCAGCATTGCTGCTCTTAGACAGTACTATAACAGAATTCTTTTGTGTGTCCTTGTAAAAGAACGATAAATGATATGCACACCATATTCTATAGTAAGCATACTGTAATGAACAACTTCCTTGATTTATATCAATTTCAGTATGTTTGAAATAGTGCACCGTCATTAAAATACATTGCAAATGATTTTTTCCCATAGACCATAATGTAATGAAATTCTTTTGAGTGCCTTTGTAAACGAACTATAAGTGCTACACACTTTATTTTCAATACCGAATTTTTCCATGATAAACCTGAATAACTTATATTTGTTATGGTCAATATGATTAATCCGGTCATTACTAATAATAACCGCTTATTATTAATAATGACCGCGGTTATTATTAATAATAACCGGCCATTATGTCCGATCATTATTAATAATAACCGGTTATTATTAATAATGACAGGATTAATCATATTGACCGTAACATATTAATTACTTGGCAATCTGACTATATTTACGGGAGTTAATGCAAGAACATGCGAGCAGATAGTGAGACTGCCTGAGAAACCGAATTCATAAACACTTTTCAATTATGTTGGTAAATCTTAAAAAAAGATACAGTGATAAAGGTTAAAAAATAGTTAATTTCCATATTTGAAAGCATTATATTTTTAGTTAAAATAATCTTTTACTTTTAGAAATATGAATTTTTCCTGTATTTTTGTTTCAGGAAAAAAATATACTCGAAGAAAAGTTGAAGGAAGTAAGAAATTAACAACATGCTTTAAAAAATTTTGTTTGGTTTATGTATCAATATACTTGATTATATTTGCAAAACAACAACAAAGAATGAAATAAAATAAAATAAATAAAACTCTTGAAAAAAAAAAAAAAAAAAAAAAACTAAAGGTAACAAAAATATCTGTAGAACAAATTTTTATTTGCATTTTTTTACTTAAAAAAAATTTCTACCGCATAACATGCCTATTAACTATATTGACTAGAACACAGTTCTCTTTTAATGTGAGTTATAATGTGAGCATTCAACATTCTAGTATTTCATTATTTAACAGAACTGTTTTATGTTTTTAAAAATTACAAAAATGATTATCAACTCTTTGCATAAACAATGGGATTTGTACTGAAGCAGTTATAGTTTTCTTCAAACAACAACAACAACAACAACAACAAAAAAAAAACATGTAAAATAATATCGTAATATTTTGCTATCGACTCTTTGAATGCTTTTATTTATTTTTTAGACCATGTTAAGCTTGCTCTCTGATAATTGAATTGGGTATATTTAAACAAATGTTTTAATTTATTTTTTCTTTTCTTCATTTAAAAGGGAAAAACACACTAGTATTGTCTGCACTTGCGGGGTGAAAAAGTCTCACAAAAATGTGCAAACAAAGGAAATCCATTTAGGAACCAATTTGAATGCTTTTTGAAAAAGTATTTTCTAAATTTTGTGTGCTTATTTCATTAACTTCGTTACAGTTTACAGAAAACAGGAATAGTAAATAAAAATGCGTAAAATCCATTCCACTGAAAAAAAAAAAAAAAAAAAAAAAAAAAAAAAATGGAGACAAGTTTGAAGTAAATGGGACTTTGCCTCGGGTTAAAAATCTTCTCTGAAATCTGAATTTCCCATGAGATGTATAAAAGACGTTGACGTAAAGAGTTTAATCTGGACTCAAAAAAATATTACTTGCTTGGGAGTTTATAGAAAATGTCTTTTTTTTTTTTTTTTTTTTTTTTTAATCTCTCTTTTGCTGCAGCGACAATTTTTGAAATAATAAATTAAACGAAGAAGAAGTAATTTCTTCAAAGCGTAATCCTAAAAAATAATTTTATAAAAACATTTTCGAAAAAGAATAAGATATGGGAAAGATAAAAGATTCATTTAAAAAATTAGTTATTGTCTGTAATTGAAAGGATTAAATATTAAGTAAAAATAATCTTTTATTCTAAGCAACATTTATCATTCTATTTAAAAAGTAAAAATGCGGAAATTGAAGGATGTAAAAAATAAAGCTGTATTATTTTTAAATACTTTTCTATTTACGTTTTTGTTTCAATATATTTAATCATATATATAAAGAAGCTTCTAATATAGCTATTTATTCTTGAATTTGATAAGGCTTAAAAAATTAAAAGAAAGTGAAAAAATAAATAATTGTTAGAAGAACAAATATTTGTTCATATGTTTTTTCATATATATTTTTAGAATGTTTAGTTGTCTCCCCGCACCCCCCCCCCCCCCCCTTACACACACAAAGAACAAAAAAAAAGTACGACGGGATATAGTAACAAGATTACTATGGTTTGCTTTAAATCTGTTTCTTTATGTCTGCAATCTGCTCAAATATTTGATTCACAAAATTATAATAAGAAAGAAAAATCGTGCGCCAAACATAGATTATGAAACTCTTTCCAGCACTTTCAGTATACTGAAACAAAACTTCACCATTTAATAAGGTGAAAAGTATTATCTAAGTAAACAATTTAGAAAACGCATAAAATATATGGAAAACCATTTTCTGCATTTATCATCTGTAATCTGTAAAGTATCTTTTGTACAGCCCTGTATATGATCTGTACATTTGTATATCTATTCTACATAGTATGTTAAAATTTAGTTCAGTTTGGAAACGCATAACACAGTTGAAAATTCCTTTAAGCAATTTTCACCAATAAACGGAAATGTACTCAAATTAGTTTGTGCTGCTCTGTATGTAAACTATAGAATTTATGCACACTTAATAGCATGTAAAACATTAGTTAAATTTTAAAACGCACACCACAACGAAAAACTTCAGCAATTATCACTTATTGACAGTACTTTAAATGAATTCGCTTGTGTATTGAATGATAAATGCTATAAATGAATGCTGCAAATGAAAGATACACTGAGTTGAGCAACCAAGCGCTAAGCGGCGCCCTTCAGGCACGTCAACCGTCGCACCCAAGTCCTACGGGACTTTTAACATGCACGTAAAGGAACCAGGAGGGTCTTCCTGTATGCACTTCGAACGGTGGGATCACCGCCACCTGCGCATCACTCCCATTGAACTCAAGTGAGTGACGACATAGGTCGTTGCGATTGTGATGATTCTCAGCCCTCTTGAACACGTTATACTTGGGGACGAGCAAGGGTCCTCCAACAGCTTCGGGGCTGGGCACCCAAGAGGGAATCAAGCCCTAGGCTTTAAGTCGGGTTTGCCCGACCCGCACTTGCTTCTACCAGAACACGAGGGACTTGAAAACCTACAGAGGTAGTCACAGTTCCCTCTTGTAATGGATGGCAAATGAATGATAAATGCTATATACAATATATTCTACAGTAAGTATCTTGTAGTGCACCTCACTGATGTAATATCATTTTCAATTATTTTCAAATATTGTAACGTCATTAAAATACATTGCAAACATATTTTCCCCATAAACCATAATGAAATATGAAATGAAATTATTTTGAGCGTCCCTGTAAACGAACTATAAATAATTACATTTGATTTTCAATACCTTTTCAATATTTTCTCGATTTCTTGATTTTCAGTGCTTTCGTGATAACAAACTTGATTTTCAATACCAAACATGCCATAGTAAACCTCAATAAAATATAACAGTTGCATGGCAATCTGGGTATATTTACGCAAGTTAGAGCAGGGATGGAACAGACACGCAGACAACACTTTTCAATTACGTAGGAACTAGATTAAAAAAAGAAATTATAATATTGAATCAACAGCATTATAATACGAAAAAGAAATATCATTCGCACCACATAGATTATGAAATTCCCAACATAACGAGAATATTATTACCTGTATTAATACAAAAGAAATATATTTTAGCAGAGAATGAATCATTCAATATATTTCCACCACTATTACTTTATGTGAAAATATTTTAACTGCATATGTTGTCCACTTTAATAATTTAAATAATCTTTAAATTGTCATTTTCGAAAAGCTGTGACTTTTAACAGTTTTCAGAATGAGTAATTTACGATTAAGTGACTGGATGTTTCCACATATTGACAAAAATGTCTTTACTGGAGCCTTTTTACTTTGAGTTTTAATATATTGATTATTCCTTTAACAAATTGCTCTTCAAAAAAATATTTTTTTTTTTTTTTAAAGTCTCAAGAACATAAAATAAATTAAATTAGAGTCAATGAAAAAAATAAAAAATAAATAAAAAAAATAACAAAAGTATAAAAATCAGATTTTTATACTTTTTTTTTTCATTCAGTTAAAAAAATATTTTGTAATAAATGAGGTTATAACATGCAAGCAAAGATTAAAGAAGTTTGGAAAATTTCATTAATATCTCTGTGAATTCAAAGATACCATGTCTCTACAAAAAGAGAAAACTTGATTAAAAACACTTTAACATTAAAAAAATAGTGTATTTTTTAATTACATTTCATACTTTATAGACTAAGAAATAATAAATTAACAATTTCTGGTCTTTTCTCGAAAGCTTCTGCTATATTAAAGTAAACAAATAAACAAATAACGCTAAAAAAATCTTGAAGACATTAAAAGCATAAAAGAAACTTATTTTTACTTTTTATATGTCAAAATCTCATCAAACGATAATTCGAAAATTATCCTAAAACTTTAACTGAAAGTTTAAATTTTAAAAGAGATGAGAGTAGGGGTTTTTTTTAACATTCAAGCAAATTTTTTATACGTGAAAACTATCACGTTAAATTCATTATACTGAAAATGATTTTAAAAAAAATTTAGAATATGAAAATTAAGGATGATTTTTTTTTTTTATAAAGTAACATCTTGAGGACGTTTCAAAAGAGGTAATTATTCAAAATTTCTCTGGAGAAATTTTCTGTAAAATTTTGATGGATCTAAAAAAGAAATTTTTACTTATCAAAAACTTGTTAATTATATATTTTCCTAAATTCAAACATATTTATGTAATTATTTCGTATACTATGAGATAAAAAAAATTAATTAATACGATAGGCATTATTTATGCACACACTTTTTAAGGAAATTACTTATCATAAAGAAAACTTTTGAATTACTGTAAAAACCTCGGATGAAAAAGAAAAATAGAAAAGTTTTTGATATTTGGAAACGTCAGAATTTAGTAGACTGGGGTGATTTTCATCCATCTATTCTAAAAGTAGGAATGTATTATTTTTTATACAACAATAACAATTGATGTTTCTCAACAAAATATTTAGTTTGGATAAAAACTCTGTAATATTTCAATTCAACGCCCTCTGCCAATTTTTCTTTCTTGGTAAATCGTTAATTTTAGTTGGAAAACTTTAGCTTTTTAGATGCGTTCGTAATTATATAAATACGATAGGCATTATTTATGCACACACTTTTTAAGGAAATTACTTATCATAAAGAAAACTTTTGAATTACTGTAAAAACCTCGGATGAAAAAGAAAAATAGAAAAGTTTTTGATATTTGGAAACGTCAGAATTTAGTAGACTGGGGTGATTTTCATCCATCTATTCTAAAAGTAGGAATGTATTATTTTTTATACAACAATAACAATTGATGTTTCTCAACAAAATATTTAGTTTGGATAAAAACTCTGTAATATTTCAATTCAACGCCCTCTGCCAATTTTTCTTTCTTGGTAAATCGTTAATTTTAGTTGGAAAACTTTAGCTTTTTAGATGCGTTCGTAATTATATAAATACGTAGCACCTATAGTCGTCGTCTGGTCCGTCCGTCCGTCTGTCATTCTGTCCGCATATAACAGCGCAAAAACTGCTCAACAAAATGGTTTGAAATTTAATAACAGAGCTACCAACTGCTACGAAAAAATCGTAGTCGCTACGATTTTGAGCCAAAAACTACGATGCTACGAAAATCTGGCTAAAACTACGATTTTTTGCAAAAAAACACGAATTTCGACACAGAATCACGCGAAAAAAATGCGAATTTCGTCAAAAAATTGCTGAAAAAACGCAAATTTCATCAAAGAATTGCCGGAAAAAAGCAAATTTCGTCAAAGGATCGCCAAAAAAAGCGAATTTCGTCAACGGATTGCTGGAAGAACATGAATTTCAACAGAGAATCGTGTGAAAACGCGAATTTCGGCAGAGAATTATGTAAAAACGCGAATTTTGGCAGAGAATTGTGTGAAAACGCGAATTACGTCAAAGGATCTTTGAGAAAAGGCAAATTTCGTCAAAGGATCGTTGAAAACGCGAATTTTGTCAAAAGATAGTTGAAAAAACACGAATTTCGTCAAAGGATCGCTGAACAAAAGGGAATTTTGTCAAAGGATCGTCGAAAAAAAGTGAATTTCGTCAAGGTATCGCTGAAAAACGCGAATTTCGTCAGACAATCGTGTAAAAAATGCGAATATCGTCAAAGGATCGTTGAAAAACACGAATTTCGTCAAGGCTTGCTGAAAAAGAGCAAATGTCGTCAAAAGATCGCAGAAAACGTGAATTTCGTCAACAAATATCTGAAAAAATGCGCATTTCGTTAAAGAATCGTGTGAAAATTGCTAATTTCGTCAAAGAATCATGTAAAAAACAAGAAAATTGCCAAAGGATCTCTGAAAAAACGCGAATTTCGTCAAAGGATTGATGAAAAAACGCGAATTTCTGTAAAATTTACTGCATTAAAAGATTGAAACTGGATTCCTTTTACTAATGTAGAAAATTCGAGAAAACAAATTTTAAAACTGCTTTTAGAAGATCCAAAAACTGGCTTCAAGCAGCTTAACTTCAAATTCAGACATAGATACCTTCCTGCCAAATCGCAGCAGTTTCTTCGCAAAACAGCACATGCAGAAACAAACACCTATATTTATTATTATAGGTATAGTTTTTAATCTGATACAATATACTGAACTAACTTTTTAAATATTTGTTTAACCTGATCTGCAATAAAAAACAATTAACACAGATTGTACGCGGTTGGGTCAGCTTACTCGACTTGATGAAGGACTCTAATTCAGACATTTTTCTCCGGAAGAAATATCTCTAGTTCCATGAGCTGGAATCATACAAAAGAGTCTCCTACTTTGAGTGCTTATGCATATACACATGCGTTTAATTGATTAGTATTTCTTTGCTTAAAAATTCCAGCGTAAAAAACTGACACTAACCAACCAACCTCCAGATAAATTTGATTTTTGTATGCTACTTTTTTTCAAAATTTCAAAGATTGGCAGGTCCGTATAGATAATCGTTGCAGAATTTTGTCGAGACATTTCAAATTTTATGAAAATTGAATCAAAGCTTGAACAGATATTAATAAAAGTTTTATTCATTCTATTAACTCCTATCATACGTAATCTATATAATAAAACCGTAAGTCATGTGGCTGGGGAAAACAAATGCGGACAGACCACTTCTTTTTTCATATGCCAAGCGGCCATTTTTATTCAAAATTATATTTTCGAATAAAATTGCATAAAATTACATTTTTAGAAAGATAGTTCAAAAAAATTGTTTGCTTGAGAGATGAGTTAAATTAAAAAATGTATAAATTCTGAGATAGCTTCAGTGTAAATTAGGTTAATAGCAGAATATCTCAACCCATTTAAGTAAATAAACACAAGAGATTCATTCGTCGTGAGTCATAGAAATATTAAACTATGGAGGTAATCATTCGCAAAGCAAAATCGCCATGGCGAATTTTGCAGCGCTGTCTGGTGTCGAAAAAAAAATCGCATCTGTAAACGTGTCATACGTAATAAGAAATTAAAAAAGCAGGCCCATTTCGCTCATAACAGACGATATTATACATTTTATAATAACGATGTTATTTTACATTGTAAAACTAGTTTTTAGTACAAAGGCGCCAAATTTGTCATGTTTAACGTACAAGTTCCAACTTGTTTTAATTAAGTATGTGGGAATAAAAAGATTATATGTATTGCATATGCATTACATGGAGCTGCATTTTTTATCCATCTAGCCAATCAATTTCAGAAATAAAGTCAGAAAATGTGACTGTAATTCAATTTTTCAGTAATAATAATGTTACATGACAAATCTTATACTTCTTAGAAGTTTTTCTAGCTTTTTTAGGTCTTTATTTGTCTTTTATGGTTAGTATATTTTAAGAAAAACTCCATTATTTATATTATTTATATACTAACCACAAGTCTAATTTGTGCAATTGTGATAATAATAAAAAGAAAAAAAACTTAAGAATAATTGTTTACATAGCTATGAAAAATATTTAAATTTCTTAATAATTACAGTTAATTAAAACTGCAATTATTAGAAAATTATTATTATTATTATTATTTTTATTTAATAATCTTAGAAACTATGACCAGAATATATCACTTGGAAACTATGACTATTTGAAAAAAAATGGGGAAGAAATATACTATTTTTTCCTTCATTATTTTGAAATTCTTTATAAATTTTATATGTATTTCCAAATAGTTAAGCAATAATAAGCAATACATAATATACAGGGTGGTCTTAACGTCTTTCTATGATTTCAATAATTTATTGCAGAAAAACTAATATAATTAGGCATATGCTTGTTTTAATAAATTGTAAAGACATTTATGAAGTTTTTAAGTGCTTACGTCAGTAAATTTCGATGTGAGCACCATTGGTAGCTCGAAGAATGTCAAAACGGTATTCCATTCCACGTATTGCCCAACATTTGGGCTGTCACACTAGACACAACATCTGTGATCCTGACCTTGCGTTACTGGTGTTGCAAACACTCTGTATTTTATGTACACCCAAAAGAAAAAAAAAATCTCGAAGAGTTGGTCCATTCCGTTCTATCAATCTTCCAGGAAATTTGTCATCAAGGAACTCACGAACGATGGTAGAGACTGGACTAGAAAAAAATTAAGAACCTGACTTTCCATAATAAATATTTTACTGTATTACATTCAATGGTTATTTCGTAATACTTTTTTGTAATCAGAGAAAGACTTTATGACCACCCTTATATTTCTTAAAAACTGTTAAATTGTAATAACAAACAAAACTCGTAACTTATTTTTTTTTCCTAAAGTAGGAATCACGAGTAAGACATCTCAAGCAAATATAACAATTCAGAACAAACATTAATGCTCATGTCATAGTTTCTGAGAGCAAAAAACTTAAACGGTTAGATAATTCAAATATTTTTCATAGATATTTGTAAAAGTATTCATAAAATTATAGATTTCCTTGTTATTTTTATAATCACTATTTCAAAATAAGCTTGTAGTTAATTAGATAACTAGTGGAGTTTTTCTGCAAAAATATCACACACAAAAGTTAAGTTAATACCTAGAAAAATTAGCAAAATTACAAAGATATGTCCAGCAGCATAAAACATATTAGGCCAGTGACCAAGCTATGCTGAAGGCATCAATTTTTGCTCAGTTACTGACGTTAAGCAGCTGGGAGGTGGTTAATATTTGAAAAGAATGGGAAAACTGCAAGTTTGCACATCAGATCTGTAATAAGCAAATAGATAATGTGCATGTGACGTCACGCACACAAGTAGGACTACTATAATACAAGCTGAATCATCAAGCATTTTGATGCCCACATAAACCAATCAGCGATTGTTGCTCGCGCGGCGTGGCCAATCGTTCTTCTCCTAGGGGCAATTAAATGGCGGCGTGAGTCAGCCCGGATTGTAGGAGCTTTACACCCAAGTCAAGAAAGACACTTCTCAACTCGGTGAAGACAGAAAGTAACAATTCTCGCAAAGCTAGTAATTCATAATGTATTATTTCTTACACATAATATGATGTATTATAAATACGTGAAAACTACAACCAATTTGGCGAAACTACAAGTAATTTAGCTCAAACTTTTGCATACATTGAGTTGAGTAGACACGCAACTCGTCAATTTGTGGACAAACATGCACATTATTTCTTTTGTCTGATAAGTCTGTCTGTAAGATGCTAAAACGCTGCAGTGGACATGCCATATATGTGTAAGTAAAATACGTGGTAGGAAAAGTCTTATCGCTTTGAATTTTGTAGGTTCAAGAAGGGTACTGCAAAACCAAGAGGGTCACCTCCCCCTCCTTTCTGGTAATAATAAAAAAAATTCTGGCACATTTCTATTGGATCTTGCAGGCCTACAAACTTTAGAGCTAGTAGTCTATAATTGTGTTAAAAACCTGATAATAAGAGACCGGTTAATTTGGAGTGTCGATGAATAATAATAATAATTAAAAAAAAAAAAAAACCTTTGCAAAAATGCCAAATCCATGCGAAAGATAGCATTTGTAAGGAATCCTGTTATATCGAAGTTCGCTTATAACGAATAATTTCCACTCTTCCTTCAGCTTCGTAATAAGCGGTTTCCAATGTATATAAATTCTGTTATTAATCGAAAAGTCTTTCAAATGTCATTCTTATAGAGTTTTATTGGAAATGATTTAAAATATAACAATACATTATTCAGTATTTCAGGCTGCTTTCTCACCGATCTTTGTAAAGTATTTCATAACGTGTGAATATATTATATTATATTTATTTATTTATTTATTATTTAAATGTTTATTTTTTTCTACTTCGTACCAGATATAATTTTATTAAATATAATTCCGGAATAGTTCAAGATAAACAATTTAAAACTTTTCTCCATACTCGCTTTTTTCTCTCCTCTCTCTCTCTCTCTTTTTCCCACTATTATGTTGTACGACCGACATCTGTGTAACTTACGATCGGAAACTTAAATGGAGCTGAATACGCTTACATAGCAAACCCTGCCAATCTACATTTCTAACTGATTCCAGAGTAGAAAGTAATGGGTGGTGAGAACCCATTTACTTAGTTGGGAAATGTTCTTGGTATGCTTTGAAATGACTGCGCAGACACATCATGAACAGAGAAATATTTTGACTAACTGCTTCCTACACACATGTAGCATAGAAACGAAAATCGATTTCAGATTGAAACGTTTTCATTTCTGCAAAACGTTAAGTCGAAAAATTCTCATTTTCGGAGAAGCAACTAAATTTAATGTGTCATGTTCCATTACGGTTTTATTCATATTGCGCTGCATAACGATTCTAATGCTCGAGAATTAATAGTCCATATGTGACATTAACGGGGCCCTAGCGTTCATTTCTCGGGAATTTGAGATACGAATGTTACAAATTTGTTTGGCGTGTTTTTTTAGTTTATATATATAAAAAAAAATTAGTTTTTCGGATGTTTCATAAAATACGATAAATGTAACTTGTGATCGTTTGCACGTGAAATACATTTAAACAAGAATAAAAAAAATCATGCGTTACGTATAGATTATGAAACACTATCCAACACTTACAAAACATATACTGTAACTAATCTTCACTATTTCATAAAGTAAAAGAAGATATCTAAATAAACAATTTGGATAACGCATAAAACAGTGAAATACCCAATTTCAGTAATTAATGTCCACAGTCGATAAGATATTCGAATTCCTTTGAGCAGCCATGTATGTGATCTATAGATTTCTTACATTCCACACGGTTTACTAAAATTTAATTCAGCTACAAGACACAACACATTTAATTTTTCTTTTCAGGTATCACCATATGCGGTGATTTGAAATATTTTCTGCAGCACTGTATATGATCTACAGATTTTAATGCACATCACATGTTATGATAAAATGTAATTCAGATGGGAAACGCATAGCACAACATAGTAAACCTCAATAAGACATACCTAGCTTATGGTAATCCAAGTACATTTACGCGAGTTAGAGCACGGCCAGACAAGAAAATGTTATAAACACTTTTCAACTATGTTGGAAAGTGTTACAAAAAGAGTTACTTCTTTCTTCTTTTAAAAAAAATATATGCTTAGGATATTCTTTTATTTAGGAAAGCAGAAAAATGTTAAAGTAAATTCGGTACTTTCATGTTATTGTGGCCCCCAAGGATGAATCGCTAAGCTACAAAGATTTATCGCCAAATTATAAAGCATATATGACATTATAATAACGTATGATGTATGTAACATTTTGCGACGTATATGGCCAAGTTATAGCCATATATGACGCATATATGATGTATATGCATGATATGCGTATAAGATGTATATGATGCATATAAGACGTATATAATGTAATATGGCACATATATGACTGTTTGTAGTATGCATATGCGTATATATGATGTTTATATAAACTTTGCGATGATCTTGGCGAATTCATAGTTGCAACGTTGGCATAATCGTAATTGTGGGTTCCGCTGTAACACGAAAGTGCCGTATATTCAATAAATAAAGTACTCATTAAAACAATGTTCTGAGATATTATGTTTTACACTAATTATCTGCAATATTAGGCGTCCTCCATTAGTTTATGTCATATAAATTTCGTAGGGTTTTTTACCCCTCTCTCCTTTTATGTCACAAGTTGTTGCACTCGAGTGATATTCTCCTCCTCTCGTGACATCACATTTTCTGCAACTACGAATTTAGACCCAATTTTATGAAAGTAATGTTATATTCGATCTATTATTAAAATTATAAAAACGTTAAGATTTCGTGTGCTTTTACTTTAAGCCATTGGAATTTAAGTAAAGGGTAAAATATAACTACCGTAATTTCCGGCCTATAATCCGCGGATCAAGTAATCAGGTTTCAACCGTTTGAATATTAGAGCTGAATATTTTCGTTTGAATATTAGAGCTGTTAGAAATTTCATTCAATAACTGAAGTCAAATATTTACAGCGGTCCAATAAGTTACACTTTATTAAATAAAATTTCTGGGTCGAAACTTGATTGTTTGATCCGCGTATTATAGGCCGTAAATTACGTTAATACTACCTGAATAAAAACAGATTTTTATTAATGAACTTTAATACTCCTTACTTAATTGTTTTCGTATTTTAGATGTGATGTCGCCGTGTATTAATCCTATTCATCCACCTGTCACACTGTGTCATACTTTGTACACTCCTTCTCCATCCCATGAAGTATGACATAACCAATGGGCTCTTTGTATCGGATATACGGGTATTCCACGTGTCCGTATTTATACAGGGTGTCCCCAAAACATGTATAAAAATAAAGGGCAAGATTAACACTAGCCGCCGGTCACAGGGCTACTAAATGAGAAAAAGTGGGCTATTAAAAAATTGTCTGTTAGCGGCCACCTTATGGCCACTTTCCTTCAATAAAAGAGTAAAATTTGCTTCCATTTCATCAAGGACTCCGCTTTTGCTGGTTGAAATGTGTTTATATTAACATATTTATTTGTGTTATTTAAATTTAAATTAATACTATTTAAAATTTTATCAAAAGTTTACTGTTTAGAAATTTTAAATGAAAAAGTGGCCACTAGTTTTAAGAAAGTGGCCACTTATAAAACTGCTATTACTGGCCACTAGCCACTAATGAAATTTCCCAGTTTTGCACTTTATATACAAAGTTTTAATGATTTAATTTTTTATTCATTTCATTTATTCTTCCATTTGTTATCCACATATAATTAATATTTAAACTGCAAAAGAAACTGTATAAAATATGTAACTTCCTCTCTTACTGTAGATGTTCAAAATTATTACTGTTCCGGTCAGTATACTACTGACAACGGTGAGCTATTGATTCACAAACTTCAACAAACATTTCATTTCGTGTTGTAGCGCTTTTTTGCTCAATTATGGCTTTTAATTCTTCCAGTGTTGTCGTTTCAAACTTTTTTTTTAATCTGATTAATTGTATGTTGTGTAGATGGTTCTGCCTGAAACTCCCTAAGGTATTGTCTTTGTATTTCAGCTACATTTTCATACTTCCAATAGCATTTTAAAACATTTTTTCTTTTTTCTAAATTTAATTTTGGTCCACTCATTATTTTTAATTAATTACACCCTGAAAAGAAAAAAAATCAGAAAGTTATAACCCGTTAAACAGTGCATATATTTTTTGAGACACACTGTGTATCAAAAATTGAAAAATTTTATACTTTAACCCTCTAGCCGCGAGCGATGTTTCCATTTTCTTATATAAAACTGCGGCCTATTTTTATTCATCACTTATAATAGTTATAAGGATTGATTGTCACCGGAATTTGCAAACAAACTTATTTCCAAATAAGTAAAAGCAGTTTCTTCACGTACATTATAAAATCAAAGTTTTATTTCAAAATTCCGGTGTGAATGTGGCATTTATGGATTCAAAATATTTAAAAAAAAGCAGAACTTTTTGAATGACCTAATATATGAAATAATATATGTATTATAATTTGTAAACGAATCTCTCTATATTTCTAAATAAAAGAAAATAGGTTAAACGAAGAAATAGCGTCCCCCGATGCTTAAGTACTATAAAAATTGTAGGCAACGCCAAAACAGCGTACCCCACGGAATTGTATAGAATAAGTGAAACGCGATAGGAACGTTTCCCGCGGCTGGAGGGTTAAAAACCTGCGGATTTCTTCTGAACAAACTTTGAGTTGCAAAATAAACTGTTCATATTGTATATTCAGAACGATTAGAAAGATTTTATTTTCTCAGTCAGGGGTGAAGCAAAGTGAAGTCCATAATCAATGTTACAGATCTTATAAGTTACGATATGTGCGGCAACCCGATGTGTTCCAGATACATTGCATGAGATCTTTCGATTTCTTGAGAGAAAAAGAAATCCGATATTATTGTACATTTAGAAAAACTTATAATATTAATTTTATTAAATACTAAATTTCAAGTAAGGAATTGTATTTACAATGAATACAATGAATTGTATTTCCTAAACAGAAATTACGTTAATTACACTTCACATATTATTTGATTTTTTGTGCAAAACTTTATTTGTCAAAAATGTATTGTTCCTTTAAAATTTGTCTTTTTTTTTTAAAGCAATTTGATAAACTTAAAAAATATTTTTTTTTAGCATTTTTAATTAAAATAAAGGTTTTACAAGAAAAAAAAAAGTATATAATTATTACCCGAAAAACCTTTTTACTTTTAGCGCCTTTGTGAAACATTTTAACCGCCATATTTCAAAAATAATTAATTAAAAATGGTATATGCTTTTTTTATAAATTCAATTTTTAAGAATATATGTCAATAATTATCCATCTAAATGCAAGGAGTTTAAATATTCCTCCTTGGTTACATTTAAAAGCTGAAGAAAATCTACGCCGTAATGTATTCTAAATGTCAATATGCCGACAGACAATTGTTGTTGCTGAAGAATAAATTGATTCATGAAGCTTGGATATGTGAAAACATGTTTTTATTTCTTTGAATTTCCTTAGAAAATTTAATTTAATCAAGATTTATTTTCACTATCTATTTAAATTGAAAAAAATTTCTCTCTTCAATTTTAATAAGAATATGAAATTTTTAAAAAAAATCTAATAATTCCTATCGTTTCCACGCTCTTTTATCCACAAAAATGGAATAATTTAGTTGCCGCCCTTACAGAAATGTCATTAAAAATTACCAAAAATTTATAACTTGGAAACTAATACAAATTTTAAAATTCTGAGACTTTACATGACACCCTTGGATCCATGTGAATAACTGGTGTGAATTTCATCGTGCAACGTTCGATATTCTAGGAGGATTAGTGGAGGAATATAAACAGATAGGCAGATTTTAATATAATAGATTCATTCAAAATGCCGCAGCCGTCCTGTATAAATGTAAACAACGTGGACGTTGTAAAATTTAAGCAACCAAGGTTAAATAATGGTGATTTATATTATGTGGGTGAAGCTTCAATAGAAGTTTTTAGAATGGGAATTTTTTGGAATCTTCTTTATATGACGTCGTTGCTACGTCATCTTTGGTCCGCAAATGAGAGAAAGTTTGTTGTGTAAGTAGCAGTTCCGTTTATATATCCGAGTATAAAATTGCACTCTAAAGCTATTTATCTGAGGCAATTTAGTTATCTATTTTGGAACATTTGTTTCGGAAGTTTCTGTACTATTAAACTGTGATTGTTTGCATAATAGAATTTGTCTTCTTTTGTGAATTTCTGTTCTTTCTGAAATTTTCTCGAAATAAATATTGTCTCTTCCCAAGGACAATTCCATTTGACTTTCATTGGACATAAGCCTTGTAGTCGGAACAATTGTATAGAAAGAAGGTTTTGACTATATTGCAGCGCATCCTTGAAAGAGGATATTTAGAGAGGTATGTAACAGAATTTAGAATTTTCAATAAATACAACAATGAAAATCTGTCGTAGCCATCGTTCACAGTTTCCGTGGATTAAAAAACTGCAAAATTCGATTACGAAATCCTCATATTTATGAGGAGCATGCTAACCATTCGGTTCAGTTTAACGTACACCATTTTTATTAAACCAATAAAGTAGTTTATCCTGCAACACGCATATTAGGAGATTAAAAGACTATTAAAAAGGAGCGTCAGATATTATGAAAATCACCTTTACTCAATAGATGGCGCTGACTTTCGCATGGGCGAATAACTTCTGTTCTTGGCAGCCCTATTTTCTAGGAAACGTCACTTCCCGTTTGAAACCGATTCTGAGTAAACACAGAGGCTCTGTGCCAAGTAAATGTAAGTTAGAAGATTAGAGATTAGCTTTTGGTTATAGATCTGTATAGAGGATGGGTTTTGGTTTTGGACTTTACTTTCTGGGGACTCCGGAACAAGATGGCTTAATTCGGGCCGGGCCCAGTTGTGAATATTTCAGCCCATGCAAATCTCAGCGCGGTTTAAGCCAGTTTTTTAATTTAATAGATATCGACTGGTCAATTGTAATCTCATGTTATTGAGAGAAACACAGGGTTTAGCTATAATTAAAAAGGGATTTTGTAATGTAACAGGAGGAAAATAGCTGCGCTAAATAACAATAACGCTTTTAAGTTAAAGGATCTAGATTCAGAATTTCCGAAATATTGATATGTTTTAATTATATTTCCTCAAATTTGGAGTTAAATTGCTAATGTATTTAGCTATCCAAATTAATGGTTCAATGTTTTTTTTTTTTTTTTTTTTTTTTTTTTTTTTTTTTTTTTTTTTTTGGGGGGGGGGGGGGGGGGAGCATTGTACATCAATATTTCTGCTTACCCATATCAATAGAAACCCAGTAATCCGAACCGAAATTGAAAGAAAAAAGTAATCAAGATTAAGCGAAGCTTTGTAAATATAAATTTAATTAAACACAAAAAATATTTAGAATTTTAAATATATGATAATTATCAGTAAATATATTTTATTAAATATTATTACATAATGCATTTGTTTTATTTTCTGACTTAATTTTTTTGCATATACGTTTTATTTACTTAAGGCTGTTCTGAAGTCCAAACTGTGCACTTTCTGACACATTTTTTAATTGATTTTTTTAAATTCCTACTATTAGCTCACACTCTCTCTATATATATCTTGTTCAAATTTTCAATCGTTAATAAAATATTTTCTATTCATCCACTCAAGTTCAAATAATTTTTTTTAAACTTATAGTGGATGACACTTTATGTTAATACAGTTTTTTCAAATATTAATTCATTCATTAAATTTAATTAATTAATTTTAGTTTTAAATGGGAGAAAAAAAATTCCTCCCATTGTTTTCATAAATGAAATGAAAGATTTATCTCAAATGAGTGATGCCACAGAAATAAAATACCGCAACGATGATTATAAAATAATGTTCAATAAAGATAACATGGGACATTAATGCTGCACGGGTTTATTTTATATACACTGCTCAAAACAATTAAAGGATATTGCAGTTTTAGGTGGATTTTGTATCTGGGAAACTTTTTAGCTGCTTGATACATGCTCGACAGACATAGTAGGTTATATGAGAATAAATTACACATGTTTGGCAGAAAAAAACGCATTTTATTGCGCATTTGTGTACAAAAGGAAAAAAACACAATTTGTGCATATGAGAAAAAAAGAATAAGAAAAGGTGTTTTCTTCAAAGAAAATCATTTTCAGTAGGGGGTATGGTTTCCACGGGCGGCCAGCAACGTTGAACACCTTTGAGGCATGGACTCAATGAGGCTATTAATGACGAGTTGGGGTATTCTGCCCCACTCTTCCAGAAGAGCTCTTTCCAGTTCTTAGAGAGTTTGTGGGGGTTGTTGGCGGCCAGAAACTCGTCTTCCTAGAGCGTCCCAAACGTGCTCGATTGGATTCATGTCTGGAGAACACGCTGGCCATTCCATTCGAACGATTCCTTCCTCGAAAAGGAAATCCTCCACCAGGTTTGCACGATGTGGCCTGCAGTTATCGTCCATTAAAATGAAGTTATCTCCGATTGCTGCAGCGTAAGGGACTACAATAGGTCTGAGGATCTCATCCCTATATCGGCGACCAGTCAGAGCTCCATCTCGAATGATGTAGAGGTCAGTGCGCCCGTCAATGGAGATGCCACTATACACCAACACTCCTCCACCGCCAAATCTGACACTTTCGTGCACGAACGCAGGATTATTCCTACTGCTACGGTCCCTCCAGATGAAATTCCAGATGGAGCCCAGATGGATTCCAGATGGTCCCTCCAGATGGAGCCGGTTTCGGACCGTCTGAGTTGAAATCGTGGTGCCTGTAGCCGAGCGAAGGTGTTGTTGGAGAAGAGTAGCGTTCATGTTTCGGTGTCTCCGAGCTGTTAACGCTAAATACCGATCTTCATTGGGCGTTGTTGCCCGTCTACGACCTTGCCCTGGTCTTCGGCCTGCACATCCACTCTCCAAAAAACGGTTCCAGATCCTGGAAATGACACTTTGTGACACTCCAATGGCTTGCGCTATTTCGGTTTGAGTTTGGCCCCCTTCTAACCTACCAACAATTCTCCAAGCTTCTGAATCTGTCAAATGACTTCGCTGAGACATCGTACTCATCGAAACAAAGCAATCACTGAATGCCGATCATCCTTGTCTTCATTCTCTTTTATCCAGTTGAAAGTCAAATTTCATTCGCTGCCGCTGAAGCGACGTTTTTGACGTCGAACTCAAAATTTGCATACTCCACAGTTTGAAAACCAGAAAAATTTGCATTTGTGATTCTCTTCTTCTATTTTCGGCAAAAAAATTTTCGTTTATATCTTTATTTTATATAAAACTTCAAATATCCTTTAATTGTTTTGAGCAGTGTATTTATGATTAAAAAGTAGGAATTGACTTTTTTTTTTTAAATTATATTACTTGTTATTCACAAACTTATTAAGAAACTATGTAATATATATTTTTTTCATTTTCCTGTAAAGGCAAAAGATTTTCAAATAATGCTGTCAAAGTTGTCATTTTAAACTGAATTTTAGGACGTGACAGCGCAGGAAAGGAACAAATTGCCGTCCTTAGACAATAATAGCCTATAGCTCAAGATGTAATTCCTTTATTTGAAAATAAAGAACTGTTCAATCATTTCAATAATCATGCTTGCAAGTAGTATTATACTTTTATGCTTAAAAATGAATCAGAAAATCGCTAGCAACAATACATTTACTAACAGTACCATTTGATACACGTGAAAGCTATTCTACGATGTTTGCATAGCTGCCAACTTTTACGCTGTTTTCCTTCTACTATTTTTTAACATCAAAATCACCTTAAAGTAATAAAAAATTTAAAACACAGTTTGATTTATTACAGGAATTATATAAACTAAAAATAAATTACAAAATAACTGTGATAAGAGACCGATTTATTTTTTAGGTAGATTTCGTAAGAAATACTACCTATTACATTCTCACCTAAGTTGGAATTTTTGAAAAATTTTTGCAGATCTACGCCGATCATGACTCCCAGAACCCAAAACCACCCCCAGTTCAAAACTTTATCTATCTACCTATCTATCTATCTATCTATGTCACTTTTTTATGGACACGATAACTGCAATAATTCTACACAAATCTCTTCCAAATTGATACATAAAATCAAGGGACATAAAATCTCGGTCAAGTTCGTTAATGGGCAAAATCGAACCAAGGGGGAGGGGGGGGGAGGGCTTTTTGTGAAAACAGAAAAAACCCCATAATGTCTTAATTATGATACGTATCGAATCCGTTTAAAGTTATTATTACTTCTAGGCGAAGGGCCGAAAATGTATGTATGAAAGATTTTTGATATAATTAAAAATGGCCCCGAGGGCGGGAAAAAAGGGGGGTTTTAGAAGAAAAAAAATCATAACTGCGTCAATTCACAAGTTATCAAATCCGCTTAAATTTATTATAAATCCTCTTAATATTATCTAAAACTTTTATATTGACAAGTTTTTTATAGGACCAACTCTTATAGCAGAAAAAAAATCCCTGTTGGCTCCGCCTGCAAACAAGTTAGGTTTTGAAGTAGGCGGTTCCAACTGCCGCATCATGGCAAAAACGTCATTTCTTCTGCAATTCCCAACATACAGGCGCCCCACGATCTGCGTCTTCGAAATCTACCAGTGCCTGTAGGCCGAGCAGTCAGGGATTTTTCATATATAAATTACTTGAGTTGCAATTATACCTAATTGTATGTATTTTAATATTTTATATAGGCTTTCATTTTAAGAATAAAAATTTATGTAATTTTTCATATTAGAAGTTTTAGATTTATCATACAATGAGTTATCATTTCTGACTTCCTTCTACTTACATATGCTTTAAAATTTTACATGAGTTAATCATATGTATTATTTCTGTTGCCAACATCCCTTTTTCTATGCATTTACAAAATGCACAAAAATGAATGACCTATCATTCGAAAGGTTTTTGAACAGGCTTCTGAGATAGTATACTCACATTTCTTTAAAACACGTTTTTTGATTAAAAATTACAGTTAATTAAAAATTATATCAGCATTTTTTTTTCAATGAAATGATTTTTTTTTTCTCAAATTATTGTTGCCATAAAAAATATATATATACTACATTATATTGTGCTTAACAATAATTAAAGATAAATAAATAAATAGCACAATAAAAGATAAAGCGGGACGCACGGGTTTATTTTATATTTATGATTAAAAAGCAAAATTCAAATTCAAATGTTTGGAGAAAAAGACACCATCGATCGATCGAAGCAGTGGTATTTTACGTGTAGTCTAAAATGTATGTTATGTTATATTATATTAAATTCTATTTTATATGTGCTCAATTTATTTTTTTTGTCCGTGTTTTTCCCGAAGTGGATGACGTCATCTTCCAATGAAGTTAAATTACGATTGTTATTTTTTTTTCTCGTGCGTGCCTCTTGATATCTTTGATTAGTTTTTACTTCAATTTTGATGGGATGAATGACATGATATTCTGGCTTGACTAATGTTGTTTGCAGATATTTTCATCCTTAATTTTTCTTTAGAAATTTAAACTTGCATCTAAAAAATATTAGACTGCAGTGCGAAATCATCGCACAGGTGTACTGGTAAATTTATAATTACCTTATCTGTAGAATTTATATTTTCTTTGGTACACGTACATTTTAGGATTGTGTGGCATCAATTCATGTGTATATTATATCATATTTAAATCTGCCAAATTAATTTTTTTTATAAAGAAATCTTAATGTTACTAAGAACATAACTGATGTGGCCAGTGATTCTTAGTTTTTCATTTACATTTTTACTTTTCGATCACATCTAGTGCTGGGAAAATGGTTGTAATCATTATAAAAACCTTACTATGGAAATATTTATATATCTTTACATTTTGAGGATGTCTTTAAATGTTGAAGGTTTGATATTTTTTACAATTATTCCGTAATGTATACGTGAATGTTGGTATTTTTTCGTTTTCAGACCATGTGTGTCTTTTTATGGTACTTTTATGATGATGCCTATATATGTATTTGTATATATGTGAGTGAACACAATAGCGTCTAAACCTTGCTTTTGATTGAGCTCCCATTTGGCGCATATGATATATCAACTGTCGTAAGAACTGTACTCATTTTTATCGGACAACGTGTTTAGTGTTTGATCATTTTTTTTAAGATTTCGTAAGAAATACTACCTATTACATTCTCCACTCTGCTGGAATTTCTGGAAAATTTTTGCAGATCTACACCGATCATGACTCCCAGAACCCAAAACCACCCCCAGTTCAAAACTTTATCTATCTACCTATCTATCTATCAATCTATCTATGCAACTTTTTTATGGACAAGATAACTTGAAAAATTCTACATAAATGTCTTCCAAACTGATACATAGAATCAAGGGGCATAAAATCTCTGTCAAGTTTGTTAATGGGCAAAATCGAACCAGGGGGGGGGGGGAGGCCTTTTTGTGAAAACAGAAAATCCCCATAAATCTTAATTATGATACGTATCGAATCCGTTTAAAGTTATTATTACTTCTAGGAAAACGGCCAAAAATTTATGTATGACAGATTTTTGATATCATTAAAAATGGCCCCGAGGAGGGGAAAAAGAGGGGTTTCAGAAGAAAAAAATTCATAACTTTGTCAATTCACAAGATATCAAATCCGCTTAAATGTATTATTAATCCTCTTAATATTATCTACAACTTTTATACTGGCAAGTTTTTTATAGGATTAACCCTTACAGCAAAATAATAATAATAATAATAATAGAGCTGCTTATAAATAAATAAGACATAATACATTTTACACATTTCACGCAATTGAATAATCTATACTATACAAAGAATTCATAATGTAGGTTATACTTTACAGTTTCCTTCGAAATACATATCCGTTTCCTTCAGAAATTAAAAAAAAAAGTGTTCGAGGATTCAAGAGTGCAGCCGATTATAAATAAATAAGACGTGATACAGTTTACACATTTTACGCAATTGAAAAATCTACAAAGAATTTATAATATAGGTTTTACTTTACAGTTTCATTCAGACAGTTTTTGTATAGGAAACCAGGTTCTAATCCATTTATTCAAATACAGAGTATTTCACTTCAAGCCGAACTTGAATTTTTTTCCCAACTTTAATTATAGTAAAGATATTGTTACGATATTTTTTATCAGACTTACACTGCTTTATCTGAAATATGATATTACGAAAAGTGGTAGAAACGAAATTTGTATTAATTTATTTTAATTCACATAGAAAGCCAAAGTTAAGAGCGTTATTTACAAGTATTAAAATTATAATCTTATTTAATAATTCGAAACAGATTTTTTTCCCTTCTCTTTTTAGTGTGAAGTTTACTTGTGAGAAAGTAATGTTCATAAAAATAGGAATAAAGTTAAAAGTTAGAGAAAAAATTAAAATTGAGGCAGCATTTGTATTAAATATGAGATAAAGCGATTTTAATATTTAACCTTTTAATATTTTAACCCTGGAACATTGGAGTATTCAGCCGACCGAATATTCGGTATTCGGCTTACTTGTGTGTGTCGAATTTACATTGGGCGCAATTTACATTGTTTAGACGTTAAATTCTCTTTCACACAAAAATGTACATTAATTTCTTTCAATTAAAAATTGTGTACATCTAATGCAATGTCAACTAAAGGTAACAAGGAATGAAAACTATTTTTTTAAAGGGAAAAGTTATACAACGAATGTATTTGAAGGGAAAAATCAAAGAAACAAAAATCGCCTGCTTCACTTTATTTTTAGAAAGTATAACTTTCGCTAACAGAAAGTTACCCATTTTGAAGATATCCCTTCGCAAACCTAGTGATACTGAAAATTTGAAACCTTCAGAACATAGAGAGTGGGTCAGGAGGTCAGGGGTCAACCAACAGTTCCCTTTCCCAGATTCAATAAATGCTTTCTACAAAGCAGACAAATTTCCTTTTACAGAGAGAAAAGCAAATGACCACAAATGTAACCCCCCCCCCCCTCCTCCCGTTCTCTCCCCTTTCAAAGGCAAGCGTAGAGAAAAAGGTGATATCGGAAATCTCAACGGAAGTGTTTTAGGGTTGCTGAAAATTTGGAAAAATTTGTCTTTCTGACATGGCAGCTGGGAATGAAATTACTGCAGCAAAGGCAAAAATGCTTGTTGAACGATATTTTTTATATAATATCGTGTAAAAAATACCCCTTATTAAATTTATAACAAGATAATGACAACAATTAACAAGAAAATATATAAAAACTGCCTGAAACAATCGTTTTGTAACCTATGCCGAAAATCTGCAGTACCCGTAGTGCCCTCTGGTGAAATCTATTGGAAACAAATTAAAAAATTTTAAATTTAAATTAAAAAAAGGGTAATTACATCTCACATATGAAATTTGCGTCGTTTCAAAGAAATAAGTCATATTTATCACCAAAATTTTTTTTAAATAAATCGGTTCAATAGTAAATGCGCAATTCTGATGTTAAAAATATAGCATTAGCAGTATAAGGAAAATATAAGTGATGATCACCCTTAAAGGCAAGAAATTTTACAGGACAGTATCAATTTTCGTAACTGTAAGTTCGTCACGATGAGGCAGCTAACCTATTCCGCCTAGTTCGCAATTTATCTGTCAAGATACCCCGTAATTATGATCATGAACGGAAGGGGGAAAAGCAATCCCGGTTCTGTGCCCCTCGCTTAAAACCAATGTCTCATCTGCTTCCCATACCACAAATTTTACATGCACTTTCAGATGCGGTTACGTTCTCAACCCCATTCTGCTTTGGTGTTTAAAAGAGAGTCGTTATTTTAGGCAGTGCATGGCTGTTCCACCTTTCATAATTGCTAAGAGGGTTTAGACCAATTTCTGCGTGTTCTAAATTTTGTGAGTTATTAGATCCTTCATTTCAGAGTTGTTAGATCAATATGCAGAAACTATTTATACAAATACGAATTATAAACCTCAGAAAATAATATATTTTCAAGATAAAGGGAAAAGTTTTTAACATAAAAAGTCCTCTCTACTGTGCTTAAATTTCATAAAACATATAGCTTTAAATTTCGGAAAAATATTGTTTTCTGAGTGTTATGACACGAACATAACATCTGCTTTTTTTTTTAAGTATTAAAATTTATATATGCTAGATTAATTTATTTATTTTTAAATTTAAATGATTTAGTTCCCATTTTTAATTAATTCTCATTTTCTAAATTTATTTTCATTTGATCGGCAACCATAACGTTAATTTCTGTATTCTTTTAATTTGTAAACAATCGCCATTTAAATTCATTCAGCGGTTGCCAATCGTATATTAACTTTTTTTCCATCGACGCACTAGCTTTAGCGATCGCAAACTTCAGTTGCGAGTCGTGGCATTATCAGCTCCGGAGTTTTCAACGCCGTAGTAGCGTGGAGGCCTCTGATTGGCTATTATAGTTTCGGCGCGAAACGGGGGACTTCAACACTCCTCCGATAGCGGTTGGTCTCTTCTACTACGGGACGCTCGAGCGGAAGCAAGTCCGCGAGAGTGCTACTCAAAAAATAATAATTTTACGTGATAGGCGGATAGGCCTAATGTGAGACCAAACATGTCTTGCAGTAGAGTCCTATCCGTATATCTTTTACAATAAAATAATTTGTACAACTTTATTTATAAATTAATCAGATTTAAAAGAAAGTAAATATTTAAATTGGAATGTTAGATGCAGTTTTATAAATGGAAAAATGCACAGTGCTCAAGTTGGTAAATCTCAAATTTGAAAGACGGTTTGATTTTAATTCAACCTATTTCCGGCAGACTGAAGGAATCTCGTTCCGGATAAGCTTGTGACGACAGTGCATGGAGGGAGATCAACTATATTGACCGTGTTTTACAGATCGGTAATATATAACCCTTTTGATTATTGCTTTGTTGTCTGGGACAAGTATAGAGTGCACGTAATTAAATAGTTCAAGAAACAATGTTCTGTCAACCCACCATAATATCTTAGTTTTTATCGCCGATTCACTTGAGTGATGATGAGAGAACAATATATACAAAGAATTGTGTATTCCTCTGGTGAGTCATTCGTATGAAGAGGGTATAGCACTATGGTATTTAATACATCAACTAAAGTACAACGAACATTCACATTTCTTCTTTAGAAACTTTGATTGCATCTCAAATACAAAATAAAATAAATAAGCCTGTTATATATAATCTGATTTTATTGATACGAAATAATTATTATCACTCTAACTAATATAATGACTCATAAAGATAAATTTATATAATTAATTATAATGTAAAAAATTATATGAATAACGATCTTATCAATATTCTGAATGCTATGTAAGGTAGTGTGCACTTCCACGAAAAGTAATTTGTTTTTCATTGAATATATATTTTTATTTAAAATAAATATATGTTGCTCAGAAATTGTCTACTTTTTATGTCTGAATTTATTGTCTACTTTTTATGTCTGAATTTATTGTCTATCTGTTATATATAATATATTTTACACAGAGTGCCTTTAACTTAAAATTAATAAATTTTATTATCTTAAATTTAATATATTATCCATTGGTTAATTTATATTCAATAATATGAATTTTTAATTTAATGCTGATGTACAGCAAAGATTAAATTTGTTTTAATTTCACAATTTAAAAATTAAATATGGTATATCTTAATGTAATATCTAGTGGCACTATAAACAGTTGATAATAATATGTTTTCAGCAAAGCAGTAAATTTTCTCAGTTCAGGTAAGAATTGTTATTATATTTTATCATGAAGAATTCATTAACTTATTTTATTATATTCTAAATTTTTATCTTCTGCTCACAACGCATTTGTTATTGTTTTTATTTCTTTCCACTTTCGATCATCGGCTAAATTATTGTTCTTCTCTTTTAGGAATATACAAAATTTAAAATTACGTTTATAATATTCAAAATTCTCTGTAATTTCTATGTCAGTAAAAACTTAAAATCCATCTTTCCTATATCTTCTCTTTTTTTCTATTTTTTTTTTCATAATACTGAGATTTCTTTTTGTTCTTCTCTTAAATAATTTGAATCTAAAAAAAATACCTCCAGAATCGCAGGTAACAACGATGCTACTCTAAATTTTCGTAAGCTTTTCTAAGAAACAAATGAAAATAAAATATTTTCACAGATAGAAATTTTTACGTAGTATTTTCAACTTATTATAATTAGAAAGAGGACTCTACATCAAATTTTCTGGGTTATATTTTTTTTTTTTTTTTGGACTGTAGTCAGATTTATTAGATCAATACAGGCTGTAAATATTTTCCAGACAGGAAACTGATATTAATTTAATAATATAATTAATTCCTTCTACACAAAATTTTGCTTTACCTTTCATATATTTTCCAAAAGAAATATCACATTTAATTAAAACGAAATTCATTAACTAAACTCAAAGACTTCTATTTATGTTTTAATTTTAATAATGGTTCGTTTAATAAAAGTAAAACATTACAGATTAATTTTCCACTCTAAAAGATGTTGATTATAAACTTGGAAAACAGAAAAAAATACATATAAAGAACATTTACCGTATATATATATATATATATATATATATATTCTACATTTTTATCTTTTTTATCTATATTTGATCTGGGTCATATTTAATTTTTCTTGCGAGAATTAATTTTCAGCCAATTTGGGTGGGGGAGCGGTAACGTGGGGGGAGGAGTTGTTACTATCAGTACCACAGCAGCTGTATTTGGTGACTGGTACAAATAAGTTTTATTTGTTTTTATACACTGTAATAAAATCTGTTGATGTTAAAGAAAAAAACCCTGTCAGCCAGGACGCCAGCAAAAACTGTTTATTTTACGGAAATAATCTGCGTTTATTACACACTTTCATGTTATTTGTTATTTTAACAAATTTTGCCGGTATTTACGTAATACAGGGTTATTCTAAATGACGGACCCATTTTTAAAAAATTGTATTCATTAAAGTATAAATCCAAAATGAACAGTCTTTATACCAATGAAAAGAGAAACTTTCAAAGGTTTTTCTTTAAGACATTATAAATGTTCAATGTGTCCACCGTTTGCTGCACGGCAAACATCTACATGATAGCCAAACTCGTCCCATACACGAGAAAGCGTATCTGCTGTTACTGAGTGCACGGCAGCAGTGCATTCAGCTCGCAGTGGCCTATTGCCGAGCGACCTCTACCGGCTGCCTCTGGAACCATCATCACTTTAAAAGCCGTGCAGTAACAGAAGATACGCTTTCTCGTGTGTGGGACGAGTTTGGCTATCGCGTAGATATTGGCCGTGCAGCAAACGGTGGGCACATTGAACATTTATAATGTCTTAAAAAAACTTTGAAACTTCCTCTTTTCATTGGTATAAAGATTGTTCATTTTGGATTTGTACTTTAATAAATACAATTTTTTGAAAATGGGTCCATCATTTAGAATAACCCTGTATATATACATCATGTCCGTAAAATATACAGTAGTATTTTTATTGACGTCCTGGCTGACAGTTTTTTTTTCTGTATATCAACATATATAAATGCATATATATATATATATATATATATATATATATATATATATATATATATATATATATATATATATATATATATATATATTTTTTTTTTACAGTGTACCAATTACTGGGGCGTCAGAAGTGATAATCGATGACATCAATGAAGCATCCATAGGCTTTGTAACTTGTACAAAAGCACCAAACGCACGTCGCACCCCCTTGCCCCCCTCCCCCGTCCTTGCTGTGGTTCTAGTCAACAATCACTAACTATAATAAAAAAGGAAGTTTGTGTATCTGTGTGTTTGTCGGCCGTGTTCTGAAGCGACCGCTGCACACAGAGCTACAAAATTTGATTGGAAGGTACCTCTACGTGTAGCTTTACACCTCGAAGCCAGATTATGGAATTTTTGATGGGATTTTTTTAATTTAATTTTTTATGCAATTATTAGTGTTTTTTCGCGTTTCTCTGCAAATTTTCCACATAGTAACAGGAATCCACTTCCAATTTTTTAGCCCAATATAGTAAATTTTGTCCTCTTTTCAACAATGTTTATGCGGAATTACAGCGATTTTTTAATTTTTGGCGACTTTTTTCCTTCGACACAAAGAAATTTTTCCCAGAATGCTTGATTGGTTCGTTGGTTGCTTTTATTTCGACCTCGCTTATACTCAGAATCGTCATTTTTTTTCTCTGTTTTTAGCCTGGAGAGAGTTGATAATTCTTTATAGATTAAAAAAAAAATCATGATTTTAAAAGGGAAGGGCGGGTTATTAGTTCTCCCGATTTGGATTTTTTATTTAAATTGTTTTTTAATTTAAATTTGTATGCTTTTTTAAAACTTTTTAAAACTTTTTTTTTTTCGTGTTTTGCAGCGATTTTTATTTCAAATGACGTCACAAATCACCCACTAGAAGTCAAACACAGTTGGAGAGGACAGTTGTGATTTGTAGCTGAGAGGATTGTAAGCACAGCTGGAAGTCAACCGGGCAATTGCGATTGACAGATGAAAAAGTCATCAGCTGATTTGCTATTCGAACAGCGATTTGTTTTATGCAATTTTTAGTTTTTTCATGTACGTGACGTCATTTACGTATTTGATTTCAGAAATTAGTAAAGATAACTTACAGTATTTGTATGTCAAAACAAACTAGTCGGATGTGCCAATCCCAAAACTTTCTTCTATCTCATATATGTTAATGCTTCAAAATTCAGTATCACATCGTCAATAAAATCCACATTTTTCGTCATTCTGTTGTCAATCAGCTGTTTGTGAATCGTCGGGTTACCTGGATGCAAAACACCCTTCATTGCACGGGCAGCCGATGTACAGCACGACTACGAAAAGCCCTTCTGGCCTGTACAAGTGGTACTTCCCTATTCCTTGGTTTTAAGATTTTAGCTAGTTTTACTGGAAATCACTAAGCTAAAATGCGTGGAACCCGATTACAGAAGATTCATTCACAGTTCTCGTCAATACTAAATTTAAATCAGAATTTCGCCAAATTAGCCACTTATAGACAAGTTGGCTTCATTTATGGCAATATATTTTTGTCGCCAAATTTGTTGATACTTCGCCAAGTATCGCCAAGCTTGGCGAGAATTTGACGCTGGCAAATATGAACACATAGTGGGACGATGGTTACAAGAATGGAAGAAAATTTGCCTGAAAGCATGTTCACTAAAACTCATAAATTAAACACTTTTATCGAAGAATTCTGCTGTCTAGTTTCGAAATGTCAGCCACCCTAAAATTTTAAATTGCCAAACATTTAACAGAAAATTTTTTTAGGATTTCTAACTTTTTATTTATTTATTTTTATTTTTTTTTTTTAATTTCAAATCTTTAAGTGGGTATCACAGAGCCCCTTACGGCGGAATATCCCCAAATTCAACTGGGACCTGCTGGCCATGGTCAAAACAATATACAAAAAAATTTGGTTCAATTCTATACATAACTCCATATATCTTTCGATGATACAATAATGAAAATAGAACAAAAATCGCTATCACAGCGCCCTCTTTCGTCAGAATATCAACAAATTCAAGTGGGACCTGCTGGCCATAGCCAAAAACCTGCAAATGAAATTTTGTTCAATTCTAGACATAACTTCATACACTTTTCGAAGTACAAAAAGAACATAAAAATCTGTTGATGTTAAAAGAAAAAAACCCTGTCAGCCAGGACGCCAGCAAAAACTGTTTATTTTACGGAAATAATCTGTGTTTATTACACACTTATTTCCGGTCACACGGTCACACGGACCTTTTGTAAAAATACGTTTTTCGAAATCTCTGACACCTACAAAGTCGAAAATCCGGAAGTAAAAAAAATCGATTACAATACTTTTTTCTGTTATAGATAGAAGGAATTAAAAAAACAACGTCATTTTGTTTCTGTTTCAAAATTTAATGATAATTCCTAATTTTTTAAGGTCGTTGATTTAATTCTGAGGGAGAGGGGGAGGGTAGTGTCCGGTTGCAATTTAAATATCGCTTTAATACTCTCATCGAAACTCCCTCCTTCTACCCGCCTCCAAAATCAGAACTTTTTTTATTATTAGTCCGATTCAAACGAAACTCTTCTTTTCAGATCCCCCTGGTACTTGATAAACTTCGGTATCATTTTTTTAAGACCTTGGTTACCACTATTTCTGAACATTAACCACCAGGGAGGAGTATTTTATCGGGTTCTATGTGCCCAATTCTAACGAGAATTAGGTATTTCAACTTAACACGAAATAATTAAGACATAGAAAATTAATTAAGATACAAATTTGGCGCCATATGGCGGTAGAAAGAGATACTAAAAGATTTTGCAGCGCGTGCGTAGTACACCTGCTATACGGTGTTGTAGGCAGCAGGGACACGCGCCGGAGTTTCGATCGGAAAGAGTTTTATTTAGAACAGAGTGTGCTCAATAGCGGTGGGAAGTAGAACTAAAAGATTTTGCGTTTACAATTGGTCCAATTCAAACAAAGGGCCGATTTCAACGAGAACTGATTCATTCATCTTAACATGAACGAATTAAGACATAAATTTGGTTAACGTGGAATGCGTGACCTGGTGGTGAAAACTGGAACTAAAAGATTTTGCAGCGCGTGCGCAGCACATCTGCTATACACGGTACCGTAGGCAGCGGTGACACGTGTCAGAAATTTGTTTAGAAACAGAATGCACCCCCTGGTGGTGGAACTAAAATATTTTCCTGCACGTGCACCGAAAATGGCTACTTTTATTGAAACGCACATGAAAGTTACCAATCTGATAATCTTAGACAACGAAATATTCTCATTTTCACTCATCCTCGAATATTAAGAAAAGTATTGGAGGTATTGATTCGAAACTCACAGGCTGTACGTAGTTTATTTTTCTGATTCCGAAAATGAAAATTTTATAAAAATCCGACAGTATTTATTTTTTTTTGGACCAAAAACTGACCTTCTTTGAATCAAATGATGAAAACATTTGAGGAGGTGGTATTGAATATACTTCCGCTTCGGGGTGCATCTCTCTATTTAATTTTCGAAAGACAAACAGTTACTAGAGGAACGGTTCAATGCAGCGATTTTTAGAGCGATTTCGCATTTCGTTTTTTTTTTCTTTTTGACGGGACCGGACAACACCGGGCTGATCAGCTACCATTGCAAAATATTCTTCAAAGCATACTTTTGAACGGAACACTATGGAATATCCATTTGTGTGTTTAAAAAAAAAAAAAAAAAAAGAAAAAAAAAACCTTAAAATTTCACACAGTTTTCATATTTAGGCAAGATTAAAATAATTGAACTTTGATTTCATGATCGTCATAATTATACCCAACGTACTAACCACTGGGATGCGTTTTTTCTATACGATGTATGATTGAAATCAAAATAGTTTATCCTGCAGTTTATATGTAGGAGATCAAAAGACTTTCGAAGGCAATAAGCTTTGCAACCAATTTTATTTAGTTATAATTTAAAAGGCATTTATATCCCACAGTTCGAATTTTTTTTATGTATTAGATCAATAATTTCAGAGTTATTAGATTAATTCACGCTATAAATATTTTTCAAAAAGGTAACTTGTATATTTTTCTTTAATTTCCCTAATTTGATTAATTTCTTCTTTACACAAAAGTTTGCTTTTCTTTTAATATATTTTCCAAAAGAAATATTGCGTTTAATTAAAACGAAATTCATTTCTTCGAACTGAACTCAAAGACCTCTATTTATGTTTTAATAATGGTTCATTTAATAAAAATAAAGCATTACAATTTTTCCACTCCAAAAGATATTGATTCTAACAACGAAAAAAAAATCTAAAGAACATTTGCCATTTTTTTTCTCATTTTCCATGTTCTTACGTAATTAAATATTTGCTGGTCTTGGTCACATTTAATTATCTTGCGAGAATTAATAACTTTCAGCCAAAAGAAATTAATCTGGCATAATTACATATTTCTCTCATTTAGTTCAATGGATAACCTCCAGTAACCAATTACGGCTTAAAGCGAAAAGTTTTTTTTTTTTTTTTTTTTTTTTTTTTCAAAACGAATATCGGTTGAACTCTTTTTATAGTAACAATTAAACAAAAATTTAGATAATGTAAAATGCTGATACCTAGTTGTTTATTCGTTTAATTTTATTTATTTTTTTAGTTTTGGCTTAAAAAATATTATATCTGTAATAAGAATAATTTTTATAAGAGTACGATTTCTCCTTTTTTGCTTTAAATTTTAATTAAGAATTGAAAAATACCATAGCTTAAAAATATAATTATGAAATTTATCAACCAAATGGATAAATATTTTTTAACTAAAATTTCTAATTAAAACTAATTTACAAAACACTTCTATTTTCAAGCAATGGAATATAACTTTCAGGAAACTGTAACCAAACAAAATTTAAATGTTTAAATATTATTTCTCTTTGATTATTTAATAGCGAGTAATTAATTAAAAAAAAAATTCAAATCTTCAGATTATTGCCGTATTGTTACCATTATTTTGTCTATTATTATCATATTTCTAGTAGTTTGATCTATTATTAACATATTTCGAGTAGTTTGTTGAGTGTTTAACTTGTAGTCTGCTAAAGTTAAAAATACTACGTAAAAATTGCTATCTTTGAAAATCAGCCCGCCTCGCAATAAATTTTGTAGCTCATCTCAGTGGCGCATCAAATAGTTAAAAAATAGTGGTCATTTAAATTTAGTAAACTAAGTAGAGGTCAATGCATAATATCTACTTTTATATCTCTTGCAAATTTTCTGTTTTGATTTCAAACTGTAAAAAAATGTTAAAATAACAATGGTGAAATAAAAATTTGAAAAAATTCCCTGAATCACTTTAGTAATGGTTTCTACTTAAAATAATATATTCAAATCAAATACAACATGCTAAATGGTACACACAATAAAATAGTGATTTTACAATCACATTTAAAATATAATCTACGTTTCGTTTCGCTTTTGTGAACGTCATCAGGATAAGATGTTACATACAAGTCTAAAATATCAACATGGACATAAACATCTAACACATAAGACGTTTATGTCCATGTTGCCATTTTAGACTTGTATGTAACATCTTATCCTGATGACGTTCGCAGAAGCGAAACGAAACGTAGATTATATTTTTAATGTGTTTGTCAAATCACTATTTTATTGTGTTTACCATTTAGCATGTTGTATATGATTTGAATAGATTATTTTAAGTGTAAATTATGGTGCTATTGTCCAATTTTTAATTATTAATGGTTTATAGTTACAGTCAAATGAAGTTGGTCTTTCAGGGCAATAAAGCAAAAACTTTTAACCGTTCCGTCAAGTTTTGTTTGTTAATAATTATGTGAAAATGCAATGTATTTACACATATGTCTGTAATTAAAAAACAAATTATACAATCATTATGATTTCACCCGTCTGTTATTTTATAAGGAGATTATGAGTTGGGCAGTGGTGTAGTGAAAATGCTTGTCTTATACCTATAACGCTTGTCTTATTTTGTCTAAATAATTCAAAAAGAAAAATTGACGTATAAAGTATTTAAATATTACTAAAATGTATTTTGATATTAAGTAATTGTTTCCTACCATCTCGTGAAAAAATTATAGAAATGAAACTTCCTCTTTCTCCAATCAATGTCTTCAGTTCCCTAAATTAGCGATTTTCTTGTACTTCTAGCTCATAAATTAATAACATCATTTCAATATATTAATTAACCACATCATATTGATCTTCACCACGCTTATTCACTTTTCTTTTTTTTTTTTTTCTTTTTTTTCTGATTTTGTTCTGTTTATCTACCATTTAGCTTTTTGAGATTATTAACTTCTTCTGTAATCAGAAAAAGTAATTAATTAAAGTTATTGCAATCGATTAATGATGAGTAGTTATCGAAGCGTAATTATGATAAAAGTTATGCTTATTTTGCAGTGTTATCAGATATTTGAACAAAGATGTCTCAAACAGAAATAATTTATTTTATTGAAGATTCCTAATAAAAATTAATCAGTTATTTCCATTTCGTATCAAGTGATGTTTTTAGTCAACAAATGTTTCTGTCTCTAAAATTCCAAGAAAAGGTTAAAATTATTCACTTAATGAATTTTTAGTTATAATTTATTTTTAAAATATATTTTTGCTTAAAACAGGCGAATATTTCTTTACCTCCCATCTTTCATTCTTGAAATTGATGATTTTCTTGTCAATAAAAACAATAAAACAATGTAAAACAATAAAACAATTTAGCTGCAAAATGTTACTTTTCTTCTTTCAAAACAGTTTTCCACCTTTAATTTCTCCGTACAACATTTTTCTGAAACTCAAAATGGTTATAATAATAAAATCTGAGTGCTGTCACTTACCCAGAAGAATAATAAAACATAGATCCAAATATAATTTTAAAAATACCTGGCGGCTGGACCTTCAGGAACAGGCTGATTTCGAAGACGCAGACTGTGGGGCGCCTGTTTAGAAGGACTGTTTAAAATGAATTGCCCCAAAAGGACCTTTTTGCCATGCTGCGGCAGTTGGACCGCCCACTTCGAAATCTACCTGTCTTTGTAGACGGAACCGGCAGGGATTTTTTGGGTTTTATTTTTATTTATCTATTTTATTTATTTATTTATTTGTTTTACTGTAAGTGTTGGTCCTATCAAAAACCTATCAATATAAAAGCTGTAGATAATATTGAGAAATTTTATAATAAGTTTAAGCGGATTTGATATCTTGTGAATTGACGAAGTTAGGAAATTTTTTCTTCTTTAATCCCTATTCCCCCCCCCCCTCCCCTTGAAGACATTTTTAATCATATCAAAAATCTGTCATACATAAATTTTGGCCCTTTTCCTAGAAGTAATAATAATTTTAGACTGATTCGAGATGTATCATAACTAAGAAGTTATGAGGATTTTTTCTGTTTTTACGAAAGAAAAATTCTCCTGCCCCCCCCCCCCCCCCCCTGGTCCGTTTTTCCCCATTAACGAACTTGACCGAGATTTTCTGCCTCTTGCTTTTAAGTATCAGTTTGGGAGATATTTGTGTAGGATTATGGAAGTTATGTCCATAAAAAAAGCTAAATAGATAGATAGATAGATAATAGTTTTGAACTGGGGGTGGTTTTGGATTCTAGGAGTCATGATCGGCGTAGATCTGCAAAATTTTTTCAGAAATTCCAGCATAGGAGACAATGTAATAGGTAGTAAGTATTTCTTACAAAATCTAACTATAAGTTCAGTGGACTTAGAAACAAAGCTCTCTTTTACTTTTTTTGTCTGGTGTCTTTATGTCTAAATTTCAAATTTACCTATTGGTAATTGGAATTATTTATGGTTAAATTTGTAATGTATACTAATCAAATAGAAATTTACGCTTTCTGTCAAAGCTACACATGATGGAAGTTTTTGAGCATTTTCCCCCGAAATCAGCATAAAAAATTACGTAAGAAACACCATTAATTTTGAAGAAAAAAAATGTGTAATTTAATTTAACTGCTCTTCCAAAATAATATCTTCTCGCTACAATTGAAACCATTTTCATCTTTCTAAAGAATTTCAAAATTAATTATTTTCTTCAGCTTGAAGGTAATAAATTATTTTCATCATTTAAATATATGAATTAACCACATCGTACTGAATTATATCACGCATACATACTTTTTCAGATTTTTATAGTTTATCTTCCATTTGGCTTTTTAAAATTATTAGCTTCGCTGGTAATCAAAAAACTAATTAATTAAAGTTCTTAAAATCGATGATGGGAATAGGTATTCATCTAAGCGTAACAATGATAAAAGTTATTATTCTTATTTTTCAGCGATATGAGGATTTATTTGAAGAAAGCTATTTCAAAAGGAAATAATTGTGCCTAACTAAGAAAAAACAAATAGAAAGAAAATATTAACCTATTAAATTTGTTCATTATTTCCATTTTCTATTAAAGAATGCTTTTACAAAAGAAAGAAAATGTTTAATACATAATATTAGTGCTTTCAAAACTCCAAGTAAAGCTTTAATTTATTCATTAAATGTGTTTGTTTCTCTTCATAAAATTTGCAAATTGTTTTTGAAATTGCAAGAAATTGATTAAAATACTAGAAGATTAATTGTTATCAACTTTCTCTTATTTTTACCCGACTGCATCTTTCCAAAGAAAGTTATAAATATACAAGGTATCCTAAAATGGACTGGCGGTATTTAAAATTAAATAACATGTAAGCGAAGATAGCTGTTGAAATTATACATTCAAAAAATTAGTGGTTAATGTCGGGAATGTCTTTGATAGTTTTACATGTTTTAGTTCCACATATTAAGTGATCGATGGAGTTGCGCTGTCTCGAACTGTTAGAAAGCTTCATATACTACTCACTTCCAAGAATAACTTCAATAGCTGACACCGTTTACACAGTATTGAATTTTTAAAACCGTCAGTAAATTTCAGATCACACTGTATGAAGTACTACTCGAGTACAGTGGTTCCCAACCTAGGGGTACGTGGCGGATATGTTGGGGTTACTTGAAAATAATATTGGTAATGGCGGAAATCACAAAACTGGTTCAACTGAAAACGCATAAACAAAGTTGATAATTTTGGATTACGAAATTAGTCTCATGCGTAACTCCAATATATTACTCTCAAAATGAGAAAAAAGGCCCACTCGATCTAGTAATTTATTGATAATTCAATGTCGCTACCCTTGCCCGCCCCTAATCATATTGCATGATTACTTTTGTTTTCTCCTAACTTCATGAAAATTAAAGAGAACCAAAAACTCAGTGAAAAGCGTTAAGATACTTGTTATCTTTCCCAAATACAAAGCTTGTCATAAGAACATTCCCATCTTATGCATATATCAAGAATGAGTGTATTAAGTTTGTCGCTCATTCTGACTTGAGATTATATCTGTCTTCGTTTGAACCTGATTTTAAAAAAACTCTGATCATTAAAAAAGCCCAAAGATCACATTGAAAGCATTAAAAACCATTTTTAGTACATAGCAATACTGTTATAAACTTTCATAGTAATTTATTTAATACATAAAAAGAAAAGTGTCCAGTTAAACTGATGGCATTGAGCTCACAGGCTATCACACTAATTGTATATTATATCAGAGCTGCCAACTGCTACGAAAAAATCGTAGTTGCTACGATTTTGAGCCACAAACTACGATGCTACGAAAATCTGTCTAAAACTACGATTTTCTGAAAAAAAAAAAAAAAAAAAAAAAAAACGCGAATTTCGTTACAGGATTACTTGAAAAATCACGACACAGGATTGCGCGAAAAATCACGAATTTCGTCACAGGATCGAGCTAAGAAATGCGAATTTCGTTACAGAATCGCTGAAAAAACGTGAATTTCGTAAAAAAATTGGCGGGAAAAAGCAATTTTTGCCAAAGTATCGCAGAAAAAAACGTGAATTTCATTCAACTTATTGCTGAAAAAATGCGAATTTCGTCAAAAGACCGTGCAGGGGTGATTCTGGTCCGAATTTTCCGAAAAATTAAGGCAATGATTTCCGAAAAAAAAATATATCTTTCATAAATCCGACATTAAATGTATCGGTATTTCGGCAAATGATCGCCGAAAAAAATCAATCTCGTCTTTCGTTCGAAGAAAAATCGCCAATTTTGTCAAAGGATCGCGAGAAAAACGTGACTTTTGTCACAGAATCGCGAAAAAATGGCAAATTTCGTCAAAAACATTGTGAAAAGTGGCAAATTTCGTTAAAAGATCGCGAAAAAACAGCAAATTTTGTCAACAGATCGCGGGAAAAACGTGACTTTCTTCAGAAAATCACGAAAAAACGGCAAATTTTGTCAAAAACATTGCGAAAAACGACAAATTCCGTCAAAAACATTGCGAAAAACGACAAATTCCATCAAAAACATTGCGAAAAACGACAAATTTCGTCAAAAGATCGCGAAAAAATGGCAAATTTCGTCATAAACATTGCGAAAAACGGCAAATTTCGTCAAAAGATCGCAAAAAAAAACGACAAATTTTTGTCCAGATCGCGGGAAAAACGTGACTTTCGTCAGAAAATCGCGAAAAAACGCAAATTTTGTCAAAAACATTGCGAAAAGCGGCAAATTTCGTCAAAAACATTGCGAAAAACGACAAATTTCGTCAAAAACATTGCGAAAAACGACAAATTTCGTCAAAAGATCACGAAAAAACGGCAAATTTCGTCATAAACATTGCGAAAAACGGCAAATTTCGTCAAAAGATCGCGAAAAAACGACAAATTTTTGTCCAGATCGCGGGAAAAACGAGACTTTCGTCAGAAAATCGAGAAAAACGTGACTTTCGTCAGAGAATCGCGTAAAAACGGCAAATTCCGTCAAAAACATCGCGAAAAACGGCAAATTTCGTCAAAAAATATCGAAAAAAAAAACGCAAATTTTATCAACAATTCTTGAAAAAAAAAACACTGCAAATTTCGTCAAAAGATCGCGAAAAAACGCAAATTTCGTCAAAGGGACGCAAAAAAAAGTGGCGGGTGTCGACACCCCCACTCCCGGTTGTATCAGCTTACTCGACCTGATGAAGGACTCTAACTTAGACATTTTTCTCTGGAAGATATACCCGTAGTTCCATCACCCCCTTCCCCCAACCTTGGAATCTTTCAGAAAATTCACTGTGAAGTTCAGAAATTTGGCTTAGGAGTGGACAGAGCATTAATTGAATAGGAATAATTATGTTTAATCAATCCCACCCGCAACAACAAAAAAAATGGCTCTCCGGGAGTGACGATAGAAGTGAAAACTTGAACAATTACGTGTGTATTTTTTTAATCGTCAGGAAATGTTTTATTGTGCAGGAAATACTTTTAAATGAAGTGTTTTTTTTTTCATCATTGTAAACTACTACTACAAAAATTATGTTACAATTTTCATTTAATGCACTATTGTACAGGAAAAATAATGCATATTATTATACATACAAAAATTGCAATATATTGCTTAAAACGTAAATTTACAAATACATAAAATATGAAATTTAATTAATTGGTATTCTTTGAAATGAATACCAATGAAACTTATGAATTTTCATCCACAATTTTAACAACTCTCAATACATTCATCATTTCTTCCATGAGATGTAGTTTCATATCTTTTGTAATAACATTTATCTGCAAAATAGGGTTCCCGCTTCCTATCACTCCAAAAATTATCACTTCTTTGCTGCCTGTCTTGTTTACGGTATTCGTGAACATTATACTTTTTTCTATCTTCATACTGCGCGTATTGTTTGCGGTATCTATGATTTATGTCAACAAACTTTTCTTTTGTATAAAATGATTTCACTTCATTTCCGTTTCTGTAACCACGTTTCACAAAACTTTCATGAAATATTTCTTTATTTTCATTTTTTCTTTTTATATTACTTTCTGTTATTTCTTTTCGCGTGCTCGTTGAATTATAATATTTTCCGTTTTTTCCTATTTCATTTTCATCTTTTGATTTGGTCTCGTGAGTTGAGTGATTTTTATTTGTTTTCACCGCGCGTGCTAAATTTATCTTGAAATAATTTTCTGAATTATTTTTATTCATAATACCAATCATTTCGTTTTCTGCACGTGAACTATTTCCTTTTGATATTTTCGCTTCATTGTATGAATTGGCAACATAATTTAATTTAATTTGGTGTCGGTAACAGTAACGGTGACGGGTCGCGAATTCAATGTTTTTTTCCCATCTCAAAAATGCCCAACGCGCCTAAAGAAGTTTTCACTTCAAAAATTAGCAAAAACAAAAGAGTTGCATGCGTTTAATTGATTAGTATTTGCTCGCTTAAAATTTACAGCGTAAAAAACAGCTACCAACCAACCAACCAACCAACCAACCAACCAATCTTCAGATAAATTTGAATTTGGTGTGCTACTATTTCTCATTTTCAAAGGTTGGCAGGTCTAACTTATTTCAAAGAATAATGCCCCTCGTAGAATAAAGAAATAGACAACAAATTAAGGGGGGGGATTATCTCCCATTCCTCCCTTTATACTGAACCAATGAAACCCCATAACTAATCAGGGAAGGGCCTTATCAAAATGAACGTACATACAAAATTTGAAGCAAATCGAATAATTCTGCATGAAAAACCCATTTATCTAAACTAAGGGGGATAACCCCCCCCGTTCCCCATCTTTATACTTAACCAATGAACCCCCAAAACAAATCAGGGAAGTGCCTTGTCACAATGAACCTATATACAAAATTTTAAGCAAATCGATATTTCTGGATAAAAAACCCATTTATCTTAATTAAGGGAGTTAGCTCCCGTTCCCCCCCTTTATACCTAACCAATTAACCCCCATAACTAATAAGGAAAGCGCCGTATCAAAATGAACCTATATACAACATTTTAAGCAAATCGGATCTATCATAAGTTGTCGCGTTACGTACCTACAGAACCTGCGGATACATTTATTCTCAGGCTTTGATAGCCTGTGAGCTAAAAAAAATAAATGTTTGCTTTGATGTTAAGCTAATTTTATAAAAAGTAAAATTTAATTTAAAATGCAAGATAAAATCTAAAAGTTTAGAAATATCAATGTAATTTGAGTCGATTTGTTTAACTCTACTAAGAATATTAATTATTTAATGAAAACAAGCATGTTTGAGTTGTGTAAGTGAATAGTATCGTGTTTATGAGAAAAGAGGGTACTCCTAAATGAAAAGTCTAAGAAAGAAGTGCGTGAAAGAAAAAACTTTGGGAACCGCTGCTCTAGTAGAAAAAAAAATAATTAACCAATACATTTTTCTTATTGGCTGTATCTTAGCCAATATTTACAATATTGTCATGAAATATTGTCCGAACATCGGTGATGTTTGTGGTTTGAAAATATTACATCAGTATTGACAAGAAATATTTTGTCATTTCTTTTCCAACACATAAAATATAAAGCTTAACTTAACCTTCCTAACTGAATGAGTCGAATGGCCGTTTCTATCGTTTATTTTATTCGATTCGAATGATTAGAATTTTTTTAAGTTAAATAAAAGCCACAGAGAACTAAGTTAAATAAAAATATTAAATAGTTTTAAATAAAGATTTTAGTGTGAAATGTTTTTATCAAAGTTGAGTAAAATTTCAACATGGTAAGAAGATTAAAATAATATTTTCTGTAATATTAGCGTTCAACTAACTCCAATGTAAGACAAATATTTTTGTAACTGTAGCATTTCATTGCAAACTTTTTCCATGTGAACCCAATGTTTAAACAGTATTGGTACTTCTGGGGTTGTATCTCTGATGAATGCAATTTTAAGCAATATAGCGAATAATCAGTGTAGTTAATATGTTCAGTATAGCTAATAATCAATACTAGTTTGCTATTAGGGCATGTTTTTAGATATGTAAGCACGATTTTAAAATCCAAATAATTGGTACAAATCACAGAAGACTTAATTATATTAATTTCTATTAATAAAATAATTTCATTGTATATTGCATTATTATATTTCATTTATTTCTGATTCACTTACCAAATCTTTATCGCAAAGCTGTTTCAATAAATAGTAAATTGTCTGGCCTCTTTGCGTAGGGTTCTTTACAACTCTATGCGAATTAAAACAACATTGAAGTTAATTATTATCCAAATCAGCTCGCTAAAACATGCCAATTGGCTGTAAAATTGTATCAATGAAATACTTTAAACACTAAAAAGTCGAAAATAAAATATAAATGAAAAATAAAAAATGTAATAATTATCTTTTTTAAAATACGCTTTTATTATATATTTAACTGGTGCATTAACATTACTTTATCCAAACACTTTACTTGTAGTTATAAAGTAATGATTCAATTTATTGTGAATATTCTGAAAAATTTCTCAGTCTTTATTGCAGATTTAAAGGTAGAAATAAGTCTACACATTTTCTATATCTTTATTTTTATTTTTTCATATTTTAAACATTAAATTCAATATTTTAAATTTTCCTGACACATAATGATGCATAAAAAACACAAATTCTGCCTAAATTCAAACATTTATCTTGCAAAAAAAGAAAAAAAATGTTTCCGAAACTCTAATAAAGCATTACTACTTTTCCAGGTTATTCATTTTCCAAAAATATTCTGTCAACTTCCATAAATTGTATGTGGCTTTAATTTTACTACATTTTCGCCCCTTTCAAAATTTAATTATCTCAGCTTTCAATTAATAGAAAGTTTTGGAGAAAAAATCATCTACAAGTTATTCATCTACTTTGTTTAGTTGTCCGGCTTTTATGGCAAATAATCAATTAGAGGCAAGAGGAAATTTTGTTTATTCAAAACAATTTTTAATACCTTGATGAAAAGCACATTAAAAATAGTACAAAATAATTTTAATTCATAAAAAAAAACTCTTTTGTATTTTGGTGATATTTTCTTTACTTGAAGTCTTTGAATATCATCTCATTGAATGCTATAAATTATTTTTATCAGTAAAATTAATTAAATGAAGCGTGTTTCTTAAACATAAATGTGAGTCCGTAAACTTTGCTTTTGTATTTATGTTTTATATCTATTTTTTAATTAAATTCTATAAATAAAAAGGACAGATTTTCTTCTTCAAATACATCAGCATTAAAAAAAAAAAAAAAAAAAAAAAAAAAGTTATACATTGTGACATTTTCTTACATTTAAATCTTGCAATATAGCAATTATGATCTTCCAAAACACTAGAAATGCAGCAGTTAAATAAAATAATCACTTACGGTATTTTTGCCTAAGGAAAAGGCACTTAGGGTATTTTTGCCATCTCGGCCCCACTGTGCATCGTATCATGCATGATAAAATCACTCCGATCATGAAAAGAATCTATTATTGTAGCGTTATTGTGTCTTGGAAAAGATCTGATTATACTGATCATATTTTACCGATTCATTTCTGCTACGCTATCCACATAAAACTAAAACTAAACGCTAGCTAGTTTCCGAAACACTAATAAAACATTTAGGTTATTTATTTTCTCAAAATACGCTGTCAACTTCCATAAATTGTATGTGCCTTTAATTTTATTACATTTCACCACTTTCACAATTTAATTATCTCAACTTTTAATTAACAGAAAGTTTCGGGAAAAAAATGTCCTGGAAATTATTCATCTACCCTTTTCAGTTCTCTGGCTTTTATGTCGAATAATCAATTAGAGGCAAGAGAAAATTTATTTATTCGAATCATATTTTTTAATACCTTGTTGACAAGTAGAGTAAAAACATTTCAAAATAATTTCCTTTCAGAAAAAAAAATCTTTTGTGTTTTAGTTGTATCTTCTTTTCTTGAAGTCTTCGAATATTGAATTAAATGCCATCAATTATTATTATGAGAAAAAAATAACTAAGTGAAACATGTTGCTTAAATTTCAATGTAGACCGTAAAATTTTTATATCCAATTTTCATTTTTGTATTTATATTTTTACATTTTTTTTACTATTTAATTAAATCCCTCACATAAAAACTACAACTCTCCTCCTTCTAATTCATCGGCATTTTCGAAAACGTGTTACAATATGTAAAATGAATTTTTCTTCAATTTACATCTGATAATTCGGAAACTTGGAACATATTTTTACCAAAGCAACTCCGTAATCTTTAAATTATTCTTCAGCATAAAATATTTTTTTTTTATACTACCTTATTTTTTTATCTGTAAGTTAATATTTACTGCATTCATGTAGTTTCACATACCATTGAATTCAATTCATATATACTTGAAATAAAATCTAATTAGTTTGTGTTTTCTTAATTCGCCGTGTAAACATATATCAATAAATAAATAAATGTGCAATTAATTTCTTTTGATGCAAATAACTAGATAACATAAGCCTCAAATTAGAAATTCCACAATTCAGCGACAGAATTTTTTATTTCTTCCAATCGTCCTGAAAAGATCGTACAATGGGTCTAAACCCCGGTTTTCCCGTAAAAATTCTGTAAAATCTCATCCTTTAGAAAATTCATTTCTGACCATTTTTTCCAAAGTATTTTTTCAACAAGAATCGAATGAGGCCATTCGATTAGTTTACGAGTTATAACCACTTTTTTGTCGATATTTGATAATTTAAATACTTGATTATTTCAGGACACCAAAAATATATTTATTTATGAAATATTTCAGTGTCGATTCTTGTGTAATTGTTTTCACTGAATCGAATGGAACCGTTAGCAGATCAATACGAGCCATAGCTATTGAGTTATAACCATTTTTCTGGTCACATCTGACAACTTCGGAGAGCTATGACTAGGTTGAAAGGGATTGAAAAGCTGAAATTCGGGCGCATATATTTGTCCAAAAATGCTGAATTTTGCATCAAAACTTGTATCATCGATAATATTAGTTCCATTATATCCCAAAAATTGGGATATAAAAAAAGTACTTAATTAAATACCGATTAAAAATGATTTAAGTACCGATTAAAAAAAGTACTTAATTAAAAAGGAAAGAATATGTTGAATAAAGCAAATAAACAAATGAGAGATTAATCTAAAAGTTTAAAAAATACAAAAAATTATAGGGTCTAGGGTTCTTTGAGATGAATTTTACGTATTTGTGTGTGATAATCGAGTAAGACTAGTCCCAAATTGATACGTCTAATCATTCTTGAGATAGTTATGGACCTTTAATGAATGAATTTAATTTATGTGTCTTTAATAAGGGAATACAAAAACCCCCAATTACTGATAATTGCAGCTGAAATAAATATAGCTGTTATTTGAATGAATGTAGATGAGAAAAAATTTCTAAACAATGCTAATGAAGCCTTTTTTTTTTTTTTTGTAAAGTTCAACAATCATTTTTATTCGCTATTTTAAAATGTGAATATTGTATACCTTAATTATCTTAATAATGCAATATTTGAATATGTTAATTGTGGTTTTTTGTCCTCTATATAGGATATAAATACCCTGAAAGTTTCAAAATTTTATTGTTGAAAATAAAGATGCACGAAGAGAAACAAAATTCTAAAAGCCCAATTTTAAACACCTCTGTATGGGCGAAAAAAAAAAATGGAAAAATTCCAGCAGGGCTTTTTTCTTGAACCATCAAAGAACAGAAAAACGCTAGAAACAGCGATTAAATAAAAAATTCCCATTAGGTTATTTTTGCCGCTTCGGCCCCATTATACATCGTATTATGTGTGATAAAATCACCCCGATCATGGAAAGAATCTGTTATTGTACGTTATTTTATTTTGGAAAAGATTGGATTATTGATCATACTTTACTGATTCATTTCTGCAACGCTATCCACATAAAACAAAAACTAAATACTACCTAGTTTCCGAAACACTAATAAAACATTTAGGTTATTTATTTTCTAAAAATATGTTGTCAACTTCCATAAATTGTATGTGCCTTTAATTTGAATACATTTCACCACGTTCACAATTTAATTATCTCAACTTTTAATTAACAAAAAGTTTCACGGGGGAAATTGCCTGTAAATTATTTATCTACCCTCTTCAGTTCTCTGGCTTTTATGTAAAATAATCAATTAGAGACAAGGGAAAGATTTATTTATTCGAATAATTTTTTCAATACCTTGTTGACAAGTAGAGTAAAAGCATTTCAAAATAATTTCCATTCATAAATAAAAAATTTTGTATTTTAGTGGTATTTTCTTTTCTTGAAGTCTTTGACTATCCTCTCATTGAATACTATAAATTACTTTTATCAGTAAAATTAATTAACTGAGGCATATTGCTTAAACGTAAATGTGAGTCCATGAACTTCTTTTGTCTGAATATCGCTTTTGTATTTATGTTTTATATCTTTTTTATTTTTTTTTTACATTTAATTAAATTTTATAAATAATAATTAAAAAAAACAGATTTTCTTCTTCAAATGTGTCAGCATTAAAAAGAAAAAAAATACGCTATAGATAATGACATTTTCTTAACTTTAAATCTTGCAATATGCAAAATCAAAATATATTTTTACAATAATCGGCACTCTGCCGACTTAAAAAAAATTATTCAAGCTTATATAAAATATTTTTCTTATATGTTAATATTTGCTGCATTCATGTAGTTTTACCTACCATTTAATTTATTTCAGAAGTCCTAAATTAGAAGTATTGTTAAGCCCTAAATTAGAAATTCCATTATTCAGTGTTAGAATTGCTTATTGCTTTCAATAGTCGAGGAAACGTGGTGTTATTTAGCGTAGAAAAAATCAGTTGTTGCACCGTTGCTTATTGTGGAGGAAAATCTATTACGCTATTTATATGATATAAAAATTAAGCTCTACCAATTTTTTCACTAACCTAATATATTAAGTTATATTTGAATCAATATAAGGAAGAACTCTCATTAGTCTTTACATCATTTGTTTCCCTCGACGGTGCAAAAAATTGTAAGAATATAATACAGTTATTATTATTTTTTTTTAAATATAAAAGCGAAATTTTTATTATTTTACATTTTATATAAGGAACTATCAGTGTTCGCTCTTACTGGCGTAAATGAGTATTTTACATTTTTAGAGTCATTTTCACCTATTAACCTTCCTACCCTTAATGGGTGAAATCGACCCATTCAGGGTCTGTGACCAAATCAAATGTTTTTTTCAAGGTTGAATAAAATTTCAACAGGGCAAGAAGGTTCAGACAGTGTCAAATATTACGCACAGATATTTTTTTTTTTTTTTTTTTTTTTGGGGGGGGGGTGTTAACATCCCCAAATTAATTATTGCTTCCCAAAATCTCTCCCACTCGCGTTTTATTAATTTTTAAGCGTAAGGAAAATTTCCGCAAACTCATTTTTTTTCTAAAACATTTAGATCCACTTTTCTTTTAAAAATTAATCGCTTTCTATCTATATAGCATTCCTCGAAACATGAAACAGAAAATGACTCTAAATTCAGAATACTCAGAACTCAGTAGTCTCTAAGAATGAATAAAATGCTATATTGAATTAGAATTACGTCTCACGAATCGAAGAGTAAAGGATACAAAGTGCAACGTAAAATGTGGTACCTTATTTGGAGTTTGCAAATGTTTTAGCCTTCTACTTTTGAAATTTCGAAAAAAATCAGTGTACAACATCAAATAAAAAATTTCTTATATGGCAATCATATTCACAGTTCAAATTAGATAGAACAAATTCGATACAATTTTCTTCTATTCAACTCAATTTTCTACTTTAGCGAGAAAAAGATAAACTAAATTTAAATAATTTTTTTTATGTACTACAGTATGACAGCCGTACTCAAAATTAAAAAAGGCAATACTGATATAACATAATTTTTTTCTGCATTTATATCGACCCCTAGCTGGAAGTAGTCTAAGTACATTTACATAAAATTTATATTTTTATATTTTGCTGTATGAAGAAATTTACAGTGTTTTTATTAAGTTAAATTCATTTCATAATGCAGACAAAATATTAAATTATGAATAGGGAAATAATTACAAATCAGAATTTTATTACTGATACTAAACAATCGATTACGTTGTTACATAAAGCAGCCAAAGGTAAAATATATGCAATTAATCTCTCTGCCATCCAGTCCATCAATACGCAATTTAAATTTCTTAAAATGCTTTCAAATCCAAGAATTTTAAATTTGTTATTGGGGTAGATTACAGTGTGTTTCAACATGGATGAATTGGGAACAAAACTGTAACGTGCGACTCCGTTAAACGTCCCGGCGGTTTGCGTGCAAACGGGCGTAGAATAATACATCTAGTATCTAATATAAAATATTCTTTAAAACATAGTTTTTTTACTAAAAATAAACGTTTTTAAAATTCCATAAAAAAAAAAAAAAAAAAAAAAAAAAAGACAGTTTCTGAAGTTATGGGTTGTTCTTGCATGAGAGTATTGTGTGAAGTCGGAAATTTCTTTACTGTGTTTCCTTATTTTAGTTCCAAATATTACTGATAATTGACGCTCCACTGTCCCAAACTCTATTAATCCTAAAATAAAACTTTTCTATTTAAAAATCCGTACAATTTTTGAGTGTTTCTACTGCTAAAAAGAATGAAAGGTAACATCTGGGTGCACTTCAGTCTATATTTATACATTAGTTTATGGGCCCATAACTTCAAACCCCATAACTTCAAACAATGACAGCTTCTGATGTTATGGGTTGTTCTTGCAGGAGAGTATTGTGTGAAGTCGGAAATTTCTTTACTGTGCTTCCTTATTTTAGTTCCAAATATTACTGATAATTGACGCAACACTGTCCCAAACTCTATTAATGCTAAAATAAAACTTTTCTATTTAAAAATCCGTACAATTTTTGAGTGTTTCTACTGCTAAAAGGAATGAAAGGTAACATCTGGGTGCACTTCAGTCTATATTTATACATTAGTTTTTGGGCCCATAACTTCAAACAATGACAGCTTCTGAAGTTATGAATTGTTCTTGCAGGAGAGTATTGTGTGAAGTCGGAAATTTATTTACTGTACTTCCTTATTTTAGTTCCAAATATTACTGATAATTAACGCTCCACTGTCCCAAACTCTATTAATGCTAAAAGAAAACTTTTCTATTTAAAAATCGGTACAATTTTTGAGCGTTTCTACAACTAAAAAGAATGAAATGTAACATCTGGGTGAACTTCAGTCTATATTTATACATTAGTGTATGGGCATTTTAACTGTTTGACACAGCGAAGCGCCCACTATCAATAATATTTGACGCTAAAATAAAGAACCATAGTAAAGAAATTATCGACTTCACACATTACTTTCCTGCACGAATAATTTTAATAGTTGTCACCGTTACTTGTTATTGAATTTTAAAAAGGTTCATTTGATTTAGGACACACTGTAGCTATTGTGACATTAAATGTCATACATGTACAAAGAGAATTTTTTCATGTGTATGTCAACGTCATATATCCACGAAGTTTTGTAAAGGCTGCTTATTTCGCTTGCGTAGAATGTTATAAATGCATCAATCAGCATTGTATGTCACTCTGGTGGATGACATTGTTAATATTTATAAACTCGTACTTTAATGTCTTAACAGACTTGTACCATAAGGGCATAACACAAAGCTTACCATTAACTTGACGTTTCCTGTATTTATAAAAATGTGGATTAAAGATATATAAATAGTTACACTTTATTATTATTATTATTATTATTATTATTTACGATAGAACGATAAACAAAGTCATAAACGATTTCAAACACACATGAATTTTATGAACACAGATAATGAACTGCGCATCATAAGAAATTTACTTCAGTTATTATTTTTATTTTGAACTTGGAAATATGGCTGGATATAAGTAACACATTTTTGTTCATTTTCCTAGAGAACAAAATTAAATGTCAGATTTAACTTGGTTCTCCATCCTTCAACCAAAACGTACTATTGCAAAAGAAATGTAGGATTTTACTCTTCAATTCTTTCCGATTTTATGAATTTTTGAAAGAAAAGCATATTGAACAAACCTGAGAAATAAATTATCAAAAAGGTTAGTGCCCAGAAATGTCTGAAATATATATACAAATATATTAATCCAGTTAATATCTGTGGAAAAAAAAAAGTTAGTCGCATGTGTCTAAATTAATTTATCGTATCCTTTTAAAAAGTTGTTTATCTGAAAAATGCATGATTGATAAAGTGAATTTCTTGATTTTTTTTCTTAATCTAATGCCTCACATATATTAGTTTTTTCTTTCATATAAATTTAAAAGATATTTTTTTCTGATAAAGGTTGAACACTGAATTGATAAAGGTTTGTCAGGGAAAGTGATGTTACTATTTTTATTATTAAAAAAAAGAGTGTTTGAGATACTTAATATTACACTATAAAAAAATATGCTTGAAGATAAGAATAAGAATCTGCTTATTTTTTCTAAATAATTTTATATCGAAAGTTAGTTTTTGCCGTTTAATTTTAAATACTGCAACGTACTTAAAACTCACACATTTAAAGTAATGGAAAATATTATTTTATTTTAATTTTAATAAGTTAAGGATGTATATAGTAACATTATCTTTAAAATATATGCAGGAAATTTTTGCAATTTTTATTCAAGAATAACGCTACACATACTGATATATATATATATATATATATATATATATATGAATATCTAGCATTTTAAGTATTGGCCTATCGTAAAATTATACAAAAACATTTTCCCCATTAAAATTGCTATTTTTTCTTAAACTATGTTTTCTTTTATTCCCCTTTTGCAAAATTCCTGGGGCTCTGTGCTCGTAATTGTTTCCTTTCCCGTCTCAATTCATTCGATTTCAGAATATTCGCTTTGATCAGAAGGAATTTAGGCAGCTCACACGAGGGGGGGGGGGGGGGCGCCCGTTAAGCACGTCAAATGCCTTACCCAAGTTCTGGAGAACTTTTAACTCGCACAACCAGGAGAGTTCCTGTATGCGCTACGGTCTGTGGGAGCGTCGCCACCTGCTGACCACTCCCATTTTCCCAAGGAAATGACGATAAAGGTCACTGCGACGTGCGGTGGTGCCTACCCTCTTAGGTCACCACCACATTGCACTTAGGGAGTACGCCGGATTACTCTTGCTATATCGCGGCTTTCGATCATCGTGCTCCTACAAAAGATACGACTAGCTCGTCGGCGGCAATGAAGGAGGAGGAGCCTCCACTAGTCCGGAATGACGAGGAAAAGCATCACAGAACGCATAGACACGTCCTAGCTTAGGTTGTTTGTGTTACCCCGACGGCTTTCCCTCCCATTTAGGTCGATTGCAGAACATCGGCGGCGGTCGACTCCGTAGAAGACCTCACAGAAACACATAAAAACACACACTAAAAAAGGTTAGTAAAAGAAAGGTTATGTTAGATGCCGCTATCGGAAGGAGGTGAAAAATGCCTTCAAAAGCGCTAAAGAAGCGGTCTTCGATCAAGGTAACTAGCGTGAAAGTTATTTCTTAGACTGCTGCTAATCTAACCGTCGCGCATAGACACCCTGAATTGGTTTTCGACGCGGAGTTTTGATGTCGGTCCGATCGCCGCTGCGTTAGTTGATGAACCCCCGGTCCGCTTAATCTTAGTCGGGCAGTCCAGAGAAAGACCGCCCCCCCCCCTCCCAAGGAGGTGATACGAGCCGCAGAACACAGACCGGATGGTCCCCCGCGGACTTGAAGCACTCTTGGTACGAACGGGGCAATCCCCTTTCTGACCGACCTTAAGTTCGACTCACAAATACTGAAGCTGCAGCTATAGCTCCTATAGTAGCTCCTATAGCGGGATACGAGGTGGCTGCTCTCTGCAGCCTGCTAGTACCGAGGTTCGTTGCATGCCGCCTCACGCACTAACCAGCCGTCACAACAGAGTTCTCTTCGGAGTTCGATCTTGCCGCCGCCATCGCTCAGGATAAGTTTTGGAAGTGATCCTATCATCGTTTGCTAGTCTGTCACCCAAAGTCACCACCCCTATCCGAGGGAGTCCGAGCCGGGCTTCTGGGATTAGCCTACGGGGTACCTTCCACCACCTAACGGAGTCTGTGATCCGCATCATATGCCTTGTACCCCTGTCGCTGAGAACCAGTGCTTAAGGGGGAAGCCCCAGTTCCGTTCACAGCCGGAACATGATGCACCTCCGGTTTTTTCGGACACCTTTCTACCACCAATGCACCGCGGAGATGTGGTGATTCGTCCACTTAACCTGCCCCGTCGTGTCGGAGAACATCTCGCAATGCCGGGCTGCCGGTCATCTTCCCCACTGAAGAGCCCGTGTCGGGACCACCCTTCGGTAATTAATGTAAATAAAATTAAAAAAGTTATAAAGACTAAATAATGTAAATAAGTTTTAGATATTTATAAAGATCAAATGGCAAGACAGTAGTAAACAATATTTAGCCTTGTATGAGGAAACATTATGTAATTAAAATTATTAACGTATTAATGATGGAGTGATAAATAATTGTGTTAAATGCATAAAACCCACTATTTTTTTTTATTTTGTAGCTATATATATAAGCTACTTATCACGCGCTCCTCAAATCTGAGAACATGTTTAATCAGTTTTGAAAAAAGGATTCACAATAAAAAATGAGCACATTTTGAAACATTATTCAGATTAAGGTATATCAAATATGTGCACATTCTAAAACAATTTCGAGAAGAGGATTTATCCCAAAAATTTTCTCTTGTCAAAAATTATTTTGTCTTGGAGCTATTTTGTGTACATGATGTGCTTGAAAATAAGCAATTATATATCAGTTCTACGATCCCAGTTTTAAGAAATAAAAGAGAACTGGGGTAAAAAAAAAAAAAATCACAGATAATGTCATCAAAAATATTAAAAGTTAATTCAACTAAGCAATGCAAATTGCTTCATCAGATAATTCGAAATTTTATATCTCAAGAAAAATTTTGTTTTAAAATAGAGATATCGTATCGAAATTTGAATATTACTACGGGAATGTTTTTAAATTTATTTATACGATTCTATTCATATAGCGTATATCTGAAATGGTTGTCAGAACTGTAAGGGATGTGGATACATGGCAGGACAAAAAAAAAATGAATAAGGAACCAGCTCACAAGCCACTATCCACTTAATCTGTCAAAAATGCACGAATTCTTACACCAAACCGAACCCGAATTTTTGGCCATAAATTTGACAATAATGAAGATTTTGTAGTGATATTTTCAATAGATTATATACTTCAATAGACTACCTTTATTTTCTCTAAAAATTCATGATATCAAGGGAAGTCCTAGAATTTTCACTTTAATTTTGTAAGTGATACTAGATGCACTGTCAATTCCCTTCTGTGTTTATAAGAGTATATATGAGGGGTAGTACTTAAGTTTTTAGAAAGTGATATAAGAAATAATTTCTTATCAAGAATATATGTTTTATTGTTTCTCAAAATACTCTCCTGCAGCATCGATACTTTTTTTGCAAAAGAATAAACTAATCATCAAAACACTTATGCTACTCTGAAATGGCATAGCATAAACAAGGCATTTGTAAGCTTCAAGCACTCCTTGCACGAACAACTTTTGTCGGTCTAGATTTATCTGGAAACACCCAAACAGTCGATTGCTGTTTTGTTTTGGGTTCTTAGGAATAAAACCAGGTTTCGTCACACGTTACGATGTTTTGAGGCACCGGAGGTGAATTTTTTTAGATTTTTCTGGAACCATTTCTCACAAGCGTCCTTTTCAGCTTGAGATAAATTGTGGGGGGTCCATCGGGAACACATCTTTTTCAATTTTAAATGATCCTATAAAATTGAATTCACGTGGGTCCTTGAAATGTTCAAAGATGCTTCTATTGCATCATATGTCACATGACAATCAGAAGTGATTAGTTTTCTCACAGAATCAATGTTTTCGGGAGTCACAGCAATTCTTGGTCGACCCTTCCGAACATCGTCACTGAAATTCTTACGACCGCGAAAGAATTCTTAAACCAGTTGTAAATCGTTGCCTTAGATAGTACTTGTTACCAAACGTCCATTTCTATCGCTGCACTGTTTCTGTGTTAATCCTTGTCGAAAGTCATTAAAAAAATCATGTCGCTGAAGTCACTTCAACATAACTCCATAATTATTTAGCATTTCTTATTTTCGAAAAATTACAGTAAATAGAATTTCACAGCTTTTGAGGTTCTGTAAACGCAGACATTCAAGTAACTTTTCGAATTTTGATAAAAATTTTCTGCACTAAAAGCAGCTAGTTTTTCATTGATAGATTTTTAAAATTTATTACTAGCCCTTGTATGAGTGTTTTTTTAATACTTTTTGTGATGTCATAACATTTTACAGAAATTATATCGAAAATACCTCTAAAATATCTTTTTTATTCTTAAAGTTACAAACGATAATCCAAGTTCGCCTTGGTATGAGACATCCAGTAGTTTCGATTGGATAAGGGAATTGTGACCCTGATTTCCTTTACAAACTTCTTTGTATATATCTATTATCACACTACACTGCAAGAAAATAAAAATGCTTTTTAATCTAGCTCTTATCTTTATTAAGGTTTATTAAAATATTGTATAATCTCTTCCGAATTAATCGCCATTTCAAAAAGAATTTTTTTTTTTTGTCTTTAGAAGCCTCTGAAATCAATAGATTTGACAGATATAAAGGCATTTATTAAGATTTAAAGGAATCCTTAATTTGAAGTACAATATGAAAAAGAAAAATGTTCTTAATCTGCAAAATTACAATATAACCACTTACGAAAATATACAATTACCTCTTCTGAGTAACCCACGAGTTATTTCAAAGTTCCGAGGTTCCGCTCTTTTTTCCGAGTTATTTCGAAAAGCATTCTTTATATTTAAACATCACAGAAACAAATATATTTTTGAGAATTAAAGACGAATTTATAAAAATAAAGTTTCTTTTGCTGCCACTGATTTTCGAAAACGTTTCCGAGTAGTTTTTAGAATAAATGTAGCATGATGAATAGCTTTCTGTTTACTCAAAACATTTTCAGCCGCGTAACTGAATTGCTATACATGCAAGAGTAACAAAATAATATTAATTTTAATGTAAATGTTAATGCTTTTAATTTATAATGTTTCTCTGTAAAATGTTTACTTGAAAATAGATAGTATCTGAAAAAGCTATATTTCGGATTAAAAAACTGATTACTATAATAACTTCTCGGAAATGTTTCCGAAAATCAACGGCTGAAAAAGAAACTTTGTTTTCATAAATGATTCTTTAAATCTTGAAAATATATTGGTTTCCAAGGTTTCTAAAGATAAAGAATGATTTTCGGAATCATAAGGTAATTCGAAATAGGTTATTATATATTTTCATTTGTGGTTATATTATATTTCCCTTAATTAAGAAACATTTGCCCCTTTTTTTTTTTTTTTTTTTTTTTTTTACAGTGTAAATAAATGACATGTTCAAAAATTCCTTGCGAATTATTTAATTTAAAAAAAAAAAAAAAATCTGGTCAAACAAGATATTTCTCTTCTATATTGGCCATTTTTCAACCAATACTTTAAAACTCAAAGAATTAAGTTTGTGCAAAGACGGACCCAGCTGTCGCACATTCTCTAAATGGCGTTTGTTTCAAAAACATTTCCTTTTTATACAGTTACTGAATTTCTGTACCTAAGCTAAGGGAAGCGAAATCATTTCAAGTGCCATTTTCTTCAAGAGTCAGCATTAATGTTTTCGTTTAGAAGAGGAAAAAAAATGACTCCAGTTACAAAATTTTCTTCTTAATCTAGTTTTGACAAGCTGTTTTATATGCTGAAACTTCGTTTGCAAATGCTAATTGTCTACTGAAAAAAATTAATTGCCTCATTCTGCATGAATTACAAGTAATTTTAACTTAAGCTATTATGGAATGTATGTTGATATAAAATATTTGAAAAATGTAAGCGTCGTAAAAATGGAAAAATGAAATCCATAATATTAAAGAGGCAAAAAATAAGTCTTTAAAGCGAAAAGTTCAAAGGTAAATTATTAAATGCAAAAATTCAGTTGATTTTAGTAGATGAAAGAAAAGAAAGCAAAATCCTAATTAAATTTAACTTCATTTTCTCTCAGGTTTTTACTTTATTTTTAAAATATGAATCAGTGTTTCCAGTTGCTTTCAAAAATAGTTTCTTAGTTCTTTTTCCAAAATAAAAATTTGGTTACCTCTTTTATAAAATGTCTGTTCATTTCAAACAAATATTTTTTTACTTTTACAAGTTTTTATTTTATGTTTTTAATTAACTAACGTAGGTATTTGCATATATACATTATATATTGCATATCTACATTATATTCGGAAATCTACATATCTACATTGTATTACATTGTTTTACATGTAACATTGCATTTTGTGACTTATCATTTAAATACAGTTGAACTATGCTGCAACGCGGATGTAGAGATTAGCGTTTTTGCTCGTTATAACAAATTTCTTGGAATAAAAAAATTCATGCTCTATTTATTTATTATCCATGAAAATAAGAGAATACGCGTACGTTCAATTATGTCTGTAAAAACTGCTATATCATCATACTTGTAAAGGTATTTTTACATAATTTTAAATAAAAGTGTAATGAAACAATGCTCAAAATTTTTAAAATTTAATGAAAAGCACATTGTTTCAGTTAATTAATGTGTGAAGTCGGAATCTTTTTTAATACACTTCCTTTCTGTAGTTCTCAATATCAACTATAGATGGCGCTTCGTTGTCTTAAACTGCTAGAATAATCAAACCAATGCATAAAGTTGGACCAAAGTTCATTCAGTTCTTACAATTCATTCTTTTTAACTAGTAATTTTAAAGTTATTTGAGCATTCTTACAATTTGAGACAGTGCAACGCCGTCTATCGATTATATTTGGCACTAAAAAAGATGAAGAATTAGTAGAAGTATCGAAATTTCTGACTTCAGACATACATCTGCTGAAAAAATAACTTCAATAGTTGTCACTGTTTACTTGTCTTATCATTAAATTTAAAAAACTGTTGGTCGAATGTATAATATCATGTATGAAAATGGATTATTAATTAAAACACCGTGTTATTATATTCGTAATATTTAATTGCTTAAGCAAATAAATAAAGTAAAGTACAATGAAAGCTGGAAAAGAAATATATTTTATCATTTATTTATTAGTAGCGTCGAAGAAAAGTTATTCTATTCTGAACCTCCTTTTTTTTCACAATACTTTTCATTACATACTTTTTCTCTAATTAAATTCATTGCACACAAAACTTATCACTTTCTCTTTTTGTTTCTTATAAGTAAAAGTAGCTGCAATACAAATCAAATGTATATATTCAGGAATATGTCATTGTTTAACATTCAATGATTAATATTAATCAATTAATTCAATAATTCAATTAAAATAACTATTTGACATTAGTTTTATTATACCAAACATTTGCTCATTACACGAGTAGAAATTTTCCAAATAAGCTTTGCTGATTAATTCCTCGTTAGAACTGATTTCTCCTTACATCCGAGTTTATTTTAACAGGGTTCAATTGCATCCATATACTTAAAGCTAACCTGCTTTTTAGTTTTTCGTGCAAAAATGCTATTTATACGCATGCGCGAGCATTCAGCTAATCAGCTAGAGGCTTTTACTATCTTCAGACGCGATGTTCCAGCCAATGAGGTGAAGGCTTTTTCATCTCTCTTCTCTCTAGAAGCGTATGTGTTCCATTTGGTTGTTCGGTTGTTGAAACTTTATAGATTTCTTTTATTAAGGTATTTTTTCATTTTACCGTATTTATTTTCTTTTTAAGTCGTATGTATTTTAATACTTTGAATTTTTTATAACTAACCCTTTTTTTGAGAGAGAGAGAGATTTCGTGGCACGAAATTCCGCGAATCATTTCCGATGTAAACAAACTAATTTTAAACTTTTAATATGTAATTCTGTGTGATATGATTAAATTCAGGTTTTCTCAACGACGATCACAGTATTTTTACCAAATAATTTTTGTATTAATCAAGCTTTTTTGGTTATTAAGCATAGCTAAACACGAAAGAAAACTTTGTTATTTTAAGATTTTGATGTGACTTATTTGCGTACATTTATAAGACGAGTTTCACTGAATAATTCAAGAAAAAAAAAAATCTCATCATTATACATATTTAGTTATGCATTATTAATTATTTACTTGGCCTTTACTTTTAATATTTCAAACTTACAGCTGAATGTAACTATTAAAACATTTGAAATACTGTATTTGTAAAATGAAATTTCAGCTTAAACACTCGACAATTACTTTTACTTATGCATTATTAATTATTTACTTGGCCTTTACTTTTAATATTTCAAACTTACAGCTGAATGTAACTATTAAAACATTTGAAATACTGTATTCGTAAAATGAAATTTCAGCTTAAACACTCGACAATTACTTTTACTTATGCATTATTAATTATTTACTTGGCCTTTACTTTTAATATTTCAAACTTACAGCTGAATGTAACTATTAAAACATTTGAAATACTGTATTCGTAAAATGAAATTTCAGCTTAAACACTCGACAATTACTTTTAGTTATGCATTATTAATTATTTACTTGGCCTTTACTTTTAATATTTCAAACTTACAGTTGAATGTAACTATTAAAACATTTGAAATACTGTATTCGTAAAATGAAATTTCAGCTTAAACACTCGACAATTACTTTTACTTATGCATTATTAATTATTTACTTGGCCTTTACTTTTAATATTTCAAACTTACAGCTGAATGTAACTATTAAAACATTTGAAATACTGTATTCGTAAAATGAAATTAGCTTAAACACTCGACAATTGCTTTTAGTTATGCATTATTAATTATTTACTTGGCCTTTACTTTTAATACTTCAAACTTACAGCTGAATGTAATTATTAAAACATTTGAAATACTGTATTCGTAAAATGAAATTTCAGCTTAAACACTCGACAATTACTTTTAGGTTAAATTCAGGTTTTCTCAGTGAGGATCACAGTATTTTTACCAAATAATTAAAAGTACTACATGCATGCATCTATCTATCTATCTATCTATATTAGAAATTGTGCAGGTTTCTGGTCACTGTTTTGTTTACATATTTTAAACAAAAATTTCAATTTAATAATGCACTGAAAATTATAATGAATGCTTACAATTAAACACAACAACACAAAACAAAAAATTTCACAAAAACACATTATTTCCCCGATATTTTCCCACAACTAATCAATAAATTTCATGATATTTTATTGCGATTTTAAACCATGAACTTTTGTACTTTTCTGTTATATGGACACTATGCCAAAATGTATGTATGTATGTAAATGTATGTATGTATGTTTGGCGACAATGGTGTACGTATAACGGAAAAGTGCCTGAATTATTATTTATATATATATATATAAACATAATTGGCGACACAGCAAGTTTTCTGGATTTCTCCCTGTCTCTCTAACCACATTGTTAACAAAACAAAAAATTCACGAAAAACACATTATTTCCCCGATATTTTCCCACAACTAATCAATAAATTTCATGATATTTTATTGTGATTTTAAACCATGAACTTTAGTGCTTTTCTGTTATACGGATACTATGCCAAAATGTATGTATGTATGTATGTTTGGCGACAATGGTGTCCGTATAACGGAAAAGTGCCTGAATTATTATTTTTTTATATATATATATAAAATATAAACATAATTGGCGACACAGCAAGTTTTCTGGATGTGAAAGGCGGAGATGAATTTCATTCATTCAATGACCGTTTTAAAAGTTTCAAGTTTGGATTGAGTGCACCTGAACATAAAAACCAATACCTATTTCTATGTTCATGTTTGAGTTATTTGGATATCTTTTCGTATAGCACAGAAAATCATTTCTCCCGCTTTCGTAATACAGATAAATTCTGGTGTATTTTTTTTTTCTTCTTTTTATATCATAAGTACTTTTCTACTTTAAATTTTTTAATTGTCGAGTTTCTAAGCTGAAATTTCATTTTTCGAATGCAGTATTTCAAATGTTTTAATAATTACATTCAGCTGTAAGTTTGAAATATTTAAAATATTAAAAGTAAAGGTCAAGTAAATAATTAATAATGCATAACTAAATATGTATAATGATCAGAATGACATATTAAAATGTGTACAGAATGACATGAAAATTTTAAAAAACTGAAATTTTGCACTTGCAACTTAATTGTAAATTTCATTGTTTACATTGGAAACAATTTGTGGAATTTAAGAATTTGCTAAACTTCGTGTCACCAAATTACTAAATCTCTCTCTCTCACTCTCCAAAAAAAAAAAAGGGTTAGTTTAAAAAAATTCAAAGTAGCAAAATACATGCAACACAAAAAGAAAATAAATACGGTAAAATGAAAAAATTACTTTAATAATAGAAATCCATAAATTTTCAACAACGACATCAGACGAACGTATCTCATCTTTCGTTTGTGATAAGGAACGCTCCTTTGGCCCCCTCCACTCATTGGCTGAATTGTAAAGGGCAAAATTGGGGGACAAAATGACTACAGCATTTCTGAGAAAAGAAAAAATCAGAAAATCCACAGAAAATAATTATTTTTGTTGCAAGTTGTGTTAACTGTCTTTATGGTTCGAGTCGATTTCAGACTGAGTGTAGATTTCTGCAAGTTGGATTTGGGTTAACCCGATTTTTCAAAAGTTAGTTCAAGTTCAGTATATTATTTCAGATTAAAACTATACCTATCAGGGCTTGAATTTCAGGGCGGGATTCGCGCGGAAAATTTTGAAATCCTGCCCAAAAAAGATCATGAGCGGGAGCCTCCCGCCCAAAAAATTTCAGCATTTTTGGAGAAATTTGCATTATTTAATTTACCTGCAACCGAACGATAAATTTCTCGATTTTTTTTCCCCCGCAACCGATTGACGGACTTTGTGTTTTTTCCGCTACTGATCGAGGAACTTTGTGGTTTTTTCCGTGACAGATCAACGAACTTTGAGTTTTTTCTGCGACAGATCGACGAACATTGTGTTTTTTAAGCGACTGATCGACGAACCTTGCGTTTTTTGGGGACAGATCGACGAACTTTGTGTTTATTCTGCAATCGATCGACGAAATTTGCTTTTTTCCCATGACTGATCAATGAACTTTGTGTTTTTTGGTGACAGATCGACGAACTTAGCGTTTTTTCCGCGACAGATTGATGAACTTTGCGTCTTTTCCACGATCGATCGGTGAATCTCAATCAAGTAAAATCTAAAGTCAGAAATTTATTTAACAACCTAATTGTTAAGGGTCCCTAACACATTTAATGGAACTTGAAAAATACACTGCATATATAAAACTTAACTTTCTTCCCTTTTTTATAATAAAAATAAACATTTTACATAATCATTCTCAGTTGACTTAATTTTTTCAATGGTATTTTGTCATGTCTGCATTAATGTAATTCTTTAAATAGCACGTAAAAGAATAGTGGGGTTTAAAGATTTTTTTTCTCCCTCCCAAACATTACAACTCCCCTCCATTTAAAAATGTTGGTAGGGAGACTCCCGTCTTTGGAAAAATTGAATTTCAAGCCCTGCCTATAATATGTTTGTGTGTATTGAGGTTTGTATAGATGTTTGTGTGTGTGCTGTTTTTAATACAGACAGTTTCATTTTTCACACGAACCTTTCAAAAAATTCTCATTCTTTGCGCAATCCTTTAACAAAATTCGCATTTTTTTTTCATGATTCTTTAATGAAATTCGCATTTTTTTTCTGTATCTTTTTTTTGTCGAGATTCATAATTTTTTCAGCTATCCTATGACGTAATTCGTGTTTTTTTTTCAGCGATAATTTGACGAAATTTGTGTTTTTTCTGCGATTTTTTTTTTCCACAAAATTTGCGTTATTTTCCACGATTCTTTTATGAAATTTGCGTTTTTCTGTGATCCTTAGACAAAATTTTCTTTTTTCGCAATGCTTTGATAATAATCACATTTTCTCTGCTACCTTTTGATAAGATTCATGAATTTTCAGCAATCCTTCGATGAAATTTGCGTTTTTTCAGCAATCTTTGAAGAAATTCGCATTTTTCTCGCGATACTTTAACGAAATGTGCGTTTTTCAGCGATTTTTTGATAAAATACATTTTATTCCGCAATTTTTAGACGAAGTTTGGCAAGAAAGCGCTATCTTTGGGTGAAATTTCCTGTTTTGCGATTCTTTGACAAAATTTGCTCATCTTTTGTGTAAATCGCGTTTTTCTGTGGCCTTTTAACAAAATTCACGTTTTACATGATCCTTTGATGAAATTAGTGTTTTTCCCGTGATCATTTGACGAAATCTAGGATTTTTTTCCCGTGAAGATTGATTATATGTTTTTAGTCTGCAGGTGCCCTAAAAAGTTTGTGACGCCTGTCACTGCATTGCACGCATTCTGCCACAGTGTATCAAACAAACAAAATTCATCCTAAAGAATTATTATTTCGTTTCTGGAAATGAACAACCGTCAACTCATTGGCTGAATTATAAAGGGTGAAATGTGTAGGCACCGAGTATCATCTATACTATTAATGTCGGTAAACGTCTGTCTGTGTGTGTGTAGTTGTGTCTGGCGTCTGTAAGCACAAAACTCTGCATGCAGACGACGGACATAAGTGCTTTTGGTATAAAAAAATTCGTAAGTGGAGTTTTTAAAATTCACAACATTTTGCGGGAGAAGAGGGGTGCGAACGAATTTAAAAAATGAATCCGCATCAATAATTATGGAGGCGGGGAGGAGTATGTTTTGCCTACACGGGGCGGAGACTTTTCTTTGTTGACACCACTCATATGATATATCGTTCGAAAGGCCTGTGACTGCCTTTTCATGTTATGCATCTGTGTGGTCCATCCCCCCCCCCCCCCGCCCGCCAATTGGGGCACTTTTCTAAATTTTGCACATACCACTCATGTTATATATCGTTAAAAAGGTCTGTGACCGCTTAATCATATTATGCATCTCCGGTGTCATCCCCCCACTTTGCCCCCCCCCAAGGGGGTACTTTTATAAATTTTGCACAATCCCTTCATGTTACGTATTGTTGGAAAGGTCTTTGACTGCTTATTCATGTTATGCATCTCCGGGGTCCATCCCGCCACTTCCCCCCCCCCTTTAAGGGGGGCAATTTTCTAAATTTTGTTGACACCCCTCATGTCATATATTGTTGGAAAGGTCTGTGACCGCTTAATGATATTATGCATCTCCAATGTCCATCTCCCCACTTTGCCCCCCCCCTCCCCCAAGGGGGTACTTTTCTAAATTTTGCAGACAACCCTCATGTCATATATCGTTGGAAAGGTCTGTGACTGCTTAATCATATGCATATCTCCAATGTCCATTTCCCCACTTTGCCCCCCCCCTCCCCCAAGGGGGTACTTTTCTAAATTTTGCAGACAACCCTCATGTCATATATCGTTGGAAAGGTCTGTGACTGCTTAATCATATGCATATCTCTGATGTCCATCTCCCCGCTTTGCCCCCCCCCCCCAAAGAGGTACTTTTCTAAATTTTGCACACAACCCTCATGTTATATATCGTTGAAAAGGTCTGTGACCACTTAATCATATTATGCATGTTCCGTGTCCATCCCCTACTTTACCCCCCCCCCCAAGGGGTTACTTTTTAAAATTTTGCACACACCCCTCATGTTACATATCGTTTGAAAGGTCTTTGACTGCTTATTCATGTTATGCATCTCCTTGGTCCATCCCGCCATTTCCCCCTCCCCAAGGGGGCACTTACCATTTACTTGCACAACAGCGCTAAATGTGTCAGATGAAAGAAATTCCGCGAGTACATGTGCCAGTGAAACTTAGCCAATTGCTGTTCTTCAACCTAGCTTTAATTCAAAGTGGGTTTTTTATTTATTTGAATTATTCTGCAAAAGTTTCAAACATTTTAAAGCAGCTATGAATTTTATTTTTATGGTACTATCAAGTTTTTTGCCGTCAAATTTTGACGGGTTCCATCTAGTATTATTTTATTGCAAAGAAACATATTATTATATTATTATATGAAAAGGTTGAAATATTTGGAATAGATTTTGTAAATAATACTCCATAATTGGATTTTTTTAAATTGTTTTTTGTAAATTATTATTCTTTCATGCGCAGGATGACCAAATTTTAGAATAACGGGGATTTTTAAAAATTTCCAAAGCTTTAAAATTTACAACTTTTTGAGCTTTATATATATGTGTTTTTTTTTTTTTTCTGGCTTTACGAATTCATTATCTTCTTAAAATGTAGTAAGTGTTTTAAATATAAAATCTGCGAGAATTACGTCTCAGGACGGCCTCAAATTTCAAGGACCTTTGGTCAGCTTATACATGCATCGTAACCCTATATAATGTTGTAAACTACCCCCAATACATATTTTATTTTTACTCTTGTATTACAAGCAAACCTCATATGAAGTTTCTTAATTGTTGTGACATGCAGCAATAAATATGCATTGCATTCATTTAAAAATAATTCATGCATAGGAGGATTAAGCAGAAAAGTTAAATACTTCAAATATTAAATGTAAAGTATGATTTTAGTTATTATATTTTCATCTTCTCTATACCGTTTCGACAATTTACTTCGTACTCGCTTACGAAATGCTATTTATCCATTGAAAAAATAAATAACTGCTTCGTGTTGTATGAAATAATTAATTTTTGTTTAAGCAACAATAGAATTTATGTTGATAAGATTATTTTTTTCTTTTCAAAAATGTAGCATCATAAAAATTGCAATGCAGTTTTTAGAGAGAAAAATGTTGTCTTCTAAACGGGAAAAGTGCAAACGTAAACAAGTTAGTGCAAAAATTATATTTGTACTGTTTAATTTAAAAGTACAATTGTAATTAAATCTTCATTTTGAAGTTTAAATTTCCCTCCAGTTTTTCTTGTTATTATTATTATTTAATCTCTCGTTTTAATACAACGAATATATTTTCGGCGTTGATTTCAAACAGAGCTTCTTTGTTCTGCATCTAAAAAAAATTGGAGCTATTTATTTATTTTGTTTTTTAAATGTCTCTTCATTTTAAACAAGTAAGTACTTACTTTTTTTTTTAGCTCGGTAATTGTTGTTTGCAACAAGCTAACACACCCAGGTGGGATTGTTTTCACTGTTGAGATTTATCTTTTAAATGCGTTTTAAATCAAATAAATCTCACGGAAAAAAATTAAAATGCTTTTTTATTCACATCTTATAATATGTTGTTTTAATTACATTTGCTAAATGAACACAGTATTATTTTAAAAACTTTAAAATTGTATTCATTATAATGCAATTTGCTCCTGTGATATAGAATATATATAAGGGTAGATAAAATATATGTGAGACTTTTTAAATATAAATATAATAGTTTTATAATTGTTGTTAAAAATTCCTTAAAAAACTAACAATGTTCTGGCAACAATGTTTTTTCTCCGTTTTTTCACAAAACACTCATTTTGGTATTCCTTTGTTTTCCGCATAAACATTTTCTGTATTTGAAGATAGCAATTTTCCATTATTCAATACATGATTTTTCCGTTTTTAGAAGTACCTATGCGCAGTATTTAAAAAAGAAAATAAAAAACTTATATGCATATTTACATGGAAACTATTATTTAAAAAGCATTTTACCGAGCACGCTTTTTATCGCTCTGCCTTTCTCCGGATTCGAACCTGGATATTCTCCAATTACGAAAGTGAGCTCTTTCCTCTGCACCACATAGCCAGATTGAAAGACTTGGTTAAAGGCCTGAACATAAATTACGAAAATCGAACTAGGATTTTTCCGTATCTCTCAATTGGGTAAAAAGAAAAAATCATTTCCATTTGATTGTCTTGGAAGGAACGTTTCCGCTTGTCTTGGAAGGATCATTTCCGTTTTAACATTCAACGTGTAAGGATTAAGGGACCATTTCACTGAAATTCACCTATCGCGAAATTCCATGTTAACCTATTGGGAAACTTAGAAGTTCGATTACTTATTATGTAATATAATTATTAAACTACTGTTTTCACCATCAGAAAGTAATATGTTAGATACCGACGATGTGCGTTTTTTAAAAAATTTCTCCGTAAATTTTAAGTATTTTTAAGAAGATAATAAAATTTCATCAAGTGGAAATTGCAACGTTAGCAAGAATTTTTTAAATACTTAAAGCTTAAGGAGACGATTTTTAAAAAATCATATCGTCAGTATCCGATGTCTATTTTCTGATGTTGAAAACTGTATTTTAATAATTTTATTAGGTAATGAGTAATCGCATGTTATCTTATAGGTTTACATGGGATTTCACGATCGGTGAGTTTCAGTGAGGCAGCCCCTTAAAAGGAAATTGCAAGTTAATTTCTGAAAATTTTACAATTTTTACTCAAAATAGATAGATTTTGCAAAAGACAGAAATTCCACATAAAAGTACATAAGAGTACATGTATATATATATATGTAGATAGATAGATAGATCTGCAGAACTGTTTAATCTCTCTTCTTGGCGCTATATGTAGTTCTGGTAGCTAAAATACAATCTCATTCTATGTTACATTATATTTCGAAATTAGCATATGCCCCAGTCAAAAAATAAGGAAAAGTGTTGTTTTAAGTTTAGAACGTTAAATCAGATTATTGACACATTATTCCATTTAAACAGATGATATAAATTGAAATATTGTGTGCATTTTAATTGGAAATACAATATAAGGACTTCTGTGATGTTTTTTTTTACTGTCATCTTGTGTTATGTGCGATCATTCCAATAACAAGTCATCAAAATCACCCAAAGACTGTGTTTACAAAAGTCAACATCTAGAAGAAGAAAATATGGTTACTTCATACGCTTTTAACTGTAATTTAAACACCATGAATTTTTGCTTAAACTGTAGAGTGCGCAAAAACTTTAGAATAGTTAATTGAGGGAATAAAAAAATCCATATTTTTTTCTCTATTAATGCTATTTTTCATTTCTAAAATGTGAAAAAAGTGTTACTTTGAATCATGGCTTTTTTTAAAGAAAAAAGCCATGAAGCAACAAAAGTACTTTGCTGCTTTAAAAAAATAATAATAATAATTAACTGATTTTTTTAAAGAAATCTACTGAATATTCTTTTACGTAAGTTGGCAGGTATGTGTTGGTAAAGTAGCCACATAAAATATTCATAGGTTAGAAATAAAGCAAAAAAGCAGTTACATTTCTTAAACAATACAAAATAATTGACAGAAGTATATTAAATTCAGCTTAAAATATGCATAAAATAAATAATAAAAAGAAAAGTGCCCAGTTAAACTGATGGCGTTGACCTTACAGGCTATTTACACTAATTGCCACTAATTGCACTAATTTATACTCTTATTATTTCAAAGAATAATGCCCCTCGAAAAATAAAGAAAACTGCAATAAATTAAAAGGATTATTATCTCCCCGTTACACCCTTTTATACTTAACCAATGAATCTCCAAAACTAATCAGGAAAGCGCCTTATCGCAATAAACCTATATACACAATTTGAAACAAATCAGATAATTCTACATGATAAATCCATTTATCTAAATTAAGGGGGGGTTGTCCTACGCCCTCCCCTTTATACTTAACCAATGAACCCCCAAAGCTAATCAGGGAAGCGCCTTATCGCAATGAACCTATATACACAATTTGAAACAAATCGGATAATTCTGCATGAAAAACCCATTTATCTAAATTAAGGGGGGGATTAGCCCCCCGTCCACCCCTTTTATACTTAACCAATGAACCCCCAAAACTAATCAAGGAAGCATCTTATCAGAATCATCTATATACAAAACGTGAAGCAAATCGGATATTTCTACCAAGAGTACGGGTTACATATATACATACATACGTACATACATACGTACGTACATACAGAACCTGCGGGAACATTAGCTATTAGGCTTTGATAGACTGTGAGATAAAAATAAAACCGGTTGCAAATTTTGTTGTAACTATTTTATTGATAATTAGAACTATTAAGAATAAAAGCAGGAAAATACAATTTAATCACCTATAATGATTAACACAGCTCACATGTGAGGTCGATCCAGGCAAAAATTAGTGTCCCTGCAAAAAATCCTATTTGATAAAAATGGCCTTTTTACAAGGTATAATTTAATAAAAAGAGACCATTCTCAAAATTCTATATCACAAAAAGTATCCTTAATGCAAAATTCAATTCCAAAGAAGTAAACTCATTATCAACTTATATTGTTAAAATTTCAAAGGCATATTTTATAAACAATAATTTGCTCATAGAAAGGGAAATTTTAGGAATAGGCTTATTAAAAAGCTAATCATAAAATCATAATTTGCAGCATCTTTCAGTGTAAAAAGTTTTTTGTCACAAAATTAAAAAAAGAAATCGCACATCAGTCTTTGAATATAGAGTTTGTTCTTTTCTTTTCCATCTTTCTTTTTTTCCCCCCTCATAGTAGTTTATAAATGCTAATTGTGAAAAAATATCATCTTAAAATATTTTACACTTGCTAGAGGGCGCCACCAAATTTCTTTTAACTTGATGCAGTTCACGCGAGAACGCCTTTTGGAAATTTTCATTAAAAAAATAACAAATGGGACTTAAAAAGGCGTAAAGAGGGCTCTGATCGAAGCTGTCGGTACAGGAAAAGGCAATGATATCTTACAGTCACGCATCTTTTTATTTATTTATTTATTTATTTTTTCTTAATCGGTCATAAAAAGGAAAAAAGGTCGCCAAACTTAGGGGATTTTTTCCTCTAATGGTAACTTGGCTATTATGCTTGTATTATGCAATTGGTGTTTAAATTTCGGAAAGTGCGCGAATCAAAAAATCGCAAACATGGGTGCGTGAGTGTAACACATGTGTTCCCAGGAAAATTGTTCCTTTAACTAATGCCATTGAAACCATTATTTACTGTAAATGCGTATGAAATATCAAATATTTAAATTCGGATGATTTTTACCTTGATATATAAGCACAGAACACTGATGTCACGTGAAATCTGAAATTGAACAAAAAATAATCATTATGAACAAATTAAAAATATACATGCAATGCAATGGGCTTTAACGGGATTCTACTGAAGCGAGAAGTTATATCTTTTTTCCTCCATAGATGACGTATTTGAGCGCTTGAATCGCCAATGCTTTTACAAATATTTTAAGAGTAGAATCTGATGTTAATCGGTATTTTTTTAATGAAACGTTAAAAGAGTCGTTCATTGTTCTAGATTTATAATTTTTGATTCTGAATGGCAACAGTATATGTTTATTTATATAATTTAATCCGTTGTTTTTAATTTAGAACTTAAAACATTATAATTGGCTAGTTCTTGAAGGTTGTAGAGAAAATAATGAAGAATAAATGTGATACAAATCAGATTACGTGTATATTTCCATAATATTCAAATTTTAATTGCTTAATACGCGTATAGCCAACATAGTGAAAAAGTACCCAAGCCGAGAATCGAACCCGGGTCATCAGATTAGCGAACTGACTTTCTACCAATTGAACCACTTGGGAACGATACTCAGGCTGAGTATCGTATTAAAAAAAAATGTCATTCAGATTTTATCTAATCAAATTATCAGATACATTTTTCTTAATCTGACGCAAACGATAGGTCGCCAAACATTGATTTAATTGCAATTTCTTACATTGAAAAAATGTTTAAGCATTACAAACACGCCTTTCGTATTTAAATTAAATAATTTCGCTTTATAATATCATCTCTCATTAAAACAATGTCTCTTTTTTTTTTCTTTTCTTTTTTGGGGTGGAGGGGGGAGGGTTAAATAAAATTAGTAACAGAATTTTTATTTTATTTTCTTATGTGTTTGCATTATTTTCTGATACAGCCCCGTTGCAGTTCTTTCGCCAACGATAATAGTCGCCAAAAATAATGACCAATGGTGACATTTTCGTCCAAAAAAATAGAACTTCCCGTCATCATTCTATAACAAATCTACGTAAAACGATATGTTATATGCTAAAACCTTCCCTGAAAAAGTATCTATCGTACAGTGCAAGTTCCATCAAAATCCATTCAGCAGAACTCGAGTTATGAGCAGTCAGAACGAAATTTTCCATTTGTATTTTATATATACCCCTAAAGTTTTTTATGTTTTTCTGTGTGTATTTCTCGTGATAACTGTTTCAAAAAGCATCCGATTGATTTGTAATTATGTAGATATGTTGCTGAGGTACCCGGAATTAGCTGAATAGTTTTGGGTTAAATTTGGTTAATTCGTTTGAAAAATATTGAGCTTTTTATTTTACGTCATAATACTATTTGGATAATTGATTTAAATGTTAAATTATGAATTCTAAATTTCCCCAATGGGGGTCTTAAGTTACTCTGGCCAGTTGAAATTGTATTACTACATACTATGTCAGACATTCTAAATTATCTATGTATTTTTTTGGTGGGAGGATTTTGTGCATATGTTCAAAGAATATAAAGCATTTTAACTTTTCAATTTTATATTTTTGTTATAAAAGTAATTGTTTTTCCTCTTGTACTTTACCAGTTGCCTAGCATCTGTATTTACGCATAAAAAAGGGAAAATTTATTAAAATGACCCATTCATTATGACTTTCCCGATTACAAAAGATTTGGAAAAAAAAAGTTTATTAAAATATAAAATATATACCCCCCACCCAAAAATATATATATATATATATATATATATATAAAGCCGCACTGAAGAATTCTAAATTTTTATTCTAAGGAATTCGAACAATAAGCAGTTGACGAGTGTAATTGCGTTTAATATAACAATTCTTAAAAGTTAGACTCTGTGAATCTTTTGGAAATATTATATGCTTAGAAATATACAGGAAATCTAACATTATTAAATTGCGGATTTCACTATGTTAGATATTGTGTAAAGTGAGAGGAAAATTGAAATGACTTGCAAAATTGATGTTGAAGCCCCTGATCTGAAGATTTACCAATTATTAAACTTTCAACAAATGAAAATGTCAGATATATATATACAGGGTGTCCATAATTAAACAACCCTACTTTAAAGTTGTCTACAGACAAAACTATTGGTGAGAAAGTTGTGAAATTTTGTGAAGGACATAATTAAGGAATAGGAATTTGTTTAAGCGAAAAAAAAATTGTTCAAAATTTCGCCGCCAGAGGGAGTTGTTTAATGAATCACACATTTAGTATGCATTTACGATAGGTTAAACATTTTATTACAACAAAACATGTTAAACTAAGCTTTTTTCGCGACATGCTTTCAGCATTTCCCAGAACACACTGCGGTCAAATGTGGAACATGCTATCTTACGATTCCAGATGGTATCTGAAAATGATGGCCGTCATGTGGAACATGTTTTGTTGAAACAAAATATGTAAATTATGGTAAATGTTTGCTAAATGTGTAATTCATTAAAAACGACATCTGGTGGCGAAATTTTGAACTAATTTTTTTTGCTTAAACAAATTCCCATTCCTTCATTATGTCCTTCACAAAATTTCACAACTTTCTGACCAATAGTTTCGTCTGTAGACAACTTTAAAATAGGGTCGCTTAATTGTGGACACCCTGTATATTGAAACTTGACACAAATCGAATGTACAATTTGGAAAAACTTATAAATAATATATTTGAAAGTGACATTAATTATGAGTACAACTAATACTATACCACTTTTAGAAAAAGAAATGCGGTACCAATGATATCTTACTGAAAATATAATAGTATTTGTTAGAAAAGCTAAAACTTTATTTAAAAGTGCTGGAGTTTTCCCGATCGATACGAAAAACATTTAACTTCATTTCATCAATAAACTTTCTCTGGGATGTCTTTGGAAAAATAAAGGGTATTGGGAAAATCACAAAAGACTTCTACCAGTTAAATGTTTTCTCTAATGATTTAAGAGTTACGTAATCACCTAATTGGAACTTCAATTCTAGAATATTGAATAGTTTTCAATCATGCGCTTACAAAACAAAAGGAAAACCCAATTTTTCAAGGAATACGTCTGTTTTCTAAAAGAGATTAATTTGTTCACTCGGTTCATTAGTATTATTGAATTGAAAGTTTTTTTTTCTTTTTTTACAAAACACATAGAAATAGTTTACTTATATGAAAGATTTATGTTATACAATGCACTGTAAAACTAGTCGTTGGGGCCCACCGTAATACTTACCCATCATGGATATGAATAATATACAATATGAAAGTAAAGCATGTGTAAACTATTTATAAAGTTCGAATAAAATCGTGGCTTGATGACGTCATAAACTTTAAATGCTCTATTGCTGAATTGCGTAAAAGAAACATCCTTATAACTCCAAAATTGATAATCATATTAACTAACAGTTTACTGCGTCGTATTAAGCGTCTCATTTCCAATTAAAATTCATTTTTGAATTGTAATTTTAATGAAATACAGGGTCACGAAAAATCGAAGAGTGTGGAAATATGATTATAAATATCTCGGCAACTCATTATCCGATCGACTTCATTCTTTATGCAAAATTTATGTTTTTTATTCTCTTTTATATTCACTCCTTAAAATAAAGAATTCCAAAAAATTTTATACACCTTTTATCAGAACGAATATTTCAAGAGTTGGAAAAATATAGTTCCGGATAATCGAGGTTACTAAAATTCAATAAGCTTCTTTCCATTATTACATACTAAGTACATACCAAATTTCAAGTCTCTATCTCAATTTGTTCTGGAGATAGAGCATTTACAGACACAGACAGACGGACGGCAAATTTTTTTTCTCTAGAAACATGTTTTCGGAATCTCCAGTGTCTGAAACGTGTAAATCCGTCAAAAAAAATTTGTCTATTTTTAAAACGATTGCAAGATTTACCCTATACTACGTATGATGGATCAGTAAAATAAAGAAAGACATTTTTTAATCTAGGAAAACATAATATAACCAAGAACGGAAATATACAGTAAACTTTTCCGAGCTAACCCCGATTCCGAAAAGCATTCTTTAATTTTAAAAACCTCTGAAACCTATACATTTTCGAGATTTACAGAAGCATTTATAAAAACAAAGTTAATTTTGCTGTCACTGAATTTCGGAAACGTTTCCCAATAAGTTTAATTGTGTATTAAGAAATTTTCTCAACTCGGAATATAGATTTATATTACATCTCGAATTATAGAAAAACATGAATTATATATCAATTCATAAGACAAGCACATATAAGAAACAAACCTTTTCTCTGGTTCTATTTTTTGTTTGCAACGAGTGATGGATAGGTTCGCCTAACTTCATCTACTGGCAATTTTTCTTGCGTAATATTTATTCTTCCATAGAATACCATCATCAGAGTGAAAGGAATTTCGCTGCATATCCATTCTAATACATCATTTGATCCCCCGACTGTGCTTCAGCCGTTATTGACCAGAGCTGCAATCCAAGTTAACATCTCGAGATGTTTTAATAAGTATATTTTCATGTGAAAGGAAGCACTTTCTCAGATTGAGCCGATTGCCACACAGATAAGTACCAACGAGAATATCTTCATAAAAAGTTACGAATATTTTTCCACTTAAAGATATTTGAGAAAGGAGTTGACATGTGAATCTTCTTCAAAAGAGTTTTAGAAAATACTGTATTTTTTTCATATAAAGTGATAACATTCATCAAATTGCACTTTAAAAAAAAAATTTATGCTTAAGGCTCGTTATTAGTCATTTTGCATATTCCCCTTTCGTACGTTAATCTTATCGGCTTGGGAAGCGCTCTTAATTTTTAAAATTTTCTCACCAGAAAATTAAAATGTTTAACTTATTTTTTTTTCGGTATTTTTCTCTTTACTTTTCGCTTAGCACGCAATATTTTTACAAAATGTGTGCTTAATTTTATGAAGAAAATCTTGTGGGGATAAATATACACTAAAAACACCAACGTTTAACACACAATATCAAACTATAGTACAATGGACACACGTACGTTTCGTGAGTAACTTGGACTCACATCCTCAGTGCGTAATGAAAACAAAACGGTGTTGTTGTTTTCATTTGGGTTTCTCGATCCAATTTCATGTCTTTGGGGGATACAATAATGTTTAATTTTATCTTAATTTTATATTTAAAGCATTAAAATCTTAGTGAAGTTGTTGTGCTGTGAATAAAATTGAAACACTTAAAATGAAATTTAATATATAGAGAGCGAAAGGGGAAAAAACAAAGAAATATCTTTTCAGAAAAATACACCGAAAAAAGTTTTTTTTTTTCTTTTTGTACTTTCTGATCAGACATTTGAAAAACACGAATGCATTCCAAGCTCAAAGGTTTAACATTCGAGAGAGGAATTTCAAGCCTGATTGATGAGAAGTTAATACAGTTTTAATACAAGTAATAATACAGTTTTTAAATAAAAATACATGACGCTAACTATTGTATAAATCTTAACTGTTTTATTTTTTTAAACTATATCTAACAAAAACTCAAATAGACTGTCAAACATTTAATATATATGAAATTTTGTTTTTTAAGTTTTCTGTTTTTTAATTTTGTTTTTTGAAAGCACGTATGTCTTTCACATAACCTCATAGATCGGTCGAAGTGGAGCCGACGATATCTTCTGCTCTTGGCCACCGAAATCTCCGGACTTGACACCCTGCGATTTTTTTCCATGGGGTTATGTGAAAGTTCCTCCCATGTGCCTCCCATGCCCAAAACAATTTTAATTTTAATTTTAATGCCTGAGGAAGACCACTCGGCTGAGGGCGAACCCAGCCGTTGAGCGTTTAATGTCCTCCCCGGCTAGCTCCCCGGCACGCAGGGATTAAACGTGACAGTACAGACTTCGCCATGGCGGGTCCTGCCGGGCAAAGCCCCACGCGACAGGTGGCAGGAACTAAAGACACAAAACCAAAAAAAAAAAAAATTACAGGGTCTGTCGCTGGAACCAGCGTTCCTACGCGACAAGGAGCGACAGACAGGGTGGACGAGGTCCACAGGTGCGCCTGCACCAGTTGTACAGTTCGCTTATTTAGTAGAAGGGTGCAGTTCTTAGGTAAGACTGTACCATTTGTACAGTTCGTAAATGACGGCACTTGAGATGTGGAGGTGCCAGTGTGAGATTCCCACGCGACAAGGAGCGCCACACAATTGCGCTGAAACCCTCACACTGGATGGAGGCTGGATGCACTTTGTGTTAGAGGAGACGATACGTTGCTTGCTGACCAGACTTGCGGTTCCCGATAAGAATAGATAACTAATGGGGACTCAGCCCCTGCTAGGAAGAGAACATTACTTGCGGATGAGAGAAACAATTAAGCTGCAAAATAGCTAAAGGAGAAAGCTAAGCAGATAAAAAATGATGGAATGATTACGTTAATGACTAAAATAAGCGATTTATTATTAATTTATGGAGAAAGAAAACTGCTTTGAATGATTAAGTTCTGTTAGATAGGTCTAATAGTAATTTGTAAATTTCTGAAAGTTTATGAGTTAAGATGGGGCGCGTAATTATGTTCAGCAGCCAAGAAGGAGGTGGGTTAGAAGGAGCAGGCCTAAGATGCCAAGCAACAGTCAGTGGGCAGGAGAAGTAATAGTGCATGGGGGTACCACTATTGCCGCACTCGCACACATTGGTTCGTGAAATTTTAAATTTGAAGAGGTAATTTTTAAACGGGCCATGCCCGGATAAGAAAGCACTTGTATAGGGAGTGAGGTTAAGTAGCTCTCTGGAAATTTTTGGAATTAGGTTGTAAGTGTGTCTACCTTTTGTGGAGGTGTCCCAGTAGATTTGCCAGTTGGGGAGTATTTTAGATTTGAGTTCTCTGTGAATAAAAGATGGGGGTACCGGAAGAGAGAAGTCTATTGATTGGCGTTTGGTGGCTTCTTTTGCAAGGCTGTCCGCCAGCTCATTGCCTGCGATACCAATATGTGCAGTGACGTGGCGTAGGATAACTTTTTTGTACAGCTGCTAAAGTTTGATTTTAATTTCCAGTATGAGAAGGTGTTTTGTCCGTAAGGCAAAAATTGCTTGAAGTCCAGAAAGACTATCACTGAAAATTTTAAAATTTTCCTGCGTGGAGGCAGCAATCCATTCCAAAGCCTTCAGAATTGCAAACAGTTCAGCTTGATATACTGAGTTATAGTCTCCAATTCTGGAGGCCCACTCATAGGTCGGCACTCCATTTACCATGGCGCAGAAGACTGCGGCCACGCCAGTTTCAGTGCGCGACCCATCAGTGTAGATGGTTGGATGCTGCGAGGGTCTGTGACTGTTCTTGGCGATGCATACCTGTAATTGTGATGTCTCCTCCACGGGGTGCAGGTGCCAACTTGGAAATTTTCTCTGTATTATTGTTTTTGGGAAGTGTAGCGTAGTAGTTGGTTCATATTCTAGGTGTTGGATTCTGTTTTTCTGGTGCTCGTATTCTAGTGTTATTAGGATTGGAGGGATCCCCGTTAGTACTGTGAGTGCGTCCGTTGAGATAGTCCTATACCCTCTCACCATTTGCAGCAAGAACATCCTTTAGATCGAAACCAACTTTTCCTTGACTGCCTTGGTGAGATTTCCTCCCCAGACGCCCACACAGTAAAAGAGGATCCGTTCTATGATTGCGTGGTACCAGATTTTTAACATTGCAGGTTTAATACCCCGAGACTTAGAAGTTAATCTTCGTGCATTGTGTTGATACTTAGCTAGTTTTGTCTTGAGGTTGTTGATGTGTTCCGTCCAGCTCCTGTGTTCGTCTATGACGATTCCTAGTAATTTAAGGTGTGTGACATGAGAAACGCTTTTGCCATAAATTCTCATTATGGGTTTGCGTTTAAGCTTCTTGGGTTTTGCGAATGTTAGGGATTGTGTTTTGTCTGTAGAGAGCTGGAGGTGGAGACGTTCCAAGAGTTGACAAAAGACCGGGAGAGCTCGAGCTGCCGAGTTTTCCAGGTCCAAACGCCTGCGGCCCGAGAATACAAAACTGAAGTCGTCTGCAAATGCATATAGAATGAAGCCTAATCTTTCTAGTTCTAAAAGGATGACATTTGCAATAATTAGCCAGAGAACTGGCCCAAGGCAAGACCCCTGTGAGCATCCTTTCTGTATATTGTGGGATGAGGAGTCTGCTCCCCAATTAATTAAAATGCTTCTGTTGTTGAGGTAGGAGGCGATGACTCCAGCTATGTTGCTCGGGCAATGTATATCAATTAGTTGAAGAAGGATGTCCCGCCACTCCACGTTATCAAAAGCACCTTTGATATCGAGGGAGACGAGTGAGGTATAGTTGCCTTCCTCTATACTTTGTGTACATGTGGAAAGAATGTCAAATAGGGCCTTGTCACAGGACCGACCCTCTCTGAACCCATACTGTCTGTGATGGAGTAGGTTGTTGCTCACCAGAAAATGAACCAATCGGGTGACTATTAGTTTCTCTAGGAGTTTACCTAGAGTTGGGAGCAAGCAAATTGGACGGTAAGATGTGGGTTCAGAGGCATCCTTTCCCTGTTTGAGGAAGTATACCACTTCACCCTGTCTCAAAGTGTGCGGGAAGTAGTTGTGCTGTAAGCACATATTGGCCCAACTGGTGAATACACCGGGAATAATTTTAAGTGTTTATTTTAGAATTTTGAAGTCTACGCAGTCTGGGCCGGGGGCTTTCTTATCATTTAACGTTCTTAGCGCATGTGCTATTTCTGATTTGGAAAAAGGTTTGTCTGGTGGTGAGTCAAAATGAAGATCTGAGTTGTCTACATTTGGATATTGCGAAGGGCCGAAAGGGTTGTTGTGAGGTGCTCCATATTATGCTGTCTGGATGATCTGTTTGGCGGCAGTTTGAGCTTGATTTCATCAGGCGTGAAAAACTTGCCTGTGAAGAATTTTTGAGCTGTGCCGAAAGGGTCTGTTTGGTTGCTACAGAATTTCCTCCAGGCCGTGTTCCTTGCATCTAGTACACTGCGTTTAAATTTAGCCGAAAGGTGTTTGTAATTGGCACTGAGGGTACGATAGTATTCTGTGTCGTGATCCGTGTTTCTAAGATTTCGAAGTTTCTTTCTTAGTGCCGTGAGATGATTACGTTTAGTTTTTAGTTCGGAGGTGTCACATAGAACATCTATGACGTATGTATACAAAATTTTGAAGTTCCGTCTACATTCTGTGTTAATCTTATCGATAAATTCTATTCCATTAAATAGTTATAGCCGTTTGTAATCGCTATATTCATTTTGACTTACCCTGTATATGAAATTTTGCTTTTTAAGTATTACTATATCGCTCTTCCTGATATCGAGATGAAATTCCTAATAGTTCCACGACCGAAAAAAAAAATGCGAATACACGGTGACTAAAATCTCATCCTTATTTGTGTAATTCTCATTTCGTGACGTTTAAAATTAGTCGTTTCCAAAAATTATTAGTTACAAGTAATTTGTAAGAAAAAAATCTGAAGTGATTTCGCTGGACTTACCGAACACTGATATACGTGCCGAAAAATTAAATAATAATTAAAAAATATATATAAATTTTTGACAGAATAAAATTGGTTGCACTGCAAAAAAAAGTGTTGATTTTACAGTATAATACTAGCACCCCAGCTGCCAGTATTATACCGTAAAATTAACAGTAATAAACAGTTTTTTTATTGGACATTACAATTTGACAAATAGCTTGGCAATAGTTTTTTTTTTTTTTTTTTTTTTTTTTTTTGACGGGATAAGGGAGAAGTACCGTCCGTTGTAATCATCAAGAACAAACACTTCGCTAATACACTGTTTCGGCACAGTAAGAGATGATAATATTTTTTTACAAATGGTACGTAAAACGAACGTGATTGGAAAGTGGGTAACATTTTCATATATGTTTTTAACAAATTTCTAACTTAAAAAAATACTATTATTTATCACTGTAAATAACACTATCAATAAATTGTATTCATCATAAATAGCATAGCAAAATTATTACATAGAGATAAGTATATTTTAATGACATTAAACAACCAATTAATGCTTTATTTTAGATGACTCAGGGAGAAGTAATCGAATTTTTAACTGCGTAGTAATTATCTATATTTTTAACATTTCTGGAATTTCCTTATGCATTCTAAATATATTATCCACATATATTCATATTATCCACATATATTCCGTTTGTTGAGGGCGCTATGGTCATATTGTGCAAATGAAGGCTAAAAAGATCGGGAACTCCGTTTAAAGTGGAATCCAACCCACTAGAAAAAAGAAAAAACTGAGTCGGGATTCAAATACCCCTTGTCTAGTTGCCAACGCCTTAACACTTAATTGCATAGTGATGTAAATTTCCATCACTTTTTATTTAACTTTTAATAAATAAATCAACTTCTTCGCCACCACTATATTTATATAGAAATATTAATACAGTAAATTTCCCGTGAACTATGTTGCTGAACAAATTTAAAAATCTATCTTAAAATTTCTGGTGTTTAATATTTAATATATGTATAAAAAAACACAATTGTAAAAGAAAAACACATGCATTTAAGGGCTAACCACTAGACAAACACCTGGGCGTTGCCGTCAAATGAGTTAATTCAATTCCCCGCTAATGAATTTCAGCACAAATAAAGCATTCTTTACTTATTAGTCATTTCAGCAATACACCCGTATATTATATATGTACGTCGCTCTATTCTACTAAATGAAGGGCAAAAACATGTATGTACGTTTACGTTGTACTTGAGGTTTACCAGGAAACTAGTACAATCTATTGGCAATGTTTTGCATTTTTCAACGTTAGCATGTAGCGGCGCTTCAGTTCAAAAAATTACATTATTCTCTTAACATGTTGACGGACACTTGCGGCTATAGCCGCCAAAGCGAAGTTCACAATGTGGCATGACGGCTATAGCCGCCCAAAACGAAACGGTCGTTTTTAGACACTACGGCTATAGCAGCACAAATGTGCATTTACCGGCGTACAAGTAGAAGCCCAGTGTCATGTTTTGGAAACAATTTTTTAGGTGAAGTTCGTTTTCAACCTGTTATACGAGTTGCAGCTTCAGTATGCACGTCGTGGTTGTGAAGGTAGTAGTACAACCGAATTATAGATGCTGAATTAATCAAACTTAAGTTGATTTAAGCAGAAAGAGTAAAACTATACTTCTAATATTCTAAAAATTACAAAAACGTATATAGTGTCAATTTTCGAACTTCACTTGTTCCTACTGTCCGTCAATGTGTTAAAATCAAACTGTTTACTGTTGTTGTTTTTTTTTTCTTTCCGAAAACAAAAAATGACTTTCTTCTAAGGTACTTGATGTAACTAAAATCTGTACCCCTCAAAAGGTTAATAAAGGCAAGTTAAACTAAACATACAAGAAATTTCAAGAATCTAGACAGACAGAAAACGCTTTGGGCTAGAGCAAATACTTTTTGGTTAGACATACAAGAACAAAAGAGTGGACAAAATTATAAAGCCAAAAGGGCATCCATTGATGCATTATTGATTTTGTATATTTTTAATATTTTATATAGTAATTTTTTAGTAAAATGATCGAATACATAAACTGACCATAATTTTTTTTAACAAATTGTTTCTCCATTATGGATCTGTAAATTAATTGTGTTCAAAAATGTTCCTGGTGCATTAACTATTTCCTAAGCAAGCGATTTAATAAATAATTTATTTTTTCATTTTCTGAATATGGTCATATTTTATGCACATAGTGTTTGCATGTATGTATGTATGGTTTTAGAAATAAATAGACTAAGTGATAAATGAATAGTTGGGTAACTGTCATTATTTTTTCTTTATCGTACTATTTTCAAAATTTTAACTTAAACTAATACACTTTAGCCGCATGATCTATAGAAAGTCGTTTCCTTTAAATAATAAAGCTAATGCTTTCTGTAAAAATCCTTAACTTCACCTCATTTAGCACTAATAGTCTTTACCCTCATTCACTTTCTGAACATAACTTTTAGGAAATTGGTTTTTCACAGATGAAATATGTAGGCAAACCGAAAAACTGCATTGTAATTCGCTTTCTGAAATAATTTTACGTCAAGTGGTTTTTACAGAAACATAACTTCGGTTTCTGGTAAATTATAAAGCATATAATGGAATTTAAGATATTAAATTTGTTTTCAACATTTTCTGAGGAAAGAAAACATAAACAATTATGGGAGTAGTTATTAGATAGAGTATTACTTATGAAATTTCTAATCTGCTCATGAAAAATTTAACTATCTGCAATGCTTAACTTTAAAGTGAATCTTTTAAAATATTTTTATTATAAAATTTCATAAAGATTACAAAACCGATGTAATTTTTTTTAATGTTAATAAATAAAAACCCACTACTTATATTCAATTAATTACATATATAATTATTGTATTAAAAAAAGAATGAAAAGCGGAAAAACACTTTTTAAGAGTCAGAAAACGCTGAAAAGTCATAAAATTCAAAGTATCACAACTCGGTAAATTTTGGTCTAAAAAATGGTATTCTTGCTGTTTTACTTGTTTGCGTATGGAGAAAGTTTCGCTTAATATGACTTTGGACCCAAGGACTATATAAAAATTTTAATTACTAACTAAAAAAATTAATATTTTGACGTAAATGGCTTTTAATAGGAAAAAAAATTACATATAAAGCACTTTTACAATTGAAACCATACCTCTAAAACTATTCGTTTAGAAATTAGCTGTTGGCTAATAATAAGAGGGTACACCCTGTACATCAATATTGCGTCTTCACTGACAAACATATGTGCACAAAATACATTGAAAATGTAACAGTTTGGGAATATTGTTTTTAAGTTAGTTTAAAATATAAAACTACATTTCAAATATTTCTACCTCAAAATTTATATCATATCGTATTACAGCGAATTTTAGATACACTAAAACAGCATGCAAAGTTTGAAAACAAGTCAGTTCAGCATAAGCAAAAAATCCATTGAATGTTTAAATTTTAATCACTTAATAACAAATAAAAAACAAAACCTACTTCATACGTTTTTTTAACCCACGAAACGAGCTGCTTATGAAAAAACATTCATCTGAAACAATATAGGCACGCTTATTTTTTCTAAAATTTACTTTATTTTATTCACTCCAGTTGGCGTATTTTATAGAAAATGGTTTGGCAAAACGAAATATTTTATATGACAACCCTTTACCGTTATCTATATTCATTGTAAAGCAACATTGTATCGAACATTGGTCGTGTTTAGTGTTCAGAATAGACAATATTATATTACTTTACGTGTCTCTATTAAGAAAAAAAACTATACGTTATACAACGACTATTTTTAAAATGTGAAGTAATTTCAAATTGTTAAAATTGTTGAAGTAATGTGTATTATAACGCCATATTAAAACTTCTTAGACATTGATCAATTTTCGCGAAGAACATAGGAAATTAAAAAAAAAGGCAAGAAACAGATAGGCAGATAAACATACCACTTTTCAAATCCTTATAATATTTATCCGAAACCACCACCGAAGAAAGTTCTTCTCGTCAAAGAAAGAATTATTAAAACTGGAGAAACCATTCAAAAGATATGGGTGGGACATACATTAAACTATAGTGTGTTCTGGACATCACAAAACTTTCTTCTATAAATCGAATCGTCTGCAACTGAAATTAAATGACAATCTATTTGTTCTTCAGACATAGCTATCGCAGATATCGTGAAAAACAGATCATAGCAGCGACACCTGTTGGGTGGTATACACCCAATCCTAATAAGGATCTATTTACGTCAAGGTCTAACAGAATATAAAGAATTGTGAAATTCTGTGCATTAGTTCTTAACACATATAGTTATCGTGGAAATCGGGAAAAATGGAGCATAGTAGCGCCACCTGTTATCCGATTTACACCAAAACCTAATCAGCACTAATTTATGTTACGTTCCAATTGAATCTGAATTTTGATTAAATTCACGCATTAAATCTTAAGTTCGAGTGCCCACAATGTTTGCGTCACATACAGAGAGACAGGCACACAGACAGACAGACTCACGGAGCGAAAATTGCTGGCTAAAAACAAGTTCCGCAACACTGTTAAAAATTTGTAGCAAACTGTCCAGTCATTTGACCGTTTTTATAGAAAACGGTTACGTAACCGTAATTTAACTCTATACTGACCGTAATATTGACAAAATAGAGTTAAATTGTGGTTATGTAACCGTTTTTTATAAAAACGGTCGAATGACTTGGACAGTTTGCTGCAAATATTTAACAGTGTATCTGACAGTACAATTTCCGTAACGAAATAATTTCATGAATGTGTGAAAAATAAGCGAATATAGATTTCAAAATATTCTTGACAAATGTGGTATAACTCTATTTAACTTGTAATTTTTTGGATTTTTTCATACTTTTACACTCTAAAAAGATTTTTTTTTTTTTTTTTTGTATTCTGCGTGTACAAAATTCTCGGATATTTACGGATTTGTTCTTTTGCATTCTTATAATAAAACTAAATCCCACAGCTTTAGAGAAAATGAAAATGTTGCTCCTTTGTCAAAGTCATTCCAAAAGCGTACTTTTTGACACATTCACAAAACACTTTCATTGAAAAATAATCCGTAAAAATAAGAAAATTGTACTGACAATCAGTGTATTTTTTTTTACAAAAAAAAAATTATTGGATTCTTAAAATAATTCAATTTTCGGTTTTTGATTGAATTATTCGTTTTAGAAGTTCCTGAACAGGATTTAACTGTTTTTGGAAAATGCCTATCCGTGAATCTGTGTGCCAATCTATCTGTATGATACAAATTTTGTGGGCACTCTAACTCACTAAATGTTGCGTATAATATGATGAAATTTCATATGAAATTCTATTCTTGTGTGAACTGGTACTGGTTAGTTTTTGGGCAAATAGTTTTTGGACCCCAAGAATGGGTCGCAAATCGATGATTTATTTGATTTATGTGATGTTTAAATATACACTCTAAAATTGGGAGGAGTGAGAAGTTGACTCTTTGGAAGAGTGAGAGGCATTTTCACTCTTTTTGGAGTGAATTTTATAAAAATGCACTCCTTAAAGAATGGAATTTTCCACTCCCTAGAAAGGAGTGAAATATGTCACTCCGTTGTCGAGAGTGACTGTCTCACTCCTTTGACAAGAGTGAAATATTTCACTCCGTTGAAGAGTGAAAGCCTGGCATTATCTAATTTTGTCCATATTTATTTATTGAGAGAAATGAAATTATCATTTTTTCTTTTTCTTTGTAGGTAGATTTCGTAAGAAATACTACCTATTACATTCTCCCGTATGAGGGAATTTCTGAATTTTTTTGCAGATCTACGCCGATCATGACCCCTAAAACCCCAAACCACCCCCCAATTCAAAACTTTATCTATCTATCTATCTATCTATCTGTGTATATAGCTATATCATTTTTTATGGACACGATAACTTCAATAATTCTGCACAAATATCTTCCAAACTGATACATATAATCAAGGGACATAAAATCTCGGTCAAGTTCGTTAATGGGCAAAATCGAAATGGTGGGGGGGAGGGGTTGTGAAAACAGAAAATAAAACCCATAACTTCTTAATTATGATACGTATCAAATCCGTATACAGTTATTATTACTTCTAGGAAAAGGGTCGAAAATTTATGTATGACAGATTTTTGATATCATTAAAAATAGCCTCAAGGGGGGTGGGGGTGGAGGAAGGGAGTTTAAGAAGAAAAAAAATTCATTACTTCGTCAATTCACAAGATATCCATCCGCTTCTTGGAAAACATGAAAAATAAATAAATTGAATGCAATAAAATGAATGAAATGAAAATAAAATTTAATATAACAAAGCATACCTTTTATTATACACGTGAAATACCACTGCTTCGACCGTCGATGGAGTCTTTTTTTTTTCTTTTAAACATTTCAATATCAATTTTGCTTTTTAACCATAAATATAAAATAAAACTATGTGGAGAATTGATATTTTATCTTTTTTGTACTACTATTTATTTTTTTAATCATTGTTCAGCACTATATAATGCGGTTATTTTATTTTTGCGGCAACACTAATTTGAGGAAAAATCTTCACTACAAATAGAGGCGTCTTAGATTCAGACACTTATGTGTCTGAAAATATAATTCAGACACCTAAGTGTCTGAATCTGGAATACTTTACTATCCACACAATGATATTACTTTATAGAAGAAATAATTTGATTAGACCATAAGATATGTGTCAAAACTGTACAATTTTGCTTATCAAGTCTTGAAAAATAAAATTGTGTATTAAAGGAATTAAAGAATTGCTTTTCACAAAAGTATAAAGTTTTACAAATTTTACTTGCACTAGTTGGCGCACTCGGGGAATGCAGAGATGGGCGTAATATAAATAGTAATATATATATCTTGAAATACTAATTATGCATGATCGCCGGCAAAAAGAAATGTAGGGAGGGACCATGACAGAGACCCTGATTTTCAGACAGGTGTGCCTGTGGTCGACAGCTTAGTCCGCTTTTTAAAATGCAGATTATGATTATGAAAAAGGCTAGCTGAGAGTTTTTTGTCTGAACGCGCCGTGCAACACAACATTTAAACGTATCAACCTTAAAAGCAATACAAAAATTAAATTAAAAAATAGTATTAAATATTCCAAAATAGGTTTCTAACAACAATTTTAAAAATAAAAAACTGAAACGCTTTTTTAATTGTCGGGGGACCCCGGCCTCTTGAACCCCTTGTTTAAGATAAATCTGAAATGTTTAAATGGAAACAGAATTAAAAATGTTTTCTACGAGGAATTCAGAGGGATTCCCTTGACGAAATGGTCTTAGATCTTTTTTTCTGTTAGTGAGAAATTATTCTATATCACTTGAAATAATTTATATTTATATTATATATATATATATTCAGACATAAAGAAAATTTTATTAATTTTATTTCAAAATCTACGAAGGGGTAATTGTCTTCATATCTCCACTCCCTACCCACGATTATGTTAAAAGAAGGTATCAACTAGACCCCCCCCCCCCAATAGTAGCGAATACGTCGCATTTTTCGTTTATTTACTTCAATTTTGGTGGACATCGACCTATTTTAACGCCTTCGTGAAGGCTATTGTTCGAATTAAAGTATCCTAGTAAAATAAATTTAAACGAGATTTAAAGCAAAAATTTGGTGTAAGAATTGCTTTTAAATTTATAAAATTCGATAAATTGAAAGTGTGACAAAAAAATCTTGTCATATTTTTCCTGTGTCTGAAGAAAAGCATAAAGAGTTTCTATTTATTTCTAAAGCGTTTCAATTGCAGCTGATAAAAAGGTTTTAATGATAAGCTCCTCTGTAGTAAAGCGAGACTCGAGGTGAGTCAGAAAACGACTGCTTCATTAATAGCGCGGGAAATAAATGCTGACGTAATATTTTTCTTTTGTGAATATGCATGTTTCAAAGGCCGTGTATAGAAGTATATGGTCATAGTATATGACATAGTATATGGCCATGTATAGCTAGTGGTGTATTAGTATTTAAACAAACTGATCTTGTTAATATTGTGAAAATTATGATAAAATTTCTTCAGTTTTTAGCACTTTCCAACCTAGTTGAAAAGTGCTTATGACTTCGGTTTGTCTGGCCGGATGGCCGTCTGTCCGTGCTCTAACTCCCGTAAATATGCTCGGATTGCTCTGCAATTTTTATATGTTATTGTCGTTATCTATGGCACGTTCCCTATTTCAACTGAAGTGTGTAGCACTTATAGTTTTCTTACAGGGACACTCAAAAGAATTCCGTTACATTGCGGTCTATGGGGAAAAATCATTTACGGTTTATTTTAAAAATGTTTCACTATTGTAAACGCATTGAAATTTATATAGATCACTAAGATGCATTAGAAGAAGCTTAATATGGAATAGTAGGTGTATAGCACTTAGAGTTACTTTACAGGGACAGTCAAAATAATTCCGTTACATTACGTCTATGGAGAAAAATCGTCTGCGGCTTATTTAAATAATGTTCCACTATTTTAAACGCATTGAAGTTTATATATATTACTAAGGTGCATTACAAGAGGCTTACTACAGAATAGTGTGTGTATAGCAGTCATTGTTCATTTACAGGGACACACAAAAGAATTCTCTACTGTCTGTTAACAATAATTCCTGGAAGTGCGTTTTAAGTTACTAAACGCGATTTTAATCTTAACTAGCTTTTTGTCTATTACGTGGTGTGTATAAATTCTGTAGATCCTATACAGGGCAGCACAAAAGTTCGCGAACACATTTCCGTTTATTGACAGAAACTCCAGAAGGAGAATTTAAACGGTGCTACGCGTTTCCTAACTAAACTAAAATTTAGCATCCTATGTATATATACAAATCTATAGATCATATACAGGGCTACATAAAAGTATTCGGATATTTTTCCGAATATTGTATATATTGAAAATTCCTGAAATTACGTTTTTAAATATGTTATGCGTTTTCCAAATTGTTTACTTAGATGTCATCTTTCAGCTTATTAAACGGTAATGATTTGTAAAATTATTTTAGAAGCGTTAAAAGTGCTACATAATCTATGCTTGACGCATGATTTTTCGTTCTTGTTGTATCTGTGCTGTGATTTTTACAATTTAGAAGCAGTAATGGTTGTGTTGAGTGCTTGAAAGTGAAATATTAGATTATCAAGTGGATATATACAAAATTCTGTGGATATGTACAGAATTTTTTTCGATATTTTTTGTGCATTATTTATCAAGGAATAGAGTTTGCCTAAAAATGGCGAATATTTTTTTTTTTTTTAAAGCGTTTAATCGCTATATTGTGAATATATATAGTGCTTCCAATAAATTTTATTAGCTGTTACATATTATTGTGGATAGTACTTTAAAGGTAAGTTGCTCCATTTGCGAAGAACGAAAATGACAATTTTCGAGCACAACTTGTTTTGGAAAAAAAATAACGTTCTTGCATACGTAGTATTATTTATTTTCTGTTTAAATTATTTTTATTAGAATAATTTGCATTTTTCATATTTGCATCGTTTTTATTAAACAATAAATATCTTTTGTGTTAAAAGATTTGTGTTCTTATTTCTGATGATTTTTAATAAAAACATATCATTTTCAATATCAATAATGTCCTTAATACATTTTTTAGACCTTCATTTTATAGATACAATTTTTAATATATAATCTGATTAATATCTTGAATCATAGTGTTGCTTTTTTTTTCCTCATGTATTCACTTCCAAATTAGGTCATATAAAATTTTTGCGAAAAAGACACTTTTTGCAGAATATGTAATAATCATGCTAATGTTGAAATAATCATTTTAATAATTGCATTCTTCATTTAAATTGCCATTAAACCTAATTATACTTTTACAGATATAATTTGATTTTATGTAGAATAAATTAATATAGAAATCATTATTTTTTTTTGCTTTGCTGCTTAAAATTTTTAGTTTAGGTTATGCAAAACTTGTGAAAATGGAAATTAATATTAATATATTATTTTTATTCTTTTTGGTAAAAATGTGTTTGAAAATTTAAAATAGAAATTAGAAAAAAAGCTAGAATTTTATATGTTGACTTATATAACTATGTTTTGCACTTAAAATTGCTGTAAATTTTTTTATATAAGTTTGTTTACATGCATTTACATGAAAAATACAAAAGCGACAATTAGGCATTGTAAGATGTATATTAAAAACAAAAGACGTTTTGAAACTAGAAGTAATTTTCACTGCAAGTTGTTAAAAAAGACTACTTATTTACTTTTAAATGATAGCTAAACATCTCTTGTGATTATCATCCGACGTATATTAATGAAAAATTGCTCATATAGCAATATGAAAAAAAAAATCTAATTTTTATATGCTATTGCACAATAAAGTTCTTTCCTCTTAATTTTCAGTTACTTTGTATTATTGATATAATTTAACATGAATTTTCATTTTTACTGACACCGTTGCATTTAATGCAGAGTATATTATCAAAGTAAATGTTTATATACAGGGTCATTCATAATTCCCTCCGGGGTTTCGAAACGTTATAGTAAAAAAACGAAGACGAATATGAAAAAAAGAAACATATGAAATTATTCCGAAACTATTCAAGTTTTACTTGCATACATTACAGGTGTTCTATGTGTGAACCCTTGGTCACACGGCATACATCCATGCGATAGTCCAGTTTCTGCCATACTCCGTTTCTTTAAATCTGAATCAGTGGTGTCAGTTCAACGGGCCTTTCGTAATAAATATCGAAAACAGGGACCAACTGACAAAACAATTCATGTGTGGTACCGGAAATTTAAAGAAACGGAGTATGGCAGGAACTGGACTATCGCATGGATGTATGCCGTGTGACCAAGGATTCACACATAGAACACCTGTAATGTATGTAAGTAAAACTTGAATAGTTTCGGAATAATTTCATATGTTTCTTTTTTTCATATTCGTCTTCGTTTTTTTACTATAACGTTTCGAAACCCCGGAGGGAATTATGAATGACCCTGTATTAACAAATTTAACTTTTTGTATAAGAAATGTTATAAACCATTTTTTTTTTTGTTCAAATGGGGGATACAGAACATCAAAAAGAAAAAAAAAAAATCTGAAAGTATCAGAGTGAAGTTATGACTTTCTGAATATTTTATAAATAATGTGTTTTTCCAATGGGAAATAATCCCTCCTATAGCTATAGTACTATATTCACCTGCAGGACGATACTATTTTTTTAAGTAATCTGCATAAAATTTGTTTGAAAATACAAAAATTACTTTGATAAATATCCTGTATTCCATCTCAATAACATATTTAAATTTCGAGACACGGGGCCAGCTTGAAAAATTGCTCATATAGCAATATGAAAAAAAAAAATCTTAATTTTTATATGATATTGCACAATAAAGTTCTTTCCTTTTAATTTTCAGTTACTTTGTATTATTGGTATAATTTAACATATGAATTTTCATTTTTACTGACACCGTTGCATTTAATGTAGAGTATATTATCAAAGTAAATGGTTATATATTAACAAATTTAACTTTTTGTATAAGAAATGTTATAAACCATTTTTTTTTTGTTCAAATGGGGGATACAGAGCATCAAAAAGGAAAAAAAATCCTGAGAGTATCAGAGTGAAGTTATGACTTTCTGAATATTTTATAAATAATGTGTTTTTCCAATGGGAAATAATCCCTCCTATAGCTATAGTACTATATTCACCTGCAGGACGGTACTGTTTTTTTAAAGTAATCTGCATAAAATTTGTTTGAAAATACAAAAATTGCTTTGATAAATATCCTGTATTCCATCTCAATAACATATTTAAATTTCGAAACACGGGGCCAGCTTGAAAATACCCTACAAATGAAGAATAAGATTATACGTGGGTGAAGAATATGTGAAGAATAAAATTCTATGTTATTAATCCAATATGTGCTCTAAAAATATTTAAAAAATCATGTTGAATAATATCACGAGTAAAAAAAAATGAAAATAATATGAAAAAAAAAGGTCGATGAATATGTATAAAATCTATTGTCAGCATCATGATACAGACAAACACATTTTTAGGGTTTTTAATTTTTATAATAAAATTTGAGATCTAAAGATACAACTTCTTAACCCCTTCAGGGGCAAAGTACTCTTGTAGCTAAAATATTGAAATGATTGATTGACACCAGGATTCACGAACGAATTTATTTTAAAATAAGTAAAAGCCTTTTTCTCATGTACCTTAAATTCAAAATTTGATTATAAAATTCTGGTGTCATTGTGGTATTTTGGGATTAAAATTAAGTGGTATATATAATATACCGGTGCCCTTCAAGGAGTTAAAACACAGTTGTAATCTAATATTCTAAGACATCTAATGTCAGTTATACCTACTGATTCGTAACATTGGTGATATTTAATACTTTAAAAAGGTAAGATATAATTATTCTTGTGTTTTTTGCTCTGTGTATTTAATATGATTATTATATTTTTAATGTTACAGTTAAATTAAAAAAAAAAAAATACTGTGAGATTAATAGAAAAAAATGTGTTTAGAATTTTATCCCCTTAGAGTATTTTTTTTAATATATATGAGGGTGAAAAAAAAACCCAGAATAATAATAATTAATGTAATTGGATTACAAAAAAAAAATTAAATCGGATTTTTATTATTTTTTTATATACATGAAAATATTTGACCATAAAGCAGGTCTGGGTTTGTTCCAGAAGCAGAATCTGATCAAAGCATGGTCAAAGTGGGTTGTAACCCTGCCCCATCCGATCATTTTAGGACCCAAATTTGGTATGCGATTTTTGTAAAGCTGATATAAGCTTTACAAAAATTGCATACCAAATTTGGCTCCCTAAAAAAATGGAAGGGAGCAGGGTCATAGCCTACTTTACCCATGCTTTAATCAGATTCTGCTTTTGGAACAAACCGTGACTTGCTTTATGGTCAAATATTTCCCCACTTATTGAGGCTACAGTGTGGCTAAACATGGCTGCTTTTCACGCTTAAAAAAAAAAAAAAAAAAAAAAAAAAACAGAGATCTAAAGATTTAAAATTTGAGTTACACATGAAAAAAATAAAAAATAAAATAACGTACATCACAGGAATTATTAAAATACTAAATACAACTTAATGGGTATTTGAAAAAGAAAGAAATAATATTAACTGATTAAGATTTTGGTTAATTACTTGTCCTTATGGGCATTTTAAAATTATCATATCTTTATAAGGCATGCAATGAAACCAAACACAATAGTGATAAGCTTGGAATAAAATATTTTAGTTTATTTCTGTCAGTAATCTAATTTAATTCATTATCTAACTCTAATTGAATTTTTCCATTAGAGTTCAATTACTGTAACAAACCATGAATTAAATAAATATTGCCAATAAAGTATTTTATTCCAATCTTTACCACGCTTGTGTCTATTTTCATTGCATGCTCTAAAATATATGATTCTTTTAAAATGCCCATAAAGGAAACATAAAAAAAAAATAATTCACTCCATAAAAAGTGAACATTCACTCCTATGAAAGAGTGGCTATTCACTCCTGTCAGGAGTGAGAAATCCACTCCTTTTGCAAGAGTGAATAGTCACTCCTATGAAAGAGTGGATAGCCACTCCTATGAAAGAGTGACTATTCACTCCTATCAGGGTGAAAAAACCCACTCTTTTTGGAAGAGTGGATAGTCACTCCTCTGAAAGAGTGAGTATCCACTCCTGTTTAGAGTGAATATTCACTTCTCGGGAGTGAGTATTCACTCTTTCAGAGAGTGAACAATTTCACTTTTGCCTAGAGTGAATAGTCACTCTAAAGAGGTTGGGTAAATTTTGACTCTGCGATAGAGTGAATATCCACTCCTCCGGAGTGAATAGTCACTCTTTCTTATTTAGAGTGTATCCAGTATATGTGTGCAGAATTCAACGAAACATCAAATTTAGAATCCTCATGATAGGAATAGATTGGAATTCGATTTTGGCTGCGGTCATCTAAGAGTGGGTGCCAAAATTCGATGATTTGTTCAAATATGTTTGTATCATCAAATTAAATGCACAGAATTCAACGAAAGTTCACTCTTACTTCCCTGAATATGTGAATACATTGTGTAAAACACCTAATTGCGGAATCGATGTGATTTCTTGTACAATTTAAATCATTTAATTGATTTGATTTAGGTAGAAGAAAGTTTTGTGATGGCTACAACATACTAGTTTGCAGTGCATTGCACAGTCGATGTTTTGATGAAATTTCTTTGTAATATTTCTTTCTTATTACCCATTAAAAAATAGCATCATCTGTGCATCAGTGTTGATCTTACTACATTAATACAATGTTATTTAGCAAGCATTTTAATGCTAAATATACCGGGAATTTTACTCAAATTTTATAAAAGCTGGGGCGTCCAACCCGGGCTTCCCGCGGAATAGAGAGTATAGGCAAAAAACATTTTTTTTTTTTTGAAAACTGTATATATTTTTTACATTTAATAATTTTTTTAGATTGCGCTCTAACAACAATAAAGAGCATTTTTATATGAAATAATGTCAATTATATCTTCAATTGAAATTTTGAAATTTATTAAAAGAGGTAATTTCGTATTAGCCCCGTGCCAGAAGTTAATAGCCGAAAAAAATTCTAAAAATTCCGTTATATACAGCATTTTTTTTAAATTCTAATAATTTGAACTGTTTTAAGCGCTTATTTCAATTACTTGTCTGTTAAATTTGTGTTTTATTTATACTAATTTATTTATTGCTTAATGAAATTTTAATTTCGTTATTGAATATTAGTTGGAAACGAATGAACTTTTTTATATTGTTTAAAGTGTAAATGGATTAATATTTTGTAATCGTCTGCAAGCGATAGGGACATATTTAAATAATAATAATAATAATAAAATGCTTGAAATTTAATTTAAATGCTATAATAAATGAGTAAATTGAGATACAGTTTTCAAACAAATTGCATTTGAAAGTAGATTTTTTTATATATACATAATGGTGTAAAAATTGAAAATATGCGATGTTTAGAAATTAAAAAAAAAAAAAAAAATTGCAGTAGCAAAATCGCAAAACCGAAATATCATCGTTATTTCATCGTTGCCATTCGCAAAATGACGTCAACGTTACGCACGGACACGTTTGTCCTTTATAATATAGATATTTCAGACCAGAACTTTTATTTAAAACTATTTTACTCTTTTATTTAACTTATTTCTGTGTGATTTATATTCTTGGTTTCTGTTCTATTTCCTGCTGAAAATTAATTTTTATATATTTCTTTCTTTTACAATATTCACTGTAAAATTTGCATATAATCTTTAGAAAATATTTTCACAAAGTTTTGCCTGACAAAATAATTATATTTCGCCTCGCTGTGTTCAAATAACATTATTTTTCTTACTTTGTGGCATTACTTCTAGAAAATGGATTTCCGGGAAAGAAATATGAACATCATCAGGCACCTAAGATCGTAATTCATAATTCTAAATTATTTTATGGGATGTAATTATTCCTCTAATATAGGGGTTGATGTTGATCTCGATTAGAGTTTCTTTTAAACATTACACAGTTAAATATATTTTGTTTAAGCAATATTTTAAGGTGTATTAATGTTGCTCTGCATTAATATAATTTTATTTTAGCAAGCATTTTAATGCTAAACATACCGGGAATTTTACTAAATTTTATAAAAATATTTCAGAGCAGAATTTTTATTTAAAACTGTTTTACTCTTTTATTTAACTTATTTCTGTGTGATTTATATTTTATTTATTTTATGAAGAAATTTCTGGTTTGAATTCAGATATTTTTATTTTGTACAGGTGAAATAACCGGTTTATGATTAAAAATGACCTATGATACATTTAGTGTAAAAAAGAAATGTAAACTTGCTCTATTTTGTTATTTTATTTTTTTTAAATAAAGGTATTAATATATATATATTTTAGATTAATTTCATATCTCATACTTTCTTTATTCATATTTCATCATCTACAATATTTTTCCGCATTTATTTACAATGTTTACGTATTGTCTTAACATGCATTTTCTTAAATGCAACTGCTTTTTAGAAGAAATAAGTTGAAAATGATACGTTAAACGTGACAAATGAGATGCTTTTATATTATAACTACTTTTACAATGTAAAAAAAAATCATCGTTATTATTTCAGTGAAATGAGTTATATCGTCTGTTATGAGCGAAATGAACATGCCTTTTCTTTTATTACGTATGCCACGTTTACAAATGCGAATTTTTTTTTCGACACCAGCCAGCGCTACAAAATTCACCATGGAGATCTTGCTTTGCGAATTATGTTTTAATATTTTTATGACTCATGATGAACGAATCTCTTGTGTTTATTTTCTTTAATGGATTGAGATTGGGCTGTCAACCTAATTTCAACTGTTCAACAAGTTATCTCAAAATCTATACATATTTGAATGTAACTCATATCTCAAACAAACAATTTTTTTGAGCGATCTTTCTAAAAATGTAACTTTTGTGCAATTTTGTTCGAAAAAATAATTTTGAATAAAAATGGCTGCCTGGCTTCATACGCCAAGAAGAAGAAAAGAAGTGGTTAGCCCGTATTTGTTTTCCGCAGTCACATGATTTGCATTTTTATTATATAGATTACGTATGATAGGGTTTAATAGAACGAAGAAAACTTTGATTAATATATTTTTAAGTTTTGATTCGATTTTCGTAAAATTTGAAATGGTTCGACACAATTCTGCAACAATTATATATATTAAATTTCAAACCATTCGGTTGGGTAGTTTTTGCGCTGTTACATGCGGACGGACAGACAGACGGACGGATGAGACGACGACTATATGTGCTACGTATTTATATAACTACGAACGCACCTAGAAAATAATTATATGAAATATGTTTATTGTACCTTCAGGATTAATGGATTTTAGTATTAAAAATATGAACGCCATAATACAGCTAGGATCGTAATTCACAATTCTCAATTATTTTGCTGGAAAAAAATTGTATCTAATATAGGGTTTCAGCTTATGTTTATTTCAATTTCTTTTAAGCACGGGCAGAGAACAGTAAAAAATAATATACTTTGTTGAACATTTATTTTATGGCGAATATTAAAGCTCGTTGGCAGCTAATGTGAATTCTTTGATAGTCATATAATCTTATGTCTCCATTTGTTTACAATACCTCAAAATTTTACGTTATTAAGTTAATTAATAATTTGCTTTTGTCTGCTATTTGTATGATTCGTTTTACATGCATTTTCTTTAAAAAAAAACTCCAAAAAAGAATAATGTGAAATATATTTATTATAATTCCCGCTATTTTTTAAACTTTTCCTAGCTATTCTTTACATTTGCGTACATGAACAGTTAATATAAATGTATTGATAAAATACAATTTCTAAGAAGAAAGTATGTTACCAATAATAAATACAATAGATTTAGAAAATTAATAGAATAGAAAGAATATATTTGTAATTTTCCATTAACATCTTTATCCTGAAGGTAGATCTCCAATTTTGAAAGATAAATAAAACTATTCTAAATAAGTTATTTAATTTGTCTCTGAAAAAGTGAGTAATAAAGAATTCTTTGAATTTTATCAGCAAATTCAAATGTTCTTAAATTCCTGGAAAATGTCCGCATTAATACAATATTAATGTAACTCAAAATAATTTTTCTGTCTCTTTAAATATTGAATTCACAGATGAATAACAACGCTAATATTTCTCAATATTCACTAACCGACTTACACATTATCTTTAAAAAATATTTTTAAAAGTTCTGTCTGAGAAAACAATTATATATTGCATTTCATTTTCTTAAAAAGAACTGCAAAAAAGGAATAATGTGAAATATATTTATTAAAATTCCCGCTATTTTGTAAACTGTTGCTAGCTATTCTTTACATTTGCGTACATGAACAGTTAATATAAATGTATTGATAAAATACAATTTCAAAGAAGAAAGTATTTTATCAGTAATAAATACAATAAATTTAGAAAATTAGTAGAATAGAAAGAATAAATTTGTAATTTTTATTAACATATTTATCCTGAAGGTAGATTTCCAATTTTGAAAGATAAATAAATCTACTCTGAATAAGTTATTTAATTTGTCTCTGAAAAAGTGAGTAATAAAGAATTCTTTGAATCTTATCAGCAAATCCAAATGTTCTCAAATTCCTGGAAAATGCCCACATTAATACAATATTAATGTAATTCAAAATAATTTTTCTGTCTCTTTAAATATTGAATTCACAGATGAATAACAACGCTAACATTTCTCAATGTTCACTAACCAACTTACACATTATCTTTATAAAATATTTTCAAAAGTTCTGTCTGAGAAAACAATTATATATCGCATTTCATTTTATTCAAATAGCGCTCTTTTACTTACTTTTGGTCATTATTTTTAGAAATTGATTTCAGGGTGAAAAATATGAAAACCATTCCCACCTAGGATCGTAATTTACAATTCTAAATTATTTTGCTGGATATAATTATGCATCTAATATAGGGTTTGCAGCTTATCTAAATTACAGTTTCCTTTAAAACTAGATAGCGAACACAGTAAAATATATTTCGTTGAACTTTAATTTTATGAAGAATGTTAATATTCGTTCGTAGTTAATAGCATTTCTTTGTGAATCATATTGTCTTGTTTTTACAGATTAGCGAAATAGGCGCTATATAGAAATTGATATTTTGTTTAGAATACCTCAATATGCTTCTTAATTATGCGAATTAATAATTTTCTTTCGCGCTTTAATTTCACACCATTTGCATGTTCTGTGCAGTAAGTTGCATTGTATCTTATATATATATATATATATAACCATTATTGAAACATTACCGAAACACCAACAAAAGCTATGAAATTATGAATTGGTATGTAATAATTAATTGACAACAATAGTGTTCCCCAACACTCTGAATATAGATTCCATATACATAGTTAAAAGAAGAAGAAATTAAATTAAAAATTGAAAAAATGAAATTTGTGGAATTTAGACAGAATTTTCAAGTCCCAAATGCCTAAATACCACAAATAAAATGTGTGGTTTCATCATCATACTATCCATAACATTGCTAAAGAATATGATTTTGGGACTACTACACCAAAATAGATAAATAATCTGTGAAAAAATCATAAAGTTAAAAAATTAAAAACAATATTAAAAAGGAAAAAAAAACCTTACCCATAAAAAAGAGAAAAAATCTGTGAAATATAATCATAAAGTTTAAAATACAACAAGATTAAAAAGGATATATATATATATATATATATATATACATATATATATCGCTGACAAAATAGCCGCGAAAAATTATCTAAACACTTCAGCAAATATTTTTCTTTTCATATATAAAAATTAAAAAAATAAATCAATTGGTTTAACAGTAATTTTGGCTGAAGAACAATCCAATAAGTTGCAATTTATGAAAAGCTAAATTGTTATTCTTAGATTATTAATTTTATGATTTGAAAGAAGCTGAATAATTTCAAATGATGAGATACATATGCGTTCTAAATTTCCAACTGAGTGAAAAAGTGTTCAGGTCAGGATTTGAACCTGGAACCTCTTGTCTTAATCTGCCAATGCCGTGCCAACTGCGCTATCCTGGACGAATTTGGCGAACACATTTCACCCAGCTAACCTTATTGATCATTGCATCTAGTCTGTTATCTGAAACAGCTCAAAAGAATAAATCGCATGTAATGGAACTCCAGTAAACATTGAATACGTAATTACACTTGATTAATTTTAAAACTGTTATTCTGATTGGTAAATAATTGACTAGAATAAGTATGTAGAAATTAATGAAGTGTAATTACGTATCCAGCGTTTACGGGAGTTCCATTACCTGCGATTTATTCTTTTGAGCTGTTTTAGATAACAGACTAGATGCAATGATCAATAAGGTTATCTGGCTGAAATGTGTTCGCCAGATTCGTCCAGGAGAGCTCAGTTGGCAGAGCATTGGCAGCTTAAATCAAGAGGTCACTGGTTTGAATCCTGGCCTGGAGAAATTTTCACACACTTTTAAATTTAGAACTTATATGATTTATTTACCAGTTAGAATAATTGTTTTAAAATTAATCAAAGGTAAGATACATTTCAGGATAATAAGTAATCAAACACGTGTACAGGTTTCATCATACAATGCATGCATGATATCCTGTTAACGTATGTCGACAAATTGAGTGAGAGAGGTCATAGTACACATCAAGACAAACAATTTTTGTACTAGAAACCTCGGTCGCAATCCATTTATTTAGTTAAAAATACAGTGTATCACACTCCAAGCCAACATCATATTTTCGTTAATAACTTTAAAGATAATGAAGATAATGTATCGAAATTTTTAATCGACTTACCTTGATTTGTGTGAAATATGATGGCTTTGCAAGACATGGTGTAGGTTTACAGTAATTCCAGAAATGTCACCGTACGTATATTACCAGGAACGCTTTGAAATATGGAATGACCAGCCCAGTGTATTTTGTACATAAATGGCATCCACTTCCAATATTTGTTATCATGTTAGAAAATTTCAGACAAGGCAATATAAGTCTATTGAAAAGTTCTATACAAGATCTTCATTGTTGTTAAAAATATCAAAGAATGCGTCTGAAAGGAAACACCCGATATTTTTTACTTATAAGTTGATTGCGACACGAGGTTTCATAGTAAAATTTGATTGCACAAAGATTGGACTAACTTTAAGAGGTGATAGTGCATACTACAACAAAAAATGTTTGTATGGGTGGAGGATAACAAGGATTGCAAGCCATTTTTTCTGTGAATTATAAAAGGTGTCTCACTCGAATCCGAATTCGGATTTTTGTTCATAACTTGAATATTAACGAATGTGTGTTAACAAAATTTGAATTAGGCTGACTTTTCTATACATGAAATGCAATAATGTTACGAGAAATGGTAGAAATGACTACCATTCTTATCAGTAGCACTGGATTAGACACTCCATATTCGAATGTAATTGACAATTCATACAGTTTCACTTATCGAAATGCTGTACTCCTTCATAATTTTTTATGAAACCATCGCATTTCATCCAAAGCAAGGTAAGCTTGCTGAAAATTCTTTTCTAATATTTTTATTTCATTACAAGTTATAAACAATAGTTATGCTCGGATTGGAGTGAGAAAAAATGTGAAAAATAAAGAAAGAAAAAAAATAACAATGAGTAAGACGAAAAACACCCGAAAATTAATCGTAGAATAGAACACAGTTTCAACAAGGAATGTTAAAAAAGGAATTTAAGTCACAGAGAAATGCTGAAATAGTGGAGAAATAATTGTTGTATTTAAATAGCCTGAAAATCTTATAAAAAGTGGTATAATAAAACTACAACTGGTAGAATTCTATAACTTTTCATTTTACTATTTTCAATTTCTTCTCTCTGAAATTGTTACTACTTAAAGATATCAAACAGTAAGAAAATATTAAAAGCACAGCTTCAACATATTACGCCTTGCTTAGTTCTCGCAAAAAAAATAAATATTTTAATAAAATTTCTTTGTACCTTTTCTATTCATTATACATACAAGAATAACTGCACTATTATTATTAGATTTTGCATAATAATTATCTGTAGGAAAATTTATTTTAATATTTCTTTCCTTTACAAAATTCTCAATATAATTTACATATTATCTTTAGAAAATATTTTCACAAAGTCTTCTCTGACAAAATAATTATATCTCACCACATTGTGTTCAAATAACGTTCTTTTACTTACTTTCGGACATTACTTTTATAAAATTGATTTTCGTGGAAGAAATATGAACGCCATCAAGCACCTAGGATCGTAATTCACAATTCTAAATTATTTTATGGGATGTAATTACTCGTCTAATATAGGGTTTTGTGGCTTATCTGGGATAGAGTTTCTTTTAAACTTAGTCAGCGAAAACTTAAATATATTTCTTCGAAGATATATGTTATGAAGGGTATTAATGCTCGTTCGAAATTAATATAAATTTTTCTATGAATTGTGAAAGCCTTGGTTTTTATAGAATAATGAAATAAGTATTAAGCAGAAATTGTGCTATTGTATTAAATTATCATAAAATGCGTGTTTTGAATAAACAGATGGAGACTTTACATGCTTATATATAAAATTTGCTCTTTTTGGGCAGAACAGTGCATTATTATCTTTTAATTTCATTTATATTATGATTGTCTCGTTTTCTTCAAATGTTTAATTATTTATTACTTTCTTCCAGTCTTTAATTATTTCCTGTTGGTTTTGTAACTCACTTCTGTAAAATTAATTAAAATAGCATAAATTGATTTCCAAAAAACAAATTAGAAATATATTTGTTGGATTTTCCAAACAATCAACTCGTTTTCACTGCTCTTTTAAGCTTGGCAAGTTCTTATTTATTTTATAACTCATTTCTGACAAATTAATTACAATGGAATAAGTTAATTTTAAAACACAAATGCGAAATATATTTGCTGGATTTTTCACACAACCTTACATATTTTACATTTTTCACCACTCTTTTAAGCTCAACAAGTTCTTGTTTATTTTATAACTCATTTCCACCAAATTAATTACATTGGAATATGTTGATTTCAAAAAACAAATTTGAAATATATTTATTGGATTTTCCAAATAATCAACATAATTTTTACAGTCTTCACTGCTCTTTTAAGCTTGGCAAGTTTTTATTTATTTTATAACTCATTTCTGACAAATTAATTACAATGGAATAAGTTAATTTTAAAACACAAATGCGAAATATATTTGCTAGATTTTTCACACAACCTTACATATTTTACATTTTTCACCACTCTTTTAAGCTCAACAAGTTCTGTTTATTTTATAACTCATTTCCACCAAATTAATTACATTGGAATATGTTGATTTCAAAAAACAAATTAGAAATATATTTATTGGATTTTCCAAATAATCAACACATTTTTACAGTTTTCACTGCTCTTTTAAGCTTGGCAAGTTCTTATTTATTTTATAACTCATTTCTGACAAATTAATTACAATGGAATAAGTTAATTTTAAAACACAAATGCGAAATATATTTGCTGGATTTTTCACACAACCTTACATATTTTACATTTTTCACCACTCTTTTAAGCTCGACAAGTTCTTGTTTATTTTATAACTTATTTCCGCCAAATTAATTACATTGGAATATGTTAATTTCAAAACACAAAAAGCGAAATATATTTGCTGCACTTTCCACACAACCAACATATTTTACATTTTTCACCACTCTGTTAAGCTCTGCAAGTTGTTATGCCATGCACACGATATGCGAAAGATACTCAAAGAAATGAAAAGTGAGAAAAAAAAGAGAGGGTGAAATTAATTTATTATTCGTTGAAAATATTAGGGAGTGTCAAAGTTCACCTATTCTTTTTTCAAGTAGCCATATACTGCTATCCACTTATCACAACGTGTCTTCCAATTTTAAAACACACGTTTGTATCCATTATTTGATATAATTTTTAAAAACATCTTCCCATTCGGCAGTATTACACAATTGATGAAAGGAAATGGTGGTCTCGAAGGTCTTATTTTATAATCGAAGGAATAAAAAACAGTCACACAAAACTATTAAATCCGAGCTATATGAAGGGCGCGGTACATATCCTATTCCTTTATAAACTAAACAACGCACAACCCTGTTTGAAACTTGAGGGCGTGCATAATCGTGATGTAAAGGTCCGTTTAGTGACAGCCTGAGCAAATCAGTCTAAGATGAGCATCGATCATGTGTATTCCCATTCTTTTCGAATAATTTTGTGGTCATTGACAAAAGAAAGGGTAGTTTCAGCAAAAGAAAGAAGTGTTGAAAATCTGGCATCGCAGTTCCCTGCATGAACTCTGAACTTCAGACATGCTCAGAAAGTCATAAAACATCGAAGAGTCCGATATACCACAATAGAAAAACACGTCTGGCAATCTGGTAGTAAGTCTGGCAGTCTGAGAGAACCTTTAGTGCGAACCAGATGCATACACCTCAGTTCCTTTTCGTCGGATAAATTCGAACGGAATCTTTAATTCTGCCATGGTCCAAGTAACCTCCTCAGAACACTGCGTTACTGTTGCAGTTGTGTAGATGCCATATACTTGCGCTTAAACTCAGCGGTGAAGTGTCCTGTTGGTAGGTGGTCCGTAAGTGGTTAGCAGAGTTGTGAAAAGAAATTCTGAAGCCCAATACATACCATTACATTCATGAGCCCCTTACTTGTTCTGTAAATGTATATAAATAATACGGAATCAGCTCCTTACAGGGCCTTTGTCCAATTAGAATCGAGTACAACTGTTCCCTGGGTGGAAGAGAGGTACATATATACTATAAATTTGGGATGCATTAAGTTTTTAAAATAGAAAACTCTAATATTCAGTTTTAATAATATGATAATCAATAGTATTTTACTTGCTGCATACAATTCTATATCTGCAATTCCAACTATGATGACTACAACTGAACATTGTTCTTTCTCAGCATATTTCTGCGTTATTAAAGATGAACTATTTTTCAGGAGAGAGTACTTAGCTAAAGGTGCGATAAACTGCCTAATATGCAGTTTCTCACAGAGTTGTAACCCATCGGGAATCTTAGTTGGGGTAGAATTGAGAATGGGGTTCTATTGTGAGTGGTGACCCGAGCAGTATGATGCTGAAGAACGAAGGTCATTAAAACTTTATGCTTAAATGCAACATGCTGCTATACCACTCAACGACAGTAAAAGTCAAAAATGTTAATTTACCTGCAGATTTATAAGGCTAGTGTTTTTCAGTCTGTAGTTTCTGGCTAAAAAAAGTGAAATAGGACTGTTTCTGCTTTATTGTGTGTGTATGTGATTTAGATTGAACAATAGAAAACTTCTTTGAAAACCATAACTTTTTTTATCTCCTTTTAAAGTGTATTACACGCTTTTATTAACCTGGTTCCTGTATGTAAAGATGAAATTTTTAATGAATTTATCATTTACTTCCTGGCGTGCAATATTTATCAAAATTAACTACAGTTGTGTTTTCACGTTGACAGTACGATATTTTCATATTTTCATAACTTAATTATGAATTGATCTATTAATTTTAATAATCTTTTAGTTACACGTTAAGAAAATGATTTAGAAATCCTATATAATTCAAATAATTTTAAGAGATGATTTTTTTTTATTCTATTGCCAAGTGACTCAAAAATAAATGTTTGTTTATTAAAATAATATAAAGTAATACTTGCAACAATATCAAAAGGTTTTTTTCTCCTTTTCCTGTTGTTATATCTTCGAAGTAGCCGGGCAAAAATTATATATTTTTTATACCAATTCAATAATTTTGATTCTTTAATGTGTGGTTTTTATACTTGTAAAAACAACGCCGTATAAAGAATATGAATTTTATTTATAAAACATGGATTTTAAATTCGACATATATCTACTTTTAAATACCCTACTAAAAGAGAGTTTAAAAAAATATATTTTTACTTTTTTATTTATTTAAGATGTTTTGAGTTTTTTAATATGCACTTACTTAATCATTCTTTAATTCTTAAGACTATTTCTCGGTTTAATTTTTGGTAAAAATCTCACATAAGCTCTCCCCCCCACCTCCTCACTCTTGCTGCATCCTATAAAAATAAAGAAATAAAATGTATTAAATTAAATAGCAATAATATTTTTTTTCCTTTACGTTGAATACTTTTTCGTTCTTGAAGTAACTTTAATTCATATATTTACCACATATCGCCATCATTTTCGCTAGTCATCTTTTTAGGTGAGTTCGTAATTATATAAATACGTAACACCTATAGTCGTCGTCTAGTCCGTCCGTCTGTCTGTCTGTCCGTCTTCCCGCATATAACAGCGCTAAAACTACCCAACCGAACAGTTCAAAATTTGATATATATAATCGTTGGAGAATTTTGTCTATTCATTTCAAATTTTATGAGAATCGAATCAAAACTTAAAAAGGTATTAATAAAAGTTTTCTTTATTCTATTAAATCTTATCATACGTAATCTATATAATAAAAGCGCAAGTCATGTGACTAGGGAAAAGAAATACGTGCTAACCACATCTATTTCCATATGCCAAGCGGACATTTTTATTCAAAATTAATTTTTCGAATAAAATTGCGTAAAAGTTACATTTTTAGGAAAATTGTTTGCTTGAGAGATGAGTTACATTAAAAAATGTATAGATTGTAATATAACTTCAGTGAAAGTTAGGTTAGCAGCCGAATATATCAATCCATTAAAGTAAATAAACAAAATATTCATTCATCGTGAATCATAGAAATATTAACCATGGAGGTAATCATTCGCAAAGCAAGATCTCCATGGTGACTTTGCAGCTATGTCTGGTGTCGAAAAGAAAAATTCGCATCTGTAAACATGGCATACGTAATAAGAAAAAAAAAAAGCAATCCTCATTTCATTCATAGCAGACGATATAATTAATTTCATTGAAATAATAACGGTGATTTTTTACATTGTAAAATTAGTTATAGCACGAAACGAACGCACCTCATTTGTCACGTTTAACGTACAATTTCCAACTTGTTAATTTATTTTGTCGTAAGATAACGTATAAGGATGTGTGTAACATGCGTCAATTTTAGCACGTACCAATACAGATTTAAAAAGTTTACAGCTTCGATTCGTCTGTCTGTCGGCCCATATGTCTTCCTTGTTCTAACATTCATAAATATACATGGATTCTCTAGAAATTGACATATATTACCGAGGTTTACTATAGAATGTTACCTATTAAAATTAAGTGTATACCATTTGTAATTCATTTGCTGGGACACTCAAAATCGAGGACAATCACATAATAGAAGATAACCTCTTTCGTATAAAATGTAGCATGTAACATTTAATGTCGTTTTACAAGGCCGTACAAAAGAATTAGATACACTATCGTGTATGAGTGATAATAGAGGAAAGTTAATTTTCAGATGCGTTATGTATTACTAAGCTGACTAAATTTTAGTATGTTATATAGTGTGCATAACATTTGTAGTTTATATAGAGGGTTATTCAAAAGAATTAACTTGGATATAAATTGGTGAAAGGTGTTTTCGAATGAAAAACGTTTACAGTTGTCCTAAATTTCTCAATACTAATGTGGTTTGAGTATAATATAAATAAAATTCATGTATAAGGTTGTATAAAACACAAAATCATATAGGTACATTGTCATATATGTATGGTAACTGCTAGAAAAATATTTTTAGTTATGTTATGAGTGATGAGGCTGAATTAAATTTTGATTCATCATGTGGTACATATAAAAATTTATAGATCAAGGGAATATGAGTTCGAATATATTACCGTCCATGTACATTAATTGCTGAATGGATTTTAAATCTTGTATATATTTTCTAAACTGTTTATTTAGGTAACACCGTTTTATCATATGAAAAAGGTAAATCTTTTTAGCAATATTATTGGTAGTGTTGGTACCAGAGCTGTAGCGGAAGGTTTACGAGGATATATACATTGTATACTTTTAAAGAAACTCTGTCTACTTCCTGTTTCTCAAGTGAATCTATAGTGTATATTTTCTGGCCTACACCCTCTGCTTATAGCGTATACACTCTGATTTTTTTACGACTACAACACTGGTTGGAACGCGTTCGTAATCTATGCGTAATGCACGATTTTCCTTTTCTTGTTTAAGTACTTCATTTATCCTTTTCACTATTCAATAAACAATTTTCATGACTTAATATCAAAGTAATTAAAATAAATTTTTATGGAAATGGGGCTTTAATAGAATTTAATATCAAACTAATAAGACTAAATAAATATATAATGGTTTTACTTTATTTTGCTGAAATATCATGTCCAAAAGATGTATATTTATACTTAATAAACATAATTACTTATACATGAATTGACAGAATATATAACAACCAATTATTTCAAGAAAAATTATTTCAAACAAAATTTCAAATAAAATGCATTTTTTTTTTTTTTTTTTTTAATAATAATCCTTAAAATTATTTTATTAAGGAAAAACTATTTTCACGCTGCATTAAACTTTCCATTTTATAATATTTACATATCTGAAAAAGAATATTCTTAAGAATTATTTTTAATTACACTTCTATTTTTCTAAAGAATTTCTTGTCAAGCTAGATTTTATTAGCTTCCTTTCCAGCGCAATAAATAGATTCAAAGAAGAAGAAAAAATTAAATTATTATTCTGTCATTGGGGTCCATTAATTCCTTTGTTAAATGAGTCATAACAGTTGTCTCTCTATGAAAGTTTTTTTTTTCCCCTTGTAGAAAAGTATAACAAAAAACATTAAATTGACAAAAATGTGATTATTTTTTTATTATTTCAAAATTATATTTCGATTTTTTTTTCTTTTTTAATGTCGATTACTTGACAGATTAAAGGATAAGAGAAAATAATAAACAGAAGTTATTTTGTTATTTAAAAAAAAAGAAAAAAAAAGTCACTTTTCAAAAAATGCATGGAAATCTTTGATTTATAGAATCAAAATGTTGTTTTATTATTTTTTTTTCTTAGTAATGCGACATAAATTTATTTTATTTATTTATTTATTTTATAGTCAATAGTTCTTTCATTCGAATTTTAAACGTTTGAACGTGTGCCATTTGTCAGATACACTATTTACGATTCATACCATCATCATCATCATCTATGCATTGGTAATGGCTTTACATTTTGCATGCAGTAAACACAAAAATAATTATTTAATAGTACAATATTTTATATCAATCAAACTTGAGTTTTTGTATGTATTTTCATTTACTAATTCCATAGAAAAAAAATCTCTATATACAATAATGATGTCAGCTATTTCGGTAACAAAGTGAAAAATTGTCACAATGGATGAAAGCAGTTGATCTATAACACTAAAACATCTATTGTGACAGGACTAACACATGAAAGGTGTTTGAACTAGAAGAAAACTAATTGAATGCTAGAAACTTTTAATAAGAAAAATAACAAGCGTGTAAAGTATACAATTCTACCTTTTAGGTAGTTTTCATTATATTAGTCTATTATATTAGACTGAAGAAGGTTATTTAAAAGAATCCTTTCAATCCTTCTTCAAGTATGCTAACTAAATACAAAAAATCCACATCATCCTAACCCGTAAGTGGTATATGGTACTACAATGCAAAGGTTTTTATTATTATTATTATTATTATTTTAATGAAAGAAAACACAATGTTCTAGAAACGAAGGGGAACCATATTTGGCCAAGAAGTTTGAAATATTTTAGAATGTATCAGTCATACACAGATCAGCCTCAATTTTTTTTTCTAAGTGGCACAAAAGCTAAAGAAAAAGTCAGATTTGACTTAAATAGAAATATTATCACTAAATAAACCCTTTAAATATAAAAGTTAATAATTTATCAATAGTCTATGTTAAAAACTTGCTATTGCAACATTATCAAAGTAAGACGCATTTATCATATTGATGATAAATAATGAGTAGTTTGGCTAATTTAAAATATGTATGTAAGAATAAATCTATATCAATTGCTTCTCAGATGTGCGCAATAAAATTAAAAGAAAATTTTACCCACTGAAAAGCTTTGTACCCCCCCCCCCCACACACACACACACACACTCAAGAAAGCTCTAAAATAACGCTCTTGTGTGCAAACAATTATTTTTTTGAAAATTGAAAATGTTTCGATTTATTTTGTAAATTAACTGTTGAAGTACACATCTGAATAATGTCATACACTAATGACTATTTAAACAAGAATGAAATATCATGCATCAGGCGTAGGTTATGAGACACTTTCGAACTCTAATGGAATATTATGAAGAAATTTCATTATTTCATTTAATAAACCTTATGTAATAAATAAAATATCCAAAAAAAAAAAAAAAAAAAAAAAGAAACTCAGTAGAAATTCAATTTTAGCTATTGTTGTTCGTTGGGTAATATGTGCGAATTATTTCGTGCAGCCCTGTATATGATCTATAGAATTTATACTCACTATGTAATACACTTGTAATACACTAAAACTTGGAAAAGTTTAAAAATGCATACATCAGCGGAAATCGCACTTCCAGCAATTATCAATATTAGTCAGTCATGTAACCAAATTACTTTGTGTGTCTCTGTAAATGAACGATAAATGCTATGTGTGACGAAGTTTTTACAGCTTCACATATGTAGGTTGAAAAATTTATTTTTATCAGAGGAAAATTTTACCATTAAGAAATAAGATGGCAAAGAGTGTTGAATTGTGGTGGAGATAGATGAACTATTAAAAAAAAAAAAAAAAAAACTGTTTGTATTCGTACTCAGTTCACACACCAAGGATCCGTTACATAATCGCCGGTCTGCAAAAAAATTGCAATGAGGAGGAGGCGAATTTTATAACCAATTATTGACGCGTTGCCAGAGAGAAAGTTAATAAAAATTACAAATTTCTTTAGCGATACCAGTGAAGCCTTTGGTGGAAAATAACATAATGCCAATTATCCAAATAACGTAATGTTTGGCGAGAACGATGCAAAGGGACGTAGGTTTAGATTTCTCGTTAATGAAAAGTCTATGGAAGAAAATGAAGGACAATAGTGAATTTTAGCGCCATATTGAAGGGCATGGACATTGGTAACTTTACCCAAACTGCATAGCCACAGTTCACATGAGGGTTATCTTAAAGAATTGAAAAAGTTCATGTGCATTACAGAGGATAAAAGAAAAGGAATCTAGACGGCATAAAAGAATAATAATTACATTATAATTATTATATTATAATAATTATTGGTACGTCTCTATTATCCCGTCGACCATTTTTCATAACAAAAACTATCGCCAAACTGTAAGATTAAACGCCAAAAATGCAGTCCCATTTACGTGATGTCAGAAACATTATACGTGATTGTTATGTCATCAAGTGGTTTTTAATTCGACATTTGCGTGTATTTTTCATTATGTTTTACTGATTTATTAGTTATTTCATTAATTCATTAATTAAAATAACAATTGTGTCCTTAAATTGTTATATTTTAATTATTTATTTATTTCGATTTTCCAATGGCAACGTTCTCCCGTTTATTTGGCGTTACAGTTTGGCGATAGCTTTTTGTTATCGACGGGATAATAGAGAAGTACCTAATTATTATTATTATTAATTTTATAAGTTAAAGGAACTGAAGTTTTAACGAACAAAAATGTAGAAGTAAAGCGTGTGGGAAATTTTTTGAATGCCTTCGGAAACGGAGAAAAGCTAAATACAGTAGAGTTTTTTTTTTTTAATCAAAAAAAAAAAAAAAAAAAAACAAGAAACGTTCTATGCGGTGATAAAGAATAGGAAAAGGGTCGAAAATGTATGTATGACAGATTTTGGATATCATTAAAAATGGCCTCAAGGGCGGGGGGAGGAATGGGGGTTTAAGAAGAAAAAAAATCATAACTTAGTCAATTCACAAGATATTAAATCCGCTTAAATTTATTATAAATCCTCTTAATATTATCTGCAACTTTTATATTGACAAGTATTTTATAGGACCAATCATTACAGCAAATAAATAAATAAATAAATAAATAAAACAGAAAAATCCCTGCCGGCTCCGCCTACAGACACAGGTAGACTTTGAAGTGGGCGGTCCCAACTGCCTCATCATGGCAAAAAAGTAATTTATTCTGCAATTCCCAATAAACAGGCGCCCCAGGGTCTGCGTCTTCGAAATCTACCGAGTCGTCAGGGATTTTTTTATAGTGTAAGAAGTGTGTGTATAGTGTACTTTTAAGAAGTGTACACTTTTTGACGAGTATATGGCAATTTATTTTTATTTTTAAAATTTTATCAAGTTAAGAACCCTAAAACAAAACTTACTGTTTTTGGTCTATTTTTGCTCTTTTTAAATTTTACGAAAGTGTATGTGGAAGGGTGATTAATGTAATTATTACCGTTATTATAGCAATCTTATATTGTAAATGAAATATTTATTATTAAACTGATTATTATACACAAAGAGATAATTAATCTATAATTTCTTTATGTAAATCTTTTTCATAAAAAAGATAATTTTTTAAAAAAATACAATGTAAAAAATATATTAAACGAAGAATATGCGATTACTATTATTATCATTAGAATATATCATTTTTATTTCCATTTTATGCTATTTATATGATATTTAAATATTGATTTCTTTTCAGGTATGTGCTCTTTTCCTTTTTCTGACAAACTTAACTTGTAATACAATTCCAGTTTTCGCCACTTCTGCAAAACCTGGATAAATATAATATTGGTGAGTTAATGAGTTTGTTTTATTTTGTAAAATGATTGTTTTTTCTGTTTATGAATTCAATTTAGTCTTTTGTTTTTATCTCTTTTTTGTCATTTTTTTACACAAAGCTTTTTTACATAAACATTTTTTTTTCCCGTGAGATAAATTTCCTCTATGGTTTTGTAAAAAGAAGATGGGTAGATAAACATAAAGTTCCCCCCTTCAATAGGGTAAAAATAATATCCAAGGTAATATATATATAACTTTAAGTAAAATTTAACCATTGAAACATAATCCGATTGACTTTTGTTTGAAGATTGTTTAAATGTGTTCTTCATGATAAGAAACATAGATTCATTTAGCAAATTTCAATGTATTTCAGTTATATCAATTAGTTATTCGATTCCAAATAATTTTTATAGTCATTCCCGCAAATTTCAACCATTTGCGATTTAAAATCTGCAACAATGAAATATTTTAAACGCAAAAACGTAGAACATATATTAGAAAGAAAAATAAAGAGTGTAATATGTATATTTCAAGAATACGCTTTTATCATGTAACAGTTTAACATTAATTAAAATAGGAGTATTGGTTGATAAAATAACTTAGAAATTTTGCATAGGTTGTTTAAATATTTTCCAGTCGCCATATCTTGAAAATGAAACAGAGCAAAAATTATATATATTTTTAATAAATTCCCTAGTTAGCGGATTCTACCAAGCGTAAAACCAAAGCGGTGGATTTTCCATAATCAGGACCGACGCCAAAATAACGTACTGTAACGGAAATTTTTTCAAAGAATATGACTTGCAGTCATGAAATTAGCGTGGTGTTTAGGATAAACATTAAATGCTTATAAAAGAGTGTTTTATCAAGAAACTATTTTACTTACCTATCATACGTAGTACAGGGTAAATCTTGTAACGGTTTTGAAAAAAAAAATTGACGGATTTACACGTTTCAGACACTGGCCATTCCGAAAAACATATTTTTAGAAAAAAATATATATATACCGTCCGTCTGTGTGTGTGTTTGTGTCTGTAAACGCTCAATCTCCCGAACAAATTGAGATAGAGACTTGAAATTTGGTATGTACTTAGTATGTAATAATGGGAAGAAGCTTATTGAATTTCAGTAACCTCGATTATCCGGAACTTTTTTTCGGACTCTCGAAATATTCGTTCTGATAAAAAATATATAAAAATGTTCGATTTTTTTTTTTTTTTTTTTTTTTTTTTTAGAAGTGAATATAAAAGAATATAAAAAACATAAATTTTGCATATTGAATGAAGCCGATCGGATAATTAGTTGCCGAGATATTTGTAATCATATTTTCAACAGTCTTCGATTTTTCATGACCCGGTATTTCATTCAAATTTCAATTCAAAGATAGATTTCAATTGGAAATATCCGACGCAGTAAACCGTTAGTTAATATGATTATCAATTTTGGAATTATAAAGATGTTTCTCCTACGCAATTCAGTAATAGGGCATTTAAAGTTTATGACGTCATCAAGCCACGATTTTATTGGAATTGCAATGCAGTTTTATAAATAGTTTACACATGTTTTTTTTTTCATACTTTTATATTATGCATATCTTTATGGGTAAGTATTACGGTGGCTCCGACGACTAGTTTACTTTTATACTTATTTCTTATAAGAAAATGAACTGAGAATATAAGAATCAGTTTCTAATTTTGTGGTTGTGTGTATAAATGTTTCCAAAGTTTTTTTCATATATAATCGTATTTTTCTGTCGAACAAAATTTATTTGTTCGTTTCTTTCATTTATTAAACAGTTTTGACGAATAACTACAAAATTTCTTTATTAGCATATTTATACAGTTAAAAAACATTATAGATTTCAAACAGTAGTATTTATAATGAATAAATTTGATTTAAAATATAAAAAAATAATTCATTTACTTTACTGCTAAACAGATACTTTAATGTAATAAAGTGAATCTAAAAAAAAAAAAAAAAAAAAACTAATATTACATGGAACTGTTAATGATACCAGCCCATAGTAAATTAAATAAGAACAAAACAGAAATAAGTACAATATTTTTCTTTTTAAATAGAAAAAAAAATAACAAAAGAAAAAATAAAGAAAACATAACGATACTTTTTGTTTCCACAGATCAAACATTTCCTATAGATATTTTTGCGAAAAAATCTTGTTTACTGAGATCAAAAGTTTTTTATAAAAAAAAAAGTACTGAGCAACGGAAAAATAAACAGCCATAAATCTTTTGTCAATAATTCTTCGACTAACAAGCTACAAGGAACAAAACTCTCAGCTATAATCCATTCTTAGAGAATATACCAAATAACTGTTTTTCCAAAAGGAACTATACTCTTAGTTTCTTATCTTGTTTCTTTTTTAGAGAAAATCTTTGAAAAAAAAAAATTCAACTATTGTAAGAATTATTATAAATTGGATGTTTTATTTTTCTAATTAGTCTAATGGAATTTTAGTATTTTTTTAAAACTAACAATACTTTAAGATTATCAACACATACTTCTTTATTTTTTATTTATTTTTTATTTTTTTTAATAATAAAATGAAAATAATCCTTTAATTTAATTTATTAAACACTGTTTTTTTTTCTTTCAGGATAATAAATTTATAGCTTTATTGAGTTAACAATATCAAATATATGTACTTAGTTGTTTTAGTTAAATAAAAATCTTTTATTTTTTAAGAAATAAACTTTTTTTTTGTCTAATTTAAGTCAGCTTATAATTTATAGGAGTAAGAAGACTAATAACTGGCTAAATATATCAGGGAATTATCAGGGCATTTAAATTTAGTATTTACGTTCGTCACTGAAGAATAATTTAACATAAAAATGTCTTACTCATGTAGAATTTGTGTTCCTTATGGCATTGACCATATAAATGGTAAAAGTTGGTTTATGTTTACGCTTTTTTACAAATTTCTTTTCCAAAAAGAACTTAAAAAATTCCTTGGTGCTTTTTCGTTGACATTTTTGATTTGTGAACAGATCAAAAATATTTTTTAATTGAATGGATGTGTAGTTCTCCAATCACATTTCAAAATTTAAAGAATTGTGTGCATAGATTTATATTCCCTTTTGTAAATACAGCAGTCCCTGGTTATTTCGCTCATTCGGATAAAACACTCTTTTTCCGTGTCTCCCAAAAGGAATAAATCTTTAATAACTTTTCCGGATGTTTTTAAGTATCAACATGTATATAATAATTAATAAGTGTCATTCTCTATTATTAATTTTATTCAGAAAATTTTAATATGGTTATAAACTAGCTTTTTGAAACAAGCATTCTTAATTTTCTCAACACCTTCGATTATATCGCGCTAAAAGTGCGATATACAAAGGAGTTATTACAATTTGATAATTTATTCAGCCTCTTGTCAGCTGTTCGATAGACTAAATTAATTTATTGTTTCATATATCAAAATATTTATAATAATAATACTTTTATAAACTACAAACAACTATGAAGTTGTTAAAGTACTTCGCTATGTCTAATATCACATAACTGTAGCACAAAATATTTAATAATCCATATTAGAAAATTCATAATGTTTTCTAAGTTTATGTTATTATTTTTACTCTAAAATATTTGAAATAACTGAAATGTTTAAAATTAAAGTAATTATACAAGATTTAGAAAATAACACACTTTCTTTCAAGAAGAAATAAAACAACTACAATAAAAATATAAAAAATAAAAAATGATAATTTAGAGAAAATCCGTTATCAACCAGCTACTTTTAGAAAGCAATTGAAATTGAGCTCATTACATCGCCGATATCTTTCTGAATTATCATGATATTCGACTGACCCCATATAGCTTGCAACTAAATTGTGCAAAAGTGGGTCTTCTTCTATAGTTTGCGCAAGCGCATTTAAAAATTATTTCATACGTATGTTTATATTCTAATTCCAGAATGTTGTTTCTGTTTTACTTTCTCAAGTTTCCTAAAACTGATATTAAATATGGTTCAAAATCCTGCATGCTCTAAACAAAAACATGCTTAAATTTCTTGAATGTTAAAAAAAAAAAAAAAAAAAAAAAAATTACTTTATATCGCAATGAATATAAACACTAATTTTACACAAATATTGTAGAAGATCAACATAGTCAAGTGCTACAGCTAAAGATCATTTCCTGCATTTTATTTTACAAGTTAAACACAAATATTATTTTTTTATTGATTTTGTTGTTGGTCCCCTGGTTTGCTCTCGTGGCCAAACTTTCGTTGAAACCTTCGGTCAAATATGTTTCTTATATTCCTAAAGTTCTAGAATAATTCGTGAGTATTTCTCTAGGTATTCGACAAAATGTCTAAAATCAAAAGTGTCCGGGGACTTTTGGCCATATAGTGGGTTTAATGTACGAAACTTCTCTGAATTTATACGAAAACCTCGCACTTTCAAACATGCAATTTTCTTAAAATCACTGTTGTTTTACTGTCATTTCTAAATTAGAAAATAAGCACCAAAATTACTTGAGTAAAAAAAAGTAAATAAATAAATTAAATAAAAAAAATAAAAACTCGAAATAACAACCATAAAATATTAAAAGAAATTTTTAAAAGATATTTCGGTTTCAAACTTTCCTGTATTGAATAGTAGTATATATAAATTTTCAACTTCATTTGCGTCATAATTTATTCTAATATTTTATACACTTTACAAAAATATGTATTACAAATCTTAAAATTAGTATAGCTCCTACTGTGAAACTGATGATGAAACTTGCTAGAAAAATAACAAATGCAGAAATTAGAAATAGCGAAATAAGCAAAATATTAATATTTCATACAAAACATCACTGTATAAAACTTTCAATAATTAAATTTTTCATGTTTTGCCTTATTTTCGGTTTAAGCGAACGATTAAAATAAATTTTATTTCGATTATCATTTTAAAATAAGTATTTTAGTACTATTTTCAGTTACCTTCTTTTAAGAATTCCAACAAAGAGCTGTATCCAAACTTTAATTTCTCTTTTAATACTTTCTCCCACCCGGCAAATGAAAGTGCTGTAGAATAGAAATTGATGCATACTCGTGCGCAAACCCTTCATCGATATTTCAATGAGCGGATTTAGATGCTTTTGTCTGTCGCTGGACAGAAGGACACTTCATTAACTCGGAATCTGATACTAAATTTGGCTGAGACTAATAGCAGAAAATTAATTCTTAATTCGTTCTCTAATAAAATTATGCTGAAGTTAGTAACGTGATTGAAAACACTTAGTATAACTGAATACCCATATGCATATGTGTAGTGGGTGTACGGATTCATACATGTAAGATGCCTTTTATTTGTAATTTTAGTAAATCTGAATTTCTATCTTTCAATATTGGGCCTATAGATATAAAATAGTGGGTGGAAGATTTTGGACAAAAAAAGTTTAGTATTTGTTTCTTTTCTTTTCTTTTCCGAAAGAGTTTCGTTTTCATTTAAATAATTGAAATTTTATTTATGAAATAAGTTCAAGTCTTATGCAAATCTTTATCTTTGTTCAAATCTTCATTCTGATACTTTTCTTCACATTTTTTTATTGTAAAAATACACACATCTTTTCTCATGATAAATTCTTAATTTGTGTAATTTTAGATTAAGGCGAACTATTAAAAGAAATTCTATTTTCATTAACTTTGTATAGTAAGGCTTTTAATAATATTTTCAAGTGAATTCTTTCATGAATTCTAACAAAGAGCTATGTCCAACTTTCAACCGTCTGGCAAATTAGAATAACGTCTGGTGTATGTCTGTGCACTAAACCTTTATTGATAATTCAATGAGCGGATTTAGGTGCTTTTTCCTGTCATTGGACAGAATAACGCTTCATTAACTCGTAATCTGAAACTAAATTTTGCCGATGTTAGTTGCAGAAAATTATAAAGTTTATGCTGAAGTAAGTACTATTTATTATCGACAGTAAATGAAATAGTAAATAAAAGAAACTTTATATGTACCATAAAATACTAAAGAATTATCCAAACGACATTTGGAATACAAAATTCTTCCTAGAGATTGGCAAATATTTTGGACTTATAGATATGTCACAATTTCTGTTATTATTTCACTGTATTTTTAATATTTTGTCTTTAATATAAATAATTATCAATTACATTTCTTAAATTTGTAATAGATTTTAATATCAAACTGATAATTAAGCACACAAAAATGTGAATATTAATTGTGAAAAAAAGAAAATATTTAAAAGTTTTCCAAAACATCTGAATACAAACTTGTATATTTACAAAATAATTTAAATTCTCATATTTTGGGATCAAGCGAACGATTAAAAGAAATTTTATCTATTATCATTTTAAAGTAAGACTTTTACTAACATTTTTAAAAGCCTTCTTCCCAGAATTCCAACAAAGAGCTGCATCCAACCTTTCATTTCCCTTTTAATACTTTCTCCCACCTGGCAAATTAGAGTACTGTAGAAAAGCCACTGATGTATGCTCGTGCACAAAACCTTCATCGATAATTCAATGAGCGGATTTATGTGCTTTTGTCTGTCGCTGGACAGAAGGACGCTTCATTAACTCGGAATCTGATACTAAATTTGGCCGAGGCTAATTGTAGAAAATTAATTCTGAATTTGTTCTCTCATAAAATCATGCTTAAATTAGCAGCGTGACCGACAGCACGCTGCTAATTTAACCATTCTAGTATACTGAAGTAGGTGGATCTAGTATGCTGAATATTCACATGATCCTTTCAGTGGGTGTATAAGATATTTAAATACAGACTTACTTATACTTGTAGTTTTGGCCAATCTGAAATATTTTAATTTCAGCCTCGCGTCATAACAAATCGGGGTAGTTTTTATTTTATTTTTATTTTTTTACTTTAGTTACTGGCTACATATTTCTGAAACATAACTAGGTCAATGAACTATTTTTTGCACTTCTTTCTAATCCCTCTTCAAAATATTTAATAAATTCATTTTAAATCTATTAATTCTATATTTTATCTCTCCGACGAATAGTGAGACCATTATTCTACGTTTTAGCAGTTCAAATTTCGAAATTATCGTTAATATCGTTGCTCTTTCCTCGCAATTTAGGAGACCAAATAAAAAAGTCGGGAGATGTAACATAGTAGACAAATAGAATTTCATTTTATGTTGAACATAAAATTGATATCTAGTCAAGTTTAATTGGTGAAAAGGTATGTTGCACCAGAATATTCTCAGAATTCTCTTTCTGACTTTGGAAATTCAATTGTAATTACTTGAAAAATTCCTGAAATACCGGGGCTCAAATAACTTTGCTTCCGACTGTGGCTTCCTTCAAGCTTGGATTACATAAGAAATTCCTTGGGTAGGTGCTCATATAATTTTGCTTCGGACTTTATTTGCGATTCTACACACAATGACAACTTGCATATTATCAAACAACTGAAGTTCGATAGGCTTCGTTTGCGATTGAATTTCATCATTTTAAGAGATTTAACAGTTACTTTAATAATTTGTCATCATATTACTGTGTTCAATTTTCTGTATTACACTATGACTGAATAAGCTAAATGTTTTTTTGTTGCAAAATATTAAAAGTTTTTCCGGCCAGTGCCGGGACGATAAGGTAGCTTCACTAGTCAGTCTGACAAAAAATCTTATATTACTTTTTTATTATTAATTTTCAATCTGTTACTGTAAACAGATTAATTACATGACTTTGGACACAACGAGAAAGGTGCGATACAAAATTAACAATTATTTTTTATATATAATGTAGTTTCCTTACATTTTTTCTGGTGACAACGTTTTATTTTTTTATATTTTTCTTTATTTATTTATATATATATATTTTTTTTTTTTGCCTAATTTTCAGATTTTCTGCTATCGCTCATTATATTAACTTCTATTCATTGCATTTCCAATGACAAATGGCTTTACTATGTATGTGTTCGTCACATTTATTTGTTTTCCTATATTTTTTTACATATATTTTTGTACTCTGTATTTTGAACATATAATTTTTTGCCTGTTTCTGTACTTATATATACAAAACTTATATAAAATAATGAACATACAATACGTTTGTTGATTTATGCTGCCTTTATAAGTTATTTAAAATTTATTAAATCTAATGCAAAATAATGATAAAAGGCCCCCTCATTTAATCAAATGAACAATATTTCTTATGGAATTTGATTGTTTTACGATTAGTAAATCCGGTTATAGTAAGATAAAAGTAAAATTTATTTCCTTCGGAAAAAGAAATATGAAGGTTTAATAACATGATTTATCTTTAAAAAAAAAGATAAATAAATAAATAAAAAAGCCAGTTCAACATTTTATTTGTTCTTCTTAATTTTTGTTCAAACGTTAAAAACGTCAATTAGCTTTTGATTGAATTCGCGTCTATAATAGCAACATGTGAAGTATAAAGTAAAATATCCTGTAACATAGTTACAAACATTTTTTTTTGGCTTTAAAAAATTCACTGTTCATTTAGCAAAAGTATGGATGAAAGTTGCTACAAAAATGGTAAATCCCAAAAATTAGATTATTTTGATTAAAACTCCTTTACATATTTGAACAATTTACTAAATTGTTCCAATATAAATGTAGTTCAATTGCAGCCCGTGAGGAATCACTAAATTTCTGTAAGCAAAAGTGGTTTCACTCAGACCTCAGGTGGTGATTCAGTACATAAAAATTACAAAATTTACCGATAAAAATGTTATTTTAGTTCAATATTGCAATGAAATTTTTAATAGTGTTACTTGACACGTGCCTTTATTTACGAAAAAAAAAAACTACTCAAAAACGAATGCCCGCAAATAATACTTCATAATTCTTATATTAGCAAAAATTAAGAAAGCATTTTAAAACTCAATAGATGTAAAATAACTATATAATTGCTTAATTAGTATTAGTTTAAATTTATTAATTTTCTTCTCTTTTATGTTAATAATATGCAAAAAAGAGAAACAAGCTGGAAATTGTACGTCAAACATGACAAATGAGGTGCGTTCGTACTGTAGATAGCTATATAAATATTTAGATCTTGATGATTTTTAATTCTGTGAAATGAATGATATCGACTGCAGATTAATTTCTGTAATAGAATAAGTATCTCGGTCGCTTGACGATTAAACTTCGGAAGCTCCTATAACAAGAAAGCACCGATTTAAAAAAAAAATTCAAATTTCTTAATAAATATTTTTATTAATATCTCCTAAAGTTTTGATTCGATTTTAATAAAATTTGAAATGTCTCGACAAAATTCTGCAAAGATAATATATCTTAAATTTCAAACCATTCGGTTGGGTAGTTTTTGCGTTGTTATATGCGGACGGACGGACAGACAGACGGACGGACCAAGCGACGACAATAGGTTCTACGTATTTATATAATTACGAACGCACCTAAAAAACAGGAGAATATAATAAATTGTAGCATCACGAAAAAGTTTTTACAGTTTGTATAAAAAGTCCAGAGGACAATTTACAAAATTCTGTTTGTTATGAAAAAAAATAATTGTTGTCATTTCTTTCTTTCTGAGGAATACTTTCGCACTCTAAGGAATTTTAAAATAAAACAGGTTCGTCTTAAAAGAGAGATAGACAGAGGAAGGTGAGAATGGTAAAAAATTTGAGGAATTTCTATACAATGGCAAATTTAATCTGTAATTTTCTTAATATTTAATTTGAAGTTTTCAGAAAAATACAGTCTACATTTGAATGACCATTGAGTTTCTTTCCAAAGACTCTACACCATTATAGAGTCAAAGTGTTTGATAACGCACTGAGATGTAACAAAAATATGGATTTAACGAGCAAAGACAAAATAAATGCTTGGACTAATGTAAAAAATTAGTGAAGAAAACTTGGTTCTAATGAAAGAAACCGGATATAACAAGCAAAAAAATTTTTAAATCACCAAAAAAAATGCGATTTTTTTTCTCTTTCGTCATGTAAAATGCATATCAATATCAGATGTGTTCTATACTGTTATTGAAATTGACTAAGAGAACTAAAGGTTTTTTTTAAAAAATCATTTGATTGATTTCAACAATAACGAATTTCAACTTTATTTCAATATTATAAAGAATAATCATAGGGTAGAACTATAGGTAAATTAAGGTAGAACTATAGGTAAATTAAGACAAACAACCAAGTAAAGTAATAGTATTCAAGGTCTAAAAGTACCACCTAGTTTATAGTATTAAAAGTGTTATAAAATGTATAATACCATTCCTTTTCAGAAGCGGAGATCATGTACGCTAATGGAGCCCGGTGCATGTAAAATCTGTCGTGGGTGTAAAGTCCTCGAAGTTTATTGTGAATTACACCTCTGGGGGTGCCTAGTCAGGTGACGGTCTCGTCACCAGATCAAGGTTCTAAATTACTAGACCAATTCGAGTAGTAGTGGCATGACGTATGGGTGAGCGATACAGCGTGGAATTAGTAAATATCCCAGCATCTCACATCCGTCCGGCATGAGTTCGCTACGCTGTGCAGTGCTGAACCGTCTCATCCAAAATCAATTAGCAACCGGCCAACTAAGAAAAAACAATTAAGGCCACCTAGACGCACTGAAGACACGTCGGCCTATAGATTAACCAAACACATCTTCGCCATGCAAAGAGCAGGCGAATCCTCGCCCCGTTTCCAGACATCAACCCGTTAAACTAGGCAAAAGCCTGGAAGGTAGGGGCCTGGTCAGCGGTCTTAAAAAAATGGATAAAGTATTTTCTTTTTTGAATTATTTGTTGTAACTAGAAAAAAAAAATCTGATATAAATGCAACGATGAAAAAGATTCATGAAAACTAAATTGTGTGAGAACTGCTTAAATTAATGAATAAAAGAAAGTATTAATTACTTTAATTTATGTTGTATAATTTCTTAACTTTCTGCAGCATCAAATTTTCTCTTATTTGTATAAATCCAGGAATAAACAATTTTGAAATGAATGTTCAGCTAGATTTTATTCTTCCAATTTAAATGAACAACCATTATTTGTTTTGTTTTTTTTAACCCAGTAATAACCCAGTTCTTCTGTACAGCTTTGCTTTTCTATAAGAAGTTTTAAGATTTAAAACTGTAATTTTTCATTCATTAATATTTTTAAATAAAAAAGATAAATGAATAAGTTAGTAACGTAACATAAAAATATGTTTTCTAACAAATAAAAGAAAACTATCAAAAATTTTTGAAGCATTCTAATAAATTGTAAAACGTTCTTTAAAGGTTCAAAAACATTTAAATGAACAGTAAACTTTGCCCTTAAATAGTCCCTTAAGATTGAAAAATATTTCAGATTGTTTTAAAATCAAACGTCAGCGAAACTTTATTAACATAAAAGATATTTGAAGGGAATGACAACAAACATTAAAAATGTTTTTAATGGCTTTTTGTTTGGATGGTTTTAAAAAGCTACAACTTTTGCTGATTCCAAAAGAAAATAATCGTGATGTATTTATAATCTTTATTCGATGGAAATGAAGAAACATAACATCGTTTTAATATGAGAAAGTAAAAAATCTCAAACAGAATGGATATTTCATTTTTATACACAATATATCACAATTGTTCTTGTGAATCAAACTTTGCATGAGCTTATCAAGGTATTGCTTTCTTTTTTAAGACACATATTTCACTGAATAATAACAATGTTGTTAAAATAAATGTGTAATATCTAAAAGAAATCGCATCAGCATAAAAAAATTAAATTTTAAAATTAAAATGCAGTATTTTAAAGTTTTTTTGAAATTAAAAAAGTTAAGTATTTTGTAACAGACGTTATATTTAATGACTTACTTTTTTTATCTTCAGAAATGTTATACAAAAAAATGAATTTTTTGTAGTTACTTTCTTATAGTTATTTTTATAAAATTAAAAATGAATGGCAATGCTATCGCTAAAGAATATTTAAAACTAAAATTGAAGTAACAGAAGTTGCAAAGAAACAATACCCTTTCTTCAAAAGCTAGAGATATTGCTTTAGATTCTAAATATGCGATTAACAAAGTCAAAACCTCACCATATATTTCCTTTTTATGAAGTATTTTCCGCAGTATAGATTAGTATTGTTTTCTAAGGGATGCAGTTCTTATTATTACCGTATAGAAATGCAGTAACAGAAGTTATGTTTTTCTAGATCAAATGTTATGTTAAATGGATGGGAAAATAAATAAATATTTTCATTAATCAGAACAGATTTATTAAACTATTAAGACTGTTACTTAGCTTAAAACAGATAAAGATTGTGCTATTCATGATATTTCCGAATATAGTCTAAAATAGTCTTAAAACTGTGTCTAGGGTAAAGCTAGGAGAGTCTGCGCACAATTCAAAAGAATAACAATAAAAAATCTAAATATTAATTTTTTGCTAAACTATCCATGAATAATTTTTACTTCAATTGTTTTTTATGGCATTTCCCTTGCTATTTTGTTGTTAGGTTGTAATTTAATAGAACAGTTGTAATAAAACCAAGAAAGTTATTTTGCGCAATCTGTCCTTACAGGGTTGGTGTGATTGCACACATAGGTAGGAGAGAGTGTTACTAATAACTACAATTAAATTGTTAACAATAATAATTACACTTAAATGACATTGTTGTAAGGTTTTTGTGAACAAATATCATTGTATTAGGAGTGAATATTACAATCTCATGATTAAAGAATCAGAAAAAGAAATAATTTAAAAAACGATTACAAAAATTTAATTAAAGGGGGAAAAATTAAAGAATCAGAAAAAGCAAGTCCAGATAAGATTACAAAATAACATTAATTTATTTGAAAACACGTTTAACTTAAAATTAGTCCATTTTCATTTTTCATTTTTTTATGCAAATTTACCAATAAGCTGCGCAATCTCTCCTAGCATGGAAACTAATGGGAACAATGCGCCATCTCTCCTAAGTAGCAGATGCGCAAACTCTCCAATTTCGGTAGGACAGATTGCGCGGCCTTTTATTTAAACATGACCGCTACTAAAACGAACCGTTGATGTTCGCATTGTTAGTCTAGATTTTAGTAGCTTATGAGAAACCTTTTAAGTTTAAAATATTTTGTACTACTGACATTGTATAGAAATTCTTATGAATAGCTATGAAGATTCAAGCACTTATATTAGGAAAACAAAACAAAATAGCAATGCTTTATCTTAGACGCTCAAAACAATCAACGTGCACTTTCAAGTAGACACTCCACTACTGCTGTTGTACAACTACCTGGAGTCGCTGCATGCTCTCTCTACTCCTTCCCCCCGAACCTCTATGTGCACAATCTCTCCGACCGCGCCATCTCTCCTGGCTTTACCTTATAGTCATTTGCTCAGCTTAATTTGGTAGTTAAGAAAATAGAAATCGATCTAACAGAGAAAAAAAAATAAAATTGGAGAGGAAATTAGTTTAAACTAAATAGTTGTAATTTTTCTTCGCGATGTCAGTAACAAAATGTTATTGCATTTTTCATAATGAAAAAAAAAGTCGTAAAGTTGTGGACATAACACCTCAAGTAAAATTATTTAGTCCCATCTATCTGTATTACAATGTGTTTAAAAAATATAAATTTCTACTTACATTTAAAGGAAAATTTCACCAATAATAAACTTTAAAAACACTACAGGATAGAACCCAGGCCTTCCGGGTTACAGATAATATGTGAAAATCATTTTTAACACTTTCCAGCATACTTGAAAAGTTTTTATGCATTCGGTTTGTTTGTATGTCTGTCGTCTGTCTGCCGTCTATCGTCTATCTGTGCTCTAACTCGCGTACATATACTCGAATTTCCTTGAAATTGATATATGTTATTGGGGTTTACTAGGCCATGTTTGGTATTGAAAATGAAGTGTGTAGCATTTATGGTTCTTTTACAGGGACACTCAAAATAATTTCTTTACATTATAGTCTGTGGAGAAAATTGTTTGTGGCTTATTTCAATGATGTTACACTATTTTAAAAATATTCAAATTGATACATATCACTGAGGTTCCCTAGAATGTGCTTACTGTAGAATATGGTAGGCATAGAATGTATCGTTCATTTACAGGGACACTCAAAAGAATTCCATTACATTACAGTCTCTGGGGAAAAATCATTTGCAACGTATTTTAATGATGTTTCACTATTTTATACATATTCAAATTGATTCATATCACTGAGGTGCCCTACAAGGCACTTACTGTAGAATATGATATGCACAGAATACATCGTTTATTTACAGAGACAGGCAAAATAATTTCGTTATAGTACTGTCTATGAACAATAATTGCTGGTAGCTCGTTTACAGTTGTGGTACGCGTTTTTAAATGTAACTAATTTTTTGCATATTAATTGTTGCATAGAAATTCTATAGATCCTATACAGGGCTCCTCAAAAGATCTCATGTACATTTCTGTTTATTGACAGAAATTGCTGAAGGGGAATTTTCAATTCTGCTATGTATTTCTGAACTGAAGTAAATTTTCGCATACTGTATAGGTGTAGTATACATACAAATCTATAAATCATATACGGGGCTGCACAAAACAATTCGGATATTTTGTTTGACTATTGGTAATAATTGCTCAAAATGGGTTTTCAAAAGTTTTATACGTTTTCTAAATTGTTTACTAAGTAACTGGGCGGAGCTAGTTAAGCTTAAACCGAAAGGTAGGTCTTTAAACCCGGTTTGACCTTGACCTTGTTTACCAAGTAAACTGTGAAGTTTTGTTACAACATTCTGAATGTGTTGGAATGAGTTTCATAATCTATGCTTGATGCATTGTTTTTCGTTCTTGTTTACATTGAATACTCTAATGGGTTTTTTACACTTAATATACAGGGTGTTTCATAAAACATTTGCAAAATTTTAAGAAATGATAGTACACATCCAAACAAACAACTTTCATTGAAGAATACATTGTTGGAAATAAAACGCAAAGGTGCTAGAGGATGCCGAATGTAATGTTGTTATACGAGGCAAAAACACACAAAGAACTATTAAGTGACAAAAGTAAGTTTAATTACATGTGATTATAATAAGTATTCAAAACAGTGACCAGCAGTGTCTATGCATGTGGTACAACGGCGAAGACGGAATTGGCGAACTTTCTGAAAAACAAAAGGCATATCAAGCACTTCTCCAGAAACGGCCGAAAGTCTGGTGACGAGGTCTTCTGCAGATTTAATGGAGCCTTCATCTATCCCCAGAAAATAAAATCAAGACATGAAAGATCTGGCGAGCGCGGTGGCAAGCTGCAGGACCACCTCACCGAATCAGTCGGTTGGAAAATGTTATATCCAGATAGTTTCGCACGTCCCATACATAATAGGCTGGTGCCCCATCTTGCTGGAACCACATTACCTGCCGGATGTGTCGGGGAACGGCGTTCAACATGTCTGACTGCACCAGTTGCAGAAACCTGGGGTATTTTTTCGTATCAAGGCGTTCTGGCACAAGATAAGGTCCGAGTAGGTGCTTTCCGTCAATTCTTGCCCAAACATTTATAGAAAAGAGTCGTTGATGAGCATGTGAATAAGTGGCGGGTGGATTTACATACGCACATACATGTTGATTGCGGGTGTTAAATGCACCTTCACGTGTGAAGGTACATTATCCGTGAAAAGCACGGTTGGCGCAAAATCTGAATTTACCGCGTTCTGCTGCAAAAACCAGCGGACGAATTCCATATGACGAGGATAATAACTTTGACTCAGTTCCTGGACTCACTGAACATGATAAGGATGCAAACGTTTATCCTTCAGTAATAGCCATGTCGTGGAGTGTGATACATGTAATTCCTTAGCCACTGGTCGTGTACTTGTAGTTGGCCGATCAGCAACCATATCCAGAATGGCTTCTTCCACAACTAACGTTCCGTCCGCACTTTGCACGACCTACATGCGTCCGGGAAGCGAGAAAGGATCGCGTCTCACACAACTGTCGAAGCAAGCACTCAAATGTTTTACGGTCGGGCAACCACCTGTTGGGAAACCGCTGTCCGTACAATCGTTGAGACTCTGAGCCATTTCCATTTGCAGTTCCGTAGATAAAATGCACATCAGCCTTTTCTCTATTAGTGAAAGGAAGATCTTCCGATACGTTCCTACCGCAACTGACAGTTGCACACTCGGATCAGCGGCTTTTATATATTAATCGAGGCAAAAGTTTGCATACGCATTCTTCTTCTTACCTATATCACATTTCATGCTATTAGTGTCATTCTTCTCCCGATAACTCGCAACAGGAATGGAGCTTTAACGTTTGCATGGACCAAGTTTCCAAATGCGTCAGCACCTTTGCGTTTTATTTCCGACCATGCATTATTTGATGAAAGTTGTTTGTTTTGATGTGTATTATCACCTCTTAAAATTTCGCCCATCTTTTATGAAACACCCTGTATATATATATTTTTTTTTTTAGGTTGATCACTAACAACACTAAAATTCAATTTTATGTGAAAAATTAATTATGAATTAAAATAAAACTTTGAAATTTATTAAAAGCAATACTTTCGTATTAGCCGCATGCCTGGAGTTAATAGCCGAAGAAATCGTCAGTGATTTCGCTACTTACAGCAACCCTTTTGGTTTTGATAATTTAGGTTTTTTGAAGCATAGTTCGTTTACATATCTGTTAATATATGTGTTTTATTTACATTGTGTTACCTATTTATTGCTGAAGTTTTAATTTCGCTATTTAGTATCAACAGGAAACAAATGTTGGACTATTTATATTGTTTTAAGTGCAAAATTGTTAATAATTTGTTATCGGGCTGCACGCAATAGATAGACTTAAAAATTATCATGCTTGCTAATTATTTTTTTAAACATAAAAAATCACGAAATTTAGATACAGTTTTCAAACAAAATGCATTTGAAGAACATTTTTTAAAAATTCTATACGACGGTGTAAAATTTGAAATTTTGAGATGTTTAGAATTTAAAAAAATTGCAGTAAAAACGAAATTTAATAGTCATGTGTTGCTTGCGTCAGCGTTACTCAAGGACATGGTTTTGCTTTATAATATGGATTTTATAATATAGATTCGGTTGTACTTCATTGCCATCTCTATTCTATTTCTCATTTCCTTTGTTTATTTTCTCTCAACATGCGTAAATTAAACCTTTTCAGATTATCCATTGGTGTCTATAATTTTTATTTTATGGATATAAAGGAATTAATTACTTTGAATGTTTAATTTTACTATACCATAAATCAGCAATGTCTTATCAACGTTACAATTTGCTTACAAAATGTTAATTATCCGTAGGTATTAAAGGAAAATTTCATCAATAATCAATTTCAAACACAGTTGCGTTTGCACCTCATTTTCATATTTATCCTATTTCTTATTTTCTTTGGTTACTTTCTCTCCCCGTGTCTAAATTAAACCTTTTCAGAATATATATTGGTATGTCTATAAACTTTATTTGATGTATCTCAAGGAATTAAATATTTTTGATAGAAAGCCATGAAAAATATCATATAAAACGAATATTTCATTTCAAATCACCATATATCAACATTACGTATTCATGTTCCAATGTTTTTAAGAAATATGAAATATCCATTGGTATTAAAGGGAAACTTCATCAAAAATCAACTGCAAATGTAGTTTTCGTAAACGCTTCATTATCATCTCTATTCTATTTATTATTTTCTTTGGTTACTTTCTCTCCCCATGACTAAATTAAACCTTTTCAGAATATTTATTGGTGCGTCTATAATCTTTATTTGATGTATATCAAGAAATTAAATACCTTTAATAGAAAGCAGTAAAAATTTTCAAAATGAGTTAATATTTCATTTCAAAACACGTGTATCAATAATACGTCTTAATGTTACAGTGTACTTAAAATATATAAAATTCCAATTGATATTAAAGGGAAACTTCATCAATAATCATATTTAATTATATTTTTTGTAAACAGTTCATTATGCTATTTCTTATTTCCTTTGGTTATTTTCTCTCACCACGACTAAATTAAACCTTTTCAGAATATTTATTGATGTGTATAGATTATATTATTTTATGCAATTTATTTTATGCAATTCAAGGAATAAAATACCTTAATAGAAAACAGTAAAAAATCTCAAAATGAATTTATACTTTATTTCAAAACACCATGTATCAATAATGCGTATTAATGTTACAGTGTATTTAAAAATATACAAAATATCCATTGGTATTAAACGGAAACTTCATCAATAATCAACTTTAACTATATATTTCGTAAACACCTGATTATCATCTCTTATTTTGTTTATTGTGTCTTATTTTTGTTTCTTATAAATTTCAATTATATTTTTCGTTCCGCATTATCATCTTTATTCTATTTCCTTTTTCTTTCGTTAATTCTCTCATCATAACTAAATTAAACCTTTTCAGAATATTTATTTGATGTGTCTATAACCTTTACTTGGTGTATCTCAAGGAATTAAATACATTTCATAGAAATCAGTAAAAAAATCTCAAAATGAATTAACATTTCATTTCAAAACACCATGTACCAGCAATGAGTATTAATGTTACAGTGTATTTAAAAAATATAAAATATCCATTGGTATTAAAGGGAAACTTCATCAATAATTAAATTCAATTATATTTTTCATAAACACCTCATTATCATCTCTATTCTGTTTCTTATGTCCTTTGGTTATTTGTCTCACTATGGTTAAATTAAACCTCTTTAGAATAAATATCTATTGATGTGTCTATAACCTTTATACGATGAATCTCAAGGAATTTAATACCTTTAATAGAAAACAGTTAAAAATCTCGAAATCAATTAATATTTCATTTGAATACGCCATGTATCAACAATGCGTATTAATGCTACAATGTGTTTAAAAAATATAAAATATCCATTGGTATTAATGAGAAACTTCATCAATAATCAAATTTAATTATACTTTTCGTAAACACCTCATTATCATCTCTATTCTGTTTCTTATTTCCTTTGGTTATTTTCTCTCACCACGGCTAAATTAAACCTCTTCAGAATATCTATTGATGTAGGCACATGCATCAAATCTCAATAGCTGTACTCAAAGGCCCCCAATTTCGGAAGATTTCTCTTTCAATGGGAGCTGTGGACTTCATTAACATTCGAATGAAGAACTTTGCTTTACAGAACTAATTGCAGAAAATTAATTTTGCATTCGTTTCTTATTGGAAACATTCTAAAGCCTAAACCCAAATAATTTACTTTTATAAATGAATGGCCAAACTTAAGTGTTCATTAAGGCATAATATGATACTTCAAATATCGTTCTTTAGTATTTTCATGCAGTTAAGAATTCATCACCAGCATGTCGTCTGCCAATAAGAGGGGGAAACAATAGATAGTCTTTACCGATTTTAATCATTTGTTAGGTTTATTTATTACTATCTCACATCCCATGCATTAGTACTTCATTTATCTCTTCTTATTACAATAGCAGTTCTTGTATGTTTAAAATAAGTAAAGCAATTGTTAGTGTTATCTAAAAACATAAATATTTTTAAAACTAAAAACACAGATTACACTGGTAGGCAAAAACAAAGAAAAAAATTACCCCCTTGCGAAACAAATATGTGAACTATATAGGTCTGACATTTCTAAATCTAAATCTGGCAGCATCCAAATTGATCCGATACATACCATTTTTTCGAGACAGTTTTCTAATAATAAGAAATAATAAAGGATTCTTATATTAATTGAAAATGCTAGATAAAAATCGAAACATGAAAAAGTGATTTTCACTGTCTTAGATAACAAATCAATTAAATCATATCATGGAAATATATTTTGTTGATATTTGTCTCGGGCATTGTTCTTTTAGTGTCTCCCCCTCTTTCGTGTTCAGCAGTATCCACTAACATATTTTAATTTCTTTTGCCACTGTATTTTCTGTAATGTTTATATATGCTGCGGCAAATGTGATTAATCCGGTGATTATGTATAATTACAGGTGATTATTCATAATTAAAACTAAAATTAGTAAATGTGATAAATTATTGAATATTTATCAAATTTATCGGTAAGTTTATAAAATGCCCAGCTCGTAATGGGGAATGTAATAAAAGTTCATAACTTTACCAAAATGCATTCTAGAGATTGCTGTACAGCGAGTTTCATGGGTGCAGTGATTTTGTTTCGGATAATGTGCGTGAAGCGCACATACATAAATTACTGACCGCTGCTTGAATGAATTTCATGCATTCTAGAGATTGCTGTACGGGGAGTTTCATGCGTGCAGTGGTGTTTCTTTTCGGTTAATGTGCGCGAAGTGCACATACATAAATTAATGACCGCTACTTGAATTAATTTTATGCGTTCTACATTCGTAAAATATATCACAATTTTCTACGCTTTGTATTCGGTGGCTTAGTAAAAGTATGTGTGTTTTCATAAAGCTGTCTGAAACATTTTGTGTATATTGCACTCCCCGTCACTTTTCTAAGTTGAAAATTTCATGAATAATGCGTGTTATACGCGAATAAATACGGTATTTTTTCTGTTGTTTTAAATCAATGCGGTAATTTAACATGGATACAATGATTAATGTTACTGTGAAATATCATCATTCAAAACATCTCCAAGTTTAAAAGTTCGTAATAATAAAAGGCAAATAGTGAAATAAAACATGTCATTTAGAATTTTTTGTTTTGTTTTGTTTTCTTCAAAAAATACATACTTTTTCATCCACTGTGTAATCATATTAAACTGCATAGAATTTTATGTTTAGTTTTTTTCTTCGGTGAAATATAACAAACTTTTTTCATACACTATGCAATCATAGTTAACTGCATAACTTTACTTGCAGTTTATATAGAGCAATATCCTTTTAAGAAAATGAATTTCATCCGTAAGTTTAATCAAGCATGGATGCTTCCTTGCATCAGATATTTTAAAGGAAATTTTCTTGGAATTACAAACAATCAATGACAGTTCATTTTGAGTTTCGTCAGTCAACAAGTTAAAATCGATTTGTTAAAAAATAAAGGAAGATAGTGCATTTTTTTTTCTTTTATTTAAATTATCCTTGTTTAGCGATTTTCTAAAAAGTATATTTTTGAGTGTACTAGAATACAGAACATCTACCTGGACGACAGACCTGAGGGTTTATGATGGTGGATGAACCATTAAATTCGGGAAGAAATTTATTTAAAAAACACATTTATGCATAAAATATACATTGTTATTTGAGTAGATATATTGAGTTGTTCGGAATGTTCCTTCCGTTTGAGAAAACTAATTCCTACTGGAAAATTCTTCCCATCAATTATTAGACATTACATATCGCAATTAATGTCTAATAATTAAATGATAGAATTATACGGTACAAAACCAACTTTTCGAACAACCCAATAACAGTTACCTAATTGCCAATCCTTTCGGAATTTTAAAATCAGATTTACAGTGTTTGAACAGAAAAAGTTTTAAATAAAATGTTATCTTCAACAAAAGTCCTGCATACGCCCATGGTTTCAGTTTCTGATATACCGTTGGGTGATGACACTTACCATATCTAATGTTAAACATTACTCTTCTATGTATACAATAATCACATATCATTTATACAATAAATATATATATATATAAATGTATTTATAGTTATAATTACAGTCTATATTGTAAATACAATAAACCTGTTTGCATAGTAGAGAGTAAATAGCGAAATATGAACATAAATGTAAACAAATGTGTATTCAATTCTAAATACAATTGGTACAATAACTTAGTTATGACATAGAGGAATTTGCAATACCATAGTAACTTGTTTACATATGAATTAAATTACCAGATAATTAGTAATAGTTTACCTTGTACAATATTGCACATACATTGTTTAATAAAAGTAGTTTTGTATAGTTAAAGCAACCATTTATGCCAACATAAATGAATTAAATTAATATAGTTTATCAACCATTTTGATAACGATTTTATAGATAAACATATAAAAGTACGGGAAAATAATAAAAAGAAAAAAACCTTAAGTTTTTTTTTTTTAAATTAGGATAGTATTTATTTTTCTTTTCGATCTATTATCTATTACTAACTCATCATACGTAGTATAGGGTAAGTCTTGTAATCGTTTTGAAAATCGAAAAAAAAAAATTAACGGATTTACACGTTTCAGACACTAGAGACTCCGAAAAACTTATTTTTAGAAGAAAAAAAAATTGCCGTCCGTCTGTGTGTGTGTCTGTAAACGCTCTATCTCCCGAACAAATGGAGATAGAGACTTGAAATTTGGTATGCACTTAGTATGTAATAATGGAAAGAAACTTATTGAATTTCAGTAACCTCGAATATCCGGAACTATTTTTTCGAACTCTCGAAATATTCGTTCTGATAAAAGGTATACAAAAATTTTTGAAATTGTTTATTTTAAGGAATGAATATAAAAGACAATAAAAAACAAAACAAATTTTGCATAAAGAATGAAGTCGATCGGATAATTACTTGTCGAGATATTTGTAATCCTATTTTCCACACTCTTCGATTTTTCATGACACTGTATTTAATTCAAATTTCAATTCAAAGATATATTTCAATTGGGAATGAGACGCTTAATCCGACGCAGTGAACTATTAGTTACATGTTTATCATTTTTGGAGTTATAACGATGTTTCTTTTACGCAATTCAGTAACAGAGCATTTAAAGCGAGCCTAACGAAAAAGAAAGGTTACCGCGGTCTTTACGCGTATGTTTTTTACAGACCGACGGAGTCACGTGATGCTCGAATGCACCAATGCAGGTGTGCGAAAAGAGCATCACGCCACTCTAGCGGTCTGTAAAAAAAGATAATTGGAACGCACCGCGGTAGCCTATCTTTTTCGTTAGCCTCGATTTAAAGTTTATGACGTCATCAAGCCTCGATTTTATTTGAATTGCAATGCATTTTATAAATAGTTTACGCATGTTTTATTTTCATATTTTATATTATGCATATCCATGATGGGTAAGTATTACGGTGGCCCCCAACGACTAGTTTATTGTTATACTAATAACATGTTTTTCATAATTTTAATATTTTCCTTAACCACTTACATTATTCAATTAATTACTATTTTCTTTGCTAATATAATCAGCATTATTGGGAAAATTTGGTACTAATCATATTACTTAATGAAACTAGATATTAGAATATCTAGTGGTTATATATACATTTTCCCTTGATAATATTGTCGTCTTCTGGTACAATTTCTAGAAAATAATAAATTCCAATAAATTGTGCATCGTTAAAACTTTACAATTAATATATGAATAAATTGAATTCAGAAAAAATGAACAAGAAGCAAGAATATAAAAATGTAAACTTAAAAACATAGAAAACTTTACCTTATTTATACACCCTGAACTCGTAAAAAATGCTACGCTTTACGGCCTATATGAAATACTTTTCAGAGAAAAGTAGAAATAGATATCGAGACATATCTGTTTCCTTCTACAAAAAGGAAAATTTGACGTTGAACTCGAAACTCGAAATTAAATTTAGCATGAAGTAGGGAGACTCAAACTTTGTTATACGTACCCGTTTCTGTTTGAATCTGTTGTTTTGTCATTTAGGATTTTAATGATTCCCGAATAAGATGGTGTTTTCAACTTTTTTTTAAGCGTAACCTTTGATAGGTTAGAAATCGATTGAAAAGGATTAGTATAGATTCCTAAAATGTTGGCATTACAAATATATAAGTCTTTGAAGAGAAATTTTGTATTATTTGAAAGTATAATATTTAGAAATTTAGTAACGTTAGAAAAAAAATATTTCAATAATTTTTAGATATTTTATTTAAGCATTTACGTGCACAGGCTACATTCATTTTTATTGCCATTTGGTTTTGTCGTTCAGGAGATATGCCAAAGAAATTAAGTTGCGTTTATACTTATGCCTGTAATATTTTGCTTGACACGTTTTTTGAAAAAAAAAAAAATACAAAAAATTAAAAAAAAATTGCAATGGTATTACATTACAAAGCTTTTTTTTTTTTTTTTTTTTGCTGTTTTGCCAGTGAAATTTTATTTCTAATTTTCTGTTTTATAATCGCAATCTTTTTTCAGTGTTCTCTTTAATTTTTTATGCGATAATTAAACTCAAATAAATTCATACAAAAAATTTATTCTGTTTGCTGCATTAAATATTTTGATGTATTTTTAAAAATGTTTTTGTCAGAAATATTTTGATGAAAGTTGAGCTTTTATGGCTGTAATATTTACTATGCAGTAAACTTTGTACATCAGTTGTAAATATATATATATATATATATAGGCTACATGATATAGGAAATATAATAGATTTTGCTGTACAAACAATGAGAATAAGAAATTTAACATTAAAATGGATACTTATAGAACTTCAGATTTTAACAGAAATCGAGTATACCATACTTCGTTTTTTTTTTTTTTTTTTTTTTTTTTTTTTTTAACGTTTAAATAAAACAATTTAAAAGATCATAAACCGAGAGCTGGTCAAGAAACGACTTAAGTATTTGATGAAGGTTTAAACTCTTACAAAACATTTTTTCTTGCTTCGCTGAAATTGGTATGGATGACCAATCAAGTTTCCAACAGTTTAAAAGTACACTTAGAAACATTGCACAGCCCACTGTTAAACGAAATAAATTGATGTTATTCCAAATACAGTGGCGGTTATCTGTAATCGCCTTACACAATGCGCCAAATAAGTAATGCGACTGGTTCTTTCCCGGCCACGTATGTAAATGGAAGTGCAAAACCGAGCTACAGAAACGACCGCTAGATTGGGCTCTATGCCTAGTACGATAATACCATTGATTAGAGATCCTACATAAGAAAGAGATTGGACACTAACGAAATATACGCCATTATTGTTCAAAAACAGATAGATCATCGTAGAACACAATGCATTTCGATCAGCGTCAAACACTTTTTATCATATTAAAATCATGGAATATCTGTTTTATATGCCTTCAGAAAGTTATGCACTGTTATTATTAAGATTTTAATGCTACAAAATGTGATGATGAAAATATATTGCGTTCTACGGCGATCCATCTGTATTTTGAAGAAATGACGAGCATTTATTCAATTTTTAATCTCTTTCTTATCCTGTATCTCTACGCACGATGTCTGAATGGCGTGACGCAGCAGTTTCCCCTTTGCAAACTGTCAGGCTGCATAATAACCAAATACTGCGACAAGAGCCATAAATTATTTCTCTGGTTTTTCTTTCGAAAGACTCGGTGGTCATTAGTGACCTTTTTAATTGCTCTTGAAGCAAAGCTTACAAAATCAACAAAAGAAATTCTTCCCAGGGAGAGGTGAGAAATATGTCAGGTATCCTTCTTCACTATCGTCGCATTCGCATTCGTTTAGAATGTCTTATAAAAGTATCGAGAGCCATTACACATATATACATATATACCACGACGTTGCAATCCATGGAGGATCCGGGCTTTCCTTACGATACCCCACCGAACTTTCCAATTACTGGCTTTTAATTTTTAATTTGCAATTTCTTTTTGTCTAATGCCTTTTTCTACTTACTCCAAGCATCTCTTCCGATGTCCGCCAACAGTTTTTCCCTTAACTTTCCTTTGAAGATCTTCTTTGTGCTTCTATCATCAGTTCTAATTAAGTGGTTTAGTCAATGCATTCGTCTTGCTTTAAGAGTATTTATAATATGTTTTCTAATTATAATGGTGTTCAATCACTAGATTAGTTCTATATCGTCATACATTGCCATCCTTCATGAATTCACAAATTTGCCACGAGATCTTCCTTTCCCATGTAATGAGTAATTTATCTATTTGCACCGCGGTAAAAGTCCTTACACCATAAATCACTACAGATTTTGAAACTGTTTTATAAATTTTAAGTTTCAATGCTTGAGAAATCAAAGATGTTTTCATTTTATTTAGAATTGAACAAATAGCATTTATTCCTGCTTTAAGTAGAGCTTTAATTTATATTGTTATCACATTATCATTAGTGATCATTGGATCCTAGATATTTGATCTCTGGCATTGTTTAAATAGTTATTCATTATTTATAACAAGTGCAAGAAGCATTATCTAATTATAAAACAGAACGAAAAATCATGAAGCACTCATAGATTATGAAACACTTTCCAACACATTCAGACTGCTTTAACAATACGTCACAGTTTACTAAGTAAACAATTTAGAAAACGCATAACACATTTCAAAACCCAATTTCAGCAATTACTACCAATAGTCGAACAAAATATCCAAATTATTTTGTGCAGCCCTGTATATGATCTATAGATTTGTATGTATACTACACAGTTAGCTAAAATTTACTTCGGTTAGGAAATACATAGCACAATTGAAAATTCTCTTTTGACAATTTCACTCAATAAATGGAAATATAAGTGAAATCTTTTGAGCAGCCCTGTATATGATCTATAGACATTTTATACACTAATTAATATGGAGAAAATAGTTACATTTAAAAACACGTACCAGAACTGAAAACGAGCTAACAGCAATTATTTTTTCATTAGACAGTACTGTAACCAAATTCTTTTCAGTGTTCCTGTAAATGAACGATACATTCTATGCACACCTTATTACACAGCAAGCGCCTTATAGAGCACCTCAGCGATATGTGTCAGTTTGAATTTGTTTAAAATAGTGCAATGTCATTAAAATACATTTCGAACGATTTTTCCTTTTAGACCGTAATGTAACTGAATTTTTTTGAGTGTCCCTGTAACCGAAACATCAATAATACTCACTTCATTTTTAATACAAAACATGCCATATAAAACCCCAATAATATTGTCGGATTCCCTCTAAGTCCACCCAACTTCGAAGAATAATCCGGTATTTTTAGTATGCTGCCACCACCGCTATGACTACGTGATATCGGTCACGTTATGAGAGGCATGTTGGGAAAAAGACGAACTCTTTCAATTAAACGTAAACTAACACTTTATTTACAATATTTACACTTAAAAACTCGGATATAGCTTATCCGGTTCAACATTAAATTAAAAATACAGAAAATACTTTCTGTGTACTGCTAAGCTACGTTAATTAACTCAGATCAGAGATTTATATTAGTCTCACACACTTTATCTCTTCTCTCCAAGAGATCTCCTTCAACACGTGTCTCAGAGTTCACCCTCTGAACAAACAACACGCTTTACTCCCACGTTCAAACTAACTCACTCTCTCCGGTCAACTGCAGAGCACCCCTTGTCAAACGGGGCTGGTCCTCTCTCTGCCAGGTGTTCCGTTTCCTTGACCGAAAGTAATCCCCTTTTGATGTATCTGTCTTCCTAGAGAATGGGTGAAATCTCTCTTATCTATGAACTTACAATAACAATAGAAACACTCCTTCTACGATACTAAACATTCTTTCAACACAGATCATGTCACCCACCTACTCGGATTAATATTTCAGTTAGAAAAAGCTTTACAGTACACAGTAGATACGCAGACAATAAGATAATATCCCATAACAATAGTTTTAAGCCTGAAGCTGCCAGGTAAAACCTGACAAATATGTATAAATTTCATAGCAATCTGAGTATATTTACGCGAGTTAGAGTACGGACAGACGGCAGACAGACAAACCGAATTCATAAAAACTTTTCAACTATGTTGGAAAGACTTAATAAGAAGAAACATCAGTTAAAAGCTAAGAAATCCTGTATAAAGCGAAAACAAAACGCTCTATTATGAAACTATTTTTTTATTAATAGCCATTTCTTATTTCTTCCAATGTACGAAAAATATAATTTTGTTTCTTCTTAAAAAAAAAGCTGTAACTCTTCTATCTTTAAATTCTGATTGTAAAGGAACTTTCTCTTCCGTTACATCAATTCTGTTTAATATATTTATTGAGTTTGTTGTACCATACAGCTAGTTTCAATTACTTTACCTGACATTTCTCAAAAGATACTGCTTAATAACATGAATCGTTTCACTGTTCTAATGACTTTGGAGCATTTAAACGCAATTACACTTTGCTATTTATAGCCTGATATGGGTCCATTATTTCAACCATTTCTTTTCGTTGCCAAACGTAATTTTCAAAATGAGTTTCTAAATGGCCCGGGAAAAAGTGGATCACGCACACATTTCTAAAACATTAAAAGGGTAGAGACAGTCTATGATAGAGTGTAATTTTCTCACTTATGATTGTGAAAATTTAATACAAGGATATTATAAAGGCTGTGGTATGCACAGGTTTCATGTTTTAAAAGATTAATAGTGGTAAATATTTAAAATACAATACATATAAAATGCGTCATGTAGGCAGTTTAGTGTAATTTTACATAATATGCTGAATAACAACGAAGAAAATTTCATATTAAGACTATCTGTTTGAATAAGATAATGTCTTTTAAAAGTATTTAATGATGCTCTCAAATATCACATTTGATATAATTCAAGACTGATAAATTGAGGACATTCAATTAAACTTGGAGATACTTTCTTATATGAGTTTGTGAAAGTATATTTTTATTATACACACATATACACACACACGCACACACATATATATATATATATACAATCAAACCTCGTTAGTACGTTACTCTCAGATGCAATTAAAAATGACTTACTAGGAGGAATTACTTCTTAAGCGGAGTTTTTATTAAATGTAAAAAGAAACTCCAAAGATTTATATAATAAGTATACTATAACTAAATTACATTATAAATTAGTAGAATAAGAATTAGAATTCATAAAATGGATGACAAATTGAGGAAATTATAGTAAGCCAAAATATAATAGCTCACGCAAGGGGGAAATTTTGAGAATTTTCTGATATGACTGACAATTTTTGTAAGGAAAAGTGCTGTCATCTGGAATTTTGTTAAACTTAAACTTACAGTCATGCACAACAAAAGTGTTTTTGGAGATAGCCTTGACAAAGAAACAGGTACGAAGTTTTCCTACTGTATTCTTAAAAGTGACCGGCTTAAGCGGAGTAGTTTAAAAAATAGCGATGCAAGAAGTGGAGTACAATATGTGAAAAGGCGTATGAGAATGGGTAGGGGTAAGGCTCCTATAAAGAGAGCTGACGCATATTCATTCTGTTGCCCAAAATAACCGCCATATTGTGACCTAGCTCAGCATTAGGAAACCGCCTGAGCAGGTGTTCGCCGTCCTCGTTACTGTCACTCGCAGTTCACTAGTACGGTAAGCTAACCGGTTTTAGCTTGGTTTTTGGTCCGCTGGGTCATTAAATGGCGGTATGATTCAGCCTGTATTATAGGAGCTCTAGGTAGGGGTAAGGCTCCTATAATAGGAGCTGACGCATATCCATTTTGTTTCGCATTATTCGGGTCTCAGTTCAGCATCTCAATCTACCGCTGCCGGAGCTGGGGTTGCCTAAGGCCTCGTTCCTCCACCTTCTGAAAGAGGCTGGATGTTAAATGGCGGAAAATTAGCTTGGTTTTTCGACTTTGAGACACATATCTGCGAGGATGCGTCAGCCTGTATTATAGGAGCTCTAGGTAGGGGTTTCTAAAACATGACGTAATATGCGGAGTTACGTTTCATCCAGTTGACTTACTAACGAGATTTGACTGTATATATATTGACATATGTTAATTTGAAATGTTATCTTGGTGATATTGGTAGGATTCTATTGTCGACAAGTCTGACTTTGTCCAAAATCCTTTCAAATAATCAAATTTTATTGAACGTATATATGTACTCACTTAAAAATGTACTTTACCTATTCAGTGAGCTAAACAATTATGAAACTAGTCTCAGTCGCGGAGACAAGTTCCCTCTGGTCTCTCCGTTAATCACTCTGGATTCTAACAAAAACTTTATTAGAACTATGAAGCTATCCTAATCCAACGACTAACCATATCGATGGTGTCAATATGGAATATGGAGAGTGTTAGAGTACTGTAAAAAATAGCCTATCAAAAGAGGGAAATCTGTCAGAAGATGATGCCAACCAATCAATTATTCATTCACATAGATGAACCGTCTCTGATGAACCTACAGCTTTTATACGTTAAGTTTTACATGGACTAGGTCATAGATTGAGCCTTACATGAATTTCGATTTATTTCTTTTCATTAAAGCTTGTAAAAGATTGTGTACTCTTATATTATTTTTGAATGTGTTATGTATTTCAATGCTGCAGTTACTTATTCAAGGGGAGGATTTATAAGGTTTAGACAACCTTCGAAATAAAATAAATTAAAATGCTCTTATGAGAAAAATTTATGAAAATATTTTTATCTGTTTTTATATCTATAAATAAATAATGCTTTTAAATCGAAGCTTCGTAAATCAAAAATTGTGATAGTTTTTGCTTATTTGTGTTATGCACATTGTACTTTCTCGAGTCTTTAGTCTGTGGTTCATTAATTATATCAATCATTATTAATCTTTAGTCAGTAGTACATTCATTATATCAATCATTATTACAACAAGAATCGCCTAAAAAGATATCTTTGAAGTTCCACTGTCTGTAAAATCAAATCAAACAAACATTTAGAAAAGTAAAATCTAGAATTTTTTTTCGTTCAAATTTTTCATTACAATGGAATCAAAAATGTGTTCTAAAAAGCATTCAAATCATTTGTGAACTTTTAGATGTATACTATGGAAAAACGAAAGGACTTTATCAAGAAACCCAATAAATATTTTTCTAAGAACAATTATTAGAACTTGTGATCACACAGAAAAAGAAATTCAACGTTTCTTTAATATTTGGTTTTAATCAAGCCAGACTTCAGAATTTTAAGCAATCCGTTGTGTAGTAATCCTCATGCTAAATAATCACTAATGGAAAAAAATCTTTAAATTATGACTCTAGCTATTTCAGCACACTGTTTATAATTTCAAGCTAGGTTGAACAAAATGTCGATGTTGTAGCAGATGCTACCATAAAATATTGAAAAATGTTACCTTTTTTTTTTTTTTTTTTTTTTTTTTTTTGTACTTTAGATAAATTATGAAATTGTTAATTTGAACCATAAATTTGTTATAGGTTGAACTATAAATGGGTATAGGTTGAACCATTAACTGGTAAATTTTGAGCCATGATTTGGTAAAATATTGAAGAATAAATTTTTAAGATATTGAACTATAAGTTGACTATATTTAGCTTTTGCAAATAAAGTCTAATTACATCAGAATCTCTGTTTTTAGTGGAACCCAACACCCTAAGAAACACCCAAACGTTCGAACCCGACACTTTTTGATTTCTACACAGTGTGCTTTTGGCAGAATTAGCTAGAAAAGATGTGTTTTTGATTTCTACTCACTAGACATGCAGGCGAACGTCCACGTGCCATAAAACAGCATTTTGAAAGCTCTTACAGCTATTTATTCTTATTAACTACTGATTAGCTCCGTTTTTTGTGAAAGTTTAAATTATTTTCGAGATTGAATTATAAAGATTATTTTTGTAAAACTAAAAAGTGATTCATCTAATTATTTTACACCATTATAATAATAGAGTTAAAATTTTTAACAGTGTTTCTAAAATAATGTTTATAACATGTTTTTGTTAACGTAGATTAAAAAAAAAATAGTGTTTCTTTAAGATTGTTTATAACAAAGACTAATTTTAGGCATCGTCACTAATTTTGTTTTCATTATTTTTTTTTCTGAGATCGCTTATAATTTCTTAAAGCTTTCTATTTCACTTTTGTAACTTATTAGAAAAATGAGAGATTTTCTTTAAATCTCTTTTGTTTCTTTTCAAAGAAAAAAAAAAGCGAACAAATATCCATTCAGGATAAAAAAAAAAAAATGAAAATAAAAATGAAATAAAAACTTTTTTTCAGCCATTTTTTTTATTTGCTTATCATCTAGGGGATGACACATTTTCTTCAGAACAACTTTAATGTTGTTTTCGAGAAAGTAATTGTTAAGAAAAGATAATGGGATGTTTGTTTCATTTTCTTTTTTTAAGACCATCAAAAGTTTTTCATGTTTCCCCATGGAAACATTTTATATTTTTGTAGCTTTATTTTCAGATTTTGAGAATTGTTTTTGAACTGCTTTATTATTTTGTTGAAATAATACGGGGAGATGATTCTCTTCGACTTTGAATAATGCACTGAGTAAAGGTAGACTCGTGTTTTCTTTAACCATCTGACCGCTTGATTTTTTCTTTTTCAAAATCCTCTCGACAGATATACAGTGTGATTCATAAATACCGAAACAATCGGCTATCTCTTTAAATATTGCTCCTAGACACATACTTGCAATTGCAAAGTTTCATAAAAAAAGGTGCAAAATTTGATGAGATAAGTTGCAACTCCATGGGGGGGTCACGAATTTTGGATTTTAATATCTCTGTGAATTTTGCAGATATCAAGATGGATTTTTTTTTTGTTTAATTCAGGACTGGATAAGGAATAATTTCCTAATTGGAAATTTTATCCTACGGGGGCCGTATAAAAATTTAATTTTTGTATTTTCTCAAATAGACCCCCCATGGAGTTGCAACTTTGAGAAAATACAAAAATTAAATTGAGAAAATTGAGAAAATACAAAAATTAAATTTTTATACGGCCCCCGTAGAATAAAATTTCCAATTAGGAAATTTTTTCTTATCCATTCCTGAATTAAACAAAAAAAAAAAATCCCTCTTGATATCTGCAAAACTTAGGGAGATATGCCCTTTTTAATAATTCGTGAGGTTTCATGGGATCAGACACAAATTGAAATGCGTGTAATTCAAGAAACAATGTTACTGTAAGGTGTCCGGGAAACATTTTATTTATTTATTTATAGAGTTAGAATTTGGTTTTTTTTGTGATGGTTAGCCATATAATTTGTAAACAGAATCACATCATAAGACTTCTTACAAAATAAAAAAAAAAATATTTTTTTTTTCAAAAAATGCAGAGTAATTTAAAATTGTTATAACTCGAAATATTATTTGTCGAATTGAATTTTTTTCGCATTTTATGTTTCATGTCGTGTTTATTGATATGATGCGAAAGGAAAACATTTTCATGGGCGATGCACTTAATTTTATTTAATTCATTATCTAGACGGGTGTCTGTGCATATTTTAGATTTCTGCACAAGCCGAAATTTACAAAAAATTCCCATTTATCTTAAGATACAATTAAGATTATTTTAAAGAATACTACATACATATTTATAAGAAAATTTTACAGTATATTTTAGATTACTATGTTTTCGCATGACAAAAACATAGCTGCCAAACCTCCCACTAATCTTCCGTAATATGTAGATTAATTTGAATCAGTTAACCACTTTAAAACTAGAAAATTGTTTAATGAATCTTTGACTTATTTAATTTAAATGTTTTAAGTCGAATCATTACTTCATTCAATTGAATTTCTTTAAAGAGTTTCTGGTTCGAACGTATTGAACCTGGGTCAAATAAACACACTTATAATGGAAGATTAGTGGGAGCTTGGCATCTATTAAAAAATACGCACCAGCAACGTTAATGATTATTTATACTATTAGACTGTTAAATTCGAATAAAGATTTATTTTAAAAAACGATGTCGTTTGCAATAAATGAAAAATAGGTTTAAAAACATCATAACTTTTGAAGCTGTATAACAAAAAAAAAAAAAAAAAAAAAAAAAGATTTTTGAAAATATTTCTGTGTGATTTATAAAATATATTTCCAATGATTCCGTTAACAGAAGTTTCATTATCGCTATTACTATTTTTATAAAACTTATTGCCTTCCCGACACGTCCTAAGAACAATAAAGACACGAGACGGCATGGTCCGGCCAGCGGGCTGTGCCGATTACAACTCTGGGGACAATCTCGGCCTCATGCAGACCTCTAGCATAGTTCTCAAGCAAGTTTAACGTAAAAATCTATACGCTATTATTTTATATCTAAAAGTTAAGGCATTGTCTTAGATCGACTTTTAATAATGCGTAAATTTATGGTCGATCCCTAACTTGCATTGCAAATGATCTGATATCGCGTCTCTCAGAGGTATGCTTAAGTGGTGTAAGTCACGAATTTTGGATTTTAATATCTCTGTGAATTTTGCAGATATCAAGATGGATTTTTTTTTGTTTAATTCAGGACTGGATAAGGAATAATTTCCTAATTGGAAATTTTATCCTACGGGGGCCGTATAAAAATTTAATTTTTGTATTTTCTCAAATAGACCCCCCATGGAGTTGCAACTTATTTCATCAAATTCTGCACATTTTTTTAAGAAAATTTGCAATTGGAAGTATGTGCCATGGGGAAATATTTAAGGAGATAGCCTATTGTTTCGATATTTATGAATCACACTGTATAATGGACAAGTATCTCCTCTATTATTGCATATTTCAAATCAGCATGTATTTGAAATATTTAGTAAATTTATCATTTGCATTTTTGACATTTGACTGTGGATTTAAAAAAAAAAATTCAAAAATTGTGTATTGTATAAATTTTTCATTCATTATCATTAATTTTTCATTTTCACCCTTTGACTGTGGAATTTTTAAAACAAAATTGTTCAAAAATTGTGTATTGTATAAACTTTTCATTCATTATCATAATTTTTTCATTTTTACCCTTTGACTGTAGAATTTTTAAAACAAAATTGCTTCAAAAATTGTGTATTATATAATTTTTTCCACAAAAGCTTTGGTTTTGGAAAAATCGAGAGATAAGAGGTCAGAGGGTTAATTGCAAATTGAGAACGAAATTAACTAGAGTCCGGTCTAGAACCCTAAAATTCTGCTCAAAGTCAACCAGAAACCTGAACCAAACACTCCAAAAAAGTATTTCGTCAACACGAAACCTGACCCGAACCCAACACACTTCAACCCAAAACCGACCCGAACACGAGGTGAAAGAAAATCAATACATATTTAATACAATTATGGAAAAGTAGGCTGTAATTATAACTCATTGTTATCTATTTTGTATAAAATTGAACATATATACACTCATTAATATTAAAATATATAGTTTTTACAATTGAAAAATATTCCAAATTTCTTTTTAAAAAAATCGGGTTAATCCGATCCTGTATTGAAAAAAATCAAACCTCAACACGACCCGCAACAAAAAAAGAATTAGCAACAATCCAGTTACAAGACCCGATACAAGACTCTAATCTTAACTCAGATATATGTAAGATGTGCGATTTTCAAGTGTCAATTTGTGTGTGAAAGGTATATGTTTATATTTAAACAAGTATTTTTAATAAAAACAGTAAAACCAACTATAGGGAATTGTTTCTCATTGCACTGATATTTACTTATTGCAGGTCAGTTGGCCTATTTTAGTGACATTAGCTTAGCACAACCAAGTGGTTTTGTGTCAACTTTTTTATTCGTATTCACATTCACTTTAAATCCCATTATTGCTAATATCGCTGATTTTGACGCGCAATAGATGATCATATATTAAAATTTTTGACAAGCTTTTAAAAAACTGTATGCGCACGACGACTATTTTAAGAGTGTAACCTTAACAACAAATTAAATTTCGAAAAGATTAACAATTTTTTTATAAAAATTGCAATTTAGAAAATTAAAAAAGGTCAAAAAACGGACAAGCAGACAAACATATATTTTCTGGATCTCGGTAAAATTTACACTAGGATCCCCACCAAAACGATCCCCCCACCCGGAAAAACAGAAAAAACAAGACCAAAAAATCATGCATCAGATATAGATTATGAAAAACTTTCCAACAATATCAGAATACTGTTAAGAAATTTCATTAAATCATACTATGAAAAGAAGTATCAGAATAAACAGTTTTAAAAGACCATGCAGCATTAAAAATTCATTTTCCGCAATTGCTGTCTATATCTGGTAATACATGCAAATTATTTTTTGCAGCTTTGATATGATCTATAGAATTCATATACCTCTTGTAATACATTTAACATTAGTTAAGTTTAAAAATGCATAATACATCAGAAAACGCACTCCCAGCAATTATCGATCATAGTCAGTATTGCAACCTAATTTTTTGTGTGTCTCTGTAAAGGAACTATAAATGCTATGCAGTTAGTAATCTATTGAAAACATATTGTACTATACCTCAGTGATCGTTTTTAATTTCATTAAGTACGATTAAAATGCATACCAAACGATTTTTCTCCGGAGATCATAATGTAACGGAATTCGTTTGTACGTCCCGGTAAACAAATTATAGATTCTACTTATTTTATACACCTCAAAAAGCATGTTAGAGTCCGCCTTATTGGTTCATATCAATTTGAATATGTTTAAAATATCGCAACATTATTAAAGTGCACCAGAAACGATTTTTCCCCTTAGACCATATTCTAACAGAATTAATTTGTGCATCCCTATAAGCGAACTAAAAGTGCCACACACTTCATTTTCAATATCGAACTTTCTATAATAAACCTCAATAAAATTTAAGATTTCCATGGCAATCCAAATATTTACGACTATTAGAGAACGGACAAAACGAAGTCATAGAAAGGCAGACAAACTGAAGTCATGAACACTTTTTAACTATGATGAAAAGTGTTACGAGGAAGTGTTAAAGAATTATCAAAATCGGTGCAAAACTGAAGTCATAAACACTTTTTAATTATCATGAAAAGTGTTACGAAGAAGTGTTAAAGAATTATCAAAATCGGTGCAAAAATTACGTATAGACATACATTTAAAAAAAAAAAAAAATCAAGCAAATTGTATAACTTCCATTGATGAAAATGGTTAATAAAAAATGCTTGTTAATAAATTCGATCTCGAGCCGCCTTTTTTGCAAAAAGATAGATTTCCCTTAGATTCATGGAAAAAATATTCGACTTTGAATTAAAAAATTATTAATATGCGACATCCAAGAACACTGTTTAAATTTAAATAGATCTTGAAAATTCGCAGTATATATGTCTGTGATAACTTATATAAAAAAGACGAAACAAGTGTTTAATGATACAAAATTAAATTCTTTATTTCTTAGATAGGATAAAAATAAAAGAAAATGAATTTCCTAACCTGACTTACCAGAAAGACGTGAACTGAGTTTGATCGGAAAAAGCGTCAAGTACTATGACTGGATTGACACATGTAAACAAGCAACAGCCAATATTATCTCCTATTTGCAGAAATCATTCATGAACTATTTGAAAGAAATCCATAAAGTATAAATAATAAAGACTGAATGAATTAAATTAATTTATGTCGATTTTAAATATTCTCACTGTTTCAGTGTCTGGAAATTCCAAAATAAAAGTGTAATATAATCATTTGATTTTTTTAAAAATTAGTTTTGGATTTATTACATTATTTAAAATATTTAAGAAAGTTTTAGAAAAAATATTGTTCATCATTTATAGATAAAAAAGTATTTCATTTTATATATCGATATACCACGAAACGTTTAAACGAAATCATATGCACTTATTGAAAAATATAAAACATAAATTTTCATGTTGTTATAATTACACTTTTAAAAGCGGGAAAAGTTTAAAGTGCTAATATTTTCCAGACTTTTTATTAACACTCAGAAGGTGGCACCCAATCTGAGCGATGCACGATATGTTTTTCTGTTGAATTTCTCGATTGTTTTAAATCACAGAGTAACCCATCTCCATACGTTCTTGGCTTGTTGGTATCTCGTCCCAGTGGTAATGTTGACCTTAGCCGTGTGCACATATTTGCTAAAACAGGGCTATGTATGTGTCAGATTATAATGTTTATTATAATGTTTGTTGGCATATTGTTTTTGTGCAATAATTTTTACTATCATATTATGTATTTATAAAACACAAAAATGGAATCTGAAAACACACAGTGATAATAATAATATTATATACCGGGTGGTTATAAAATAAGTATCTCTATTTGCAGCTGTCTGTAGCTTGAATGAATAACCCGAATGCAGCCAAAATCGGTACACTTATTATTCAAGAAGGGAGAAGAAGAATGGAACAGTAACAAAAAAAATATTGCAATAATCACCGACAGATGGCGCTATTGAGTGCGAAATGTAACATGTAACACAAGAACAAAAAATTAAGGCGTAAAACCGGATGGCATACCTAATTTTTTGGAAAATGTCACAGTGAATGTGACTAAGCTTTCGCATGGCAGTGCCGATAATGTTCAGATTCCACGTGGCCATTTTTCTGAAGGACACAATCCAGGCGGTACACGACGTGCTCAACTGCGGAATGTAACGCATCAGGAGTGATGTTTCGCACTTGTTGTAATATGCGGTAAAGTCACTGACGTTTGTAACACCTCCACGGTACACAATATTACACATTACATGTCACACTCAAAAGCGCCATCTGTCGGCGATCATTGCAATTATTTTTTTATTGTTCCATTCTTCTTCCCCCTTCTCGAATAGTAAGTGTACCGATTTTGGTTTCATTCAGATTATTCCTTCAAAAAACAGACAGCTCCAAATAGGGATACTTATATTATAACCACCCTGTATATATATATATATATATATATAACACATGGGCTGATAAGTTCCCGGTCTGGCACACAGATGGCGTTGCAATCGCCGAACTGATGTTTTTTTTTAGTAAATTCTAACCTTTAAAAGGTAGCAGAAAAAATGTCATGACGATTTGCCGTGCGGATAAAACGTTAGAGTGGTTTTAGTTGAACGACTTTGTTGATAAACAAAAAAATGGATAAATAAAAATTTCAAGAATTGTTATTTGATGGAAAAAACACCGTTCAAACAAAAGCTTGGCTTGATAAGCGTTATCCGGACACTGCACCAGGTAAATCAACCATTATTGACTGGTTTGCTGAATTTAAACGTGGTCGTACGGACACCAGTGATGCACCACGCAAAAGAGGTGGTTACTCCGGAAAACATAAAAAAAATTCCCCAAAATCGTTTTGGGGTACCGTAAAGTGAAGTTGCAGGAGATCGCTCAGACTCTGAAGATATCCAAGGAACGTGTAGGTTTTATTTTGAATGTCTATGAAAAAGCTATTATCAAAGTGGCTGCCGCGCATGTTGACTTTTGGCCAAAAACAACAACGAGTTCTGAGCACTGTTTGGAGCTTTTTCGTTATAAAATTATGTTATTTATTATAAAATTATTATTATTAATCATTTATTAAATTATTATTATAAAATTATTATTATCAAATTATTTTTTAAATTATTATTATTAAATTATTATTATTAAATTATTATTATAAAATTATTATTTTTAAATTATTATTATTATTATTAAATTATTATTATTTATTATTAAAGTTATGTTATTTATTAAAGGTATAAAGTTATAAAGTCATAAAGTTATAAAGCTTTGTTAAAAAGTTGTGTTTTCTTTATTAGACCGGGAACTTATCAGCCCATGTGTTATTATCGATTCAAATGGAATTATTTCGTACATAAATTTGTCAGTTGCATCTAGAAAAAAAAAAAAACTTCTTTTTCTACAAATATGTTTTGGATGGTGTATTTCATGCATTTTTAGTTGACATTTTAAACAACATTTTAAACAACATTTTCAAACATCACTCTCTACTACTTCGCCAATTTAATATATTTTTGCATTACCTAAATTTCTAAATGTGAGTGATTATGTGGTATGTTCATAAAATCTGCTGCTGTCACATGTTGATTAACTTTATTTTTTTTTTATTAAAAATAAAAATTTCCTTACATTAGTTAAATATGAAATCAAGATAGAAAAAAATTTTTAATTTTAAGTCTGAATTCATAAATACCATATCCATAGCACATGCAAATGGCAGCGTTGTCATTAAATGTCTGCAAATAATTAGAAAATTATCACTTAGCACGTGTCCCAAAAATTAGCAGAAATAATCCGAAAATCTGAAATTGCATATGTAGGTACTCAAATAAGCTTAGTATCATTTTCTAAGGGGAAAAAATATGTTTTCTTTTTCTTTCTTTCTTTTTTTTTTCTTTTCTTTTCTTTTCTTTTTTTTTTTTTTTTTTTGGTGTGTGTGTGTGAAATGTTGCGGTAATGTAAACAAATAGTTCTTTAGTCCAAAACTATTAAAAAACTTAGCTTTTCTAATTTTCAAGAAATTTGAATTTTTAGAACTAAAATGTTGCATGTTTCTTAAACGTATTTAAGGTAGTTCTCGAAAAAACATATTTTTCCCTGCTCAATTACGCGCAAATTTCTGACACATTTTTTGGCACATTTTTAAACGTAAAAGCATGAGACTCGCAGGCATGATTATTGAAGTGATTTGTAACTGAAAAGTCTTTTTTTAATTTTATTTCGTTTAAATTAATTAGATCTTGAGATATGAGCGATTGTTTTCTCGTGACAACAGATTTTTTTTCTTCTCCCGCTTTGTCGCGTCCTGAAATTCGGTTCAAAACGCAACTTTGGAAGTATTTTCCGAAAGTCTACTTTTAGCGAAAAATGGAAAAAACAGTTCTATTACAAAGTTTCTGAATAAGAATATCTGCCAATTTCATTCGTTTGCAAACAAAAATGAATTAAAAAATGTGTCACAAAGTCGCCAGTTTTGATTTGAGAACATCCTTAAAAAGACATTCGATAACATATTCCTTCTATACAATGATACATTTGTCTGTATTTTTTATTTATAAATTAATTGGGTTAAATGTATCTCACAGGTACATAGCAACATTTTGTGTGACTCTAGGGTAGCGACCTTCAGAGTGTTAATGTCGGAGACATAAAATTATACCTTTTTTATTCATAAGAATCAATTATTTTTCTCTAAATGTGTGTTTAGATTTGCGTTTCTTTTCTTACATATATATGTTTTTTTAATTAATTACAATTAAAAAAAAAAAACTCTTGGCTATGCTTAAAATTTGATATATCTTCTCATTATTTTTTACACTAACTGACCCGCCCAGCGTTGCCCGGGCAGACTGTAAGTAAAAAATATAACAGTGGAGTGGACTTCATAAATAATCATATTAAATAACGGTTTACTGCATCGGATTAAGCGTATCATTTCCAATTAAAATATATCTTTGAATTTAAATTTAAATGAAATACAGGGTCATGAAAAATCGAAGAGTGTGGAAAATATAATTTCAAATATCTCAGCAACTAATTATCCGATCGACTTCATTCTTTATGCAAAATTTATGTTTTTTTATTGTCTTTCACACCTTTAAATAAACAATTTCGAAAAATTTTATAGACCTTTTATCAGAACGAATATGTCGAGAGTCCGAAAGAAATAGTTTTAGATAATCGAGGTTGCTGAAATTCAATAAGCGTCTTCCCATTGTTACATGCTAAGTACATACCAAATTTCAAGTCTCTATCTCAATTTGTTTGGGAGATAGAGCGTTTACAGACACACGCACAGACATACACACAAACAGACGGACGGCAAAATTGTTTTTCTAAAAATATGTTTTTCGGAATCTCAGTGTATGAAACGTGTAAATCCGTCAAATTTTTTTTTTCGATTTTCAAAACGACCCTATATTACGTATGATGGGTAATTAAAAAGACTGAATAATATTTATTTATACTACAAACTTGTAAAGAAATTAAATAACAGCAAAAATTTCAAAAGTGTAACAGTTACGTTTAAAAAATGAAACGGTCAGGGAAACTTATTACACTTATTTTAAAAAAATGAAAAGGCCAGGGAAGTTCTTGGTTGAACCTAATCGGCATATCGGTATAAAATTGAGGATTCATATATGGCAAATTAAGATTAGTGAAATGCTAATGTGATGCATTTTATAACAAATAATCGCGGTTTCTGTAAGAAAAGTCTTGGCAGAAATTGCACGTTTCACTCAAAGTCCCACAGTTATACTCCTGAACGTTTAAATCAGTAATTTGGATTTCAGAAGCAACGCGTTCGGGCATGCGACGGCTATTAAGCCTATTTTGGCGATCGCTTATGCTCTGTGCTTCACGGCGTTCTCGATCCAATGTATTTCGATTTTCTCTTCTTAATTCGGCTTCTTCTTCACTTTGAAGCTTTCGCCGAGATCTTTTACGGGCATTTCTAAGCATATTTTGAAGCTCCATAATTGCATCGAAAGAGCGAAACGTAAATAAACCCGATTTACCTCGGCCTAAATCCTGCCAAAGGACTTTTACACAATAGCTAATGAGTGCGTTTCATTCGGGCATTGCCATTAAACAAGTAACAATTAATCGCGATTTCTGTGCCACGTACGATAGCGTAATATATATAGAGAGATACTTTTTTTCCTTTTTTGGATACAGAAAAGAATAAATATTAATTTGTTTTCTATATTAGCAAACATTCTATATTACTAACAAAATAATTTTTATAGAAGAAAGGTGTCTTTTTAAATAGTACTTCTTTCTACGAGAATCATATAATCAATATTTTCACTAAAAATAAAAATTTAAAAAATCGAAGAAAAATCAAACGATATATTACACAGAAATGATTACTTCGCAAAATGATTACTATGCAAATGATTACTTAGCGTCATGCAATCCATTTGCATAAATTTCACTTAGTTTGGAATAAAATTTCTGGATTGAAACAGAATTGTTTGATCTGCGGATTATAGGCTAGAAATTACGGTTCTTATTATTTTCATTCTTAAAAAAAAAAGTTTATTTATTTCTAGTAATAAAAGATACATATTGAAATAAGTTACTTCCTTTTCAATTACTAGTTGAGTATTTTTAATTTTCAAGCTTTCTCTGTAAAAAAAAATATTAATTGTCAGTGTTTGATGATGTTCACTCGTTGTGTACATCGCTTTTATTCGACTATTCGACGTATATAGCAGTCCAGTAGCAGTAAAAGAACATTTTTGAAAAAATAAAAGTACCCTGCACAATACACTTATACTTTTAGGTGCAAAATGTGGTTAAAATGAACAATATTTCATGTAGCTTTTATAAAATGTTGCAATTTTGAATAAACATTATTCAAAATACGGCGATTGTTTACATTATCAAATTCAAACTAAATTTTGCTAAATATATTAAAAATTCTTTTAAACGCCTTGTTGCTCTGACTTTCTCTTCTGCAATGAATTAGAAGTTTCTAAACTCCTCATAAATTAACTTAAATTGCTAATTTATATCTAAAAATTCACAATTTTCATTCAAAAATTTCCTCTTTTCAATATAAATGTCAGAAAATTGAACAATTCAGAACTTACATTGTACCTGTAATAGTTTTGGAATACCGATCTGCAAACTAAATTTCAAGTTTTCCACAAAACATACTTATCATTTTAATTCTTAAAAAAAAAAAAAAAAAAAAAAAAAAAAACCTATCCATATATTTAAAGCTGTTTGGTAATTCTGTCAAATCTATTCCATCGAAATTCGATCGAATACGCATGCGTCAAAAAATCACCGGCCAATGAGGTGAGGGTCTATGACTGTCTCTACAAACGTGTTTGGGATCGTATCATCTGTTGTTTTTTTCTGTTGTCACGTTGCGTTAAACCTAGGAAGATATTTATCTAGAACTCACTGTGGAGTGTTTAGAAGGTATTTATTTTATTTATTTATTTTATTTATTGTAATTTGTATGAATACTTAGATGTCCATTTCGGATTTACTGTTTAAAAATGAATTTAGGCTCATAAGTTGGCGAAATCCCGATGGAAATTTTTTTTTTAGATCTCTATCATTTTGTTTATATAGTACAGAAAATAATTATTCAAACGTGTAGAACACGTAATACAAAATTGGACCACTTATGGTCTGTTTATTATCGGGAATGAATCTTATGGTGTTCCGATTGATAATGAATTCGATTATGTAAATATAATGTCAAAAGACAGTACGCACGGTAGTAATATTTTTATTATTATGTGTTCGAAAAAAGCGAATCTGAGCGCCTGAATATAAATTATAAAATATTATTTCTATATTTAGCAACTAAATATTTAATAAATATGCAGGAATGTGACTAGCTTTATGTGAATGTATAATATATGTAAGTCTGAACTTTAGCATTATTTTTTAACAGAAATATATTATCTCTATTCGATTTAAAAGTTTTGTCATTACATAAGTGTGCTATTTAATTTGTAAAGAGTATGTATGCATTATATTGTTTGTATGTATACAAATGTTTAGAATGTTTTGATTTGTAAACTCTTAATATTTGAATAATGTTTACATTATATTTGTTTGTATGTATACAAACAATATATGTATACAAAGAAGTATATATACAAACAATATTAATATTTACATTGTATTGTTTGTATGTATACAAATCTTGAATGTTTTAATTTATTACATTCATTTTTTACCAGTTTGCATGTCCGTTCATGGGCGATTCATATGAAACTCATAATTTGTCACAAATTGGTGATTTTATTGATTTAGTGCTTTGCCCAAGAATGTGGAAAACAAAACTATTTTTGACATCGGGTGAAATGAATGAGGTTATTTCGGTTTTTATTTTGTATATAAAAAATGTTATATGTAAAAAAATCCTGGCCATTAATCACATTGTTTTTTGTATATTTAAAGACGATTACTTATTCTTTGTAATTATTTTTTTGCTGGGGGTTTTTGAGCAAAATAATATTACTTCATAGCTAGAACCAGTTCCGCTAATCATTAATATTTTCTTAATCCTTTGACCGCTGAGCAAATGGGCAAATTTGTAATGTTTTTTCTGTTATTTTTTTTAAATGTCAAAAAAAGATAAATTTTCAAAATTGGTATAAAAAACTTAGGTACTTCTCTATTATCCCATCGTCCACTTTTCATAACAAAATACTATTGCCAAAATGTATGATTAAATGCCAAAAATGCAATCCCATTTACTTGATGCCGGAAGCATTATACGTGTTTGTTATGTCGTCAAGTGGTTTTTAATTCAACATTTGCGCGTATTAATGACAACGTTCTCCCGTTTATTTGGCGTTACAGTTTGGCGATAGTTTTTTGTTATGAAAAGTGGTCGATGAGATAATAGAGAAGTACCAAAACTTAATTACGTATATGAGTAGATTCCTTGACTATATTAATCATTACTCAATATTTTAAAACTGCATCATATTTGTAGAATTATATTAATTTAAACAATGCTTCTATTGAAGTGTGAAGAAGCACATACTTCTATGAAGAACCATATATTTACATAATCGTTTTCATTAGCAATCGGAACACCATAAGATTCATCCCCGATAATAAACGGACTATAAGTGGTCCAATTTTGTATTACGTGTTCTACGATATTTTACGTACGTTTGAATAATTATTTTCTGTACTATATACACAAAATGATAGAGATCTAAAAACACAATTTCCATCGGGATTGATTTTGCGAATGTTAAATGAGCCTAAATTCATTTTTAAACAGTAAATCCGAAATGGACACCTAAGTATTCATACAAATTATAATAAATAAAATAAATACCTTCTAAACACTCCACAGTGAGTTCTATATAAATACCTTCCTAGGTTTAATGCAATGTGCAAGAAAAAAAAAAACAGGAGATGATCCCAAACACGTTAATAGAGACAGTAATAGACTCTCACCTCATTGGCCGGCGATTTTTTTGACGCATGCGTATTGGGTCGAATATTGTTGAAAAATGATTTTGAAGAAAAAATCGGGAAATTCACAAAATGGTTTCGGGAAAAACTTCACCAAATGGTTTAAAAATTCTTTGAGTGACAGCGGGAAAAAAATTTCGTTTTACATTCAATCATCGCAATTGGCGAGTGTGACTATTAAGTTTAGCCAGTACTGGCAATAACATCAATTACCAATTTTCAGTATTACTCGCCGATTGGTGAGTGTTAATTTTGTCTTATATCACAAACTGTATTTACATATACTACTAGATATAATGATTATGAACCATGATTTTTCTATTATTGGGCGAGATTCATGTTTTTTCAGCAATTCTTTGACGAAATTCATGTTTTTTCAGCGATCCTTTGAAGAATTTCGCATTTTTCTCATGATCCTTAACGAAATTCGCATTTTCCAGCGATTCTTTGATAAAATACATTTTATTCCGCAATTTTTAGACGAAATTTAGTAAAAAAGCATGACCTTTTGGTGAACTTTCCTTTTTTGCGATTCTTTGACAAAATTTGCTTATCTTTCACGATCCTTTTGCATAATTAATGTTTTTTCTGATGTCTTTTAACGAAAGTCATGTTTCCCCATGATCCTTTGATGAATTTAGTGTTTTTTCCTCAATCATTTGACGAAATCTGTGATTCCCCCACCCCGCGAAGATTGGTTAGATGTTTTTAGTCTGCAGGTGCCCTAAAAAGTCTGTGACGCCCGTTGCTGCATTGCACACATTCTTTCTTCCATGGTGCATCGAACGAAGAAAATTCATCCTAAAGAATCATTGTTTCATTCTTGACATTTCTGGAAAGAAACAACATTCAACTCATTGGCTGAATTGTAAAGGGCGAAATGTGTCAAACATTAGCGGAAAGAAAGTGCGCAATTTGTTCGTTCATGGATAAAATCATGAAATTCATTAATCAATAGTTGATAAATTCGTCAATCGAAAGCGGAAAAATCGCAAAATTCATTAATCGACAGTGGAAAAATCGCAAAATTCATCAACTGGTTTCGGGGGAAAAAGTTTTCGAATATCGTCAAATGGCTTCGAGAAAAAAAATCACAATCCGTCAATTTCGGAGAAAAAATCGTGAAATTTGCCAAATGGTTTCGAAATTTGTCGAGCGACAGCGGAGAAAAAAATCTTTTTCCATTCAATCATCGCAATTGGTGAGTGTGACTATTATGTTTGACCAGTGGTGGCAATAAAGTCCATTGCCAAATTTTCAGGATTACTCGCTGTTTGGCAAGTGCTAATTTTGTCCTATACTTCAAAACCCTTTTGATCATATCATCAGTGTGCAGGACAATTTTTTTTACGTGAACCATTTGATGAATTTTGTGATTTTTCCATTATCGATTGACCGATTTTACTGCTATCGATTGTTGAATTTTATAATTTATCAACTATTGATTAGCGAATTTCATGATTTTTTCCATGAACGTTTGACGAATTACGCAAAAAAATTAAGAATATCGTTAAATTGTCTTGGGTAAAAAAAAATTTAATATTGTCAAATGCCTTCGAGAAAAAGTTGCAAGTTGGAACGCCTGTGACCTCTTTTTCATGTTATGCATCTCGGGTCTATCCCCCCAAGTGGGACACTTTTCTAAATTTTGCAGACACCTCTCATGTGATATATCGCTGGAAAATTCTTTGACCGCTTATTCATGTTATGCATCTCCGGGGTCCATCCCGCCACCCCCCCTCCCCCCCCCCCCCCCAAAGGGTACTTTATAAATTTTGCACACAACCCTCATGTTATATATCATTGGAAAGGTCTGTGACTGCTTAATCATATTATGCATCTCGGGTCTATCCCCCCCCCCCCCAAGTGGGACACTTTTCTAAATTTTGCAGACACCTCTCATGTGGTATATCGCTGGAAAAGTCTTTGACCGCTTATTCATGTTATGCATCTCCAGGGTCCATCCAGCCACCACCCCCCCCCCCTAAGGAAGGCACTTTTATAAATTTTGTTGACACATCTCATGTGATATATCGCTGGAAAAGTCTTTGACCACTTATTCATGTTATGCATCTCCGGGGTCCATCCCGCCACCCCCCCCTCCCCCCCCCAAAGGGTACTTTATAAATTTTGCACACAACCCTCATGTTATATATCATTGGAAAGGTCTGTGACTGCTTAATCATATTATGCATCTCGGGTCTATCCCCTCCCCCCAAGTGGGACAATTTTCTAAATTTTGCAGACACCTCTCATGTGATATATCGCTGGAAAAGTCTTTGACCGCTTATTCATGTTATGCATCTCCGGGGTCCATCCCGCCACCCCCCACCCCCTAAGGAAGGAACTTTTATAAATTTTGTTGACACCCCTCATGTTATATATTGTTGGAAAGGTCTGTGACTGCTTAATCATATTATGCATCTCCGATGTCCATCTCCCCACTTTGCCCCCCCCCCCCCAAAGGGTACTTTATAAATTTTGCACACAACCCTCATATTATATATCATTGGAAAGGTCTGTGACTGCTTAATCGTATTATGCATCTCTGATGTCCATCTCCCCACTTTGCCCCCCCCACCCCCCCAAAGGGTACTTTATAAATTTTGCACACAACCCTCATGTTATATATCATTGGAAAGGTCTGTGACCACTTAATCATATTATGCATCTCAAATGTCCAACTCCCGACTTTGCCCCCCCCACCCCCCCAAGGGATACTTTTCTAAATTTTGTTGACACCCCTCATGTCATATATTGTTGGAAAGGTCTGTGACTGCTTAATCATATTATGCATCTCCGATGTTCATCTCCCCACTTTGCCCCCCCCCCCCAAAGGGTACTTTATAAATTTTGCACACAACCCTCATGTTATATATCATTGGAAAGGTCTGTGACTGCTTAATCGTATTATGCATCTCTGATGTCCATCTCCCCACTTTGCCCCCCCACCCCCCCAAAGGGTACTTTATAAATTTTGCACACAACCCTCATGTTATATATCATTTTAAAGGTCTGTGACCACTTAATCATATTATGCATCTCAAATGTCCAACTCCCCACTTTGCCCCCCCCCCACCCCCCAAGGGATACTTTTCTAAATTTTGTTGACACCCCTCATGTCATATATTGTTGGAAAGGTCTGTGACTGCTTAATCATATTATGCATCTCCGATGTTCATCTCCCCACTTTGCCCCCCCCCCTCCCCAAGGGGTACTTTCTAAATTTTGCACACAACCCTCATGTTATATATCATTGGAAAGGCCTGTGACCACTTATATCATATTATGCATCTCCGATGCCCATCTCCCCACTTTGCCCCCCCCAAGGGGTACTTTCTAAATTTTGCACACAACCCTCATGTTATATATCATTGGAAAGGTCTGTGACCACTTAATCATATTATCCTCCCCACTATGAAATTTGTCAAGTTAAAGCAACTATAAATTTTATTTTTATGGTACTATCAAGTTGTTTGCCGTCAAATTTTGACGGGTTCCATCTAGTTTTTAGTAATAAAAGATACATATTTATATGCTACTCCCCTTTCTATTATTAGTTGAGTATTTTTTATTTTCAAGCTTTCCCTCTCAAAAAAAAATATTAATTATTAGTGTTTGATGGTGTTCGCTCGTTGTTGCAACATAATAGTAAATTGTTAATAAATGAAATATTTTAACTGAATCTTTATCTTCATGTCATCCATATTGAAATAAATTGCACCAGTATAATATTCAAAACTTTAAACGTGTTCCTTCGTCTTTAAAACTCTTCTGTTCTCCACATCAAATATTACCATAAAATGCCTTTTTCGTCGATAAGATGTCAAGCCACATATGGCAGAATTCAAGAAATTACCTTTAGAAGTTCGATGGAATAAATTCATTTGGAGACTGATGACGGGGAGAATTTTTAACTTTCCTGAAATAGTGGACCAGAAACAGCCGCCCAATGACGCCCACATGCGAAGAGATGCTTCATTGGGCTTAGACGAATTGCCAGCCAACCGTACACATTCCTTGCGACGGGATTCCACTGAAGCAAATAAACTGAATATGTTCATTCTTCGGACGTCAGAAATTAGTGATATCTTTTGTGAGACTTTACAGATGATAGTTTATTGTTCTTTTATGGATTTGAAACGAAATTTAATCTGTATGAATTCTATTTTCGTTTTAATAGCTTTTTAAATTTTAGAACTTTTTCCAATAATGTGCAAAAGTTCTGTAATTTTCGACGTATAATCCGCAGATCCAAAATTTTTAAACCCAGAAATTTTATATATGTTCTCCACATCTAATATTACTATAGAAAGTATTTTTCTACGATAAGATGTCAGGCCACATATGGCAGAATTCAAGAAATTACCTTTAGAAGTTTGATGGAATAAATTCATTTGGAGACTGATGACGGGGAAAATTTTTAACTTTCCTGAAATAGTGGACCAGAAACAGCCGCCCAATGACGCCCACATGCGAAGAGATGCTTCATTGGGCTTAGACGAATTGCCAGCCAACCGTACACATTCCTTGCGACGGGATTCCACTGAAGCAAATAAACTGAATATGTTCATTCTTCGGACGTCAGAAATTAGTGATATCTTTTGTGAGACTTTACAGATGATAGTTTATTGTTCTTTTATGGATTTGAAACGAAATTTAATCTGTATGAATTCTATTTTCGTTTTAATAGCTTTTTAAATTTTAGAACTTTTTCCAATAATGTGCAAAAGTTCTGTAATTTTCGACGTATAATCCGCAGATCCAAAATTTTTAAACCCAGAAATTTTATATATGTTCTCCACAACTAATATTACTATAGAAAGTATTTTTCTACGATAAGATGTCAGACCACATATGGCAGAATTCAAGAAATTACCTTTAGAAGTTTGATGGAATAAATTCATTTGGAGACTGATGATGGGGAAAATTTTTAACTTTCCTGAAATAGTGGACCAGAAACAGCCGCCCAATGACGCCCACATGCGAAGAGATGCTTCATTGGGCTTAGACGAATTGCCAGCCAACCGTACACATTCCTTGCGACGGGATTCCACTGAAGCAAATAAACTGAATATGTTCATTCTTCGGACGTCAGAAATTAGTGATATCTTTTGTGAGACTTTACAGATGATAGTTTATTGTTCTTTTATGGATTTGAAACGAAATTTAATCTGTATGAATTCTATTTTCGTTTTAATAGCTTTTTAAATTTTAGAACTTTTTCCAATAATGTGCAAAAGTTCTGTAATTTTCGACGTATAATCCGCAGATCCAAAATTTTTAAACCCAGAAATTTTATATATGTTCTCCACAACTAATATTACTATAGAAAGTATTTTTCTACGATAAGATGTCAGACCACATATGGCAGAATTCAAGAAATTACCTTTAGAAGTTTGATGGAATAAATTCATTTGGAGACTGATGATGGGGAAAATTTTTAACTTTCCTGAAATAGTGGACCAGAAACAGCCGCCCAATGACGCCCACATGCGAAGAGATGCTTCATTGGGCTTAGACGAATTGCCAGCCAACCGTACACATTCCTTGCGACGGGATTCCACTGAAGCAAATAAACTGAATATGTTCATTCTTCGGACGTCAGAAATTAGTGATATCTTTTGTGAGACTTTACAGATGATAGTTTATTGTTCTTTTATGGATTTGAAACGAAATTTAATCTGTATGAATTCTATTTTCGTTTTAATAGCTTTTTAAATTTTAGAACTTTTTCCAATAATGTGCAAAAGTTCTGTAATTTTCGACGTATAATCCGCAGATCCAAAATTTTTAAACCCAGAAATATTATATATGTTCTCCACATCTAATATTACTATAGAAAGTATTTTTCTACGATATGATGTCAGGCCACATATGGCAGAATTCAAGAAATTACCTTTAGAAGTTTGATGGAATAAATTCATTTGGAGACTGATGACGGGGAAAATTTTTAACTTTCCTGAAATAGTGGACCAGAAACAGCAGCCTAATGACGCCCACATGCGAAGAGATGCTTCATTGGGCTTATACGAATTACCAGCCAACCGTACACATTCCTTGCGACGGGATTCCACTGAAGCAAATAAACTGAATGTGTTCATTCTTCGGACGTCAGAAATTAGGGATATCTTTTGTGAGACTTTACAGATTATAGTTTTTTTTTCTTTTATGGATTTGAAACGAAATTTAATATATATGAATTTTATTTTCATTGTACTAAGCTTTTTAAATTTTAGAACTTTTTCGAATAATGTGCAAAAGTTCTGTAATTTCCGACGTATAATCCGCAGATCAAACATTTTTAAACCCAGAAATTTTATATATGTTCTCCACATCTAATATTATCATAAAATGCATTTTTATGGTAATATTAGATGCATATATTCCTTCCATGCGTAAGATGCACACATCCTTCTATATAAAATGTCAAGCCACATATGGCAGAATTCAAGAAGTTACATTTAGAAGTTTGATGGAATAAATTCATTTGGAGACTGATGACGGGGAAAATTTTTAACTTTCCAGAAATAGTGGACCAGAAACAGCAGCCCAATGACGCCCACATGCGAAGAGATGCTTCATTGGGCTTAGACGAATTGCCAGCCAACCGTACACATTCCTTGCGACGGGATTCCACTGAAGCAAATAAACTGAATGTGTTCATTCTTCGGACGTCAGAAATTAGGGATATCTTTTGTGAGACTTTACAGATTATAGTTTATTGTTCTTTTATGGATTTGAAACGAAATTTAATATATATGAATTTTATTTTCATTGTACTAAGCTTTTTAAATTTTAGAACTTTTTCGAATAATGTGCAAAAGTTCTGTAATTTCCGACGTATAATCCGCAGATCAAACATTTTTAAACCCAGAAATTTTATATATGTTCTCCACATCTAATATTATCATAAAATGCATTTTTATGGTAATATTAGATGCATATATTCCTTCCATGCGTAAGATGCATACATCCTTCTATATAAGATGTCAAGCCACATATGGCAGAATTCAAGAAGTTACATTTAGAAGTTTGATGGAATTAATTCATTTGGAGACTGATGACGGGGAAAATTTTTAACTTTCCTGAAATAGTGGACCAGAAACAGCCGCCCAATGACTCCCACATACGAAGAGATGCTTCATTGGGCTTAGAAGAATTGCCAGCCAACCGTACGTATTTCTTGCGACGGGATTCCACTGAAGCAAATAAACTGAATGTGTTCATTCTTCGGACGTCAGAAATTAGTGATATCTTTTGTGAGACTTTACAGATGATAGTTTATTGTTCTTTTATGGATTTGAAACGAAATTTAATCTGTATGAATTCTATTTTCGTTTTAATAACTTTTTAAATCTAAGAACTTTTTCGATTAATGTGCATGAGTACCGTAATTTTCGGCATGTAATCTGCAGATAAAACAGACATTTTTAGATCCAGAAATGTAATTTAATTATTGTAGGCAAATAATACCGCGATCCAATAAGTTACATTTTATTAAATAAAATTTCTGGCCTAAACATGTTTCTTTCACCTACGGATTATATTAAGAAATGAGGCTACTGTGAATCTTCCCATTTTAACTACTGTTTATATGCATTAATCGACACCTTGTATTATGCTTTCGAATTTGCATGATTTCCTTTTTCTTTTTGAAGGATATAAGATCCTAGTGTCTACAAAACGTATACATACAGGGTGTTTTATAAAAGACTCATTAACATTAAAATTAAGTAACATGTTAACTAATTATAATTAATACATATATGATATAATTGACATTGTTATCTCATTCTAGCTCATACATTTCATATACAGTATTTGAAAAAAGCTTAAATTTTTGTCAGTACTGCAATTTTGTCTCACTGCCGCTTTTATCCGATTTAGAACATAAAAAAAAAATATATATATACCTACCCATCCCTACCCTAAATTGTAGTCGACACATTGTCCACCCGCGTGAAGCCTAGACGAGCCGCTAGTATAATATATATATATATATATATATATAAGAATAACGAGAACATGAAATATATCTCACGGATTTGTCTGTCTTATTACAAACTGTTAATAAAAGGAAAACATTCAATAAAACTCTCAAAAGAACTGCCATTAAAATACCCTAATTATTTCGCCCCTTTGAAGCAACGACCAACGAAATTACCCATAAATAAAACCAAAGAAAGATAAACTACACTCACAGTAAGAAAAATTCCAAACTAGGAAAGGAATGATAGCACTGACTCGAGTTCAGCCATTTTCTTTATCGGAGTTGTTATTTGCTATTTCAGTTTCCATCTATTTCTTCTTTAACGGGATCTTCGTTTTCCTTTAAGATTTTTATAACCAAAGTTCACAAACATAACATCCTTTACAAATTTTATGACAAGTATGCCAATTTTAATAGTACTCTAAAAATAACATACATATCTGATATCGGAACATCTAATATTTTTCACGATTTTGTTAAAAATAAATGGATATAATATATTCTTATCTTCTTAGATATTTTCTGCTCTGCCTATTATATATTCATTTATATTTAAAACAAATTTTAGAACGAATGTGCCATTTATGAAAATTATTCTGTTATTATCTGAAATAACCTTGGCATACGAGTAATATTGTTTGAATGCAGTTTTAAACATACTTGTTCTCTTCCTAAATTAAATCTAAATAATAGCACACTTTTAAAAGGTTAAAATTTCAATAAAAAGAGTTTCTTTATTATTATTATTTAGTGGACTTTTTCATTGGAAGCCAGTTTGCGTCTAAGTATATCACTTTTGGAGTTCATATGCCTAGATGGGAGACTTTAGAAAATCAGGACCTTATTCTTTTTTGCAAGTTGCATACACTTCTTAAAATTTCAAAGGAGTCTGGGACCATTATTTCAGATTAGAAAATTTCTATTTAACATTAAAGTAGCAACATTCGTAATCACCGTGTTTAATCGCAAAATTTTTAATATTTTTCTGAGATTAAATAAAGCGAAAAATTCTATTGGGTGGGAGACTTTTAAAGGTGGACATTAAAGATGGGCTTTTAAAGAAGGGAGACTTTTTAAAAAATCTGGAACTTTTTCTTTTTTGCAAGTTGCGTATATATTTCTTGAAATTTCCAAGGAGTCTGGGACCATTATTTCAGATTAGAAAATTTCTATTTAACATTAAAGTAGCAACATTCGTAATCACCGTGTTTAATCGCAGAATTTTTAATACTTTTCTGAGATTAAATAAGACGAAAAATTTCTATTGGGTGGGAGACTTTTAAAGGTGGACTTTTAATGATGGGAGACTTTTTAGAAAATCCGGAGCTCATTCTTTTTTGCTAGTTGCGTACACTTCTTGGAAATTCCAAGGAGTCTGGTACCATTATTTCAGATTGGAAAATTTCTATTTAACATTAAAGTACCGGCATTCGTAATCACCGTCTTTAATCGCATAATTTTTAAGATTTTTCTGAGATTAGATAAGGCAAAAAATGCTATTGAGGGGGAGACTTTTAAAAATGGACTTTTAAAGGGGAGAGATTTTTTAGAAAATCTGTACCTTATTCTTTTTTACAAGTTGCGTACACTTCTTTGAATTTCCAAGAAGTCTGGGACCATTATTTCAAATTAGAAAATTTCTATATAACGTAAAGTAGCAACATTCGTAATCACGGTGTTTAATCGCAAAATTTTTAATATTTTTCTGAGATTAAATAAGGCGAAAAATTATATTGGGTGGGGGACTTTTTAAAAAATCTGGACCTTATTCTTTTTTGCAAGTTGCGTACATTTCTTGAAATTTCCAAGGAGTCTGGGACCATTATTTCAGATTAGAAAATTTCTATTTAACATGAAAGTAGCAGCATTCGTAATCACCGTGTATAATCGCAGAATCATTACTTTTCGAAGAAATACGTCTTGGAAAATTTTTGTAATGACTTTTTAGCTTATTCTTTAAAGTAGTGATTGAAAGTGAATATTTTAGCGGCTTTTATTGGACATAATATATATTATGGGACAACACCTACTGCATTCTGCAGCGTTTTATCAGTATTTTTTTCTATAATTACGACCACCTAAAGGAGTTCTATGCGTACGAAGCATTATTGAACCAGCACCTGTACAAAAAATAATAAATATATACCCGTACAAAGTTTATATTTGCAGTAAATGTTTACTTTTATTATTATACTTTCAGAGAAGTTAAATATATACACAAACTAAATTTGTGGTGACTTTGTCCCGAGACATTCTCATCCCAAATTGGCTGTATTCAAAATGCCGGTTGTAAATAAAGTCAATCTAAATTCTAAAATACCAATCGAATATTTTTCAAAAGCTTTTATTTGACATAATACATGTTGTAGAACAACACCTACACTCTCAGAAAAAACTGTAAATTTATGAGCGTTTGCCCTTCAATTTTCACGGGCAACAACCTTATTTGTTGAAAAACGGTCTGATCCACTAAATAAGCGGCTTTATCCCTTAGATACTTAGAAAATTAAGAGCAATCCACATATTCTTACAGTTCTAGGCCATATGTTAGCAAAAATACGGTACGACCCCATACATTGTCCTCCGCTAGGGTGTAACCCTTCATTTTACTCGTGTTTAGAAAATTTTAACCCGCCAAAACAGCGATTCTGTGATGATTATCTAACGTGCTACGTGCTACGGAACAGTAAGCAAAGTGTTTTTGTGTTTTAAAGTGCATTATATCCTGTGCATTATAATGCTATATTGGGCTGCACAAAATGATGGGCATGGATTTTTTTTTTTTTTTTTTTTTTTTTTTTTTTACGTGGTATGACTGGAATTTTTGCTGCCGGCCTCTGCCCGTAATTTTACTGCAATTTTTTTTAAAGTGTACCGTATTCTGCAGTATTTTACCAGTATGGTTTTTTTTTTTTGTATATATAATTACGACCACCTAAAGGTGTTCTATACGTACGGGGCATTATTGCATCAGCACCTGCATAAAAAATAATAAATATATACTAGTACAAGGTTTATATTTGCAGTAAATGTTTGCTTTTATGATTATATTTTCAGAAAAGTTAATTATAAAACATAAATTAGATTTGTGGTGACTTTGTCCCTAGACATTCTCATCCTAAATTGGCATTCAAAATGCCGGTTGTGAATAAAGTCAATCTGAATTCTAAAATATCAATTGAATATTTTTCAGAGGCTTTTATTTGACATAATACATGTTGTGGAACAACACCTACCGCATTCTGCAGCGTTTTATCAGTATGCTTTTTTATATATATGCAGGGTGCAATATGTTATCTATCGCCGACCTTTAATTTCTCAACGTTTGGTCGTATACACATATTTCCAATTACAAAAAAGTTTCAAATGAGGTAAATATTCATGTTGTTAGATTGTATTACAGTAATTAATCAATTTTATAGAAATTACGAAAACTTTTTATACGGTCCCCTGGTCCCTATAGTTATATTTAGTAAAAGTTTACACATATCATAACAGATGTAACACAAAAAGTTTGACTTCTGTACTACAAAAATTGACGCAGTTATTAAATTTCAAAGTTTGACATTTTTGCACATGATTTTGTCTTTCATTGAGGGATCAATTAAAAAATTAATTAATGTAATTCGAGATCGAAATCAGGGTGCAATGTCTTTTTTTCGACGAAACCATCTTTAGACGGCATCGCCAAATTGGGTATCAACAAAGAGGGTTATTTCATCAAAAAATTTGAGTTGACTTTTAGGGGTCGAACAACATTCCAAACTCAAAGTAGGTAGAATCGACACCTGAAAAATAAAACAAACTCACTAAGAACTAAATAAATGGCAGCGGAATGCAAACGGCCAGCCGAGCTACAAGGAGCATGAAAATCGGGATTCTGCAAATTACAAAATTACCGCACAGCCACACGTTTGCGATAAAACACGAGCCATCTCACAGTGTAGATGCTAGTCAGCGCTGAGATTTGATGGCAGGCTACACATACACGCAATATGCCGAAATGATACTTATTTATGGTGAATGTCAAGGGAATGCGAGAGCGGCTGCGAGGGTTCATTCAGAATGTTTCTCAAGGGATCGACATCCAACGCATGAAACTATAACTGATGCATTACACCGTCTTAAAGAGACCAGCTCTGTTGCACCACGACCCAGAACAAGTAGACGGGCAAGGTGTATGTACGAGTGACACCGAAGGAGGTGCTGGCATTCGCCCTTTTAAATCCACAACTGAGTACGGCGGAAATAAGCGAGGCATGTGGATACACGCGTCAGCATGTCTAGCATTTGTTACATGCACATGGCTGTGAATTCATACCATCCGAAGTGCAAGCATTGATGGTGGGTTACCACGCACGACGATTTCATTATTTTAATTTCTTGCTCAACACCTTAGGAGAAAATTCATCGTTCCTTTGTGACATTCTGTGAACAGATGAGTCAACATTTACTCGGGGTGGCATTGTGAACGTGCACAATGTGCATTATTGGTCTCTGGAAACCCCCCATATCGCCTGCACAGTACGACACCAGTTACGTTGGTCAACGAACGTGCGGTACGTGGGGAACTCATATTGTTGGATGCATCTTCGACGATGGGACCTTAATGGGCGATCGTTACTTGCACCTGCTACAAAACACGGTACGTGACTGGTATGAAGAGCTGCTTCTCTCAATTGCTTGCCGGGTGTGGTTTCAACGTTATGGGTCCCTCCGCATAAAGCATCAAACGTCCGTACGCATCTGGCCACAGAATTTGGTCAACAGATCATTACATATGGTGGTCCGGAAAAATGGCCACCGCGTTCGCCGGACTTGACTCCCATGGACTACCTCGGGGGTTATATCAAGGCACAGGTGTATGTGACTGAGCCTACTTTTCTGGTTGATCTGAAGCATCGCATCATCCTTGCTTGTTGCACAGTTACACCTGCTATGTCCCAACGTATCCAGGATTCAGTACTGTCACGCTTTCAATTGGGTATTGCCACCAATGGAGAACACTTTGAGCAGCATCTCTAGTAGATTCCGGCGTTTGATCTATTCATTTTTTATTTTAGACCGTTTTCTGATATGATAATAAATTGATGATTATTTTTCTGTTTAATTTCAATATTTCATTCTCCGCTTTGTATACGACCCCTAAAAGTCAACTCAAATTTTTAGATGAAATTCCCCTCATTGGTGATACCCCGATTTGGCGATACCAGCTAAAGGTGATTTCCCCGTAAAAAGGACATTGCACCCTGATTTTGATCTCGAATTACTTTATCTAATTTTTTAACTGATCCCTCAATGAAAGACAAAAACGTGCAAAAATATCAAACTTTGAAATTTAATAACTGTGTCAATTTTTGTAGTACAAAAGTCAAAGTTTTTGTGTGTATAATATGTGTAAACTTTTACTAAATATAACTATAGGGATTGGGTGACCACATAAAAAGTTAGCTTTTGTAATTTTTATAAAATTGATTTTTTTACTTTAAACAATGCCACAACATGAATATTTACCTCATTTGAAACTTTTTGTAATTGGAACTATATGTCTACGACCAACGGTTGAGAATTTAAAGGTCGGCGATAGATTACATATTGCACTCTGTATATAATTACGACCACCTAAAGGAGTTCTATACGTACGAGGTATATATAAATTTCATTGAATTGGAAAGAAAATATATTAAGAAATGAAAAAAAGGATTTGCAACTTTAAAGCATCAGGTATAAATAACTTTTCCAACAAAAAGTTCTCTCTAGTAAAATCACGCGTAAAAAAGTAAACAAAACAATAACGAAAGTGATGCCAAACTAAATTTTTAAAATGCTGAATTGAATAATATATGTTTAAGCTACTGCTCCAATCTATCAGAATTCAGCATTACTAATTAATTTTATTGTAACAAATGTTATTTATTATACGTTTTGTCTTTTTCCGCGGTCAGGGACAAAGTCACCTCTGTTGACGATATTCAACTTTAAGTTTGGTACTATGCCATCATTATTTTTAAACAAAAAACATCTATTTTCTTCAATGATAAAAATCTTTACAATCATTCGCTCTCTTTTAAAACACATTTTTAGTTTTGTTTTCACAATATTCCTTATCTTGCTGTCACACAAAAAATATCAACTGAAATCGTTTTCATTGTCTAATTTATGTCCAAAAAGCTATGAAAGAACCAAATGCAGTTCCCATCATTTTTCATTTATCATAATATTTTATGAAAAAGTAATATTCTTTCCATTTCAGCTGAAACAGCAAAAAATAAAAAATAAATAAATAAAACACGGTTCGGAACACAAATTATTTTTTTCCTAAAAGTTAATTCGATTTTGATGAAGATATTGATGTTATGACCGTTGAAGATTGCTGTTTATGTCTGACGTTTGCCTTGTTTTATTCAAAGCAAAATGTAATGGATTTCTACATAAAAAAAACTAGACATTTTCCCGCATTAAATAAGAATTGTGCTGTTAAGAATTCTTTTGTTTCTTGTTAATTAAAAATAATAGAGATAGTAGCACGCCGTTGCGAGAGAAATGATAAAACGTTTCATTTTCACCTCATTAGTTCGAAATGGCTCTTTTTGTTTTTCTCCTACAGGATAATTTATTTTTATATTTTTATGTCATAGAAAATTTAGTTAACACCTTTTTTTGGCAGGTGTTAACGGAAAAATTAAGCATTGAAGACCCAAGACTGAATTTATACGATGGTAATTTTTTTCGAAAAATTCAAATATGATATAAGAATTGAGTGTTTTTTATTGAAAATCATATATACTATTTCTGTTTTCAACATTACTTTTTCTACACACAATAATGAATGAAGTACCATTAGAAAGTTTTTTGAAACAGCCTCTGACATAGTACACTCACATTTCATTAAAACATGTTTTGTATTAAAAATCGCAGTTAATTAAAAATTAAATCAGCCTTGTTCCATAAATGAAATGAAAGGTTAATTGAAATGTTTCCATAGATCGAAACAGTGGTATTTCGCGTGTAGATTTAAAGGTATGCTTTGTTATGTTAGATTAAATTGTATTTTATATGTATTGAATTTTTTTTTTTTTTGCCCCATGTGTTTCTCGAAGCGGATGATGTCATCCTCTAATGCAGCTAAAATACGATTGTTTTTATTATTTGTTTTTCGTGCGTGCCTTTTGATATCTTCGATCAGTTTTTACTGTAACTTTTATGGAATAAATGATATGATATTCTGGATTGACTATTGTTGTTTGCAGATATTTTTATTCTTAATTTTCCTTTAGAAGTTTTAAACCTGCATCTAAAAATTATTATATATTGCTAAAAAATATTAAATTGCAGTGCGAAATCTTCGCACAGGTCGACTAGTTGTATTATATTGAAGTTTTCAATACATAGAAAAGCATGGAAAGTTATCCAATTCTTTAACCATAAAATTATTCGATTAACAAAATTTAAGACAAATTTTAAAACGAATGTGTCATTTATGGAAATTGAGCTATGGCTATCGGAATTGTAGTTTTTATTTCATTTTGTGCGGCAACATTTTTATAACATACATTTGATTCGTTCGACGCTTTTTCGTCGTAAATAAAGGAAAATAAAACGATATTATAATCTAATTTATTATTAAGTGTATTTTTTTTTCAAATAATTTATTACACTTGATATGTTTTCACGTAATTTTTATCATAAACGTTTGCATTATTTGCGATATTTGTTGTTGTTGTTGTTGTTATTTAAGTTTAAATCTAGTACTATCCCGCCTCTCTATATCTAATTGAAAATTACCAACCTTCAATAACTAACATCGAAACAATCATTCGATTATTTTTAAAAGATATTTTCAGGTTTGTTCTCTTAATATTCCATTTTATTTTTCCTTAGTTTCCAGTTATAAGAAAAAAGCTCACAAAAATATTTTTCAATGTCTCATTTGTGCCCATAAAGCTATCTAAGACTAAATGCAGTTCCCATCATTTTTCACTTTTCATAACATTTTACAAAAAGTAATATTCTTTCAATCTAAGTCGAAAAAGAAAAAAAAGAAAAAAAAAAAGAAAAAAAAAGTACTGATTCAGTTCGCAACAAAAATTATTTTTCATCCTAAACGTTAAGTCGATTTTGATGAAAACATTGATGTTATGACCGTTGAAGTTTACTATTTGTGTTTTACGTTCGCTTTCTTTTCTTTAGAACCAAATTTAGTGGATTTCTATACCAGATTATTTTATTTATTTATATACTATTTATTTATTGCAGTGGTTTTATAATTTGCGTATGATACTCATGTGATTTCAGTAGTTATAATCTAAAAATAATAATTTCTTATTTAATACTTGGAAATTTTTAATAGAAAATTTCACACGCCTTGCATTCATAATATTCAAATTTTAATTGCTTAAAAGGCGTATAGCCAACATAGTGAAAAAGTATCCAAGCCGTGCTGTACTGATGACAGGTTCGAGTCCCGGGTTGGGTACTTTTGCACTATGTTGCCTATACGACTTTTAAGAAATTAAAATTTGTATATTAATAATTTCTTGTTTAATTTATTATTAAGTATTTTTTCACTCATCATACTTGACGGTTTCCAGCTAATATTTATCGAAAAAGTCTAAAATATTTGCGATATATGTTTCTTGTTAATTGCACTACACTGAAAAAAAAAATTAGTTTTACAGTATAATACTGGCACCTAAGCAGCCAGTATTATACCATAAAATTAACAGTAATAAACAGTAAAATAAGCAGTAATACGGTGCCGCGCATTGCTGCTTATTTTACTGCTTATTACTGTTAATTTTATGGTATAATGCTGGCAGCTAGGGTGCCAGTATTATACTGTAAAATCAACACTTTTTTTTGTGCAGTGAGTCTACAAATTGAAAACAAATTTCGAAACAGGCACCGGAATAGTTGAATTTTATACTTTTGTTAATGCTCAATTCGAAAATTAAGTCAATTTTCCCACATAGTGCATCACGTTTTTGACATATAATTTTGAGCTTACGGGGTCGTCTGCATATTCAAATTTTAAAAAGTTTTGAAATTTTAAACACAATATAATATTCAATAAAAACACTCAATTTTGATATCATGTTTCAATTTGTAGGTATATTTTACTTTCGAATAAAAACTAGTAAGCCATTCAGTACGCTGTAAAAAATTGACTGGTGTTTCTTAATCTACAAAAATATTTTATAACTACGAACGAATATATATATTAACACCTTCCGAGTTACCCAATATTCCAAAAAGCGTTCTTTACCTTTAGTAACCAATATATTTTCGAGATTTAAAAAAGCATTTATAAAAACGAAGTTTATTTTTGCTGCCACTGATTTTCGGAAACGTTTCAGAGTAGTTTTTATAGCGTATTAATCAGATTTTTCAAACCAAAATGAAGTGTTTTCGGATGCTATCAAGTCTCTATAATACATTTTTATGTTCAACAATCATGTTTTACAGACAAACATAAAACATTAAAATCAATAACATTAACACAAAAATTAACATATATATTTTTTTATTATTCTTGCATCTATATAAATTCGATTATTCAGCTGAAAATATTGAATTTAATTGAAAATTGATACAGTGCAAAAAAAAAAAAAAAAAAAAAAAAAAAACGTTGATTTTACAGTATAATACTGGCATCCCAGCTGCCAGTATTATACCGTAAAATTAACAGTAATAAACAGTAAAATAAGCAGTAATACGCTGCCGCGTATGCGGGTTAAAATCTCTATACTGTAAAATCAACTTTTTTTTTTTTTTTTTTTTGCAGTGTAGCATTCTAAAAACCAATATCCCGGTTTGAAAAAACTGATTAATACACTATAAAAAGTACTCGGAAACATTTACGAAAATCAGTGGCAGCACAAGGAACTTTGTTTCTATAAATATTTTTTGAAATCTCGAAAATATGTTGGTTTCTCGGGTTTCAAAAGATAAAGAATGCTTTCCGAAATATTGGGTAACTTGAAAGAGGTTATTGTATATTATATTTTTGTCCGTGGTTATATTATATTTTCGTAGATTAAGAAACATCCGTTTTTTTTTTTTTTTTTTTTTTTTTTTTTTACAGTATAGAGTTATAGTTTAGGCGTTATGCAGATATAAATTTTGGAACGTCTTACTGTTAAATACTTTTTTAATAATTGCAAAATAAACCACAATGTAGTTAGTTTTATAAGCATAATTTGAAACCTATACATGGCAGAAATCTGTTATTTTGGATTGGCATATTTAAAACTTCTATAAATGGATTTCTGTTAAATCTTTTATAGGTTACAACAGGTGTATTTTGATAATTTATATCTTTTAAGTTATATAACTATAAAATGTGACGTAATACAGGATTTTTGAATAGCATTTTCTCTTTCAGCATTATAAATATTTTACACAGGGTGATCCCGAATTCCTGGTACAAACTTTAAGTACTGTCCATGTACTTAAACGTATGTCCTGTACATAATACATGTACGGGACACTGTAACAAACAATTTTTGTGTAAGACACCAGAGTCAGAAATCCATTTATATAGTCAAAATTACAGGGCGCCTCGATCCAATCCAAAGTCGCATTTTCGTTCATAACTTTAACAATAACGAAGATATTTTAACGAAATTCTTACAATATGCTTACAATTCATACAAAGATGAGTCTGTTGCAAATTTTGTTAAAATATCTTCACTACTATTAAACTCATGAACGAAAACACGACCTCAGATTGGACTGAGACGCCCTCTAGTTTTGACTAAATAAATGGATTTTTGACCCCGATTTCCTATAAAGTAAATGATTTTTACAATATCCCGTACCAACCCACTATAAAAATCATTTATTGTATAGGAAACCATTGTCAAAAATCCATTTATTTAGTCAAAATTACATGGCGTCTTACTTCAATCCGAAGTTGTGTTTTGTTCATAACTTCAACAGCAGCGAAGATATTTTAACAAAACTCGCAACAGACTCATCTTTGTATGAATTGTAAGGTTATTGTAAGGATTTCGTTAAGCTTACAATAACTGTTAAAGCATCTTCACTACTATTAAAGTTATGAACGAAAACGCAATTTCGCATTGCAGTGAGACGCCCTGTATTTTTGACTATATAAATGAATTTCCGACCCTGGTTTCCTAACAAAAATTGTTTGTTACAGTGTCTTGTACCAACCCTTAAAGTTTGTACCATGAATTCGGGATCACCCTGTATAACACTCATTGACTTATCTGTTGCAGTAGTCATGCAGACTAGTGTTATTTTTAAATATGGTACTATTCTATCGCCCTATCTGAACCAAAAATATCCATCTTCTGTTACTATAATCGATTCAATAATTCGCTCCTCGTTTAAAAGACATTTTTAGTTTTGTTTTCACAGTATTTCATTTTATTATCACTTATTTTCCTATCGTAAAAAAACACTGACTAAAATATTTTAAAATATTTTTGACTATATAAATGGATTTTAGACCCTGGTTTCCTAACAAAAATTGTTTGTTACAGTGTCTTGTACCAACCCTTAAAGTTTGTACCATGAATTCGGGATCACCCTGTATAACACTCATTGACTTATTTGTTAGGAAACTCATGCAGACTAGTGTTATTTTTAAATCTGGTACTATTCTATCTCTCTATCTGAACCAAAAATACCAATCTTCTGTTACTAAAATCGATTCAATTATTCGCTCTTCGTTTAAAAGACATTTTTAGTTTTGTTTTCACAGTATTTCATTTTATTATCACTTATTTTCCTATCGTAAAAAAACACTGACTAAAATATTTTAAAATATTTTTGACTATATAAATGGATTTTAGACCCTGGTTTCCTAAGAAAAATTGTTTGTTACAGTGTCTTGTACCAACCCTTAAAGTTTGTACCATGAATTCGGGATCACCCTGTATAACACTCATTGACTGTTAGGAAAATCATGCAAGACTACTGTTATTTTTAAATCTGGTACTATTCCATCTCTCTATTCGAACCAAAAATATCAATCTTCTGTTACTAAAATCGATTCATTTATTCGCTCCTCGTTTAAAAGATATTTTTAGTCTTGTTTTCACAGTATTTCATTTTATTATCACTTATTTTCCTATCGTAAAAAAAACACTGACTAAAATATTTTTCGCTGTCTAGTTTATATCAAAAGACCAAATGAAATCCCCATCATTTTTCATTTATCCTAACATTTTATGAAGAAATAATATTCTTTCAATTTAAGCCGAAAAAGTAGAAAAAAAAAAAATCATTTCTGAACACAAATTATTTTTTACCCCTAAAGTTAATTCGATTTTGATGAAGATATTGATGTTATGACCGTTGAAGATTGCTGTTTATGTCTCACGTTTGCCTTGTTTTATTTAACGCAAAGTGCAATAGATTTCTACATCAGATATATGGACGTTTTTTCGCGTCCAGACATGAATGGTGCTGTTAAGAATTGTTTTGTTTCTTGTTAATTAAAAATAATAGAGATAGTAGCACTGAGTTGTGAGATAAATGACAAAATGTTTTATTTTCACCTCATTAGCGCAAAATGGTGCTTTTGTTTTCTCTTCCAGAAGAATTTATTTTTATCTTTTTACGTTGAAGGAAGTTAACATCCTTTTTATATGTCCGATCTTAATGAAAAGATTAAATAAAAAGCACGAAACTTAATTTATTCGAAACTCCCTTTGATTAACTATTAAATATTTTTTCTTTGCGTTTAGGAGAAAATACGTAGTAAGAGATTTTTTTTAAATGTTTAAATTTAATTTAAAGTTGAAAAATATTAATTTTCTTGATTTGAAAGTTATTTACATGTTAGCTATCAATTATTTTCTATAATCAGTTGCTTTTTTCTTTGATAAAATGCCTTTTTAAAGAATTTTTTTTTTCACTGTTACTAGTAAATATTTTTTATTAACTATAAATATATACAGTTAGGATTCAGAACGTTCGAGTAAAATTTCAACAAGTAGGACAATACATTTTTTATTGAAATATTTTTTTGAATAGGAAACCAGATATCCACTTATTGAGTCTAAAATACGGAATGTCTCAACTCTGAACCGAACGCGGATTTCCGTTTACAACTTTAATAACAATTAAGATATTGTAAGGAAATTTTCAACAGAATTTTCCCTGTATGTAAATTGTGATAATAACCTCTCACGATGATAACCTCTCACGAGAACTGCTGTAAAACCCCTGCGTTCGTATCTAAAAAACACTGAGTATTCCAAAATTTGGAATGTAAGTTGTCACTCACCGAATTACAGTACAATCCCAACATTTCCCATCATTTCATTACATTTCACTTGAAAGGAATAAATTCTGTACACATTTTTGTTATAATATCTTCGCTATTGTTAAATTTGTGAAGGAAATTCCATGATCGGGTTTGGATTGAGACAATAGATCAGTTGATTACCATCCTAGTCCCGTATACAAAAAAAAAAGTTATAGTGTACTTCATCATACCGTAAGGTTTTGCCCATAAATTCTGAATCACTGTGTAAAAACACAAATGTTTCTTAATATAAAAAAAATATAATATAATCACAAGCTAAAATGTATAATAACCTCTCCCGAGTTATCCACCATTCCAAAAATCGTTTTTTATCTTTAGAAACCTCATAAACTCATATATTTTCAAGCTTTGAAGAAGGATTTGTAAAAGACAAACTTTCTTTTACTGCCACTGATTTTCGGAAATATTTCCGAGTAGTTTTTATAGTGTATTAATCAGTTTTCTTAAACCAGAAATATAGGTTTTTCGAATGCTATCAATTCACAAGTAAACATATCCATGTTCAACGAACATGTTTTACAGACAAACATGATAAATTAACACCTTTAACATTAGCATTAAAGTTAATATTATATAGTTAATCTTGCATGTATAAGTTCAGTTACGCAGTTGAAAATGTTTTATTGAGAAGCGATAGAATAGTAAAAAACAGTATACCGGTGTAAGAAAACTGATTAATATGCTATAAAAACTAACTCGGAAACGTTTCCAAAAATCAATTGCAACAAAAGAAACTGTTTTTATAAATGTTTCTTTAAATCTCGGAAATATATTAGTTTCTGAGGTTGCTAAAGATACAGGATTGTCCTTTAGAATCATGGGTAACCCGGAAGAGGTTATTGTATATTTTCGCACATGGAAATATTATATTTTTCTAGACTTAAAAAGCACAGGTCTTTCTTTACAGTGTGTATTATTTTTTATACATATAACTCACTTTCATGTTTCCAATGAACTTTATTTTCTGTGCATCGGATGTAGCGACAAACTTTTTCTTTTGCAATTTTATCAAAACTGGGGAATGTAGGAATATGGTCCGTTGGTCATTTTTTCAAGTAATCCAAGTGGATGCAGAAGTTTACAAAATCTTGCAGGAATGCGCTGTATACTGTTGAATTCATCGGCATCCTTTCGTTGAAGTCAGTTAAAAAAACAGACCAGAAGTAATTGTAGAGGTAAATTATCTTAGTAAATATAGAAATATCTACAAAGATTAATATACAAAGCAAAGTAACCTAATTAGAAGTTAATTTTTTTATTGATTTTATTCATTAGAAAGGGGACTGTGGACATATTAGTATTTAAAAATTTATTATTTTTATAATTGCTCTAGGAAGAACTTTCATAGATACCATCTCGATTCGATGTTTTGATGATTTTACGTCCATCCTATTGGAGTTTTTGTAAAGCTATATGTGTCATCCAAAGAATCCAAATATACCTCATTTGTCAAAATATATTCAGGTATACAAGCTGTAGATGTTGTTAACGATTATCAATACATGCAAACATAATTATACGTTAATTATTTTATTGATTTTTTCATTAGTAAGGGGACTGTGGACACATTAGTATTTAAAAAAAAATCTATGTAGCAATGTTTGTAAGAATTTTTATAATTGCTCTTGGAAGAACTTTTATAGATACCATCTCGATTCGATGTTTTGATGATTTTACGTCCATCCTATTGGAGTTTTTGTAAAGCTATATGTGTCATCCAAAGAATCCAAAGATACCTCATTTTTCAAAATATATTCAGGTATACAAGCTGTAGATGTTGTTAACGTGTATCAATACATACAAACATAAACAGCATTACTCCTTTTTTTGATTTAATTGAATAATAACTAATTAAATAATTGAATAATAACTCATGATTAAACATGAAATCGAGAATCATGTAATTCTGGCAATTTCTTTCATATGCTAGTGGTAATATAATATTTCTTTGGTCCTTTGCTAGATTTTTTTCCCCGAATATTTCAAATTTTCAAAATGATCATTGATCTTCAACAGTGAAGTTTCAAGATGTGAAGCCATATATTTCAAACTTGACCTTTTTACAATGGGAAATTCCGTTTATGTATAAGTTACGACTTCCTATTAGGCAAACCGTGAAGGCAAAGAATTGACAGTATGACAAACGACTTTCCCGCTTTCAATTTTAGCTGCTATAACTTAGAGTTACGTTACACTTTATAAGGAGTCAGCAGAAAATTCATTGGTTGCCTAATGTGACATAAGATTCATGAGTGAAACTTTTGCTGCGATATTGAGTTACAAATGAGCAAATTTAATAATTTAAATCCTACTTTTTAAAAGCGTTAATTAAAATGCTTTGCATACTTCATATTTCTGATAAAAGTAATTTCTGGAGGCATGTATTTTTTTTTTTCTGAGATAATTGAAAGATATAAATTAGTTTGTTAATATAGTCTAAATAAAAATAACAGAAAATTTAATTCGCAGTTTCATTTTATGTGACTTTCCTATATCAGTAAAAAGTTATGTCTTATTAAATCCTTTGAAATTTCTTTACAAAATTATAGAAAAAAAATTTAAGATTGTAAATTATAATCTACTTTCTTTTGTCTTATATAAATTTTCGAAGCTTGAAAATTATAATCAGCTATTCTTTCTTCATATATAAATTATTATTATATACAAGGTGGCCATAAAAAACTGACAGTACTCAGCGTGTTCTGTAACGCGATATAATTGAGAAAATGGAGTAAAATGTTGTAGAAGGATTAAACAAGACGGTGGACGAAGGATTCCGCGAAAAAACAGGGCCACATATCCTCCTAGCAGTGACTTTTGGAACTATTTTATTCGAGGAATCCTTCGTCTTTCGTCTTGTTCCATCAGCCTACAAAATTTAACCCCATTATCGCAATAATACCCCGCTACAGAATAAGCTGAGTACTTTCGGTTTAATTATGGCCAGTTTGTATTTTACGTAACTCACTCTTCTTAGTATAAATTTTAAAAGTTCGAAAATTAAAAAAAAAAAAAAAAAAAAAAAAAAATCATTACTTTTTACTATTAGAAATTATATATATTTTTTTTCTTATCATAAATTTTTGAAGATGAAAATTACATTCAAATTTATTTCTTCTTACATAAATTATTATAAACTATGTGATATTTTTAGTTTTTAATTAAGAATTTTTAAAGATTGAAAATTAAAATCATATTTCTGTCTTCTTAAAATTGTTTTGAGTTTCCATCCGCATAACTTCCTGTAACCCACGTAACTTTCTGGAGTTACCTACCTCGCTATGTCTCATTACATTCTAGATTATGTAAGTTATGCTATCTCTCTGCCAGGACAGTCATATAAAGATTTTAGAGTTAATTGTAGTGATACCTCTCTAAATTAGACACCTAAGTTCCAAAAAGTGATGACCATCCTTGGAAGGTGTCCAATGTATGGAAGTGCATAAAGCATTTTCAGCTCAATTACAACTGTATTTGCATGCTTTTTAAACAATATTTATATTAATCCCTTTAAAATAAAAAATAATCACAAATTAAATTTAAATATATAAAAGGATTTTTTTTTTATCTTAACAAAAGGTACAGTAATGAATACAAAGCAAAACAAACATACGCTGTAAAAAAAAAAAAAAAAAAAAAAAAAAACTGTTGATTGCCAGTACAATTTTCGTTTTTTTTTTTCCGATTATAGGCAGTTCGTGAATGTGTCAGAAACGATGGATTTGTGAATATATCTGACAGATAATGCTAAATTTTCATTTTCTCTAAAACTCTGAGAATTGTTTTATTAATATTACATCCTAAAATAACAAAATTCTTAAAAATACCGAAATTCTACTGGCAAAATACGGTAATTCTATTTAGAGTGTAAAAATATAAAAAATCGCACCCCCTTATCGAAAACGGCAGATTAACTGCACTTTTTAGCACTGTTATCTATCAAAGATATTATTTAATACATAGTTGCTCATTTCCGACGCATTCACGAAATAGTTTTACCGAAGAAGAAAATTCCGTAAAAATACGGAAATTGTACTGGCAATCAAAATTTTCTTTTTCATTTTTTTTTTTTTTTTTTTAAATTACAGTGTAGTGTCAGTTGGGATAGTTGGAAGCAGGGTGTAATTGGGAACACGTGTTATAGAACAGTCTAAACGTAAAAATGTTTACTTAAGAATTGATAGCATTAAAAAAAAAACGATATTTCATTTTGAAAAAACTGATTAATGCTCTTTCGAAAACTACTCGGAAGAGTTTCTTTTTTTTTTTTTTTTTTTTTTTTTTTTTAAAAAAAAAAAAAAAAGAAAAAAAAAAAACAGGCAGCAGAAGAAACTTTTGATTTAAGAATACTACTTGAAATCTCGGAAATCTATTGTTTTTTGAAGATAAAAGACTTTTTTTATTCGGAATTGCGGATAACTAGGAAGAGGTTATATTATGTTTTTGTACATTTTTGTTAAATCCAGAAACATTTATATTTTTTTATGGTGTAAGAATTGCTACAGATACGCTTATTCTATAACGCGAAGTCGTTCTGTTCTATTTTGACATAATACTTATAGTTTCATAGACTTGTGTTAAATAAGAAATGAAAAAAAATAGGCAAAAATACAATTCTTGCTTCTATGCTCTTGGCAAAAGAACGTAGAAAAATGGAAGATATGTCTTTAGAAACATGTTACTTCATACTTTTCTGGAGTAATTAAAAAGTTTCAAATTATTGTCAGATTAAGTTCAATAGGTTATGTAAAATGGGCATGTCTTCTCTTAATCCAAAACGGTAAAATACGAAATTTAGTCAAAATCGTTTGAACCAAGTCAAAATCGTTTATTTACTACAGTGTACGCGAGAAAAAAAACATGAATCGACAACATACACAACGCAAAAAAATAACAAAAAATTACAAAAATTCGTTTATCTTTCTCTATTTTAGTAAAAACATACACGAAGCCAGAGGCAAAGAATATTACTACCTGAGATCAAAAAAGACTTGCAATGTTGCTACACCCAGAAAAAAGTTTTGTTGAATCAACAAAATTTGGTTGACCCAACAAAACTTTTTGTTTAAATATAGGTCAATGGAAATTTTGTTTGAATCAACAAAAAAAAAATTTTTTTTTTGCAATTCCAAAAAAAAATGTTTGTATCGTCAGCAAAAAATGTTTTGTTAATTCAAGTAAAATGGTTCAATTTTACTTGAATTTTGCTAAAACAACCAAAATGCACTCAACAAAACATGTTATGTAGTTTTAATCAATTCCTTTTTCTGGGTGTAATTTTGCAAGATTCTTTATTCAAATATCATCCATTGTTTCCGATTACTAATATTCGCCTTAATTAATCTAGCATTCAATAAGGCGGATATTACTATTCGGAAATTGTGGTAGATATCTGAATTAAAAAAATCCTCTTAAATTGGCAATACTGCAGAAGAGAAAAGAAATTCGCTCATTGGTCTATGAATTCGCGTATTAAGCGAGTTTTTTTGCCTCAAGGGACAGACATGTTCTCGCGTATTAAGTGGTATCGCTTAATAACCGTTCGCGTATTAAAGGTCATATTTTTGCATTAGTCTTATGGGCGATGTTCAAGGATCTGGAAAAATCCGCGTATTAACCGTGAGCGTCCGTAAGCGATGTCCAATTTTGTCTAGAGAAGTTGTATAGAAATTTAAAATGTGTGAGCTTCTGAAAATTAATGTCAAGACTACACACAGAAAAAAGTTTTGTTGAATCAACAAAAATTTGTTTGCCCCAACGAAACTTTTTGTTTAAATATGGGTCAATGGAAATTTCGTTTGAATCAACAAAAAAAATATTGTTGATTTTTTTTGCAATTCCAAAAAAAAAATTTGTATCGTCAGCAAAAAAATGTTTTGTTAATTCAAGTAAAATGGTTCAATTTTACTTGAATTAACAAAATTATTTTTGTTACATAGATATATGCTATGTGTATTTTTAACAATCTATTTTCTTTTTTCAACAAACTACATTTTGTTTCTTTAATCAATAAACTATATTATATTACGAACTTGTTTTGTTTATACTACAAAAACATTTGTTAAATGAACCAATCTACATATGCAATTTTAACTATTTTTTAATTCATTTTCAACAGTGAATTACATTTGTAAACATTGAACAATAACAAGTGAATTTTATCCGGCCTTTTTTTCAAGCGCAAACCGAGAGAATGAAAATCGCCCATGCCGGGAGTCGATCCCGGGTCCTCAGAACAACAGCCTGACGCTTTACCACTGCGCTACCAGGAACGATATCTGAGTTCGGCATTTCTCACTCTTATATATGTCGGAACGGCTGAAATCGCAGCACAAGATGGAATGTCATAAGGAGCACGCAAATTTCTGCGGCAAACATGAGACGACAGTACAAAGCACCGCATACGGCAACACATAGTTAATTTTTTATTCATTTTCAGCAGTGAATTACGCCTGTAAAAAGCAGGATAAAAATTTCCTTGTTATTATTCAAAGATTACAGGCGTATTTGACTGCTGAAAATGAGATAGAGCTATTGCAGAAATCACGAAAACTGCAACATAGCAGCGCCACCTGTTGCGCGATTTAAAGTAAAAAGTAATCAGCAACAATTTATATCAGAAAGTAATTGAATAAAAGGTTTTATTAAATTCCGTGCATTAGTTCTTGAGATAAAAACAGCGAAATCGCGTTCAGGACAACCGGAAGTCGAAAATTTTCATGAATCCAATTCTTTCTTCTTGCAAAGATAGAAGACGGTAATAAATGGGACAGGGGGATTTTTAAAACTACCTTTGTCCGTCCCAGTGAAAAAAAGTTTTAATTACCCCAAAATTATATTAATCATGTAATTATATAGCTATATAAGTCAAATAAATCAAGTTACGTCAGAGAGATATGGCTACTACACAAGAATTTAAATTTTTCAAAAATAACAAAATTTTGCTGGAATTACAAAAATATTGTAAAATTAAAAGAAAAAAATTTTGTTAGTTCAAGTAAAATTGGTGAAATTTTGTTAAAATTTTGTACGAGTGTTAACAATATTTTTTTGTCCAAGCAACAAAACCAATTTTTTTACTTGAACTAAAATTTTGACTAAAACAACCAAAATGTACTCAACAAAACAGGTTTTGTTGTTTTAATCAATTCCTTTTTCTGGGTGTATTTCCCTTATATATTATTATTTCTTTTCTTTTCTGAATTTTTATTCTATTTACTTTCCTACTGATTGCTAACTGGTAAAAAATGAAAGCGCGTTTCAATCTTTTTGAGACACCCTGTACAGATTTATTTATCAATCCTTACATTTTGAGATGATAAAATAGTTTAATGCGTAAAAACATTTAGGATATTTTTTTTTTCCTTTGAAAAAATAAAAAGTATTTCTAAAAGTAAGCGAAAAATTTCCTCAATTGAAAAACCTAGTGTTATATATTTTTAATCCTTAAAGATGAAATTTTAGAGCCCTAATCTATCTTTGAGACATGGTGTAACATGAAAGGCTTTTTTTCCAATAACTTGAAGTAAATTTATTTTCGATATTATAGAAAAAAATTAAGAAAGCTTCGGAGAAAACCACAAATATCCCCTTAAAGAAAGAAAGGAAAAATAAACTATATCACTAAGTTTTATTTTTTTTTCTTCTAATTTATCTTTCTCAAATCTAAAACCGTCATAGAGGGCAAAAGAATCTTTAAAAATCAATGTCTTGGAGACAATTTTAGAACAGTAATCCATCTTAAATAGAATATAACAAGAATGGATTTCAGCTACAAAACAACCTCTAGATATTTTTCTTCTTTCTTCTATTTGAAATAAGATTCGGGAAGGAAACCGGAGTTCTGAAATTTCACAAGTTGAATAAGAGTTTAAAAATATATATGCCCTTTAAAATTTCTGTTTAAAGGAGTTAAAAAAATTACTTTAGACTAAAATAGATCGAAATTCTTGTTGGTAAATGGGAGAAAATGTTATAAGTCTTTAAAAATAATGTAAAAATTATTATTAGTTGAAAAACATAGAAACGGCAAAAGAAAACTTTTACTTAAAAGCGTAATTATATATGTTAGCACAATCTGATTCTAAGCATAAACATACTCTTGAATAAAATTGTTCGGATAAGTAGTGCGGAGTTTAGTTGGAACTTTTTTTAATCTTCTTCTGAGAGTATTTAAGTTTAAATAGAGACCAAAACTGAATATTCTTGTAGAAAAAACAACTGAATTAATTGAGTTTACGGTGTTAATTGCTATCAGGCAACTGTACACTGTTAACTGAGTAACACTTAAAAATTATAAAACAGAGAATGATAACAAAATACCAGAATTTTGACAAGAAAAATAATTAATTCCTGTGTTAATTGTTATCAGGAAACTGTACACTGTTAACTGAATAACACTTAAAAATGATAAAATAGAGAATGATAACAAAATACCACAATTTTGACAAGAAAGTTAATTTACTGTAAATTCTAAGAAACGTGACCAAGACAAATCACCAGTATAAAATAAATGCCTAATACATTGTTTTGTCAAATCAAATCAATGTGTTGGGCTCCTGTGTAAAGATTGCTGTTAGTCCCTCTTTACACTTTCGTAATTCTTTTCATACTGGTGATTTGCCTTGGCCATGTTTCTCAAAATTCCAGTTAATTAATTTCCTTTTCAAAATTGTAGTATTTTGTTATTATCATCTGTTTTACCATTTTAAGTGTTACTATGTTAGCAATATACAGTTTCTTGGTAACAATTAACACAGAGAACCCAACGATGAATTATAATCAGATTTTAATTACAATATCGTATGGTGTAGAACTAAAATATAGCCATTATTTAGCAAATAAGAAACTAAAATTGCTCTTAGTGAATATTTACTTCTTAAACTTGAACATTATTTCAAATGTCAAGTTTTTAGCTATAACAGTGTCAAAGCAATCGTAATATCGATCTTGCACCTGCTTGGGTGCAAGGGAGCAAAAATAAAATAAAATTAAATTAAATAATAATAAAACATTGATTTTTATTCGACTAAAGAGCACCAAAAATTAGACAATAGTTATTGAGAAAACATTAATTATTAGAAAATAATTATTGTAAAAATTTCTGTATCATTATTAACTTTCACACTTTTATTCTGAGGTATACTTCTTGATAAAATCCATTTTTAATTCCTTGGTGAAAGAAAAAACATAATATGTATTTGTTTTGTCATTATTGTGCCCTGTCTATTATTTCTTAATATATGTGCCAGATAAATTATAAATATATAAGTGCTTTTAATGATAAGGAAATTTGTGCATTTTTTCCCTAATTGAAAAAATATATACATTCTAATTTTTTAATACGTTTTAATTGAATAAGAGTCAGCGTTTTTTTTATTTGTTTTGTTAATTGCAATTTTCGCCAATCGTTTGAAATGCTCTCAAAATCTTTTGTAGAGCCATATATGTTATCTGTTGACTTTTGTACACACTACCTATTAAGCTAAAAGGCAACATAAAACTCACTTGCAGCAATTACCAAACGTAAACGACAATGTATCTTTTTTTTCGTAGCCCTGTATATGAATTTATTTATATTCCACAAACTTCTGTCAGTCTACTAAGTATAGTTCAGCAGGAAAATGCGTAAACACAATTAAAAACTACCCTTAAGCAATTCACTCCCATAGTCTGTAGTACTTACGAATTTCATTTGTGTAGCCTTGTATATGGTCAACCGAGTTTATGAACATACACGTACTATGGAAAAAAAAAGTAAAAAATGCAAACCAAAGTTGAAAACGCACTTATCATACATAGACTGTAAATATCGCACATGTACTGTAACCAATATCTTTTGTGTGTCCCTGTAAATAAACGCAATGCATACAAGAGAGAAAATTTGTAGTGCACCTCAGTAATGCATATAATTTTCATTATGTTTGAAATAGTGAAATATCACTAAATTACACTGCAGACGATTTTTCCCCATAGAACAATGTGTAACAGAATTCTTTTGTTTGATTCTGTAAATGAATAATAAATGCTTTGGACTCCATATTATACAAAAAGCATGTTTTAATGCGCTTCATAGTTATACATCAATTTCATTATGTTTTAAATGACGTAGTGTCATCAAAATGCGCTTGATCCGATTATTCCCCATTTACTGTAATGTAACGGAATACTTTTGACTGTCCCTGTAAAAAAAAACTATAAGTGCTACACAGTTCTGTTAAAATAGAATACATGCTATAGTAAACGACAATAACATACAAAAATTTCAGGACAATCGAAGCATAGTTACGGGAGTTAGAGCATGGACAGACGGCAGACGGCAGACAAACCGAAGTCATAAACACTTTTCAATTAGGTTGGAAAGTGTTAAAAAGCATTAAACATTTATGAAAGTTTCAGATTATATCTTTCGATAAAACTTTGAGCTGCAATTCTTTTAAGTTCTGTGATTATCTGTAGATATTTATACATAACAGATACAAGAGAACTTAACTGGATTTTAAGTCGAAGATTTGTAAGAGACGAAGTACCAAAATTTTAATGCAACAAATATAGTTCACTTAATACAGTGCAATTACAATGCAAAACAGTTACATACATTACGATCACAATGATATTATAATTACTGTATAATGTAAGACAATTACTACTTAGCAATGATGATTGGGCTTAGTGATTTAACTTGATTTCAAGATCTATTGCCTGGTAATATCTCCTGATTTCAAGAATTTTTCAAATACTTTTCAACGACTTAAAAATAAAAATTTTGTTCTAGAAATTCAGAAAGAGGGGAGGGGGGGTGTTTTTAATAGTGTTTTTATTATTCGCAAGACTATTTAGTATATTTTATTAGCTACAATCAGTTTTATCATTAACATTTCAATCGTACCCTCCACTCTTTTTTAGCACTTTCCAACATAGTTGAAAAGCATTTATTTAACACTTTCCAACATTGTTGAAAAGTATTTATATGACTTTGGTTTGTCTGTCTTCCGTCTGCCGTCTGTCCGTGCTCTAACTGTCATAAATATAATCGGATTGTCACGTAATTTATGTAAGTTATTGAGGTTTACCATGGCGCATTCGCTATTGAAAGTGGGGTGTGTAACATTTATAGTTTGTTTACAGGGACGCTCAAAAGTATCCCGTTAGTTATTGTCTATGGAGGAAAATTGTTTTCTCTGTATTTTAATTATGTTAGACTTTTTCAAGCATAATGAAATTGATATGTATTTCTGAGCTGTACCAAAAACTTTTTTCAGTAGAATATGGAGTGTAAAGCATTTAAAATTCATTTACAGGGTCACATAAAATTATTCGGTTACATAATGGTCTACGGGGGGAAATTGCTTGCAGCGTATTTGACGAATATTACACTATTTCAAATATAATGAAATTTAGATACATTATTGTGATGCACTAGAAGATATCTTTTGTAAAATATGACGTGCATAACAGTTATCTTCCACTTAAAGAGACACACAAACAATTTCAGTTAGAGAACTGACTATGAGCGATAAATTCTTGTATTCTTTTTTAAGTTTAATTAGTTTTTTACGTACTACGTGGTGTGTATAATTTCCGTATATTATATAGAGGGCTACACAAAAAATTTCGTAATTTTATGAGCGTGAATTGATTAAGGGTGTTTTTTAATTGAATTATGCATTTTCCAGCTGAACTATATTTAATATACTAAGAAATATTAAAGCACATAAACAATACGTCTGATTATTTTTTAAGAGTACAATTTAAGAACATCTTAATTCAGACACAATTGAATAATATAACCCAACATGAGTGAAAAATAGACCTGTGCTAGGACTCGAACCTGGGACCTTCAGCGTAACATGTTCTTGCTCACTTGAATCACTGAGTGTAATTATGTTTAATTTGTAATTACGGAGCGATGAATATTTATTAATTCATCATTCCTATTGTCATCTCCTGCTGCATGATTTGGTGTTTCTTTCCAACATGTATAAATGTGAGAAATTGCTTGTCTAGGACACCGACCAGGGTAGCTCAGTGGTCAGAGCAACAGCACGTTACGCTGAAGGTCCCATGTTCTAGTCCTGGCCCAGGTGAATTTTTCACTCATCATGGGTTATTGTATTTAATTGTGTCTGAATTAATATGTTCTTAAATTATATTAAGTGATGTTTGTAGAAAATAAATTAATTCATATACAGGACTATGCAAAGAACTGGGTACATTACCGGCTACGGATGATTATTTCTGAAATTACGTTTTCAGTTGTTTCGTGTTTCTAAATTGTTTACTTAAGATATCTTCTTTCACCTTATTAAACGGCGTGAAGATCTATTACAGTATTCTGGGATTGTTGGAACACGTTTCATAATCTATGCTTGACGCAGGATTTTTCCTTCCTTGTGTTTTCTTTCATGCAGTTTCATGAGTTTCTCGCAAACCCACCTGAGTTAGATATTTTTACGACACTTGATTATATATGAATAGATTATCATATTAAATTACATAGATATATTAATACTGAAACAGCATAAGTATCCTACGATACAGGCCTATATATGACATATAAATTTGCTTTTCACTATATATCATGCAGACCTTCTCCAATACAGTCGAGTTGCAGATTAATATGCACTTTCAGTGTGTCTCGCTGAACTTTAAAATACAATACTGAGCATTCATATGCAAAGATATGTAAAAATTCATATACACATAGATCAGTTCACAACAGAATCTAAATCAAACTTTTCGACAGTCTATTTCAGTATTTCAAAACTCCAAATCTTTTTTTTTCTATCTGAAAAGCATATGAGAAGAAAGAATTGTAAAAGTCACAGAAGGCAAAACTCCGAATGCTCTTTTTTATTTATTTATTTTTCTTTATGCGAGAGAAAAGAAAGCAATGTTTGGGTTTTTCGGTGCATTTCAAAGTCACATACTGTCTTCTTACTTTTCTCAATTTTTTTTCAGAAACAATATTTTTTCCCCACTGTTACATCCTTATTCCAAAAGCAGCGAGGATAATATAAGTCTAAAAACTGGGATGTCAGGCAAATCTTTCTTTACTAACTTTTTTTTTTTTTTTCTCTTTTAGCAGAGATTTCAGGAATTTTTTCCATACTCTTAGATAGATTTGTCCTTCAAAAATGATGAACTAGAGCATCTTGTTTTTGGAATATTCAAAACGTTTATGTCGAGAACCATGACGTAAAATCATGTTAGAGTGATCATAAAATATGAAAATACAAAACAATTTCGAAATATTTTCAGAAAAATGTACAAAAAGTAACAGATGACGATTCAAAAAAGTCTTTAACAAATAACAATCGATAAATGCATAAATAAATTAGTTTAAATTAAAGTCTAATAATGCTTAAAGTGATAAAAAACATAACACGGAATATTTAAAATACCTTTTTAATGTAGATGATATATGTTTCGTTCACACTATCAGTGACATCTTCGGATTTAAATGATAAATACAATATTCTCGCATATTTTTGTATTTATCAATATTTATCATATATATCAATTTTTTGTATCTATCAATTTATTATATATTATATTTATCATTTAGATCCGAAGATGTCACTGATAGTGTGAACGAAACATATGTGATCTTCATTAAAAAGGTATTTTAAAAATGTCGTGTTATGTTTTTTATCACTTTAAGCATTATTAGACTTTAATTTAAAGTTAACAAGTGATTGTATTATATTATTTATTAAATTAGTTTCTACAATTTATTATTTAAACTAGTGGAAAGCCCATTATACAGGCAGCGTGCGTGTCAAATGACAAATATTTAAAGCGTATATCAATAACCAACTCATAAATATTAGCTGCTATAAAACAATTGCTGGTCATGTTTATAGTACCTTTTATGTACATTTTATACACATTTTATAGCTACATTTTTTAATAACGTGAATTAACCTATATTATTCTCAAATAAAAAGAAATGGTGCATTTAGTACTTGTCGCGAATTAAACAAAAATCATGCACTCGTGACATCATAATTCCCTTTTATATTTTAACAGAATAATAAGGCTACTATAATTTGTGACTCGTGCTGTAGTCAGTATACATACCTCAGGACACATTGCCGTTATCATTATCTTTTTACGCGTGAAGGTTTCGCTATGGTACTCCATTGTGAAATTTGGTAATTTTGGAAATTCAATATTTGAAAAACGGCATGATCGTTAAATTTGAAATTTATATCAAGAAAAATACAATGTTTTACCTTTCTAACGCAGTTTGTCTAACAATTTTCTGACAAATACTTTTGGAGCTATTAATTTTTTCAGTAACTTCAAATGTTTCATTTCCCGAGATTAATCTGTGGCAACGATTAGCAAAAAACCCAGTCGTCAGCAACGCATAGCTTTTTATTAAAGAGGATATCTATGTAAGCATACATGTATGCATACAAACAAGTACATACATGCATGTAAATCTATAAACTGAGCTTGATTTCCGAATGGTTCAATAAATGTTCATGTTATTTGCATCAACGTACCTTTATGAATCATTCTAGTCTGAAATGAAATATTTAAAAAAAATTACTAAACACGTTCGCTACCGAAGAAGTATACGTGGCGTCGCTTAGTCACTCATTTGACGTTCCATTTTTATTCCAAAATTACGAATTCATACCGGAAATTTTGAAAGAATAATTTTTAATTTATGTAATCATTAAATAAATCAAATCATTAAATAAATAAATATATCATTTAATAAATCATATATTGCTATTAGTATTTTCTTGTATGAATTTGAAAATTCTCAATAAAATAAAATTCAGTTAATTTTAACCCGGTAGTGAACGTGTTAAGAAGGTTGGTCGGTAAAATATCAAAATACCCTCGCTAATATTAAACCTAAGGACGTGCGATGCATTCGTATTTTTAAAATATCTCCTCGCGAAATTAATATTTTAAACTTCTTTTTTCTGTGTGCCCGTCTTAAAGGATGTCTCCTTTTTTTAGCTGTCAAAATATTTCTAAAATTTATACTTAATTTTATTTGAAGTGTCAAACTCTTACTCAGTTTCGCTGAGATTTTAACATATAAAATAGTGAATTAGGTACATATTTTAGAAATATTTTGACAACTAATAAAAAAAGAGACATCCTTTATGAATAGTACACAGAAATAATAAGTTTAAAGTATTAAGTTCCTGAGGATATATTGCAAAAATACAAATGTATAGCACGCCAATAGATTTAACATTAGGGTCTAAGGGAATTTGAGATCTGACTGACCATGGCATTAATACTTGCATACAGCATCTATAAATCTGACTCGTTAGATATTATGTTAATGCTCAAAAATTTATGAAGGCATTTATAATCATACTTTATTTTATTTAGAGATGGAATTTAAATTTTTTTTAATTCTAAATATCACAAAAAAAAAAGAACGAAAAATCATGCATCCATCATAGATCATGAAACACTTTCCAGCAGTAAAAGAATATTATTAAGAAATTTAATTTTTTTCATACGATGAAATGAGATATCTAAATAGGCAATTTAAAAATTACATAACTCGGTAAAAAGCCATTTTTAGCAATTGCTGTTCATAAACGAAGTCTTTCGATGTATATGATCTTCAGAATTTATAAAAAACACGTAACACACTAAAAATTACATAAAATTGCATATCACAGGGGAAAAAGCACGTCTAGCAATTTGCGATCATAGTCAGTCTTTTAACCGAATTCTCTTGTGCGTCTCTGTACATAAACAATAAGTCCTACGCACTCCATATTCTATAGAAAATAAGTTGTATTGGACCTTAGTGATCCTTTTAAATTACATTATGTTTCAAGTATCATGATATGTTCAAAATGCACCGCAAATGATTTTTCCACATAGATCATAGTGTACAGGAATTATTTTGTACGTCCCTGTAATTGGACTATAAGTACTATTAATTGCATTACTCCAGTAGAAGCATGCTGTAGTCCACCTTAGTAATACATATTAACTTAATTATGTTTGAAATATAATAACATCAATAAAATGCGCAGCAAACGATTTATTCTCATAGACCATAATGTAATGGAATACTTTTGTTTGTCCCTGTAAATGAACTATTAATGCTACACACTTCATTTTCAATAGCGGACATTCTATAGTAAAATTCAATAATAATGTATAAAAACTTCATGACAATTTGACAATTCGAATATATTTACGAGAGTTAGAGCACAGACAAACAGACAAATCGAATTCATAAATCATTTTCAACTACGTTGGAAATTGTTAAAAAGAGGCGCGGTCTTTTGAGGATCATGTAAAGTAGAAAACATACTGACGTAGCGAAAAAAACAGTTTGAGTATGATCGGGTTAGAATAGCGGCATCATAACCGGAATGTCTGGGCTCAAGGTTACACTGTATTATTTATTGAAAATTGAATATCGACCAAAATACATATTGCAGTATACAAGTCCAGAGATGTCCAGGTTTCCCAAAAAGGGAGGGATCTTTTTTTCAAATTAAATAATTTGAAAAGGTTAACGATAGAAATGCCCTGTTTGCTGCATTTTTATTAGAAAAGCAATACGTTTTTAACCATTCAATTTCAAAATTAGTTTAAAATTTTGCCAGTAGGTGGCACTGTAAGCTGAAAAAACTGAATGATAACATTTTTGGAATATCCGTCATTTTCAACAATATCATTACGTAGTCTCATAACAAAACTAGCCGATACCCGTGAGCCGTACCCGTCTCATCAAGAATGTCCTCACATGCCTTACAAAAGTATTGTTCCATTTTCGCGAAACTTTGTGTGTTTTGTAGGTAAACTTTGTCCTTTAGTGACCCCACAAAAAGAAATCGCAAGGATTCAAATCTGGCGAATACTGTCATTTAGATTTTTCTACTTACAGCGCCACCTGTAAATTTTAAACAAATTTTGAAATCACTTGGTTAAAAATTTATTGCTTTTCCAATATATAAATTCAACAAACGGGGCATTTCTATCGTTAACCGTTTTCAAATTATTTAATTTTAAGAAGTGTCACTTCTTTTTGGGACATTCCTTGTATAAAGAAGCAAAAATTAAAATACATATATAGATGTTCTAAATCCAGAGTTAAGACGTTAGAAGTTTACTGTTATCCTTCAGAAATTAGCATTCTACCAAATGAGAATAGTTTTAAATAGATTTAATTGCAAAGTTTCTATTTGATAAAAAAAAGACATCTTATTCTGTTGATTTGAATAAAATGCCATATTAATGTCCCATTTTTTTTAAAGATGCAACAGTTATATTTATTAAATTTTATTTAATTTGATTTGCGGAAGCAATTTCAATTTTAGTTTAGTCAATATCAAAACAGGAACAGAAAGAAACCCAAGAATTGGTCTCCAACATATTTAGGTTTATATTATTATCCCAGGGACAAAACTATATACTACAAACCGACCATACTCAAAACAAATCTATTTACCATAAATGCAAGTATGAATATAAAAATAAAAATACGAATATAAAATATAAAATACGAATATGGTATAAAATCACGGATTAAAAAATTTAAATTAACAGCATATGTTATATGCATGTTTCGACAATTTCTAAGAAATTCAAATTTTATAGGTCTTTCATAACTCCATAAAATAAATGCAACATTCATTAATACGAGTGCAGTTTTTTACACAGGATTATTAACAGGATAAATTTAATTAAATATTTCGTTACAAAGTTTTTCTGTCTTTACCTCGACTGACAAAAATAAATTTAATAATCACCAAGAAAGACTTTAATCCTAGTTGCAAATATACCTAACCATAGGCACATCCATACACATACATATCTTGTAATAAAAAAATCACAACATAAATATTGTGTTAAAAAAAAGGGAGAAAAAAGAAAATAATTCATCTTTTTCTACTATTTATAAGTGCTTCCAAGCATCGTTCTTCCTAATCACATCTAAGGCAAGTTCCGTCTAAGCATAATTCTGGTATTTTCTAAGTCCGGGGCGTTTTTAGAGAATGAATAGTTATTTCATTATATTCAAAAACTGCATCTACGATTTAGTCTCTACAAAGTCAATGTGCATTAGAAGATTAGATTCTGAACAAACGCAGAGCACTCGGCGGGAAATTCCCATCAATCAGGGGCTGCAATTCTCAAGACTAAGAAAAATAATTTGTAAAATATTATCTCTGGGAAAATTTTTCATTGGCTTTCATTTTGTTAGAAGCAGTAAATAAAATAATTCATGGCAAATAATACATACTTACATTGTATAGAATTTTTTTTTTTTTTAGATAAAACATGCTTCCGAAGAAAATATTTAGTTTGGAACTGAATTTATCTTAAGAAAGGGCAGTTTGTGAAATCTTACATAAATTTAAAGGAAAGTTGCAAAAATAAGCACCACATATGATTTAATATATTTTATCGATATTTTAATATTGTTTCTCAAAATATGTAATTAATGTTGTAATAAATATGTAATTAACGTTGTCGAAAATTCAGTGTCTAAACATATAGTAATTAAGACTATGTATAACATTAACTTGTTTACTTAGATTCAGCCTTTTTAAAATTATATAAAACTAGCTTACCCGCTCGGCGTTGCTCGGGTCCGTGATAATAAATTAAAATAAATGGCAAGTTTATATGATTTTATATCTTTAATCCGATTTTGTATGAAATTATTGTTTTTTCAGTGACATTCAAAAGGATAATGCTTATTTATTCATCAACAAAATTGTGTAATTATGATCCATATTCTTACTCAATGATAAAATTTAAAAAGTGATATATTTATTTTTAATAATTTATATTCCATTAAAATATTACTTTAAACATATTAACATTTTGCATGCGCCCCTGGCGGTGGAAAGTAGAACTAAAATCTCTTAGGTGATAGAAATCAAGTCGAATGAGCCAAATCTCGTCGTAACTGGACCCATAGAGAGCAAGATAAGATTGCGCCCCTTACGGTGGGAGGTGGAACTAAAATATGTAAAGCTATCGATATCAAGTTGAAAGAGCCAAACCCTGTCGTAATCGGGCCCACAGAACCCGCGATACTTTGAAATGAAATTTTGAAAAATCTGAAGATATTTTCGAAAAGAGTGGTATATACAACTCATACATTTACTTTAATGTTATAGACTATAGAAGGTGATTATTAAGTTAATTATAATGTTTGGAATCAGTTTCGTTGAAATCCGAAATATAGTTGTTGAGTTATGTAAACGGGTCGTAGTTAGAGAAAAGCCTTGAGGGGGGGGGGGGGAGAGATGAGACAGTTTTTTGTCAAGTAACTACCAGACTACCGGAGTACTTGCTCAAAGAAAGGGACTCGTAGAAAACTGGAAAGAAAAATTTGCTGAAATTACTATTCTAAAATAGTGGTATATCTATACATAACAGAAAGTAAACGCTACAGATGAAGCTAAAAGAGTTAAATTTTTTAAATAGAATTAGTTCTATCGAAATAAGAGCAGTAGATGTGTATAAAAGGGTGTGTTAAAAGGAATAACGGAAAAAAGCACCGCCAAGAGGCGTGCAGTGAAGTACAACTGAGCCCGATATGAGATATCATCAGAACTATTATTAACTGACTTCCAAAGAAAGAGGTTATGTAATTTTATATCTGTCTGATTTTCATACCCCGTTTCTTTCTTTTGTTGGACAAGTCTCTTTCTGCAGGTGGTCCCGTTCTAAAAAGAAAAAAAAAACTGCCCCGAAAAAAATTGCATTTATAGAGCCCGATATGAGGTATCATCAGAACTATTTTAACTGACTTCCAACGAAGGGAGTTATGTAATTTTTTTTATTTATATGTCCAAGCAAAACTTTTGAACGGTTGGACCGATTTTCATACTCTTATATATATATATATATATATATATTTATTTATTTTTGGAAAGGTCTCTTTCTGCAGGTGGTCCCGTTCTATGTCTTTTTTGGTATCAACATTGATCAACTTACTTGACTTGCCTTTATATTTTTACATATTTACGTCATTTTTACAACCTGTTCGTTAAATGAACCGGTATGCAGACTAACATTTCCTTGTATCACTTTTCAAGTGCAATGTATACTTTACATCTATGCATTTGTACATTACGACTATAATCTAATGTTTCAAGTTTTTCGACGTTATCTCTTAGTTTATTAATTTAGTTCTACATGCATTGTGATATATTTAATAAATCACTATTACTGCTGTATAAAATAGAATCTGTATATATATCAGTGAAATTTGATATTAACATATAATTTGAAACTTAAAATAGTAACTGAAATGAATGTATTACTCACGTAACTCTTATCTTGTTATATGTGTGTGTGTTTTTATTTTTCATAGTTAGGGTGAAACCCCCAGTTATTGACACCTGACCAGTAACTGACACTTGAGGGAAAATCTAACTCAAATAAGCATTTTGTTGTAAAATTCTGAAAAGAAATGCCATCTAGTGGTAAATTAGACACTTATTATTTTGGAGTCAATGTATTCACCACTAGAGGAAATTCAATGAAGAAGAAACTTTTGAGAATACAAAAAGTGTCATTTTGAAGCAACTATCTTATTTCTAAATTTAAGGAAGTGTTTTTCAAATCTATTTGTAATGCAACCATCCTAAACTTTTTTTTCTTGAAGTTATACTAGTAGAAATTAGTTTAAAGATGCATATGATATATTAGGGTCATGATTTAGGATTTATGGTTATTTAATTTAGCTTAATGGGGTGTGCCAATTATTTGTTCCTAGAATTTCATTTTACCAGTCTCTGACAGAGGTGTTAGTTATTAGTTATATTAAATAAAATCGAAATCTATTATTTGAACTGTTTAAAAATGCATGATAATAAATTAAATTTATCTTGTACTAAACACCATTAAAATTTAAGTTGTTTTACCAGTGTATGACACCAGATGTCTGTTACTGGTTCATTAATATCAGTTATTGGATATTTGCATTACTAATACTGCAGTACTAAATTTTAGTGCTATATAATCTTATATATTCTGTATCCCTAATAATGCAGTACAGCTTACTAAATCCCACTTTTTATAATAAATGTTAATGTATTTTGTTTTTATAATAAAAAATGCAGTTTTTTTAAAGCATTTTAATCTTTTTAAATAGAGTGTCAGTCACTGGTTCACTTTGTGTCAGTTATTGGTGTTTCAAAATAGGGATGGTGTCAGTTACTGGAGTTTTTGACCATATTTATAAATAAAAATTAATTTTTAATAATAAAATGTATAATTTTTCAAAATTTTAGCAACAATATTTTTTAATATATCTCTACTATCCTTTCAAAAGCAAAGATAAGTATAAAATAGATTTAATTTTTTGTAATAGTGATTTGAACAAGAAAGAAGCCTTAAAGTGTCAGTTACAGGAGGTTTCACCCTATATTCTTTATATATATATATTTCTTAATGTCATTTTCCATGTATTTACTATCCTTATTCTTCCTCCAAATGTCTTTATATACTTCAAATTTATAATACAGAAATTGATTTTAAGATGAGAACGCAGATGGACTTAATTTATAGTGAAATCTCATATTACCATGTAATAGTAAATTAAATTTACAAGAGGTTAAATTATCTGAAATGAATGTATTACTCATGTGAATCGGAGAATAAATTTATTAGAAAACTATATCATATTTCTAGGATAACTGCTAGACGCATTAGAATTTCTCACGCTACATTCGAGTGTAATTTACACATTTGCCCAATCGTAACTTTCTGCATATTCCAAAGAGAAGCTAAGCATTTTACTAATAGGGAGTACTAAGCTTCCTTCAACGTCAACTCGAGCATATCTGTCCTTTAGTACTCGAGAGAAATTAATGCACACGCTATAACAATATCCTGTTCAGAAATTGTTTATTTCGCTCCGTTGAACCTAGATGAAGATGCTCATATTCGTAATCGAATCCCCTCCTGTGAGATTAGTTTAAACTGCTCTGCCGATGAAGGCAAATTTATGCATCAAAATAATTAACTAGCTACTCACGTTACCATCTCGTGAAGATTTCTAAGTTAAAATTTACAATTTTTCGTTTAGGTGTTACATAAAAGGTATCATAGTGAAATACAGTCGAGTCTCGCTATAACGAACTTCCATATAACGAATTTTAATAGGAATGGTCATTTTTCCCGATGATTAGATAAAAAATAATCTATATATAACGAAAGATCTAGCTCCATATAATCTATCTCCATGCATCAAAATAATTAACTAGTTACTCACATTACCATCTCGTGTAGATTTCTAAGTTAAACTTTACAATTTTTCGTTTACGTATTATATAAAAAATATCATAGTGAAATACAGTCGAGTTTCTCTATAACGAACTTTCATATAACGAATTTTTAATAAGAATGGTCACTTTTTCCGATGATTACATTAAATATATAGTCTCTATATAACGAAAGATCTATCTCCATGCATAAAAATAATTAACTAGCTACACAAAATTCCAACTCGTGAAGATTTCTAAGTTAGATGTTTTAATTTTTCGTTTACGTATTATGTAAAAGGCATAATAGTGAAATACAGTTGGGTCTCTCTATAACGAACTTCCATATAACGAATTTTTAATGGGAACGGTCAATTTTTTCCTATGATTACATAAAAAATAATCTCCTTATAACGACAGATCTATCTCCATATACCGTATTTTTCAAGAAATGTTTCTTAACTTGCTCAGAAAATGCGTTAAAACTACGTGGCATCGATTTTCCTACGCTGATTCTTGGATTATCTTTCAAAGCTGAATACCTCTATCTTATTCTTTATTTTTTTATCAAGTTCATTTTCACAAAAGAATTGCGAAATTAGTTTATTTGCTATTATTGACCTTGAAAATATCGCCGATTGAGCGTACGAAACTTGTTGATCTGTTTATTAAAAAGGTAAAATAATCTCCATATAACGACAGATCTATCTTCATATACCGAATGTTTCAAGAAATTTTTCTTAACTTGCTCAGAAAAGGCTTCAAAACCACGTGGAATCAATTTTCCTTCGCTGATTCTTGGATTATCTTTCAAAGCTGAATACCTCTATCTTATTCTTTATTTTGTTTATCAAGTTCATTTTCACAAAAGAATTGCGAAATTAGTTTATTTGCTATTATTGACCTTGAAAATGTCGGCGATTGAGCGTATGAAACTTGTTTATCTGTTTATTAAAAAGGTATTTACATTATAAGCCTTTATGTATACTGTTATCACTTTAAGCATATTCATTTCTACTTTAATGATAATAAATGATTTTCTTATGTAATTCTGCATTACTTGTTAAACTCTGAAAAATTTTACCAAAAGTGTACTAGTTTTGAAAGCGAAACAACCAAAAATTACAGCTTTCGTCATCTAAAACAAATGTTAATTTTCCTGGCGCGTTTTTTTTTATTGTTCTTGTAAAAAAAAAAAAAAAAAAAAAAAAAATTGTTATATAAAATAATTCGTTGTAAGGAATAACGAAAAAATTCCTATTTAATGTGTAAATTTTGAAAAGAGAAAATTGTTTTTGAGTTGTTTAATTAAGATTTTGAAATGATATTGATCTAACTTGATATTGTACTTTTTAATTAAACGCTTTCAAAGCGGAAAATACACACTGCTTTGAAAGCATGTTTTACACACATTAAAAAGAATGTTTTGCGTTATTCTCTATACAACGAATTATTCTATATAAGGAATTTTTTTTTACTAGAACAATCGATTTCGTTATAGACTCGACTGTATGTTATTGTAAATTTATGTCGACTGTATAACGTAGACAAGACATCGATAAAACATAGAAATAAAAATTGCATTAAAATATAGTGAAACCAACATAATGGAACTACCCCCCAAAACTCCAAAACTCGACATTTTATGATTTGTACATCAGGAATTTCAACGTGGATAAAATCTCATTAGCTGGCCATGTTTCTGTAGACATCCTCTGAAGGGGAGATGCCAGTGTAATACCTTCTAAAATTAAACAAAGAAAAAAATTAGAGTAAAGAAATCTACTTTTGTTTCGTTTTCAACGCCATCTTGCTTCACGCTCTCTTAAATAAAACAAAGCTACCGTTCTAACAAATAACTTATAAAAACATTTAAATACGTTTTTTTTTTCTTTTTTTCCTTGGGCATTGTACAATCGTGTGAAAAAGAAGTATGTGCTTTGATAACATTTAGACTTTGATGTATACATACAAAATATAGTTAAAAGGTTGAAATTTTTATATCGAGAGCCCAGAAACAAATCAGTTCAAATCATTTTTTTTTCTTTTTCAAAAAATGAGTTAAACATTGCAAACTTTTTGATACGGCGATAACTTTCTGTTGTCTGTTGAAATAAGTCGCTCGTATTACAATTTGAAAGTAATAAGAACTAGTTTCGGTGTATCGTTTTAGTATGCAATTTTATTGTTATTTATCCCACCTTTGAGAAAAGACCCTGTAGAGTTAAGGTTAATTTCTTATCATGCAATATGTGTTTTTTAATCTTTACAACAGTAAATAGTTTTTGCAGTAAAATAGCGCATATATATATTTTTTCAGTTGACTTTTAAACATTTTAAACATCTATACAACATTTGTTGACTTACAACGAATTACTTTGTCTTTGGCATCTAAGCCAAAAACGCAAGATATGCAAGTTTTAGCAATTTACGTAGGGGAAGTCTTATTGATCTTCATTAATTGCTCAATTGAATATGTCCCTTATTTCTTTCCTGTTACTCGAAAAAAATTCTACATTAATCACTTGTGAAATTCTGGTATTTTTATGTTAGATGTGCGCAGGTGAAAAATCGCCAAATATTGTTTACATTGCCATCATTCGTAATGCATTCATGTCATTTAAGATGTAAACCTTTCACTCATTTTATCTAAAATAGATAGCTTTCAATTAAAAAATATGTATCATACACACTTAAAATACATGAATCCGACACCGTTAAAATAAATACATTTAACTCATTTCATTTAAAATAAATAAATAAATAATATGAAGAAATAGAACCATAAATTAAAGCATTTTATTTCAACATTAAAGCATTGTTTCTAATTTCCACGTGCGAAAAATAAAAGCTGCTCTTGGCGAGGAAGAAAAAATGCTCTTGGAGAGATTTGCACCAGGCTAATATAAAAGTTCCGAAATTCTTTAAATTTTAATATGCGTATAAGCTAACGTTTTAAAGAAAAATAGAAAACATTTACTTATAGTATTACATCTTTCGTGTTTTTTTAATAACCTTGGTTACTTTGAAATAGTGTAAGATCATTAAAATGCTCTGAAAACGATATTTTTGACATTGACCTTAATGTCAGTTTAAAAAAATTATAAGTTGTCTTAAATGGAATAAGTGTTTTTAAAATTCAATTCCAAGTAAATGGTGACACCTGTTAAAGTTATTTTTCTAGGGGTGTAATTCTTAAAGCGAGGAATTTCTTTACTATGCTTTCTAGCGTTAGTTCCAAAATCACCGATGGATGGCGCTTTACTACATAAAAGTGTAATGCGGTTTAAAATAACCTTGTAATATCAAAACGTGAATCTTTCTCTTTTATTTTTTTCGTTTCAACAGCTAACCAAAATCAAAGTTAAGAGCTGTGTAAATTTCGATCCATTTTTATACCTTAGTTTGAGGTTTCTGACAGTTTGAGATAACGCAGCGCCATCTATCTGTGGCATATGGAAATAAACAGAGGTGGTGGTGTGGTAAATAAAGTCACAATTTCTCGCATTAATCTGTAATAAGAATAAATACTGTCACCGTTTACATGTTATTATTATTTTTAAAGCTCAGTCCAAGCTTGGACATATTGTATCTTTTTTACACTCTTATTTACTTACAACTTAACTTGGTTCATGTAGGTGACAGGGCTTAGTTTGCGCTGGAGCCCACCGAAGCCCGGTTCCGGTACTTCTCTATTTATAGTAAAAATTTAAATATTGGCCAGAATTCAAGCTCATAAACACTGCGCTCCGAAGCCCAATGCAATAAGTACTTCCGAAAAACGAAACCTAAATTACCCTTTCCTTTCTCTCCCATCTCCAATCTTTTGCCTTATTTTGTATCAAAACACTTATAAGTGACGTAATGTGTCGCTAAGAGATGGAGATCAATTTTTATATCAGTCTTCCGGTTTGGTCAGGCTCGAGCTCAATCTGTCTTAAATTCAAAATTTTATTTATTTCTATTTTAAATCATTTTTATGCTATTTTGATCAGAATAAATAGTAAACAGTAATAGTCTTTTTTTTATTCTGCGTAGCTGCGAATTATTCTTTTTTTCTCTCTCTCCTTTTTTTTTTTTTTTTTTTTTTGTTAACACTATTTCCGCATCATAATCCTGAGCTTATTTAATCGCAGAATTTTGCGATTAATTAACATTAAGATGAGGCAAAGGTTTCTATTTGGAAGTAGTAATAACTAAAAAGTGGAATAGTTGATAGCTAAGTATAAGCAGGTAGATATATTTAAAAATTTTATTTTGCTAAATAAAAAAAAACAATGCTTTAAATTTTAAAAATAATGTATGAAATATAAATATGTAGATTGCAGAGACGGTGGAGGTGGAGGGAAGGGGTACGCTACGGGTGTTAGTACTGCAGAATATTAAGGTTCGGGTACTTTTTTTATTAGAAATTAAGCCCTGGGTGAAGATGGAATTTTGTAATCGATTTTTCAATCACTTTCCGATATGCTATAATTAATATATATATATGTGTGTGTGTGTGTGTGTGTGCACAGGTGTGTACGCGTTGTGTACTGTGTGGAACACACAGTACACAACTACAGTATACTTTACACAGTATTTTTAGAACTTAGTTATAAATAAATAGATTAATTTTAAGGTATTTTCCATTCATTGGGGTGCAAGTGATAAATAGCCAAATATTTTTTATGGTTACAAATGTATACGAGTTACAACAACAATGCAGTTATGCTCCAAACCACGCACACTAAAATATACCAACAAGCTGTGCAACTACAACAATGAAATATTTAAAACACTAAAAAGTTTAAAATAAAATATAAATAATAAAGAGTGTAAGATATTTTTTAAATATGTGCGCTTTATTTTTTATTATTATTTTAACAGAATCTCTTTGCAAGATAATCTGCAAAGGCTCTAGCACAGAACATCTAATGTAAATAAATAAATAAATAAATAAATAAATAAATAATGCTTCTTTTATAATTAAAATTTCCAATAAAGATATGCACAATTTCATGCTGAATATCTTCAAACTGTTGTAAATATTTAATAACAATAAGGCACAATTTTCCAGTAGCATCAAATCTTGAATATCATTTACTCTGGCCTCATGTTTAAGTTCCTCAGGCATTAATCAAGTGCTAGTTTATATTTAGTTAGGTTAATTAAAATATATTATAGCAGAGTTCATATACATAAGGTATAGCGCTTTCTCTTAAATTACAAAATTAGATATACTACTTATTATTGAGTTGATAATTTTGCTTGCCAGGCCACATAATATTTTCTTTATTAAATTTAAACATGGTATATATAGTATATTGGGGTGACAAAATCGTGAGAAATATTATGTGAGTGCATATATACACGCAAAAGAATTATAAAAGTAATTGTATTATTAATTTTTAATTAAATGATTTTTTTTTTTTTTTTTTTTTTTTAGAAATATTTGTAATCGTTTTCAGAAAAAAATGTCTTGTCAAAAAATATTTCGCTATTATATACAAATGTTGTTCTTCGAAAAATATGAAGGTAAATTTTTAATTTTAATCTGTAAATAATGATGAGGCAAGGTTGACATAGACCTATTCCATCTTATTTTAAATGTAAAATTTCGAGATTAATAAGTAAATGGTGTACTGCTAATTCATTATGGTACACTTCCCTAATACACTTTTATGAAACTTTATCGTCTATATGCCTATGAATGTTTTACTTGAAGAGGCTACTTCACTCACGGGAAAAACACCCTCTAGCAAATGTTAATCCTATGAGAGAAATTTTTTTTAAATGTCTGGTTTTATATGTCACTATTTTTAAATGATTTTTTTTTGCACTGGATAGCTGAGATCGATCTCTACACAGGCCGTTTTTTTACTTTTTCAATTTTGGTTGCAGGTTTTTTAGGATACTTTCCCTTTTGAAACTGGTTCCGAAAGTGAAAGTATCCTAATAATAATAATAATAATAATAATAAACCTGTAAACAAAATGAAAAAAAAATCATTTAAAAATATGGAAATACACACGCGATATTTAAAAAAAAAATCTCTCATAGGATTAACATTAACGAGCCGGTGTTTTCGCGTGAGTGAAGTAGCTTCTTAAGTTTTTGGCTCATACAACTGGTGAATGGAGTTAGATAAAGCCATAAATGTGGCATCTGGATTAAGTCGAACGGCTATGTCTAGTCTATGCGCTACATGGTGAGGTACCTCACATCGTCCTCTAGCGCTAAATTCCGGAGTTATAAATCGTATCTGGAACATTACAGGAGATACGACAAAGAATTCTGTGACAAAGTTGTAGACATCCTCGTTTCAGTAAAAAAAAAAAAAAAAAAAAAAAAAAGGAAAAGAAAGAAAGAAAAAAGAAATACTGTGCACGGGGATACATAAACAGCCTGTACAGACTAAAGTATCTGACACTGATGCGAAAAGTTTGGTTTATGAAAAGCACAAATGTTCTCCGAAAGCCAAATGAAAGTGAAAACTGTGACGTAGTACAAGCAAGGAAATAAAAAAGATATAAAATAAATAGAAGTAACGGGAGGTTGATCTGTTACTTTTATATTTAAAATAAAAATTATTTTTTACAGCTCAGTTGTTTTTATCAGCACATGTGAGTCTGTATATAATTGTAAATAGAGTTTATCTACTGTTTTTTTTTTCTTTTTACAAACAAAATATGTTGCATCGGTTTTCTTTATTTTTATCTGTACAGGGGACTATTTATCATTTATGCGTACACAATATGTCTTTTATAACTAAATTAATGATGCTCTACAATTTTGTCATAGAATTTGTCATCGTATCTCTTATAGTTTTTGAGGTACGATCTCTAACTCACGAACTTACCGGTAGAGGAGAATGTGATATACCACATTGTATCTCGCATAGCCATTACACTATTCCCAGACACCACATTTAAGGCTGCAGATAATTCGGTTCATCAATTAATTAAGCCGAAACGGAACGAAATCATACTGTATAAAGTAAGGATTAAGAATGTTTCTCCTCTGCATATTACTGTTTGTAAGCAATAATATGCGGTTTATTTTGCCTCAAAACGGATCAATTTGCCTCTCCATTCGCGAAAGTACCTTGCACAAACACGTTACAAATGCGGTAAAACCGATTCGAAAACACAAAAAAATATGAAAAGTGACGATCTTTCTTTTCTTATTTCTGAAAGCAAATGCGAAAATCAGTCTTCTAAAATACAGCCACATTAATAAGCGCAGCTTTGAGAGCAGAAAATAGTGAAAAATGAATCTAAAACACTGTTTAAATCTTCTTTCATACATTATATAATATGAGAGTACCATAATAAGGTAATGTTCAAATACTCTTTTATTGTTCTTGCACTCAATCATCTTTGTTTTCTTAAGTGCTGCTGTTTATCCTGGAATTTAGGAGAAACAACAAACTTCTTTGCCATTTAACGTCTTCAGTTTATATACAAAAGGTGCGGATCATCCAATAAAATATTAACTTTATTTAGTCTGTAATAAAAAAAAAATGAAACTCTATATCCATCAGTAAAGCTGATCATAATTATCATATTTGATCAAAACAATATTTATATAATAGTTAACGACAATTTACTAAAATGTTTATTGAAAAGATTGGCCATTATTTACCACCCTTCTATTTCGATTTTTAATCATATTACTGAACAGATTGATTCCCAATGAGCTTTTTATCAAATTGAACTAACGTTTCACAATAAATAATACAATATTTAATGTTACAAACCATACATTAATAAAGTAATATCATTAAATTAGCAGATCAATAATATAATTAATATTGTAAACATTTCTTTTGTGAATAAACAACTTCTTTTTTAAATAAGTGCAAGTTATTTTGATAAGATATTTATTAGAAAAATTACAATTTCTCCAGTCATTAACATTTTATGTACCAAATTATAAATTGATGGAAATTTCGCCTTCCAAAGCATTTTTTTCTGAATATTTGAAAATATTCGTTAGTATAAGTTAATATATTAACTTGTTAATATAATGTTAGTAGTTTTCTGCAATCATTAAATAAATTTTAGAAATTTTCTATTTATTAAAATGTAATTAACTAAATCCGTATTTATAGGGATTTTGTTGGCAATTTAAAACTCTACCCCAATTATTTCTTCAAGATATTGCTTTTAACATTTCATAGAATTAAAAAATGTACAAAAGTAATGGCCTTACATATTAACACAGAAATTTTTCAGAACTGAAACTTACAATTAAATGTCTTTCAACATCAAAAAGCTGAGGAGTTACAATTGGAAAAAGAAAATAGAAATATCCATTTCAGAATATTTTTCCTTGCACAGTAAATAATGCTTTCTGAACATGAAAAAGTAAAGAGAATAGAACCCAATGCTAACTTGCATTACTGACAATAGATGTGTTAAATTAATTTGATAACAAGTTTACTTTAATGGTACTTTAAAGTACCGTCGATGCGTAAAGGGTTAAAAATGAAAAGAAGAAAAAAATTAATATATTGTTATGGGGGGGGGGGGGGTGAGGGTGTGGGTCACTCAGTATGCACGTATTGAATAACTGCGCAAATTGTAAATTGACCTAATAAAGCGTATAGTTTATCATCCTATTTCCTCTCTCAACGTCATATACAGGGTGATTCATAAAAGATGGGCAGAACTTTAAGGGGTTATAGTACACTTAAAGACAAATAATATTAAATAGGAGACTAAGGGTCCCAGACGTATTCCCAAGGAGATAGGGGGCATTAAAGTTTAGGGTCCGAAATTTCAAATGATTATAAAACATGGAAAAATTGGTCGATTCGTTTGCGGTTTTTGCAAAAAATTTTCTTTATGCCAGTATTTTCTTGAAATAAAATTTTAAAGTTCAATTTCAAAAAATGCCGATAGGGGGCGCTTTAGACTTTGGAGTAACAAACAACTATTTTTTAACGTTATTTTTTGTATTTCTTTAAATGATTTCGAAAGCTTAGACTTAAACTTAAATTTTGATCTAAAAATCTGAGTCCTAACGAGTAGTTAAGTAGCGTAAACTGAAATTTGAAATTTGAAACCCTTCTCCCCCCAGAACAAAAATCAGTTATTCCCGATCTTTGTGTCGTAGATTAGGCTCTAACTACTGCCGCGTTTTGCTAAAATTATTCTTTATGTCAGTATTTTCTTGAAAATAAATTTTAAAGAAAATTTTCAAAAAATTCCGATAGAGGGCGCTTTAGACTTTGGAGTAACGAACAACTATTTTATACCGTTATTTTTTGTGTCTCATTAAATGCTTTCTAAAGCTTAGACTTAAACTTAAATTTTCAGCTCAAAATCTGAATCGCTGAGCGTGGTTCAGTAGCGAGGGGAGGGGGTTCAAATTTCAACTTCTGAACATAGTTCAGTTTGCACTACTTAACCATGCCCAACGATTCTGTGCTGTGATACGAGGCAAAAATACAACTTTCGTCAAGGACTGCATAGTCGGAATTCACTCATAAAGGCACTGGCACAGTTGGAAACGTCGCTCATGCAAACGTTAAAGCTCCATTCCTGACGCTAGTCACCGGGTGAAGAAGGAAACAGAAAGTATGCAAATGTCAAATGGGGAAGAAGAAGAACACGTATGCAAAATTTCGACACGATTCAGGCATAAAAACCACTGAACGGTGAGTCAAGTGTAAGTCGCTGTAGTAATGAATCGGAAGATGGTGCCCTTCACGAATAAGGAAAAGGCTGAGATGCATTTAATTTACGGAGCGGCAGATGGAAATGGTGCAGAGGCACAACGAATGTACGGAGAGCGATTTCCTAACAGGCGGTTGCCTAACCGCAAAACTTTCGAGCGCTTGCACAGACAGTTGTGTGAGACGGGATCATTTCTCGCTTCCCGGTCGAATGCAGGTCGTGCAAAAAAGGACGAATCAGTAGTTGTTGCAGAAGCCATTCTGGATGTAGTAGCGGCGCAGCCAAGTACAAGTACACGAACAGTGGCTAGCCAGGTGGATACCTCACAGTCCACGACTTGGAGGGTACTGAAGGATGAACATTTGCTCCCGTTTCATGTGCAACGAGTCCAGAAACTGTCTCCAGGGGATTATCCAAATCGTATTGAATTCGCCCGCTGGTTTCTGCAGCAGAACGCGCTAAATCCACATTTTGGACGAACTGTGCTTTTCACCGATGAATGTACCTTCACACGCGAAGGTACATTTAACACACACAATGCACATGTATGGGCGGATGTCAATCCACATGCTACGTATCCACATGCTCATCAGAGACGCTTTTCCATCAATGTTTGGGCAGGAATCCTCGGAGACCACCTAATCGGACCGTACCTTCTTCCTGAACGCCTCAACGGTAAAACATACCTCACATTTCTGCAACATGTGCTGCCAGACCTGTTAAACGTTGTTCCTCCACGCATCCGGCGGGTCATGTGGTTCCAGCACGATGGAGCGCCAGCCCATTACGTACGAGACGTCCGCAACTATCTGGACATCACATTTCCGAACAGATGGATTGGTCGAGGTGGTCCTGTTGCTTGGCCTGCTCGCTCGCCAGATCTTTCACCCCTCGATTTCTTTTTTTGGGGACGATTGAAGGCTCTTATGTATGAGACACCCATTGAATCCCCCGAGGAACTGGTCGCCAGACTTTCCGCCGCTGTAGGGGAAGTGCTCGAAAAGCCTGATGTTTTCGCGAATGTTCGCCGTTCCATTCGTCGCCGTTGTTCTGCGTGCATAACCTCTGGTGGTCACAATTTTGAACATTTATTGTGATTACATGTTAATAAATATGCTTTGGTAACATAATCCTAATTTGTGTCTTTTTACCTCGTATCACAGCACACAATGTGTGGACATGGTAAACTGAACTGTGCTCAGGAGTAGAAATTTCAAACCCCTCTCCCCAGAAACTTAACCACGTCTAACGATTCAGATTTTGGGCTGAAAATTTAAGTCTAAGCTTTAGATAGCATTTAATGAGACACAAAAAATAACGGTATAAAATAGTTGTTCGTTACTCCAAAGTCTAAAGCGCCCTCTATCGGAATTTTTTGAAAATTTTCTTTAAAATTTATTTTCAAGAAAATACTGACATAAAGAATAATTTTAGCAAAACGCGGCAGTAGTTAGAGCCTAATCTACGACACAAAGATCGGGAATAACTGATTTTTGTTCTGGGGGGAGAAGGGTTTCAAATTTCAAATTTCAGTTTACGCTACTTAACTACTCGTTAGGACTCAGATTTTTAGATCAAAATTTAAGTTTAAGTCTAAGCTTTCGAAATCATTTAAAGAAATACAAAAAATAACGTTAAAAAATAGTTGTTTGTTACTCCAAAGTCTAAAGCGCCCCCTATCGGCATTTTTTGAAATTGAACTTTAAAATTTTATTTCAAGAAAATACTGGCATAAAGAAAATTTTTTTGCAAAAACCGCAAACGAATCGACCAATTTTTCCATGTTTTATAATCATTTGAAATTTCGGACCCTAAACTTTAATGCCCCCTATCTCCTTGGGAATACGTCTGGGACCCTTAGTCTCCTATTTAATATTATTTGTCTTTAAGTGTACTATAACCCCTTAAAGTTCTGCCCATCTTTTATGAATCACCCTGTATGTTGCAAATATACAGTCTTCTTCTTCTTTTTTTTCAAAATAATCTAGCATGTAAATTCGTAAATTTAATTTACATTTTCATTTTGTTTTGTATCATATCATATATTCTAATACTACGAGCAAATCTTGTGTGTCTGTATGTGTGTGTGGTTATGCAAATTTTATCTTAAAAACGTCTCTAACCATTTTCACGAAAATTTGAATCTTACAGTTTTTGGGCTCGAGAAGACATTGGGGTAGGTCAGATGTTCGAGAAAATTCGATTAGTGGGTCATTTCGGGGTCACTACGGGTCAATGCATTTCAAGGGACTGAAGGTTGAAACAGTTATTAAGTTATTGAACAGTTGGTAGTAAACGAAGTCGCAAAGCTGGTAACATTTCACCAAATTTGGCGATATATTATGAAATGATGTTGACATTGGCGAGATTTGGTGGGGAAATCGACTTTTAAGATTACCAATGCCAAAACACATATGCTTGACGCCAAATGAAAAAAATTCGCCAAAGTTGGCGACATTTGGCGAAAAAATTGGCTTTTAAAATCTGAAGGAATTTTCTAGAAATTCTCAATAGGAGCCTAGATACATGATTCAACCAATCAGAGTCCATGGAACGTTCTCGAAAACAGAAGTGAACCAATCAGGGTAGATAGAACTTTCTCAACACATGCTTGGCTCTACACATGCTTGGCTTTTCACTCTCCTTTCAAAAACAAAGAATGACGATTGCGTTTTACTTTATATCTTCGTCAATAATTATCGCCTCTGAAAAACATTGGTACCTTTTTACTCAGAATAAAATGCACTATTTACTGACATCAAAACCTTGAAATTGAATTTTTGACCATTTTAAAGGTGACCCTTAAAGAATGTTGCCAAACTTGGCAACATTTGGCGACATTTGGCGAAAACATTGGCTTTTAGACTCTGGAGGAATATTCAAAAAATTCTTAATAGAAGCCGCGATACATGATTCAATCAATCAGAGTCCATAGAACGTTCTCGAAAACAGAATTCAAATGCAGTTTGGAAGGATGCCTAAAACTTTAGAAATATGTACATAGTTTTAATATTGATTGTTTCTGTAAATAATACTGTTAAAAAATAAAATTCTTTATATAGCAATAATATAGGGAGAATTTATTGTTATATCGAGTTGTACGCAAAGCTAATTTTAAACGAGCATAGCTCGGTCATCCCCGCTGATTTATTTACTAAATAAAAATTGATCAATACCGTATAATAACCTTGTCTGTCTCAACGTTACTTTTTTTTCTTGTTCAAACATTTTCTTATTTTATGCCAAACACAGTCTAGCATAATCCGATTCGTAAAGCTGCTGTTTTACAAAATAATGTCCCTTGCATAATTCTCGTATTCTTTACAAATTAAAATATCTCAATAATCTTTACAAAATAAAAATCTATCAATCCATCAATAACAGCCTTTACCTATTCCCCGATCAATATTTTTATCGTTCTAACATATTCTTAAAATGTACCAAAAATATCTGAATATATCAGTTTGCAACGCTCTTTTACAAAGTAGTGTCTCTGGTAGAATTCTCGTATTCTTTACGAAATAAAAAAATTCTCAATAATCTTTACAAAATAAAAATCCATCAATCAATCAATAACTTTCTTTACATATTTCCTGATCAAAATATTTTTATCGCTCAAATATATTCTTAAAACATACTGAAAATATTTCAAGATGCAAGTTTGCTATGCTCTTTTGTAAAATATGACCTTTGGTAGAATTTTTGTACTATTATTAAACAAAAATCCATCAATATCATAAATACTTTGTGTGTTCCTTTCTCTGATCAAAGCGTTTTTATCGATCAGACAGATTTCTGTTTGCTATCAAAAAATGATCCAAAAAGACAATTTAGAAAAATATTTCACAAAAAAAAAATATATATATATATATTAGAAAATAATTAACACAATTTTTGCATCGTTTAGAAAATAAAAATCCATCAGCAGTATTTTCCAACCTTGTCTCAAGTCAAAAACATGATCAGATTTTCTTTAATAAATTTTATTCTGTAACAAAAACCTGTAAATAACGGTCTTTACCTATTCCCCGATCAATAATTTTATCATTCTAACATATTCTCAAAGTGTACCAAAAATATTTCAAGATGCCAGTTTGAAATGTTGTTTCACAAAATAGCGTCCCTGGTAGAATTATCGTATTCTATGCAAAATAAAAGTCTCTCAATAATCTTTACAAGGTCAAGGTCAAACCGGACGGAGAGGCCTACCTTTCAGCTTAAGCTCAACTAGCCCCGCCCACAATAATCTTTACAAAATAAAAATCCATCAATCAATTAATAACAGTCTTTATCTATTCCAAAATCAATATTTTTATCGTTCTAGAATATTCTTAAAACGTGCCGAAAATATTTCAAGATGGCACTTCGCTATGCTGTTTTACAAAATAGTGTCCCTGGTAGAATTCTTGTATTCTTTACAAAATAAAGATCTCTCAATAATCTTTACAAAAAAAAATCTCTCAATAATTTTTACAAAATAAAAATCTCTGAATAATATTCACAAAATAAAAAGCCATAAATCCATCAATAACGGTCTTTACCTATTCCCCGATCAAAATAGTTTTATCGTTTTAACATATTATTAAAATGTACAAAAATATTTAATGATGCAAATTTGCTATGCTGTTTTTCAAAATACTGTCCCTGATAGAATTTTCGCATTCTTTACAAAATAAAAATCTTCAATAATCTTTATAAAATAAAAATCCATCAATCAATCAATAACGGTCTTTACCTATTTCCCGATCAATATGGTTTTATCGTTCTATAATATTCTTAAAATATACCGAAACATTTCAAAATGCCAGTTTATTATCCTGTTTTGGAAAATATCACCTTTGGTAAATATTTTTGTACTATTATAAAACAAAAATCCATCAATATCTTATTTGTTTTGTGTGTCTTTTCCTCGGATCAAAACGTTTTTATCGCTGTGACAGATTTCTGTTTGCCACCGAAAAAGCTTCAACTAGACAATTTGGAAAAATACTTCAGATAATAAAATATTTCAGGAAATAATTATTGCTCATAAAATAAAAATTCATCGGCATCTTTTACAACCTTTTCTTAAATCAAAAACCTGATCATATATTCTTTAATAAATTTTATTATGTGACAAAAATAGTCGTACAAACAAATTTTCAAATTTGATTAATAGAACAAAATTTTGGGGGGGAATTATTTGTACTTTTTATAAAATAAAAGCATCTAAATATCAACACCACCTCTTTTCTCGTATACTCTGATCAAACAATTTATGTCATTCTAACATGCTAAAAGATACTTTTTAACTTGAAAACTTTTTCAAATGAAAAATCTCCAGGCGAGAAATTAAAAGGATGTTTCAGACCCCAATGCAAATCTTTTAGCTAAAAAAGAAAAATATATACATTACCCCTTTTTATGATACAATGGAAATATCATATTTTCCAGTACATTTGAAAACATATTCAGTTGCTTGATACATATTCTCCCATATCCCAGATGGCAGTCGTTCTGGTTATTCCACATAAAGTTTCCTGTTAGTGTTGAATTTCAAAATCAATTTTGAGATTTGTTCTCCCGCACCACTCAGTTCAATGAACTTCGTTTCATAGAGTCCCAATATATATATATATATATATATATATATATATATATTTAATTAAAAAGAGTCTCCAAATATAAACTAACATTTTATTTATTTATTTATTTTTAGATCATGTTAATTAAATTTGTTTATCATTTTTAAAGTGGATTTTTACATTTTCACACATTATTCGGTTATGTAACTTTCCATGATTTAAAATCAACAGAGCAACAAGAGTAAATAATAGAAAAGAAAACTGCCCAGTTAAACTGAGGGTATTGAGCTCAGAGGCTACTCACACTATTTGTATATTATATTCTTATTTCAAAGAATTTGAAATAAGCCCCTCGAAAAATAAAGAAATCGCCAATATATTAAGGGGTGATCATTCCCCCGTTCCCTCACCCCCTTCTAGTTAACCATTGAACCTCCAAAAGTAATCAGGGAAGCCCCCTTATTACAATAAACCTATGTACTAAATTCGAAGCAAATCGGATAATTCTGCAGGAAAAACCCATTCATCTAAATTAAGGGGGGGGATAAGCCCCAACCCCCCTTTAACCTCTCTATACTTAACCAAAGAACCCACAAAACTAATCAGGAAAGCGCCTTATCACAATGAAACTATATACAAAATTTAAAGAAAATCGGATAATTCTGCATGAAAAACCCATTTATCTAAATTAAAGGGGGTTATCCCCCTGTTCCCCCTTTATACTTCACCAATGAATTCCCAAAACTAATCAGGGAAGCGCTTTTACCACAATGAGCCTATATACAAAATTTGAAGAAAATCGGACAATTCTGCATGAAAAACACATTTATCTAAATTAAGGGGGGGATTAGCCCCCCCCCCCGTTATTCCCTTTAAACTTAAACAATCAATCCCCAAAACCAATCAGGAAAGCGCTTTATCACCATTAACCTATACACAAAATTTTAAGAAAATCGGATAATTCTGCATGAAAAATCCATTTATCAAAATTAAAGGGGTGGTTAGCCCCCCGTTCCCCCATTTATACTTCACCAATGAATTCCCAAAACTAATCAGGGAAGCTCCTTACCACAATGAGCCTATATACAAAATTTGTAGAAAATCGGATAATTCTGCATGAAAAATCCATTTATCTAAATTAAAGGGGGGGTTAGCCCCCGTTTCCCCATTTATACTTCACCAATGAATTCCCAAAACTAATCAGGGAAGCTCCTTACCACAATGAGCCTATATACAAAATTTGAAGAAAATCGAATATGAAAAGCCCATTTATCTAAATTAAGGGGGGGATTAGCCCCCCGTTTCCCCCTTTATACTTAAACAATCAATAACCAAAACTAATCAGGGAAGAGCCTTATCATAAGGAACCTATATCCAAAATTTGAAGCAAAACGCTTATTTCTATCAAGAGTTATCACGTTACGTACATACATACGTACATACATACATACATACATACAGAACAGACGGGCACATTAGCTCTCAGGCTTTGATAGCCTGTGAGCTAAAAATCTGTCATTTCAATTAGCTGTAGTTCAATTAGCCTTAAGAAGCGTTTGAAGAGAAAATAGGGGTGCCAAAGTAGGTATGAGGAGGCACATATTTTATATTTTGAATTTTTTGGTAAGTTATAATTTAAATAATAAAAATGAAGATGTTAATTGGTGGGTGCTTATAATGTTTTAAATTAAGTCTTTTCGGCTTCTCATATTCTGGATATTTTCCATTGAGGATTTCCGTACAAATCATAATAGCAACCACAAACTAAAATTTTGCCATTGTAACATAATATACTACAATTTCTATGAACATCGGTTATTTTGCCTCCTCCGAATGGTAATGATTATAGAAGTAGCTTTTACACTGCTGGATTTGGACTCGAATCTCGTTTAAATTAAATCTTTTCGCCATCTCATATTCTAGATATTTCCATAAAATCATAGTAGTTCCCGAAACTAAAATTCTGCCTGTATAATCTAACATACTACTCTTTACTTTGCCTCTTGCGAATGTTACAGATGGTTATGGAAGTAGATTTTGCGCTATTGGATTTGGGCTCTAATTTCTTAGAAAACATGGTTGGGATAACGTGTGCTCTTGCTTCTTAGGGAGAATATAGGTCTTGGGTGTTGTGCTCTCATAATAAAACAGGTGGTAAAATTCAGCAATTCATGGAAGTTATCGAAAAGGTAAAGATTTTCGGTTCACAATTTTTTTTTTCTAAAATCATGGTCATTGTCAAAACATCTGATGAGAAATCTTGAGAACCTGGACCTCGAATAATCCAGTGGTAAGTTGGCGAATTAATTTTAGCTTCAACGCCAAACTATCGTCTGGCTGCGCTGGAACCCACATCATACAGTACATTATATAAAAAGGAGGTTTTTTTAATGCAATTCTTGATTTAAAATAAATAAACAAATCAGGCAATATTTTTTTCCCTGCGCTTATATTTAAAATATTTTTACAATACTTAATAGATGTACTGTTAAACAACATAGAAAATCACGGGAAGAGCAAATGTTATCATACTCAAGTACACGCATGATTACATTTAAATGAATTTTTATACTGTTGAATTATAACGAAATGGTAAGCGATAAATAATTTTTTCTACAAGTATCAAGAAATAATAACATGAAATACAGCTAGAGTTAATTTTTCTTACACGTGAAAATCATGACGATTTTTAAAGTTCCGATGTTAGGTATTTTATTTCATATTATATGCTCCTATTTATACGCCTTAATCGAATATCCCACTCCTGATTTCACGATACTTTCGAAATTTTCCTTTAGAAAAGACAAAAAAACGATTACATGCAGATTGCATTGCAAGAATTCAATTCAGCACAATAACAATACATTAAATTCTTCCATGTTTGACACATTCCTAAAATTGAAATATTATCTTTTTTTTTTCTTTTTTTTAAGTCCATTTGATTCGAAATTCAACCAAAGTGACTGATCACTACTATAAAATAAGTCTACAAAATTATGCACAGCACCACTATCAATATAATCAAAAAAGTGCTTCGAAGCTTTCAGTTTTGACGATAGTATTGAAAGTATTTTTTATATACATTTACAAAAATACGAACGAAGTAAATAAAATTTAAATGATGCAGCCGTTTAGCTTCAAAAATAAATTCATCCTCAAGGCAAGCAAGATTCAGTAATCCAATCTGGAATGTTTTTTTTTTTCTTGTGCGGGCGGTTTCTTTCAGTTTAATAACACTAATCATGTTGATTATGTTCTAGATTACAAAATAAAAATAAAAATAGTAGCATCGATTCGTTTTGAAACCCGGATTTAAACAAACAGAATTCTTTTATTAAAAATATTAGTGAAATATTTAAACCAAATTCACAAAAATTCGGAATTTTAAAATTTGTAAAATTAAAAACAGTGTAAATGTTTTATTAATTTTATTCCTAGGTATTTAAAGAAATATTTTTTAAACATTAGATAAATGATAGAATGACTTTTTACAAAAGAGAATATTTAGGTTTATTTCTTGTAAAAGTGCTATTTTTATCGAGTTTTAAAGTATTCTCCTTGAAAAATTTCACTTAACATTAAAATTACAACAAAGATAATTAATTAATTAATCAATTAAAATAAAGCTAAATAAAATGAACAAAGTAGATAAAAAGAATGTTCATATATCGCCAAACACTTAATGTAGTACATAATACCACCATGTCAAATTATATAATTTTATTTGCTTTTTCTATCGCTTTTGGCTTTCCAGAATTTAAAAAAAAAATTGTTCTAATGTAAAGTTTGAACATTATTTTTTTTAAGTTAAAGATCAGAAGTAATAGATGTTAATGGTTTGTATTTTAATTTACCTTTTAAATAACTGAAATGTTATTAATCTATCGTTTATACAAATAAAAAAAGCCCCACCAGTGGCTGAGAGGTTGTGTTCTCGAAGCTCGTAGACGGGAGGTGCTGGGTTCGATCCCAATCGCGCCCGTCGGCCTAATCGTTCGGAGTTTTCGTGGTTTTCTTCGAGCCGTGGATTTATCCATGCGTAAATACGGGTTATGTTCCCTTAGAAAGACCCCCACGAAGGGCACTCCCCCAAGTATAGATAATTGGCCGTCAATATTCAACCCAACCCAACAAATAAAAAAAAAATAATTAAGTTAAAAAATTTAGGAGCTAAAAGAAAATTTCAAATCTGTTCCAAAACCGAAAAAATATTTAGATTTTATTCCGGTTTTCGTTCCATCAGAAATAAATAATTGTTTTTCCTGTTTCTGTTTTTCGTTCGATTACAGTTCAAAACCCAAAAATATTATTTTATTTTTTACGTATTTATAAAATGGTAATTTTATCTTTTATTATTATTATTATTATTATTATTATTATTATTATTATTATTATTTAACGCAATTCAAACAACAATGCACTAATTCCAAATACTATACTTATCAATAGGCCATAGTAGCACATACTTTGACTCAACATACTTGCTTAAGAATAAATAACTATGTCTGAATTTTCGTGTATATCTTCTCTTTAAAATATTACAGATATTTTGATTTAGGGGAAGTGGCGAGTGCGCAAATTACTTTTTCCCCCGGATGCCCTAAACCTTAGCTACGCCATTGCACAGAGCGCGTTTTCAGATTCAATACATTACAAAATGAAAATACACAGAAATAACATATACCTTGGTTATCCTATTCCCTGATCAAAATGCTTCTACCGTTTCAATACACAATTATATAACTTTTAAATTGAAATCTCTTTCACAGAGAAAATCTGCAGACAAGAAATTAAAAGAAAACTTCTGAGCTCTAAGGAAATCGATTTACAATGGAAAAGATTTATATTATCATTTTTATGATGCATTGGAAATGTCATATTTTGCAATGCATTCGAAAACCATATTCGATTTCTTAATATTTGTATATGCCAGATGGCAGTCGTTCTAGTTATTCCTCGTAGAGTTTTGAATTATTGTTGAATTTTCAGATCCATTTCAAGATTCGTTCTCTCGCCACTGAGTTCAATGGATTTGCTTCACTTTGACACATAATGGTTGTAGTCACAGTTTACCAGTACTTTTTAAACATGAAATGAAATTATAAAATTTGAAACCTTCATTTCTTTCTTTCTTCTATATACACGAGCAGGGAAGACCGAGCTATGCTCGGTCAAAATTAAATTTGAGTTCAAATATTATGACCCATGACCAAAATGACCCACTAATTGAATTTTCTCGAACATGTGACTTAGCCCAACAGTCTTCTCGTGCCCGAAAACCATAGGATGCAAAATTTAGTGTAAATAGTCTGAGCCGTTTTTAAGATAAAATAGCTTGACCCATAATGACCCATAACCAAAATGACCCACTAATCGAAATTTCTCGAACATGTGACCTAGCCTAATAGTCTTCTTGTGCTAAATTTATTTCAAATCCTTTGAACCGTTTTTTAGATAAAATAGCTTGACCCATAATGACCCATGACCAAAATGACCCACTAATTGAATTTTCTCGAACATGTGACCTAGCCCAACAGTCTTCTAGTGCTCGAAAACCATTGGATGCAAAATTTAGTGCAAATTGAGCCGCTTTTTAGATCTTGACCCGAAATGACCCACTAATTAAATTTTCTCGAACATGTGACCTAGCCCAACAGTCTTCTCGTGCCCGAAAACCATTGGATGCAAAATTTAGTGTAAATTGAGCCGCTTTTTAGATCTTGACCCACAATGACCCAGAAATGACCGACTAATCGAATTTTCTCGGACATGTGACCTAGCCCAATAATTTTATCGTGCTCGAAACTCGTAGGACACAAAATTTAATCAAAATCGTTAGAGCCGTTTTTTAGATAAAATTAATTTGACCCGCGTTGATCCAAAAATGACCCACTAATCGAAAGTTCTCAAATATGTGACCAAGCCCAATAGTCTTCTCGTGCCCGAAAATGGTCGGATCCAAAATTTCGTCAAAATCGTTTGAAAGCGTTTTTTAGATACAATTAGCTAGACCATGACCCAAAATGACCCAAAATGACCCACTAATCGAATTTTCTCGAACATATGACCTAGCCCAATGGTTTTCTGGTGCCCCAAAACGGTAGGAACGAAATTTCGTCAAAATCGTTAGAGCCGTTTTTAAGATAAAATTTGCATATATATATATATATATATATATATATATATATATATATAACCACACACAAGATTTGCTCGTATTAGAATATATGATAATAAGAAGATATTAGAATCGTGAAAATGTTGGACTTTCGATTTTTTTTCAAGAGATGAGTGTGAAATTACATATTGCAAACTAAGCGTAAAACCGGCAGAATGAAAAATAGTTAAGACTGGAATCGAACCCGGACCCCCGAATTCAATCATTTCAAGCGAATTTCACTGCTGAAAATTAATTGAAAAATTAATTAAAATTACATATATCCTTTTTTCTTTTTCTTTTTTTTTTTTTTTTGTGTGTGTGTGTGAGGATTTACGCGTTTTGTGATGTCTTGAACACGATTTGACTGTGATTGGTAAATATATGTCTGTGACAAAAATTTTGCGCCGCTCTGTCTCCCGTACGGCACTTAATCAAATTTCCTATTCTGTTAGACCTTGACAAAATCCGGTGTTGATAATTTAGTTGTAAATAGATCAACTAATGACGCTGCTATGTAATATTTTTCACGATTTCCGTGATAGATATATCTTCGTATTAGATGGAATTTCATCAAATGTCATATTCCATAAGACCTTGGCACATATAGGTGCTCATACGATTTTAGTGTATATAGTCCAACAGGGGGTGCTTTTATATTCCATTATTCACGATTTCCGTGATAACTATATATCGGTATCTATGGTATATAATTTGTCCAAATTTCGTTTTCAGGTAGAACTTCACACAAAATGGTATTAATTAGGTTTGGGTATATCTTGTTCGACAGGTGGTACTGCAGTGCTGTGGATTCCATTATTTCTGTGATAGAATCTATGGCATGGAATTTCAGCAAATTCATTAAGTGAAATATTTATTCAAACTTATGTTCATTAAATTATGACTTTGTTCACTCAATAGGGTGGGCTGCCGTGCTGTGTTTTTTACGACTGTCTTGATAACTATATCTTAGCATATATGGGATTGAATTGAACCAAATTTAATATATATATATCATCATCATCATCATCAACCGTTTTCAATCCACTGCTGGATGTAGGTCTCCCCCAGATTTTTCCATTGTTGCCTGTCTAGTGCTTTAGTCATCCAATTAACACCGGCCACTTTTCTGATTTCGTCACTCCATCTTACTTGAGGTCGTCTTCTTGGTCGTTTTACATCTCTGGGATACCACTGTAGGGTGTTTGTGCTCCATCTGTTGTCTTGTCTTCTTGCAATGTGCCCAGCCCATTTCCATTTTAGCCGTTTAATTCTCTCGATGATGTCAAAAACTTTCGTCTGACTTCTTATCCACGTTATTCTCTTTCGGTCTCTTCTGGTTATGCCTAGCATACATCTTTCCATACTTCGCTGTGTTGTTTGTAATCTTTGTACCATCCGTTTTGTTAGTGTCCAAGTTTCTGCTCCATAAGTTAGTGCAGGCAAAACACATTGGTTAAACACCTTTCTTTTCAAACAAAGAGGCATGTTACTCTTCAGAATAATATTGTTCTTCCCAAAAGCACTCCATCCATTTCTTATTCTTCTATTGATTTCATTCATGATACTGTTGTCTGATGATATTTCTTGTCCAAGGTACACATAACTTTCAACATCTTTAATCTCAGTGTTGTTGTAGACGATTTTCTTTTTTGATGCAAATGAATTGAACATCACCTTAGTCTTTTCCAAATTTATTTTATATATATATAATATATATATATATATATATATATATATATATATATATATATATATATATATATATATATATATATAAACTTATTGCAAAAATTAACCATTGAAACAGAAGTAACTGACCAAATGCAATGAAATTATTACCCCAAATAGCTATGTCAAATTACACATTATAAAACATAGTCCTAACAAATGAAGTATTTATTCAAAAAGTGAAACATAAGTAAAAAAAAAAAAAAAAAAAAAAAAATGTAAGCTTATAATGTAATTTACTTTTTCAAGGGCTGGGAAACCACATTATAAGCAAAGAATGATTGTTTTCTGTAATTGTCACAAGCTCAAAGCCAAAATTTTATGACAATTCCAAGCCCTAACAATCATTGGAAAGAAATTGAAAAAAAAAAGGATACCTTTGAAAATAGAACAGTACAAATCAAACGGAAGAAAATAAATCCATTTATAAACAAATAAATACAAAGGAAGACAAAAAAAATCTATACATTACAACATCAATTTGTCCAGAATCCGAAGCCAAAAATGTTTTGTGCTAAGCACATGGTAAAGTGAATAAGTGAATTCAAACGTACAAGTTAAAATTAAAGTTAATTTTCTAAAAGTAGCAGTTATTAATTTAACCATTGTGATTTAACTATTTCTAATTTAAAATATAAAAATACAAATAAATAATATAAAAACTATAAATTTATTTACTAAAAATATTTTTTAACTTAAATAATTTTAATATATATATTATATTATTGGAATATTTAAAAATTTCACTTGTATTCCAAGTTTTCAGGTAAAAGAGAAAAAAAAATGTGAAAATTTATATGGCCATTTATATGTGCTGCCATCTGGTTTTATAATAATGAACAATAACTAAAAAATAATACTAAAGAATAATAGTAATAGTTTTTTTAAATCATTATATGGTGCTGCCATCTAGTTAATGATTAAAACAATATCTAAATAACTATTAATTATTTAGATTAAGTAAATTTTCCAGTATAAAATTATTTTATCTATTTATTTTTACATATGTCAACATTTAAATAATTTATATTTATTGTGTAATATCATTTTAACAAAACATAAATAAACCCATAAAATCTCAAATATTATTGTAGAAGTCAAATTAAATTTTCATTTTATAAGTAATTATATGCAAGCTTAAAAGATTTACCAATATGACTACACGCACTTATTGGAACTAACATCTTGCAAAATATTATTAACCCTGAAAAATAAAATTAGATTTTCATTTTATAAATAACTATGCAAGTTTAAAAGAAATACCAAAATGGCTACACGCACTTAATGGAACTAACATCTTGCTAAATATTATTTACTCTAAAAAATAAAATTAGATTTCACACACTGATAGCTAAAAATAACCAAACATTTCCAATATGTTAACCTCACGTATTGGATCTAATATCTTGCAAAAATAAATAAATAAATAAATAAATAAATAAAAACGCATTTAACTATATTGTTAAAAGTTCTCTACCTGGCAAGGAAAAAAAAAAAAAAAAAAAAAAAACAGTAAATCTCCTATATGGCAACTCACTTATTGGAACAATATTATATTTAAAGTTCTCTCCCTAGAAAAGGAAAAAAAATAGAATTTACTATTTAAATTTTTTAAATAATAAAAAATATTTAACCAAAATATTCCCACTCAGCTCTCACATAAAGGAATTCAGTCTTTAGCCAAATATATCAGTAATCAAAATGTAAGTGATTTAACAGATAGAATGTGCAAACATATAAACCCCAATGAAAGCAAAATTTATATTCGTAAAATTGACTTAACTAAATAAAAGGGATAGCTATATTCTACTGCATGTTGAAGAATAAGTTTTAAATTTTGAGTTTTAAAATTATTAGAACAAAGATTGTTTATTCTATGTGCAAAATTTAGTAAAATATTTACAAATAGTGATTTATGTATACAAGACTTATAATTAGTAAATAAGTTAACTTTAAATGTGAAATCATTTCTTTTGTCATAAATGTCAAACAAAATTTTAGTTTCTTTAAGAATTATCTTAAGATCAAGAAAATTAATTTCATTATTTACCATAAGGTTGAAACTATAATTTAAATTTTTATGATATTTTATTGGTAGTAAATAATTTGAATTATTATTAAAATAGAAGACAATTATATCATCTATATAACGATACATTTTACAATTAGCAATATGTGAATTACGTTCATAATAATATAAATATAATTCTGCAAGAATTGAAGAAACAATGCCACCTTGTGGTAATCCACAGCATTGAATATATATAATCTCATTAAAAACAATATAATTATGATGTAGAATAAATCTAGTTAAAGTTTTAAAGTAATTTAAAGAAATGTTATTTTTTAATTTTATGGAATCCTTGTATTCTTTGTATAATAAATTGACAATCCTGAACATATCCTTGATATCAATATTATTAAATAAGTCATTAAAGTCAAACGTCTTCATGTAAGTTATTTTATTTAAATTTTTTATATTATTGACAAGTTGAAAACTATTTTTTATGCTAAAGATACGGGCTGCAAAAAAGAGGCTATTTCTCTTTTGCCCTTGGCAACGAGTAGTTCGTTTTCATTAATCTGCGAATATTAAGAAAAGTATCTGAGGTATCGATTTAAAACTCATCACACATATGTAGAAAAATTTGCTGCATCCAAAAATCCAATTTTTTTAAAAATAGGCTGGTAATTTTTCTTAATTTTTACAAAAAAAAACTGACCCAGACGAGCGGGTGCGAAGTCAAATAATAAAAACGCGCCATTTTGTTTCGGTTTCAAAAGTTACCTATATGTGTTAATGTTAAAGGTCATTGGTTAATTTTTGAGGGTGAAGGAAAGTTCGGTCGTAATTTTAATATCACGTTAATGTCAAAGGTATACAGATCTGGCATCCCTGGTGATGTAAGGTGGAAATAAAAGATTTTGCGGCGCGTGCGTAGCACGCCTGCTATACGGTGACACATATCCGGAGGTTCTTTCGGAAAGAAGTTTGCTTAGAACAGAATGAGCCCCCTGGCGGTGGAAGGTAGAACTAAAAGATGTTTTACTCATTCGAGGTTCGTTTAGGACAATCAACTGGCGAAGCAGGCGTAGCCTGGTAGCGTAAAATATTTATTAAACATTATGCTCATTCAATTTCGGCGCCGTTTATTCAAATAGAGGCACTTCTATGCTATTTTTTGCGATGAAAATTATGACAAATTTCTCAAAATATTTGTCAAATTGTGACATGCATCTCACTTTTTGCAGGGTAGAAATGTATCAAATTTTATAAATGAAGTTAGCAATAAAAATATATATGTTTCAACAATTTTGTACTTGAATAGCCAACAAAGGTGGGAGGAGGGACTGTTGAACAGCTCTTTTTTTTTCGTTGATCACTTTATTCCTAGATAAATTTAAAGAAATGTGCTATAATTCGTAATTGTTGGTGTTTAAAACCGCTGTTTAAATTAATGTAATGGAATAATAGAAAAGACAATTTTGTGACTGCCACAGCACTCGTTAGTCCATTCTAGTTTATTATTGTGGAGGAAATTAAAAACGCATAATATCGTGCCTATTGCATTTGATATACATTACTATGATTAGAAATGGGGAATTAATTTTTGTTCTCGTTAGTCCATACTATTTTATTATTGTGGAGGAAATTAAAAACGTATAATTTCCTGCCTATTGCATTTGATATACATTACCATGATTAGAAATGGGGATTTTATTTTTGTTACTGTTTATTACTTATTATTATATATTATTTTGTTATTATTTATCATTGATGATTTTCTCAACAAAATTATCTTAAAGTTACATTATAAGTTATATTATCAACAAAATTATATTATATTATATTTAGAAAATATGTATTATTAATATTTTCAGTAACATATGTGTGTTTTTATTGTTCTAGAAATTGATGTTGTTTTTGAGAAATAGCTGAGGTCTAGCTGACTAATTATTTTAAGTAAACTTTTAGCACCCTGTTGTTATAGTGTAATAAAGTTTACCATCAATACACATTTATCAACATAAAGCTTGTTTACTTGAATAAGTATACTGCGAGGAAAATTTCTAAACTTAATGTAAGCAACAAGGAGTAATGCACTTACAATTATAAGGAAAAAGAAGGGGTCGGAAGTAGCGCGCTACAAGTAACGAAACTACTGTAGCCGCTACTTTTTACAGTAGTTTGTAGTGTAGCGCGCTACATTTGGAATAATGTAGTGTAGTGAGTAGCGCGATACAAAAAATCAGTAGTTTGTAGCGAGAACCGACGCTACTTTTAACGCTACTTCAGGAGGGAAAAAATGCCATTCTGCAAATCACGTGGTCGAAATTGTTTCTTTTGTGCAGAATTTGTTCTACTCAACAATTTCCGTATCGCAGTGGGAAATATCAGCTATGCATCGCATGAAGTCATAGATATTTTCCATTGACATTTGCTGCTGAAATCAAGTATTAACCCACCAAAAGAATTAATTTTTTGTTGGCAACACTTGTATATTTATTCGTTATTGAGCCTTTATGTTTTAACGTCGGGCTTTTTATTATTCGGAATTGCTCAATTTACAGATTTATTTATTGTTTGCATTTAGCGTTGTTTTTTTGCAATTTTCTAGTTTAGAAAGATTTAGAAAGTACAATAGCTTTCTTAATTTTGCTATGAAATTTGTTAAGTGTGTATAAACTAACGTTTTGGAAACAAACACAAAACATTTTCTTATATGTTATCTTTATTAATTTTTTAATGTCCTTGGTTATGTCGCATTTATTTAATTGTATTCTGGCAGACGCGATATAACGAGAGGTCACTTTATTATTTAATTCGTGTCTTCAATTTGTTATGTAAATTGAACCCTTTAATAAAATTTGAAAGTAGCGAAGTAGTGACTACTTTTGAAAAGTAGTTTGTAGTCTCTTCTTTTTAAAACAAGTAGTTGCAGTTGTAGTTAACTACATTTTCGACAAAGTAGTTGTAGTTGTAGTTCGCTACAATAAAAAAGTAGTTTTTCCGATCCCTGGGAAAAACACACTTGATTATCGCCTTGTCTAGCTTCTATTAGTAGCTCCAACTTCTATCAACGCTCTTACACAACTCAACTTTTACATCCAAATCTTCACCTTGCATTTATGACATTGCTATGGATCACCTTGCACATATTTGATGAGCATTATACAGGGTCAGCATCAGCATAAATGAATGATCGGATTTTTAAATTTTATATTTTCAAAACCATTACACGTATTATAATAATTAATATATAAAAATAAAGAAAAACGTTTAAAGTCACTTTTATTGTCGCTCAATTCTGGATTGGACGTGCGGGTAACGATGATTTACCCTTATTCACATGGTCACTAAGATTCCCGTATATTACGCCATGTGATTTCTTTTTCTGGTGTTACATCAAAGATCTTATTTATGAACCATCATTGCCAAAAGCGCTCAAATAACTTAACGCATCAGTGCTGCATTAAGAGCCGTTGACAGTGTAAAACTGCAAAATATGCGGAACGAACTTGATTACAGATTAGATGTTTGTCGTGTTACGAAAGATTCACACAACAAACATTTGTAACTAAAAAAAAAATCTTGGAATGCTTTTCCTTATTTTCATATATCGTTTATTATAATATGTGTAATAGTTTCGAAAATATAAAATTTTAAAATCCGGTCATTCATTTTTGCTAAACCCGTATAAGGTCAAGAAACCACAGCTCAGAGCACGTTCAAACTACTCTTAACATCTGAAGAACTTCTAAACTCCTTTCTCATTGTCACCCATCCATAAAAGTAAAAATAAGTTACCAAAGGTACTTCAGTCTCGAAATTTATTTTAGCTCGTTCCCACTTGTGAGAAAATCACTATATCTCACCCAAAACCCTGTTATCTAAGCCTAAAAGCCCGGTATAGGCAGTTCACATGTGTTTGGAATTTTCTTCCAAAATAAAACTAAGTTCACTAATCGGCCGCGTAACTCCAAAGGTTTCGCTCAATCATCACTAATCTTGTTACTTGAAGGTTTGGAGACAGCGAGATGATTAGAGAGCGCGGGACGGAATCCTTGTACTCATGCGCGGCTTGACTTCCAGGTATCGTGGGAAATTCTAAATAAAACATACCAGATATTAATAAGTATTTTGTAATGCATAATTAAAAATATATAAATCTATTAACATATGAGCTAAATTACAATTAAATTGTTCTTTAAAAAAAGATACTTTTCCAAAAATCAAGAAAATTATCTAACAGTGCAATATTGTCGTTCTCAACAATATTCACAATGCTGTGTTTTTTAAGGCTATTTTCCAATTCAAAGTGGTTATTTTCTGACACATTCCTAAATTCAGTTTTACACTCTTTTCTTTTACTTAACTAGTTTTTAGTTTATAGGTGCGACTATACGTAGCACCTATAGTCGTCGTCTGATCCGTTCATCTGTCCGTGTGTCCGCATATAACAACACAAAAACTACCAAACCGAATGGTTTGAAATTTAATATATATATAATCGTTGCAGAATTTTGTCGAGTCATTTAAAATTTTATGAAAATCGAATCAAAACTTAAAAAGATATCAATAAAAATATTTATTAAGAAATTTGAATTTTTAAAAAATCGGTACTTCCTTGTTATAGCAGCTTCCAAGGATTAATCGTCAAGCGACCGAGATATATCGCCAAGTTATCTCACATGTATGACGTTATAGTCATATATGACGTATATGACATTTTATAAACTTTATGACCAAGTTATAGTCACATTCTTCATTCTATTAAAACCTATTATAAGTAATTAATTCAATGATATGCCATCATGGGTAATGTTTCTAGGTTGCCATGGTAATTACGTCCTATTTAAGATGGAATCATATTATTTCCGTATTACTGAATTTAAAAACCGAATTTGCATGCTAAAATTGTTTAATTATAGCAATTCTATAATCTATCGACAGTGTTTTTGATAAATGTTTCCGTAAAAATAGATGTTAAATGGAAAAGGAGTCTAAATATGGATTTCAAGTTCTGAAAATTTCAAAGCCAGGCTTACGTTTTCCATTGGAATTATCAGTAAATGTAAACAAAATATAAGATGTTGCCAACTTAAAATGTACTTATTTTATTACGGAAATTAATCATATAATAACAGACGATATAATTTATTTCACTGAAATAATAACAGTATGAACGCACCTCATTTGTCACATTTGAGATACAAATTCCAACTTGTTTGTTAAATAAAGATAGAATTTTGTAATCAATTTTTCACTCACTTCTTGATATATTAAAATTACAAAAATTAAGTTCACAGATGTGTTTCTGAGTACAACATTTTACTGCTTTCAGAACTGAATTATAACTTACTAAATTACTTTTTACTTGTCTTTTAACCAGACACAGGTGATAAATCGCCAAATATTCTTTATGGTTACAATTGTACACGAGTTACAACAACAATGGATTTAATTATGCTCCAAAATCAGCCAAGCTGTAAAACTGCACCAACGAAATATTTTAAACACTAAAACGTAAAATATATAGATAAAAAAAAGAGTGTAATATATTTTTAGAAAAATATATTACACTCAAATAATACACTCGATAAAAAATAATCATTTTGGTAACTTAAAGGCAGATATAGAATTAAATTTTGCCATTGAATTTTTACATGCTTACATTTTGAATGGTTTCTCTTATAATGGATGGGTAGTATAGGTTGGGTTGCAAAAATTACTTTGTTTCCATTGAAATTTATTTGGATGGTTTTTAGGTGCGTTCGTAATTATATTAATACGTAGCACCTATTGACGTCGTCTGGTCCGTTCGTCTGTCTGTCCGTCCGTCCGCATATAACAACGCAAAAACTACCCAACCGAATGGTTTGGAATTTAAGATATATTATCTTTGAAGAATTTTGTCGAGACATTTCAAATTTTATGAAAATTGAATCAATACTTTAGGAGATATTAATAAAAATATTTATTAAGAAATTTGAATTAAAAGAAAAAAAATCGGTGCTTTCTTGCTATAGGAGCTTCCGAGGTTTAATCGTCAAGCGACAGAGATACTTATTTTACTACAGAAATTAAATTGCAGACGATATCATTCATTTCACAGAATTAAAAATAATCAAGATCTGAATATTTATATAACTAGCTATAGTACGAACGCACCTCATTTGTCACGTTTGACATACAATTTCAAACTTGTTTTTCTTGCCAGGGCTGTGGTTCGTCTATTATTCTTTATATCAACTATGTGTGCCTTTTTTCTACAAATAAATTTACTGCTAATCAGGCCAATATTATAATTCTTTGATCAGCCGGTTTTAATAAATACGATTTCATATACTAATTTACCTAACTCAAAATTGTTGCTTTGCAAAACGCGAGAAATTTCTGGTTGTCACATAGAAACAACTATTTTTCTTGGTCCTAAGACTTATTTTTTCTGTTTCTGAAAATTTTGGTTTTTTCACTATTTTTTCCTTTTTGTGAATTTTGAACAAACGCTTCAGTTGTTTAGTTAGCGAATTGTAATTGTCAGAGCTTTTATGATTTGTAAACAAGACTGCTATAATCTCGCTCATTTTTTTAAAGTGTTTTTCTTTTACAGTTTCAAATGTGCATTTATGAACCACTACTGTTAATATCTCAAAATTCATATTTTCTGAGCTACGTCGCTTTACGAAAATTGAGCTTTATATGACAATCAAAATGACATAATAAATTGAAAATAAATATTTTTCTTCACAAAATACTTCATTTTCTTACTATCAAGGTTTTAAATTTGTTTCTAGTAAGGTTTGAACTTCACATTACATATTACTCGGAATTATTTAGTGAAAATAACAGCAACAGTAAAAAAACTGTTAAGAAAATATTAATGAACATATAAACTTTGACATTCTTTAAAAATAAACCTCTCATTCTTAATGAATTCAAGTTCAACAGATCCTCTGAATATCAAATACATCTCAACAAAGCGAATATTCTTAAACTTGAAAATGAAAAGGAATTAACTGCTTCAGTATTCAAATGTGCCCCAAGGATTTTTCTTCTTTCTATTGATTTTACTATTATTATACTTCAAAGTTAATTTTGATGACGGTTGGCATTAAAATTCAAAAGGAATGACTTTCTTAAAAATGAAATATGCGGATTTTTAAATTACACATTTTCCTTTCAAACAGCGTTTCATGTTTTACTTAATTCACGAAATCAGTTTTCAGGTTCTCGCTTATTAAAACGCCTTTGGCTAAATGAATTCCTCTTTCGTGAAAAACAATGCATTAAAATATGTCACATCGAGTGTCGCTGAAAATTCTTTGTGAATTACTATTTCATAATTTGTTTCATCGTGAATGAATAAATTATTTTCTGCTATTAAGTTTAAGTAAAGGGTAAAATCAAATAACTAAAAATGAATATATTCAATATATATTTAGGGTAGTTGTGTCAGCAATGGACACTCTTAAGAAATTTATTTTAAAATTATTTTTTAATTAATAGTTATAATTATTATATTTCTGTCTTTTTTTTAAACGTTATATTAATCTATCAACAATATCTAACAAGTCTCATTGTCACATATTCCAGTGTGAATCAAAATTTAATTGTAAATAATAGAAATAAGTCAAAATGCCCAAAATTCTAGTAATGGTAATGGACACCCTTTTTTCTAGTAATGGACACTCTCTGGTCTAGTAACAGACACACTAAAAGTAGTAATATATAATTGTTTTATTATTGTATTTAGAACCAGAATTTAACGAAAGCATACTAATGAAATAAAATAGTCATTTTCAAATAAATGTAACAATTGGGATATCTATTATCCAGTTGTCTTAATAAAATATTTATGAGAATAATTCATAGCTTAAATAATTGTCATTATCACAGATCAATATTTTAATTATTTTAGACGATATATTTAGATATTATATTTAAAATGTTAAATTTAAAAGCAGTACATTTATCAAATTATTGAGACAATGGGAAGTTTAGAAGTGTTAGTAAAAAAAAATGTTTTGGAGTACTAGTGCACTGGAATCGTATTTCCCATTGTTCTTTAGAGTTAAACTTTTTGAAACTACACTAGTGTCCAAAACTTAAGCAACAAACGCAAAATGCTAATTTCTGAACACGTGAGTACTCAAAAGGAAATTCTATAAACAGCAAGTGTAGAAAATAGGTACTACCGTAACAGCACAGACAGTCGATGTGAAGTCTTCTTGACATCACAAATGGTCACAATTGTCACAGTCACTACAATGAACAGAAATGTGACATATTTCATTCGTCTCATTTTTACAGGGTGACAAGAAATAACTTGGACGAAGTTTCAAACCAAAAATCTGCAACTACAACTAAAGTTATAAAGTTATTGTCATAGAGAATTGATTCTAGAAAGCTACTAAACAGGTGTAAGTAAGTTAGTTGTGTTAACCATTATGGTTAGCAAACGATCTGCCATACTTGAATAACATAAGCAAGAAATGAAACAATGTGAAATTGTTCAACGATTGAAAGTGCCTAAGCAGACGGTTTCATGCACAATCAAAAGGTTTAAAGAACTCGAACATGATGGTTACAGGCCAGGAAAAGGAAGAAAGCGCACAGTTCACACATCAAGAAACCGGGTAGTTATCAAAAAGTCGAGTTCAGCGAAATCCTAGGATTTCAATGAGAAAGGTCTCTAGAGAAATGAAGATCAACAGAGAAACAGCACGTTTGATGGCAAGAGTAGAGCTTGGTCTTCACCCTTACAAAATGAAAGAGGCTCAAAAGCTAACAGCAGAGAACAAACACACGAGACTTCAAAGGCGTAAAGAACTGTTAAAGCAAGACGCAGGTGATCGATGGCAAACATTTGTCTTCACAGATGAGAAACTGTTTTCGATTTTACAAGCTCACAATAGCCATAATGATAGAGTTTGGTCAGCAGAAGCACCTGGACATTCTTGCATTGTTGAATGGCGTCAACGACCACAATCTGTAAAGGTTTGGGGTGCAATCTAAAAAAATCCGTGAAAATACAAGAGATTTTCCGTTAAATTTTACGGAGAAGTTTCATTTTTCCAAAACAACAGTACAATTTCCGTAAATGACATTAGTTCCGTAAAGAAGATTTCAAATCCGTAAATATGCAGAAAGTTTTCCGTAAATTTTATGGATTTTTCCGTATTTCTTTCAAAACAGTGCCATTTCCGTAAATGACGTTTGCGTACAGAAATCGCCTTGTTTGAAATGCGAATTAAGATTGTTGTATTTACTAGAGTTCTTCTAGGATCCAGGTCTGAACCAGTTCTACCCGTGGGCCTATTTTTTTTGTCATTAGACTCGGGCCAATCCTGGAACTCATTCTAAGCGGGGTTGTGTCTGGGCGGTAATTTTTTGTGAAAATAATAGTGATATTTTTATTTTTAGTGAAATCTTTAGAAATTTATTTTATTTTCATAAATTACAGAAAAATATTTTTTTAAATCTACTTTTTTTTCTTCTTTATATTGCTTTAAATTGTGAATTTTTTCACAGACGTTTTAAAATTTTATTTTAACTTTATTAACGTGAGGCAATATTAGGTTATTAAAGGTTTCATAAAATATTATCTTTGCAAATTATCGATATGTATATTGTATTGAACAAAACTGATTTCTCTTATAAATTTGGGAATTAAACTAAAATTTATTAGTTTATAAATTATAATTTTTTACAAAGTTTATATTTTTTTCTTCAAATTTATAAAAGTAATTAATATTTTTTCTTTACTTTCATAAAAATGAAGTTTATGATTTTATAAAGTTTATAATTTATTTCGTTAGTTTATAATTTTATAAATTAAACTAAATTAATAAGTCCAAATTTAAACTTACCTATCCCAAGGTCATTAATTTCAAAATTTTCTCTAAAAATCTATTTTTTTATTTTAATATTTTTAAGGTTTCATAAAATAATATCTTTGCAAATTATCGGTATGTGGGTATTAAACTAAACTGATTTGTGTTATATTCTTGTGAATTAAACTAAAATTTATTATTTTATAAATCATTATGTTACAAAATTCATAATTTTCTCTTTAAATTTATAAAAAATAATTAATAACTTTTTGTTTACTTTATAAAATTATAAACTTCATTTTTATAAAAGTTTATAATTTATTTTGTTAGTTTATAATTTTTATAAATTAAACTAAATTAATTTATACTAAATTATTAAGTCTAAATTTAAACTTACCTATCCTAAAGTTATTAATTTCAAAATTTTCTCTAAAAATCTATTTTTTCGTTTTGATATTTTAAAAATTATTCATTTTAATAGAACCATACACAAAAGCTCGCAGCAAAGCTTAAATATAATAATTTAATTTATTTTAAATTTGTTTATTCACATAAGTTTTTAAACTAAGAGATAAAGTAAATTTACTTTAATAGCATGTAATAAATACGTCTGCTTAAGAAAATTATTGTTTTTACTGAAATTGATAAATAAATCAACACACAAATTATTTTAAAAAGTATATGTACTATTGCAAAAATAAACAATCATTACTGTTATTACAATATTTTACGCATATAATACTTAAAAATTTAAATTTATCTGTTATAAAGCATCAAATAATAAAAAGCAAAACATAGAACAATTTTGAAAAGAAAATATTAAAAACATTGGATCTCTGAAAATATCCATCTAACTACGAGAACTTCAAGTTATTGCAACATTAAAAGTATCTCATATAAGTAGCAACATTTGAGTGAATGACGTGTCCAATCGTAGTGTAGTGGTCTGGCGCGCTCGTTTAGTAAACGTATAGGATCTTGGGTTCGATACTCATCGAGGGAAGTGATGGTTGTTTATTAAAAACTCGCTCAGAAATGAAAAAAAAAAAAAGAAGCTTATAACTTATAAGATGTTCCTTGAGAGATACGTTTTTTTTTTTTGGTCCTATAAAATTTATTTTAACGACAAAAATTTCTAAAAATACGGAAGATATCTGTTATAAAACGGAAAATTTCCTGGAATTTACGGAATTTATTTTCCGTTAAAATACGGAAATAGTACTGGCGTCTCGATTGCCAGTACAATTTCCGTTATTTTCAGGTTTATTTTTTTTACAGTGTGGGATATGTGATAGTGGGAGAACCCTACTTGTTTTTGTTGATCAAGGGATAAAGATTAATCAACAAACATATCGCAAACTCATTTTGGAAGGTGTTGCCTTACCTTGGTCACAAAAGTTCTTTGGAAACAAAAGATGCACCTTCCAACAGGATTCCGAAACTGCACACAGAGCTAAGGGCTCTCAAGATTGGTGCAAGACACATTTTCCTGACTTCATTGGAGCTGAAGAATGGCCACCGTTTTCCCCAGATTTGAACCCAATGGATTATTCTGTTTGGTCCATCTTGGAGACAAGGGTGTGTGCTAAACTTCATGAAACTTTGGCATACCTAAAGAAATCCTTATGCAAGGAATGGGATAAAATATCAGTAATTGAGTTGCAGCCCATAGCTGAAATTTTGTGACACGTTTAAAGCTCTGTATTAAGGCTAAAGGTAGCCACTTTGAAAATTTGTAAATATATTAGACGAAATAATGTATTCATATTTATTTTGAAGTTTGGTCGTAATATTTTCATTACCATTAGAGTTATAATGTATCATGTGTGTCCAAGTTATTTCTTGTCACCCTGTACTCTCATTTTGTCACTCCACTGAACAGTCACCATGATTGCTGCTTTTTAACGAGTCACCAGGTGACTTTACAATAAAGTCATCTTGTGACTCGCATATGACTGTCATTTTGACACTCCATTGTAAAGTCATCATGATAGCTGTTCTGTGACGAGTTCCCAAGTGACAGAAAATGAAATCATCTGGTGACTTTTCACAAAGGAGTGCAATGATGACTCCACAATAGAGTGTCGATCACTGGAAAGTCACCATGCAACTTCATTGTGATATTATTCGGCGACTCATCACAATGCAATGCTCACAATGACTTCAATCTTCAGTCTTCAACTGACAGTGACTTGAGAATCACAAGGTGACTTCATTGTAATGTCACCTAAGTCACCATCACAAAGTAGCAGTCCCAGTGACTTTTCAGTGTTAACAATCATTTGAGAGTAATAATGAGACAGTGAAATATCCCATATTTTGATTCACCGTTGCGATTGTGACACTTCTAACCATGTGTGACGTCAAAGGGACTTCACATCGACTGGCCGTGCTGTTAGGGTAGTACCTCTTTTCTACACTTTTTGTTTATAGAATTTCCTTTTGAGTACTCACGTGTTCAGAAATTAGCAATTTGTGTTTGTTGCTTAAGTTTTGCACACCAGTGTACTTGATATATTACTTGTAGTAATTAGTATTACAAATATGAAATAAAAGATATTGCGCGTCGAATGTTTTAAATACTACATAAAATGGTTTCAAAATAAAGCTGCACAATTGATATTTGAGACACCTGATCTTCCGATTAACTAATTTCATTACTGCTATAAATTTAATTAATATTATACATTTTTAAATGTACAGATTTGTTTTGTCAGAGATGAATAATCAAACATTTAAGACAGAAAATGAAAGAATTTTAAAACATATATGACTTTAAAAATTGTCTGCATTTAAATGAAGAGAGCTTGAGCCCCGTAGTTTCTCTTTGCCCTATGCCCTTAAACATTATTGTTTGCCTTCTGGCGGGTGTGATTGATTGCCAAATTATAAAATATGAAATTCGGGGTTTTTAAAAAACTTTAATTTCATTGCAATGTTTAAAATTTTATTAATTACATGAAATTAATTAAAAGCAGCTATTTATTAGAAAGAAATGTTATTACTTTCTGGTAAAACTAGGCTGCGCCGCCAGCACCTGAGGAGTGCCCTGCGCGTCTTCGAACACCGAACCCAAGTCCTGAAGGACTTATAACGTGCACGACCGGATTTGTCTCTCCGTATGCGTTTCGGCCGTCGGGGGACCGCCACCTGCAGATCCCTCAACCCTTAGACCAATGTGTAGACGACATAGGTCGCTGCGATACGCGGTGGATCCCATTATCAGAGGAAACACCACGAAACACTTGGGGATGGGCCGGTGTCCCCCAACAGCTAAGGGGCTGGACACTCATAACGGAGCCAGGCCCTGGGCCTTAAGTCGGGTTTTCCCGACCGTATGTACAATTTAAAAATTAAATTAGAGCACTTAGCTGTTCAGTTAAATTAAAATATTTTAAACACTATGAACATTACTGTATAATAATTAATATTATACATTTTTAATGTACAGATTTGTTTTGTCAGAGATGAATAATCAAACATTTAAGATAGAGAAAAAAAAGAATTTTAAACCTTGTGTGATTTAAAAAATTGTCTTTATTTAAATGGAGAGAGCTTGAGCCCCGTGAGTTTCTGCTTTCCCTATGCCCTTAAACATTATTGTTTTCCTTTTGAATGGTTTGATTGATTGCCAGATTATAAAATATGAAATTCACGGTTTTTAAAAAACTTTAATTTCATTGCAATGTTAAAAATTTTATTAATTACATGAAATTAATTAAAAGCAGCTATTTATATATAAAAAAAAATTTATTACATTCTGGTAAGTACAGTTTAAAATTAAATTAGAGTACTTAGCTGTTCAGTTAAATTAAAATATTTTAAGCACTATGAACATTACTGAAATTGCACTTTCAGAAATATCCACATGGGGATGACCATTACTGGGAATAGACTAACTAAGCATTCCAGTAATGGGCAGGGGTCCTAAAACCTTAAGAATAAATAAAATTTTGTAAATGACCATTAGTATATAAAATTCAAAGTTTTCTGTTACTATCAAAACAAAAACATACAATTTTTGTAAGAAAATAAAAAAGATATAAATGAATTAATTGAAGACGGCTATTAACATGTTCATTACGATTTTCACTAAAAAATAGTGAAACTGTGAAACATTATTTTCTGCCTCCTGATTGGTTTGATTAAAAGTGTCAACAGTAACGTAGATTATAAAACATGCAAGTAGTTATGAAAAGTAATAGTAATAGCTAAATTTTTATTGATTTTTTTACAAACCAAAAATTTCGAAGGGTGTCCATTACTGGCACATCTACCCTATATATATAACGATGTGCCATTTGAGGAATTTTGTGAATTTAAGTTAAATTAGATGTTGTCTTAAAGGATTGAATTTATCCATCTTTTAGAAATTAACTTTTAAAATGTTTTTGTATTTTTGTAATAAAGGAATGCATCCAATAATTTTTTATATGAATAAGTATAATATCAACTAAAAAAATCCAAGAAATTACTTTTGAAGTTCTTGCTTATTAAAACGCCTATAGTTAACATTAAATGTCGCTGTTTTTATTTTATTTTTTTTTAATACAATTTCGTATTTTTTTCATCGTAAATAAATAAATATTTTCTGCGATTAAGTTTTAGTAAAGGATAGAATCAAATAATTAAAAATGAATATATTTAGTATGTATATATGTATTATATATCAATGTGCGTTTGAGGAATTTTGAGAATTTAAATTAAATTAGATATTGTCTTACAGGATTGAATTTAAAACTGAAATAAAAATTTATCCGGAATTCTTCTTTTTAAAATACATCTATAGTAGCTATCGTCTGCAATTTTTTATCAAACATTTTTACGACTTCTATAAACATCTGTCAGTAATCGTAATTTGTTTCATTTTATCGTCGGAAAATAAATTTGTTTTTAACGGATAAGACTTTTGACTCTGTTGATTTTTCAAAATAGCGAATGTTATTGAGCAAAGAAAAGGCATTAAATTTTGTTTTCGCAAAATAAATTTCTGCTACAAAAGCATTTGAAATGTTTCAAAAAGCTTTTAAAGACGACTATTTATCAAAAACAATAGTATTTGATTGGTATAAAAAGTTTAAAGATGTTAGTCAAAATCGCTCAGAAATCAAGGTAATGTTGACTGTTTTCTCTGATTGTCGTGGTGTTGTGCATTATGGAATTCCTACTAACTGACCATATAATCAATAAAAATTATTATTTGTGTGTTTTGCATCTTTTGCGTGAAGTCATTCGTCGAAAATGGCCTGAAATCTGACAAGAAAACTTATGGGTTTTGCACCATGATAATGCGCTTTCTCATAGTGCAATTAATATTCGTGAGTTTTTAACCAAATATTCAACAAATATGACTACACAAATTCCGTATTCACCAGATATGGCACCGTGCGACTTTTTCTTATTTCCACGAATGAAATTACCTATTCGTGATCACAGTTTTGAGTTCATTAATTCGATAAAAGAAAATTTTCTACGAACTCTGAGGGGGTTTCCCAAAAACGACTTTAAGGCATGTTTTGATGATTGGAAAAAAATTTGACAGAAGTGCATTTCACTCGTAGGAGAGGATTGCTTTGAAGAAGATGCAATAAATTTTGACCTTTTAAATTGATATATTTTGTTTTATCCACCATTCCGGGTAATTTTATCGCAGTAGTACATGTTTTACAAATTAACTTTGAAAATGTGTCTGCTTTTTTTTATAATAAAGGAATGTATCCAATATTTTTTTTTATAAATAATTATAATATTAGCTAGAATATTCAAGAAATTACTTTTGAGTTTCTCGCTTATTAAAACGCCCATGGCTAACGTAGAGTATCGCAGGTTTTTATTTTTGAATTAATAATATTTCATAATTTGTTTCATCGTGAATAAATAAATATTTTCTGCGATTACGTTTTAGTAAAGGATAGAAGCAAGTAACTAAAAATTAATATATTTAATATATGAAGAGGTGCTATTTGAGGAACTTAGAAAATTAAAGTTAAATTGGATGTTGCCTTAAGGAATTTACTTTATACATCTTTTACAAATTAATTTTGAAAATGTTCCTCTATTTTATAATAAAGGAATGCATGCAAAAATTTTTGTGTGTACACATATTTATCACGTTAATTGCAAAACTCGAGAAAGCAATTTTCAGGTTCTTGCTTATTAAGACGCCTTTGGCTAAATAAATTCTTATTCCATGAACAACAATGCATTAAGATATGTCACATCAAGTGTCACTAGAAATTCTTTTATAATTATTATTTTATAATTTGTTTCTATGGGAATAAGTAAATAAATATTTTCTGCGATTAAGTTTTAGTTGATGGTAGGAACATGTAATTAATAATAAATATATTTAATATATGAAGGTGTGCTATTTGAGGAACATAGAACATTAAAGTTAAATTAGATGTTGCCTTAAGAGGTTGATTTTATACATCTTTTACAAATTAACTTTGAAACGTTTTAAAATGTTTCTGTATATTTCTAATAAACCAGTGCATGCAAGGTTTATACTTATACATACAAGCATACATACCTATATATAACGATGTGCCATTTGTGGAATTTTGTGAATTTAAGTTAAATTCGATGTTATCTTAAAGGATTGAATTTATCCATCTTTTAGAAATTAACTTTTAAAATGTTTTTGTATTTTTGTAATAAAGGAATGCATCCAATACTTTTTTTACATGAATAAGTATAATATCAACTAAAAAATCCAAGAAATTACTTTTGAAGTTCTTGCTTATCAAAACGCCTATAGATAACATTAAATGTCGCTGTTTTGTTTTTTTAATACTATTTCGTATTTTTTTCATCGTGAATAAATAAATATTTTCTGCAATTAATTTTTAGTAAAGGATAGAATCAAATAATTAAAAATGAATATATTTAGTATGTATATACGTATTATATATCAATGTGCGTTTGAGGAATTTTGAGAATTTAAATGAAATTAGATGTTTTCTTACAGGATTGAATTTAAAGCTGAAATCAAAAAGTATCCGGACTTCTTATGCTTAAACTACGTCTATAGCAGATATCGTCTGTAAATTTTTATCAAACATTTTTACGACTTCTATAAACGTCTGGCAATATTTCATTTTATCGTCTGAAAATAATTTTTTATTAATGAGATAAGACGACTCTGTTAATTTTCCGAAATGGCGAATGTTATGGAGCAAAGAACATGCATTAAATTTTGTTTTCGCAAAACAAATTCGGCTATAAAGCATTTGAAATGTTTCAAAAAACTTTTAAAGACGACTATTTATCAAAAACAATAGTATTTGATTCGTATAAAAAGATTAAAAATGTTAGTCAAAGTCGCTCAGAAATCAAGGTAATGTTGACTGTTTTCTTTGATTGTCGTGGTGTTGTGCATTCTGAATTCCTACTAACTGACCAGACAATCAATAAAAATTATTATTTGTGTGTTTTACACGGTTTGGGTAAAGTAATTTGTCAAAAACGGCCCGAAATATGGCGAGAAAACTTATGGGTTTTGCACCACGATAATGTGCTTTCTCATAGTGCAATTATTATTCCTGAGTTTTTAACCAAATATTCAACAATACGACTGAACAAACTCCGTATTCACCTGATATGGCACCGTTTGACTTTTTCTTATTTCCAAGACTGAAATTGCCTGTTCGTGATCACTGTTTTGAGTCCATTAATTCGATAAACGAAAATTTTCTACGAACTCTGAATGGGTTTCCTAAAAACGACTTTAAGGCATGTTTTGATGATTGGAAAAAATGTTGGCAGAAGTACATTCCAATCGTAGGAGAGGATTGCTTTGAAGAAGATGTAATAAATTTTGACTTTTTAAATTGATATATTTTGTTTTATCCACTATACGAGGTACTTTTATCACAGTAGTACATATTTTACAAATTAACTTTGGAAATGTGTCTCATTTTTTTTTCTTTTTATAATAGAGGAATGCGTCGAATATTTTTTTAATATAAATAATTATAATATTAGCTTTAATAATCAAGAAAATACTTTTGAGTTTCTCGCTTATTAAAACGCCTATCGCTAACATAGAGTATCGCTGGTTTTTATTTTTAAATTACTATTGTGTCATAATTTGTTTCCTCGTGAATAAATACATATTTACTGCGATTAAGTTTTAGTAAAGGATAGAAGCAAGTAACTAAAAATTAATATATTTAATATATGAAGATGTGCTATTTAAGGATCTTAGAGAATTAAAATTAAATTGGATGTTGCCTTAAGGAATTTACTTTATACATCTTTTAGAAATTAATTTTGAAAATGTTCCTCTATTTTATAATAAAGGAATGCATGCAAAAATTTTTGTGAGTACACATATTTATCACGTTAATTGCAAAACTCGAGAAAGCAATTTTCAGGTTCTTGCTTATTAAGACGCCTTTGGCTAAATAAATTTTTATTCCTTCAACAACAATGCATTAAGATATGTCACATCAAGTGTCACTAGAAATTCTTTTATAATTATTATTTTATAATTTGTATCCATGGGTATAAATAAATAAATATTTTCTGCGATTAAGTTTTAGTTGAGGGTAGGAACATGTAATTAATAATAAATATATTTAATATATGAAGGTGTGCTATATTTGAGGACTATACAACATTAAAGTTAAATTAGATGTTGCCTTAAGAGGTTGATTTTATACATCTTTTACAAATTAACTTTGAAACGTTTTAAAATGTTTCTGTATATTTCTAATAAAGCAGTGCATGCAAGGTTTATACTTATACATACAAGCATACATACATATATATATATATATAACGATGTGCCATTTGTGGAATTTTGTGAATTTAAGTTAAATTAGAGTTGTCTTAAAGGATTGAATTTATCCATCTTTTAGAAATTAACTTTGAAACTTTTAAAATGTTTCTGTATATTTCTAGTAAATCAGTACATGCAAGGTTTATACTTATACATACAAGCATACATACATGTATATAACGATGTGCCATTTGTGGAATTTTGTGAATTTAAGTTAAATTAGAGTTGTCTTAAAGGATTGAATTTATCCATCTTTTAGAAATTAACTTTGAAAATGCATCTGTATTTTTGTAATAAATGGATGTATCCAATAATTTTTTATATGAATAAGTATAATATCAACTAAAAAATAAAAAAAATTACTTTTGAAGTTCTTGCTTATCAAAACGCCTATGGATAACATTGAATGTCGCTGTTTTTTTTCTTTCTTTCTTTCTTTTTTAATACTATTTCTTATTTTTTTTCATCGTGAATAAATAAATATTTTCTGAGATTAAGTTATAGTAAAGGATAGAATCAAATAATTAAAAATTAATATATTTTAGTTTGTATATATATGATAGCATATATAAAAGCATACATACATATATGTATATGCGTGTTTGTGTTCTGAAAAATCTGAGAAATCAATTTTCAGGTTCTCGCTTATTAAAACACGTTTGGATAAATAAATTATTATTTCATGAAAAACAATGCATTGAAATATGCCTAACCGAGTTTCAATGAAACTTCTTTTAACCCTTTCAGGGACAAAATACTTCTTTTCCTAAAATTTTGAAATGATTGAATGACACCAGGATTTACGGGCAAATTTATTTGAAACTAAGTAAAAGCTTTTCTTCACGTACATTATAAAAATAAAATTTTATTCCAAAATTCGTGTGTCAGTGTCGCATTTTGAAATTAAAATTAAGTGGGATATACAATATTCCACCGCCCTTCAACGGGTTAAATTACTATTTCCTAATTTGTTTCATCGTGAATAAGTGACTATTTCTTCGAATTAAGTTTTAGCAAAGCGTAAAAGGAAGTAACTAAAAATGAATATATTTAGTATCTGAAGGTGTGCCATTTGAAGAACTTTTAGTATTAAAGTTAAATAAGATGTTGTCTTAAGGGATTGACTTTATGCTTCCTTTACAAATTAACTTTGAAAATGTTTTCGTAATTTTGCAATAAATGAATTCAAGTTCTTTTAAATATTAGTAAAGCTAATTGAAAAATCTCTTGAAATTGCGTAACTTTTGAAACTGCATAAAGACAGCTAATTTGAATTGTTTTAATCTGAAAGAGTTGGACTAATACTCTGTGATGAATAAAGTTTAATAATAATAAATTGATTTTCTAACTATCATAGTTATAATAAATTATAAAGTGGTTGTATGAAAGTCTTGTGACCTCTGACATTATTTTATACAACTAAATAACCACACATTGCATTATTTCAATAATTTTACCAATATTATTGGTGCAATGTTCACCATTCATACTTTATCTCATATTTACACTTATTTTGAATCTTAAATCTCCTTTCAGCCATATAATACTTCATTCGGAAAATATTTTTAATAGTGGAACGTAAAAAGTAAGAAGCCCAAGAACATAAGTCCAGATTCATTGCAAAATAAAGTTTCTTTCAAAAACGAGAAAATTATATCAATTCCCAACATAGTTGAGAATTACTTGTAAGCGTCATGTGTAACTTGAATTTAGCCCAACATTTTTTTTTTTTTTTAAACAAGAAATAAAATTCATGCATCTTAGATTATGAAGCATTTTCCAACACTTCCAGAACACTTAACTAAAACTATGCTGTTTAATAAAGTGCGTAAGATACCGAAGTAAACATTTTAGAAAATGCATAAAACATTTGAAAACTAGATTTCAACAATTACCGTCCACAGTCGGAAAAATTCTCCAATATTTAACTTATAGATTGGGTATTTGACTTATATATTTGTATATATTCTACATAGTATGCTAAAATTTAGTTTAGTAAGAAAACACATAATAGGTTGAAAATTCATCTTCAGCAATTTCTACCAACAGACGAAAACATGCTTGAATTAGTCTGTACAGCCCTGTATATTACCTACAGATATCACTGAAATCATACTTCCAGAAATTACCATCCGCAGGCGGCTATGTATCCAGTTCTTTCCGTAGCCCTGTATATGATTTTATTCATATTCTACAAGCGTCTGTTAGTGTACTAAATATAACTCGACTTGAAAATGCCTAACTCAACTGAGGGGGTCTGGGCAAGAAAATGACAAGTCACATTTTTGGTGAAATAAATCTAACACTGTAATCTGTTGCTTAATATTGTAAATTATAATATCCAATATATAACTTGTTTCTAATTTCACTTGGTGGCAGCATATGTGACAGATTTCGTTTTCGCCCCAGATGTTTATGCCCCCAATGAAGACAGCTAATTTACAAAAAGCGTAATAGTAATATCATTAAAGTAATGCTATATTGTTACTCAGAATATCTCAGATGTTACTAAGACATCGGTTAAAAAACTTTATGCTATATATTTTGATTTGAATATTTGATCAAATTTTCAAACTGGAATATCCCAGAAGTTCAAAAATGGGGCTTGGCACTCTCTTGCCCTGACCCCCTCAATTAAAATCAATTTTTAAGCAATTCACGCTCATACACAAACATGTTTGCGAATTCTTTTTTGTAGCCCTGTATATAATCTATAGCATTTATATACACCACACTACGCAAATATTTAGTTAAACTTAAAAACGCATACCATATCTGAAAACGCACTTTTAACAATTATCGCCAATAGACAGTACTTTGGATACAGTACTGTGTCCGAAATCTTTTCTGTGATCCTGTAAATGAACGACAAATGCTATACATATCATATTCTACAGCAAGTACTTTGTATAAAACATCAGTAATGTATATCAATTTCATTATATTTGAAATAGTGTAACATAATTAAATTATGCTGTGAATAGTCTCTGTAGGCCATTATGTAACGGGATTTTTTTGTATAGCCATGTAAATAAATAATAAATGCTTTGCAACCCCATATTTTACGGAATGCATGTTTTAATGCACATCATAATTCATATCAATTTCATTATGTTTGAAATGGTGAAACATCATTAAAAATCACTTCAAACATTTTTTCCCCATTGACCGTAATGTAATAGAAAACTTTTGACTGTAACTGTAAACGAACCACATATGCTACACACTTAATTTTCAATAGCTATCGTTCTATAGTAAATGTTAATAACATGCAAAAATGTCAGGGCAATCCGAGTACGCTTACGTGAATTACAGCACGGACAGACGGACAGACAAACTGACGTTACAAACACTTTTCAACTCTGTTGGAAAGTGTTAAAAATGTAATCAACAAATCGTGTTGATTTTTAAGTGCGTGATTTTTTTTTTAAATACAATATTCAAATACAGTGTGATCGTAAACTCTATCTGCAAAATAAGAAATGATACTACTCGTCAATACTAACAATTTTTGTATAGACAGCCTCGGAATTCATTTATTCAAACAAATATTCAGGGTCTTTCACTCCACGCCGGACCTAGATTTTTCTTCATAACATTAACAATAATAGAGTTATCTTAAACCGTAACTGTTGGGATAAAAATTGTAGCACAGATACTGAGAGCGGGCTCTGCAACCGATTGATCAAAGGATGAATAAAAGATTCGATTAACCCATAGGATGCTGTTTTTGTTACTAAACTTTATGTACAGAACTATTATAATTTTCACAACTCTACAGCGTTAGTACTATGGCTCCAAACGAAACAAAATTTCACTAGTATCTAGAGTTAAACTGAAAATTACAAGTTAAACTCTAAAAATTGAAAACACAACGGTCTGTGGGACAGCTAACGATACTTTCAATAGATTTATTTTGTTGTGTGTGAGGTGTAACGATACCACTAAAGTGATTAATAAGGCCATCATCTGTATCCTAAAAGCGATGAACTAGATGCTCCATATTTTGGAATGTAGTTGAGATTACATGAAGAGTCACTTACCGAACTATTGCGAATAATCCTTAGTTTTGTGATGTAACGGGGCAAGCAGCGTTCCTAAAATTTTCAACTTTGCTACCACTATTTCAAAGCAAAAATCTTTGTGGTAGATTTCAGTAATAATCCAGTATTAATATGCAATCATAATCTACCACAGAGATTTTAGTTTTGAAATAGTGGTAGTAAAGGTAGAAAATTTTAGGAAAACAGCCCTGGGTGTCAACGTACTTTGCACAAAGAAAAGTCAGTTTCTGTAAAATATCATTATAATATATTCATTATAAAATATCAATATAATATATTCTTTATAAAATATCATTATAATATATTCCTTATTATTAAAGTTTTTGAAAAAAAATCCGAATTTAGCTTATAATTGAGGCACCCAATATCTTTGGCAGAATAATCAAATGCGACTTACACTTCCTATACAAAAATTTTTCGTCTTGATGCACAGTCCTGAAAATAAAAATGGTGTGGGGACATTCCATACAGATAAATAAACTCAAGAAATCTGAGATTTCAACATAGGATAGCTTTATAGTAACAAAGTTCTTTCTCATAAAAATTCCAAAATCAATTACGTTGCTGACGATGAACATCTCCTTTGATTCATTAAATAGCAATAAATTCGAATGGTTTTACAAAGAATCACTTTCAAGTCACCCCAATTTTTGAGTTTGTTTTTATGCGGCAGAACTAAGTTATTCCAGATAAATAAACTTAAGAAATCTGAGATCTCAACCTAGGACAAAAAGAATGAGAAAAGCTTTGTTCAATAAATACTCAAAGAAAAAACAAAATGCTGAGAGAAACAAATGGAGACACGAAACCGAATTATTGCCTAGCAATCACGTAAGTGGTTGAACTTTGCTCGATTCTGCAATTGTTCAGTTCTTATTTGGGAGGCTCATAAAACTAGCCTTAAACATTTTTCTTATTAGTTCCTTCTCCCACGACAAAACTGCATTGTAATAATCTGGAAGCATTCTTTTCCATCTATTCTCAATATCTGAACTACTGTATCAGATTTAACGCTTTTCTTTAAGCAAGTAATGGACAATGCAATAATAAAACGACAAGCTTCTGCTCACAGATAAGATGAAGTGAAAACATTATATTTTAAACAACTTTTCCCCCTAGCTTAATACTGATGTAAAAGATAATTGAAAGTATTAAAAAACGCTGCCAAGAAAACTTTTAAAGTTGTGGGGTTGAATTACTTTAAATCAATATATATTTTAATCTCTAAATTGCCACAAAAAGAAATTCGAAAATGCACATTCGATTGGGATGTATGCCTTCTTTCAATTTATGTTAAAAAAAAAAAAAAAAAAAAAAAAAAAAAAAACTTATAAAGCCATTTCCAAATTAAAATCGTATCAAACTTCGGTAGAGTAATGTAAGAATTATGCAGATGCAAATTATGGAACTCCTAATGTTAAAGTAATTTTTAATAGTTGCAAAACAAACTGCAATGCGAGTAGTTTTTTAACCATACCTCAAAATCTGCTTAACGGAATGAGCTGAAATTTGGGATTCGCATATTTTAAGCTTCAAGAAATCAATTTCTGTCATTTTTTCTATAGGTTACAATACATATTTTTCGAATATTAATCTTATAGTTTATATATTATGAAATTAGTATTATGTTATTGTTATTACATAATTACTTTTTTTCTTTTTCCGACCACTGTACATTACAGCCTTCTTATTTTGTTGGTATAATTTACGGACACCCCATATAATGTTCTTTAAAATATACTATATTTGAATTAACACATTATATGACAATAGAAACGTGTTATTTTTGTACATTACTTCAGCTTTAGAAAGTATTAAATTTCATACAACGTAATTTTCAAACATTGAGAGATCTCATTAATATTTATTTTCTAAGTGCACTGTATCAAAAGAACATTTTTGATTTAGTATAACTCAACTGATCAATTTTTAAATTTTACCTGTCAGCTTTTTAATGCATTCGATCATCTTACATCAGTATTAGGCTATGAAAATAAGTTGTTTAAAATAAAATGTCCTTACTTCATCTTATCTGTCAGCAAAAACTTATCGTTTTATTATTGCATTATCTATTAAGTGCTTAAAGGAAAGCGTTAAATCTGATACAACAGTTCAGATATTGAGAATGGATGGAAAAGAAAGCCTCGAGATTATTACAATGCACTTTTGTCGTGGGGGAGGAAACTAATAAGAAAAAATGTTTAGGGCTAGTTTTATGAGCCTCCCAAATAAGAACTGAACAATTGCACAACCGAGCAAAGTTCAGCCACTTACGTGATTGCTAGGCAATAATTCGGTTTCGTGTCTCCATTTGTTTCTCTCAACATTTTTTTTTTCTTTACGTATTTATTGAACAAAGCTTTTCTCATTCTTTTTGTCTTAAGTTGAAGTCTCAGATTTCTTAAGTTTATTTATCTGGAATAAGTTCTGTTGGCATAAAAACACCAACTGAAAAATCGGAATGACATGAAAGTGGTTCCTTGTAAAATCGCTTGAATTATTTAATTAATTAATGGGAACGTGCATCTGCAATAGCGTAATTGATTTTGGAAGTTTTATGAGCAACAACTTTGTTACTGTAAAACTGTCCTATGTTGAACTCTCAGATTTCTTGAGTTTATTTATCTAAAATGAGTTTGTTCTGTTAGTTTAAAAATACTTCCAAATACTGAGATGACTTAAAAATTATTTCTTGTAAAACCATTTGAACTGATCGTTATTAAATTAGTCAAAGGAAAGCCCATCATTTTTTTTTAAGATAAACAATTTTGTTAATATAAAACTAATTTAGAATGAACATTCAGATTGCTTGAGTATATTTATTTAGAATAGTCGTGAAAATGATTTCTCGTAAAATCATTTTAATTGATCGTTATTTACTTAATTAAAGATAAAATCCATCATCTGTAAATTGTTGTTTCATTTTATTTTTGTTACTTTAGGGACGTAAAATTTTATTACTGTAAAACTATTCTAGGTGAAACTCTCAGATTTCTCGAGTTTATTTATCTGGAATTAGTTCTGTTAGCATAAAAATACCATCTCAAAAAATCAGGTGACTTTAAAGTGATTTCTTGTAAAACCATTTGAATTGATTGCTATTTAATTAATCAAAGGGAACGTACATCGTCAGCAGCGTATTTGAATTTGGGGTTTCTATGAGAAACAATTTTGTTACTGTAAAACTGTCGTATGTTGAACTCTCCGATTTCTAGACTTTATTTATCTGGAATAACTTAGTTCTGTTGGCATAAAAACACTTTCAAAGATAGGTGGAACTTCAAAATGATGTTATGTAAAACAAGTTGAATTGATCGTTATTTAATTAATCGAAGAGAAAGTTCATAATTTTTGGTTTTTTAAAGAGAAACAATTTTGTTACTGTAAAACTGTTTTAGGTTGAAATTTTATATTGATTTTGTTTATTTATTTTTTTTATACTTTTACATTGTTTTTGTTTATTTAATACTGTTGGCATAAAAACACCAACTCAAAATTTGTTGTGACTTGAAAGCGATTCTTTATAAAACAATTTGAATTGATTGTTATTTAATTAATCAATTGGAATGTACATCGTTAGCATCGTAATGTATTTCAAGGCTTTTATGCGAAACAACTTTGTTACTGTAAAGTTGTCCAATTCTTGAGTTTATCTGGAACAACTTAGTGCTATTAGCATAAAAACACTGATTCAAAGACTGGGGTGACTTAAAAATGATGTAAAACCAATTGAATTGATCGTTATTTAATTAATGAAAGGGAAAGTCCACCGTTATTGGTTTTCTAAAGAGAAACAATTTCGTTACTGTAAGACTGTTTTATGTTGAACTTTCAGATTACTTATTTGGAATAATTTAATGCTGATGGCATAAAAACACTAATTCGAAGATTTAGGTGACTTAAAAGTGATTTTTTGTAAAATAGTTTAAACTGATAGTTATTTAATTAATCAGCAGAGTGTTGTTTGATTTTTGTTAAATCTAGATAAGACCTCTGTTAAACTCTCAGATTTCTTGAGTTTATTTATCTGGAATAATTTAGTTCATTTAGCATTAAAACTCTTTCAAAGATTGAGGTGAACTGAAAATGAATCCTTGTGAAACACTTTTTCAATGAATTAGTATTTAATTAATTAAAGGGAACGTTAATCATTATCGACGTAAATAAATTTGGTGGTTTATGAGAAACAATTTTTTTTCTCATTTTTAGGAAAAGATTTACTTTTAGTAACAAACAATTTTTCTTTTTTGGTTTTCTATAACAATGTCACACAAATTTGACTTTGAGAATGGAAAAAATATTTCCATTACCTATTTTTTTACAATTATTTAAAATTCCTTCTTATAAGATAATTTTATTAATGATCTTTAAAAACTTCTGTGGCACACTTAAAGTATTCCACAAAAATTGCTGTTTTATTTGTTGGATTGAATTTTAAGTAGATACTTTCTTAATTGTTAGAGTAGATACTTTTTTAAGGGTTCTTCTAGGCTTTCCAATCGTGACCGGGGCTTTTTCTATAGTTTCTCTAGCCTTATGTTAAAGAAAAGTTCATTTCACACAAAGTTGACTATTCGGGGATAACTATTCTCATTACCTTTTATGTAATAATTTGAAAGTCAAAAGGTATTTAATTAATGATTTTTAAAATTTTTCTCTGCACACTCAAAGTATTCTGTAAAAATTACTGTAAAAAACAGTTTTGATTTTCGATCTCATATATATATATACATAAAAAACTCTTCTTCATCCTTAATGAAAATTTTTATTGATATATTTTAATGCCATTGTCAGTTTCAAATGCGTCAATAATATGATTAGCATTCAAATGGATGTCATGATAAAAATTCTGTTCTCGCAAGAAGTACTTTGACATGATTTATAACCTATCTTTTGAATTAACAACTAATGATCTCGAATAATTCATATTGTGATAATCTACTCTGGTGTATTCATGATCTCTGACTGAATAAAAACAAAAATCTAATTGTCAATGACAATAAAAACATTTGATTAAATTTCAACTAAGGTTAACTGTGAAATTGATGAGAACTTTCAACTGTTGAAATTGAAAAGCTCGCAAAATATGCCTTTACAAAGAACTAGCCTTTAAATTTAACTTTAAACTAAGTGCGCCACTAGGCGTCGCCAACTGCCCAAATTCTCAAGAACTTTTAACAAGCACTACCAGGTGAGTCCTGATGCGCTCTACGGCTGAGGAGCAGCACCGCCACTTGTACATCACTGCTCATGTTCCCTAAATCCTCAAAAATATGTCTGGTTGTCGAAACAGTTAGTTCCCATAGGTGGAGGAACGAACCGTGAGTTTCGGGGCTCGTACCGACTCCCTCAGAGTGACCTCGGGTAGCCGGACGCCCATGCGTACGCCGGACCTAGGAGCTTTTCCCGAAGTACACCGACACGACGACGTTGCTTTACCAGAGCTTTCGGACATAGAAGCCTATGAGAGGTAGCAACTAGATCATCAGCAGTGGATGGGGTAAAGAAAGGATTCATTCGCGAATATAAGAGCTCGTGTAAAATTATCGCGATAGGCATAGAGACACGTACTTGGTAAGGCAGTGGACTCAAGTGGGTACTTGTGGATCACAAGGCCTCCAGATGACCCCCACACGCGCCGTCTAAGTAGCAAGACCGTGCACCCGGACCCCGACCTCGGCACTACAACACTACCTTTCCTCCCGAGTACGTCTTGCAATGTACCTGATAGCAAGGAGAATAATTAGGCACCGCTCATGGTGCCACAGAACCACGGAAAACTCTCTCCCAAGCGCCATAGGGGCGCCTCCGCTTGGCGTTAACAAAACGAAAGTTACTTTCGAGATTCCCGTTAATCCAACTATTAGGCAGAGAAAACTCTGGTTGCTCAAAGACACGCTGGACTGGTTTCTGCAGCCCAGGGAAACCGACATGGCTCAAATGCTGCCGCCACGTCACATGTGATGTGGCGGGGCCTTCGGTCGACCTCTCTAGCCAGTCAAAATAGAAAGGAGGACTCCTCCCTCCCCCCACCCCCTGAGAGTCCGCTCGCCTTGGAACGACATGCCCTTCATGGCTATCTATCCCCAAGCCGTACTCAGGACAGCTATCCTCAATCGATCGCCATCGAGGGCGACTTTTGACCGCTTCTGCAACAAGAAGGCGTCTGGGACTGGCTGGCGAACCCGAAACACTCGTCAAGAGCCAATTCTGGCTCATAACACCCTAGAGCCCTAGAGGGCACTCGACAGGCTAACCTGCGAATCTCTTTCGCTGTTTTTCTTGACGACATGGGTGCAAGGGAACTACGCCGCCAGAGGATCTCCCGATGTGGGCAATCAACTCCAGCGTTTTCGCAGGCCGTAGGCGTCCGCCAAACTAGCCAGATACACTGGTTTTGGCCTACTACTGTCGTCGCTCCACCGCCATATGTCCGAATCGAGGTTGTTACACACGGCCTCGCTCTCGTACTAGGTGCACATTAGAGACTCCCGACGTCACTTGCATTCAAAGCGCATCCTCGCTTCTGTCTCTCCCCAGACAATAATGGATACGGTCCTATAACATTTGCTACTCTTTCCCTGAGTCACTCCCTGGCTTATACCGGAATTGATCTACGAGGTGCTTCTCCTACGAAATGCCTAGTCTGGCTTGGCTCGAGAATCAAGCTGCACGGGAGTGAACCGGTTAGATCGCGACCGCCAGGCACCACAAGGAGGTTGTGATTCGTACTGTAACAATTCGAATTTTCCAGAAATTTTTTTTAAAAACTTAGCTCTGAGAATTTTCTCATCATAATTTTACATCATAAGAAACTATAACTCATAAAATAATAAACAAGCAAGATAGCGAGAAAATAGGAGATGAAGGCATAAATTCGTTACAGCACCACTTAGATAAGTCGTCAGGGCCACCAAAGAACAGGTCAGCAGACTTGAAGTCCCCTAGGACATTCAGAGGGGAAGATATCAAGGGCGGTAACAACAGAGTCCCCCACCAAATGATAAACTGGGTTAAAGATGACATAATTGGAACGAAAAGCGATTCCACGTCCCCCCCCCACCCCTTTTTCCTTCCAGAGAAGAGAGAAAGAAAAAGGTTTCGACGAGCAGAGCGAGATTCGGAAAGAGTGTGTCTGGTTTTAACAGTGGAAGGAGACCAACTCCTGAGCTTGAAAAGAAAAGGTGAACTTAGAGTGTAGAACTCCACCCGGAGATTTTAGAGAAGGAGATCAATCAATGATCTTAGTATGGACGCACCTTGTGTTTTATGGGGAGAAACTTTCCCCGGCAATGATACTTCTAAAAATTACAGCTTAAAGAGTTGTTAATCAGAGACTTTAGCACTGAACATTAAATGATCAGATTTTGTTGAGATAATCTCCTAGCTTAATCAGAACTATAATCTGCCGTATCCACACTTTCGATTCTATAATGTATTCAGCAGTTAACAAATTTGGATTAATTAAATCTTTTGTTTTCTGCTAAAAATTTTCTGTGTTTGAACACGATATACACGCTACTACTCCACATTTCCTGCGTCGTATTCGAAGACACCACAGTCCGTATTCCTGCCCCTTTCATATCGACGTACAGCGCGCAAAGAACAGGCTTCCGGCCTTCCTCCCCAATTAAGGGGCTGAGTCAGAAATCAACTCTGTCTTACTTTTCACGAGGATTAGCTCAGAAAATGGAATTAACTATTTAAATCTCAATGAATGAAACACTAAATTCTTCAATCTTAAAATGATTCCAGCTTATGTTTATTTAGGTTCCTTGAACTTATGTAAACATTTATTGGGAGAATATTAAAGGATAACTCTTTACCAACTTGAGTCACGGCAGCTAACAAAACAGTTTCTGAACTCAGGCTCGTTGCAAAACACTCCCTTTATACTCAGCGAAAACTTCATCTAAAATAACAGCGAAACAACCGCGTTCTGACACTGCATTGCCATATTATGTAATCTGCTTTACAAATAAAAAAAAAAGAAAAGAACTGAATATCTCAATTGCAATTTAGGAAATTTGAAGACCGACAGGCGAGTTCCTTTCGTTCACGCACTCAGTGTTATTTGCAAAGACAAACGTTCGCGTTCAAAGAGATTGCCTATATAAATCAGAGACGGACGTCTTCCTCACAACATGAATATTTTATACTTAGTTCTTTTTTTTTTATTATTATTTTTTTTTTTATTATTATTATTATATAACCACACGACTGTAGATTCAATTGTATTAAATATCGAAAACAATGATCAGTCATTATTGTCATTTAAGTATTTGCCTCCTAGCACGTTCTTTAATTCAGGGAAGAGATCGACTTCATTCGGTGCTAAGTCGGGGCTGTACGGCGGGTGATCAAACACGTCCCATTTAAACTACTCCAGCAGCTGTTTGGTTACAGCAGCACTGTGTATTACTTAGACATTTTTCCCGTTACACTTTGGGTCATTCTTCGATGAATTTCTGCTTGAAAAAAGCGGATAACACTACGTAATTCGCACTTGGTGGAACATCAGTCGCAACAGCCATGTTTACGTGCCTACAGCTCAGCTCAAAATGACGAGCTGGCATCGGTAGTAGCAGAGGTTATAGTTAGGAATACGGTTTAGGAATATATTAGGAATATAGAGGTTATAGTTAGGCAGTCGCCCACCATGCATCCTTAGCTCTTATCACTTCTCTGTCTGTTTAGCGGCTCAATCGACAGTTGAAAATAAAACGCCCTCGTATTTTGGGTAGAAAGTCACTGTTTCGTACTATGTCAGTTGCGGATTGAATAATTGTCGTGCTTAAATCTCCACTCAGGAGCCCCTAACACTTCACCAAATGGAAGTATATATTACACTAGTGTTCCTTGATACTTTGTTGTATTTTCTTTCCCATGGAGAAAGGCCAGGAGTTTTGACTCAAAAAGTCAATCGCCCTTCAAACTATTAGAGACGTACTACATTATCGTCTACTGAAGAAAGTACGTGGCTGTTTTCTGAGAACATGCCAATTGCGACTTCAACCATCAGGACCATCCAGATTTCATTTATTTTCGTCGCTGAATAATACGGCGAGCCAGTTGCTTCCGTACGATATACACTCTTCACTCTCTCACTTTGCATTCTCTTATGCGTCTATAAATTGTGTCTTTTGAGAAATTGACAAAGAGATCATCTTTAATTTGCTATATAGACATATTTTGTTTTAACACCAAACTTCCAATTTTTTTATCAGTTTGAAATCTATCAGTATTTCACAATTTTTTTTTATCAGTGTTCTACGTGGTTGCCCGTATCTTCGTTTTCGATCGAAATTGTTCGTTCTAGAAAGTACTCAGTAGACTTCTTTCTTTGAACGGTTTAAAATTCTAGAGATTCTAATATTGGCTTACTTAAAATTAGTAAAAAAGTACTTATAAAAAATACTTGTAAAAAATCTTTAAAATTTCTCTTTTGTGAATTCTGTAACCTTCAGCATCTCAAATAACCAACGGAAATTAAATATTCGTTGTTATGCTGCGCAGAAAAAACGATCAATTGGTTGGAGTTGGAACGGTGGGTCGGTTTAAACAAAACTAGCAAGTGTTAACATTTGTAAAATGTGCTCAAACTTTTAAGACAGTGCTTTTTTAATAAAAAATAAAAAAGTCGTAATTTTCAAATAGATAGTGCTGTTATAACCATTCTATTATTTCTACTGCGTGTGTCATTTTAATTACATTTTCAGTATATTTATCTTTCCAAGTTTATTGTCATATTTCAGTGTGGGCCTAAACTTTTGAGATAGACTGTAATTAGTTGTTTTCGGCGTGAATTCGCAATATTGTTGCCACTTTAAGCAGAAAATAAACAACCTTTAAGAAAAGTATCTCTCTGTTCTATAAAAATGTAACTAATGATGCTGATGCCATAATTGAATTCATTGTGACCTTTTCACTTTCTCGGCTAATTCTGCAAAAACTATTGCATATAAAACATGAAAAAGTTTTACATAGAAATGTATGATAAACATGTTAAATTATTCAGTTTTTAACTCGAAGTATTATTTTAAGCGCTGTTATATGTTGAAATCGGTCAGGATGTTTCAGTTACATGAGTTTTATGGGATCAAAAACTATGCATAGCAATTTAATCATTTTTGGCAGGCATGTACTTGACAAGATGGTGGGGTTCAGTACCCAATCAATTTTTAAATTTATCTATTTTTTTTAAATTCATTATTTAGAATTTTATCTGAATGGAGATTTAATTCGTAGTTTGAAGTAGTCGTTTTTATCTACTGTTGTCAGAGTTTAAAAAACTCAAATGATGTTGTTTCCAAACACTTTTTAATTGAAAAATATATTTACACATGAATATTAAAAAGTAAAGAAAAATTTAAAATAATTAAATTATTACGGACGAAAAGCATTTAATGGTGAAAATTACGTCATATAACAAAAAATTTATTTAAAACGTCATATTTAAAACGATTTTCTTATAGCGTCTAAAAGAAAAAATTTCCAGTCGTTATGAAAGTCCGGGAGGCAGTGAGAGTTTTACTTAATCTTGTTATACAAGCTTATTTTCAAATGTGTAATTGACCTTAATTAATCAATCACGCTAAACAGCCATCAGCTGTCTCGACAGAGGTGGATGTGGCCTTTCGACCTCAAAAGTCCCTCACTCAAAGAGAAATGAATGGCAACCCGATTACAGAAGACGCCATTGCTCCTGGTATTATTATTCAATCTTCCATAATCGAGTAATCATTTCAAGATAGAGTGTCTAAAATTAGCGTGTTGTTAGTGCCTGTGGTGTCGAGACAGGTGTTGGTGAGTACAGATCGTAGAAAGCAGTCCCCCCTCCTTTTAACCCCCCTAGTGTAGAAAAAATCCCTGACAGCTCGGCCTACAGGCACAGGTAGATTTCAAAGATGCAGACCGTGGAGTGCCTGTTTGTTGGGAATTGCGGAAGAAATGACCTTTTTGCCATGATGCGTCATTTGGAAACGACCACTTCGGAACTTAACTTGTTTGCAGGCGGGGCCGGCAGGAATTTTTTTGGTTTTTATTTTTATTTTTTTTAATTTTTTTTATTTTTTTGCTATAAGGGTTGGTTTTATAAGAAACTTGTCAGTATAAAAGTTTCAGATAATATTAGGAGGATTTGTAATAAATTTAAGCGGATTTGATATCTTCTGAATTGACGAAGTTATGAATTTTTCTCTTCAACATAAATTTTCGCCCCTTTTCCTAGAAGTAATAATAACTTTAAACGGATTCGATACGTATCATAATTAAGAAATCATGGGGCTTTTTCTATTTCACAAACCCCCCCCCCCCCCCCATTCCCCCTCCTCTCCTTTGGTTCGATTTTGCCCATTAACAAACTTGACCGAGATTTTATGCTCCTTGATTTTATGTATCAGTTTGGAAGAGATTTGTGCAGAATTATGGGGGACTCATTCCATAAACATTAGGTTTAAGATTGAAAAAGAGGATTTGTGGTCTTACTGATCCGTAACAAAAGCTTATTCATTATATTTTGTATATCTATAAAGCACATATTATTCGAATTTCTTCATATTTTGATTTTTACCATAAATAAAAACATCTTTCTTTCTACATATAATTTTATAAAAGTATATGCTTGCAACAACTTTTTGTCGAAATCCGATGTTTTATATTTAATGCTGTTTAACATGAACTAGTTTTAAAATCTTTATCTTGTCTTCCATAGCTGTTCTTTTAATTAAAAGTTTTTTTAACGCTAGCGAATGCTCACAAGCATTTATAATCAGTTTGAGATATGAAAGCAAACACTCGAAGCTACTTTTTTAAATTAAAAAGTGTTTTCTTAAGCTAAGAAAAAGTATGATTTTAAAAAAGTGACAGCTTTATCCGAAAACAGCTTTTAAATTAATTAGCTCACTTAGTTTAAAAAATTAATTTTTATACTCTTTTCAAGATTTTCAAAGCGCTCATTACGAATTTCATGTGTACTTTAACTAACTAGATTTTGTTTTTTAAATGTTTTCGTTTAAAAAAAAAATAATGAATGAGTCAGTAATTTATTTGAAGAAATCAATAAAATAAATTAATTTTTTTCAACTTTCTGAGCGAATTTTTGAATTATTTTTGCTGCAAGATTTCTTTAGTATTAGAATGCATGAAATGAAAAATACATATTTACTACAATAAGAAAAGATTCTGCATTTTGCTTTTGATCTTAGCTTTCTTCTTTGTAAAACTCTTTTGTTAATGAATATTTTCTCTGAAACAATTATTTTTTTGTTTCTTTGAGCATTTGGATCCATTCATTTTGTGCTATTTAAAATGGAGAATAGGCGTTAAAAAATTTGTCTTTAACATAATTTTGTATACCATTGCTCGTATTGAGTAAAGGGACACAGCAAGAAGGACAACTGCACTCGTGGGGCCTATGGCCGAATTCTGTTTTTGGAATCTACACCAAGGATGTCGGATCTATGGCACACGCCAGAATATTTTTTGGTTACGCATTTAACGAGGTTCTAAATAAAAATTGCACAAAATACAGGAATTCTGACAAGCTGACTTTTTCTAAATTCGATTTGTTGAAAATTGAAGCTACTGAAATACAATTTAAAGATTTCCAATGTAAATCATTATCGGCTCAGCTTTTTTATTTTAAATTAAGGCGGGATTTGGAAACTATCGAAAAGAAAAAATAACTAGCGGATTATAAAACTGTGACAATTTGGAATTCAGTTTTAAATACTAAGAGTTGTTTAAAAATGTTGGCACTAGCCGTTTTGACAATTTTTCTTGTAGATTATTGTTTTCGTAAAAGAATATTATGCATATCTCATGTAGAAACCTCTTCTTATAAGACTCTAGTTCAGCTTGTATACATTTGAACTTGATAACAAATATTTGGCATCTAAGATGTATAAACAGAAATCCTAATTTTCTTTGTACTTCCTATAATATAACACCGTATGTTATCCATATATTTTTTTTAATCTTAAGAGAAATCTCATTTAATTTTTATTAGTTATTATTTGATTTACTATTTTTTTAGTTGTTGGCACGTCATAGCCACGTGAAATGTTTTTAGAAAAGAAGTGGCACACGGTTGTGAAAAGGTTCGCCATCCCTGCCTTACACTATTCTTGATAGTATGCGTCATGCACAAAAACAGTAGGAAATCATACTTTATATTTTAAGAGTCTTGTATTACCAAACATCAATTAGTAACCGGCCAACTAAGGAAAAGCAACTTAGGCAACAAGATACACTGAAGCCACGTCGACCTAGAGACTTGTCAAACAGATCTTCCCCATGCGGAAATCAGGCGAATTCTCGCCCCGTTGCCAGGCATCAACCCGTTAAGCTGGGCAAAAGCCCGGCAGGTAAAGGCCTGGTCAACAGTCTAAAAAAAAAAAGAAAGAAAGAAAGAAAAAGGGACTCTTGAAAAAGAATTGTAATTTTTCAATTTCTAGGAAAATATGCTCTTTTAAAACTGAGTTCTTATAATTATAAAGAAGTAAATGAAAAGATCATTTTCATGCTATCAAAATACTTGAACAATTAGGATTGCATATATGAAAACAATATATCGTTTAATTTATTTCTTATTTCCATTAACATAAAACCAATATTTTAGTTTATTTATAAACAAATGAATTAAAAGTTTAGTTGGGAAATCATTATTAAAATATGATAGTTTAAAATCATTTATTCAAAGTTTACCTGCCCTGATAAGCTGCGATTTTTACAAGATTATTTATAAAAATAATCTCTTAAAAAAAAGAAATAAAAGAAAAGGCCTTAAAAAAAATTACAGTATATGTTCAGTAAAATGTACTTCTAAATTACAGCGCATGTTCAGTGCATGCGTAAATTAGTGACTGTTTTACTGCATTGTGCTTAGATCAGAATTTGTATTTATCGTTAATTCTCAAGCAGTGACGAGTATTCAATAACGCCAATTTTGAAAGTGGCGAATATCATATTATTCTTCAACAGTATATCTATCTATATTATAAAACAAAAACATTTCCGTGAGAAACGCTGACGTCGATATGACGGTGGCAACACCTGACCAATAAATTTCACTTTTATTGCAATTTTTTTAACTTCTAACAATCGCACAATTTTATACACCGTCGAATAGGGGGAGGGGGTGTATTTTCAAAATCTGTATGTTTGAAAACTGTATCTCAATTTACTGATTTTTTATGTTTTTAAAAATAATTTTCCAGTATGATTATTTTTTTATTTCATCTCTATCGCGTGCATCCCGGTTAAGGGAGACTAACTGTATTGCACATAAAAAATATAAATAGTTCGGCATTTATTTCAGGCTAATATTCTATAACGAAATTAAAACTTTATCAATAAATAAATAAAATAATAAAATAATATAAATATAACACAAACTTAACAGAACTGTAATTGAACTACGCGCTTAAAACCACTAAAATAATCAGAATTAAAAGGGCTGCTGTAAATAGTAAAATATTTGGCGATTTCTTGGGCTATTAACCTCTGGCATGCAGCTAATACGAAGGTATCGTTTTTAATAAATTTCAAAACTTTATTTGAACACATAATTGATTATTTTTATTTTAGAAAAAGCTTTTTAGTGTTGTTAGTAGGCAATCTAAAAAAATATATTAAATATATTAAAATTCATCTATTAGAATTTTCTATAAAAAGGGATTTTCAGCTATGTTCTGTAATCCGGGAAGCCCGGGTTTGATCCCCTAGTATTTATAAGTGAAAATGGGAAAAATGTCCTCTCGGAAGTTTCTGGTGAAATTAATGATGTTATAACAATAATAATAATGTTTTAATACCGGGATAAATTAAATAATATTATCTAGAAAATTTTATTCAGCCTTTTTCTTATGTCTGTTGATGTCTACTTATTAACATTTATATTGAAACTTTTAAAAGTTGTAGAAGAACATACACTGATATTTTATCCAGTGAGTGTGCAATACATTGTACGATATTCTTTGTTGATAAAAGTTTCATTCCTCTTTAGAACAATGTTATGAAAACCTGAATTATTCATTTGTGGTTTTCAAAACTGTTAATCATATTTTTAATCAACGAAATTCAAAGCATTTGTAATTTCTTTTTAATCTTCTACCGAATTATTTTGCATGTTATTACGGTATAGTTGTTATGGTCCAAAGTTAAGCAAATTCGTTCTTCAGTCCATAAATTTTCCTTCAAAAAATATGTGGGGAATTGTTTTGACAAATATTCCTTCAAAACATATGTGGGAAATTGTTTTGACAAATTTTCCTTAAAAAAAAATATGTGGGGAATTGTTTTGACAAATTTTCCTTCCAAAAAATATGTGGGAAATTGTTTTAACAAATTTTCCTTCAAAAAAATATGTGGGAAATTGTTTTGAGAAATTTGGGAAATTGTTCGAGGGAAAGTTTTATCTGGAAACGATCATTTGATGCGTAGATGTGTGAATATTTTCATTATTTCCTTGTATAAAATATATCAGAATCTTCCGATTTGACGTATGATTGAGCAAGTAAATTAAATTATGAATAAAAGTAACATGATGCAATGCTTAGCATACCTTTAAGGGAGACCAAACTGATCACCAGAGGCGGGTATTAAGAGTATTCAAACGCTGAAGATCAACTGCAAGAAATAGAAATCATCCTGCAAAAAATTTATTACACTAAACTTCTTGACGAAGGAAATTTCGTAATTTAAAACACTGCATTTAAAAAAGAAGCAGAAAAAGATACATTTTTCAATTTGTGAAATGTTGATAGAACTTGACTAAAATCTCTAAAGGAACATCGGATATCCTCTTGCGGCCCACCAGTTGAAAACCACTACTTTAGAAGTTTTACAGGAAGTGATTGGACAAGATCTAGAAAAGATTACTCTGCACCACTTTCCTTTTAAATAAAATTGGGAATCGAAGTTTTGCTGTGTGGAAGCAAAAGAGAAAATAATGTATTATATGTTTTCTGAAATAAAAATTGGATTTCATAAAACATTAAAGTATTTTATTCTTTACCTTATGAATCTGATTATCAGACATTATGGCAGTTCAGTCTTTAAAATACGTTAAAAAGTTCTATACAAACAGTCCACCGTCACAAAAACGTTTTCACTCTAGCTAGAGCATCTTCAGTTGTCCGTTTTTTGGTTCCCCATCAACTTGAAATTTCATCGACCTAAAAATTGACAACTGAAGATGCTCTAACTGTAGTGAAAACGTTTTTGTGATGATGGAATGTTTTTATAGAACTTTTTAAAGTATTTTAAAGATTGACCTGCCATAATGTCTGACAATAAGAATGGTAATGTAAAGAACAAAATATAAAATACAGACATTAAAATTGAGATGTAGAATATCTTTTTTCTGTAACATAACCGTATTTATTAGATAATCAATATATATGCTTCATGTATGAATTTATATGCCTCATTATATATAGAATTCCTTTTTTGAAAGCCAAATACTACTAACCAAAAACAAAAAAGAAAAAAACGGCCTTAGAAACGTATTATCTGCACTTAAGATATTGTATTGAATTTGAATATGGGTAAGGTGCTTGAGTCCCATATGCTCCACTCTTTCCTACGCCTTTGCCATAAACCACATTGCTGTCAGCAACGTTCGTGTTTCATGTGATAACATTTTTCTAATTTTTGACGAGTCTCTATAAATTCACTATACACGATACGATGACTCTTATGAAACGCAAAGGAGTATCAGAGGGAAAGAGAGGGAGATTGATGCGCATTATGAGAGAAAGGGAGATATTGATGCGCATTATGACATGAGAGAGAGATAGAGAGAGAGACTGGTTTGTATCCTTCAAATTGTATGTGAAAATAGTTTATTTATCATTACAGATCTTCAGAATGTCACGAAACTAATCGTGTTTTTTATTTAAAAGATTTCTAACCCTATTTTAAAGTTTGAAGAACCCGATTTATTTTATTTTAAGCAAAGTAATCTCTCACTTTTCTTTATGGCTAATGAACAATTAACCCTTTTACACACCATTTCTCAGTTTTGAGACCCAATCGAAAATTTGGTCTGTTACATCACATTTTGATTGGTATTACCGACGTACAGGTGCTTCACAGGATACAGAGAAAGAAAACATTGGATAACTTTTGAACGGAAAAATATTTTTATTTCAAAGTTTCAGGATTTACACATGTGAATAACGGAAATTAAAAGATGAGGTTCTCAAAATGTTGGCTATCTGAGAAAACAAATAAATGAAGTCTCTGCTTGAAATTGGCGATAACCTGCTTGAGCTGGTCTGTTGGGATCGACCTTATCACACTTGTTATCGCTATTTTCAGCTCTGCTGTGGTTTTTGGTTGATTTCTGTAGACTTAATTTTTAACATAGCCCCATAAAAAGAAGTCTAATGGTGATAAGTCAGGGCTATAGGGAGGCCAAAAAAGTTCATAGCCAAAACGATTCGGGTAGCTCTTGAGAGGATACGATTGTCATAGTGACTTCTGGGCAAGTCCAGAGCGTCTCCTGTTGAATGTAGGAGGAGCTCCAGCTTGCCGAAACCATGTGTCTTGGATCCAGTGTTCATGGTAGGCATCAGGAATTCTTTTACATGCTTAAAGAAGGCTCTGACCTATTTTAAAAGGCACTAGACCATTTCCTGAGTGTTTCAGCAGATCTCTGGTCACAAAGATAAAACGTTTTGACTAAAAAACACGCTCGTTGATTGGATATCAGTACATTTTGGTGTAAACAAAATATTCTTCGACTGTAACCAGCCCGTAAATAAGTTTCCTTCTTAGTCCCTGCGCTTACGTTCGAGATTTCACGTCACTAGCTCCATCCTTTGAAGATTAATTCAACTAAGGTTCGCTATACCCTATGAAGCACTTGGTATAGCCACTAGCAATTTTTTAACCTATTGCATTTCTGGCGATGGAATGTTTGCTTGTTCTTCATCATTGTCACAGTCAATTTCGTGATCTCTGAATAACCAAACAATGCTTTTGATTGAAATAGTACAATGCTACTTTTGTTTCCGCCTTGTCAATTTTCAAAAAAATTGTCCCCTTTATCCATACGCATTAAACGATGTCCTTAATATAATTACAAATAGAAATTGATGGGGAAAACGAAATTTTTCTCATTCACCTGAGGTACGTCTTAATCGGACTCGCATTAACGAGAGTTCACTTTATCACGCATTTTAGTTTATTTTTCCATTTTATTAAAAAACACAAAAAGCACAGAATAAAACTTCTTTCACATTCTAATATATATATATATATATATATATATATATATTTCTTTTCATTTAAACTAATTTCGAATATATATTTGGGCAAATATTCTGAAATCCGCTGCAAACGTTGTTTTTTTCTTCTGTCTAGTACTTAAATATCTTTATTAAATTCAGTTTAGTTCATTTTTAATATGCATCCCTTTTTTTCGAAATTAAATCGTGGATTAATTTCCTGTTTTGAGATCTGACATTCGAATTCCATTGTTCTAGTGCTTTTTTTTTCTTTTAAAAGGTATCTCGGCTCTAATTAATTTTTAATAAAGACTAAGCTTTAAAAATAAATTTTCGTTTTAGATCTAATGCCTAATTCTATATAAATAACATAAAATGCGTTCAGTTAACTTGAAAAATTATTTTTTTAAAGCAAAATAAAATTAATAAAAGCGAACTAGTATGAATAATTTTTTTTTTCTTAGTTGTATTTCGGAATTATTTTTATGAAAGTAAGCTATTAAAGGGATTCAATGCATCAAAATTTGTGGAATTTAGTAAAAATATTGATTTTTAGATTATAAATATTTTTTTTAAAAATTGCATACCCCTATATCACACTCTGTAAAAAAAGGCATAGATACTTCTTAAACTAGGAAAATATAATATTATCACGAACGAAAAAAATACAGTAACGTCCTCCGAGTTACTTAATATGATTCTGAAAAGCATTCTTTATCTTTAGAAACATCAGAAACTAATATATTTTTCAGATTGAAATAATTCTTTAATTAATGCACAGAAATAACTTATTTGAAAAAATATTTTTTTTTCTAATTATTTCCGGAAACGTTTTCGGGTAGTTTTAATAGTGCATTAATCAGTTTTCTCAACGCGAAATATACGTTTTTAGGACGCTTCCATTCTTAAGTAAACATTTTCATATTCGACAAACATGTTTTACAGACAAACAAGATAAATTAATTAACAGTATTAACATTAACACTAACATTAATATTATTCTATTACACTTGCATGTATAACTTCAATTACGAAGCTGAAAATTTTTAATTCAGATTTAATAGCCTCCTAAAAAGCGATATTCATATTAGAATAATATGCAAAGAACACAGTTTAACATTAGTAATGTGAAACTGTGTAACGAAACTGTGTATGGTATGAATTTAGTGACGAAAAAATACAACAACCTCCTCCGAGAGATACCTATGATTCCTAAAAGCATTCTTTATCTTTAGAAACCTCAGAAACTAATATATTTTCAAACATTTATAAAAATAAAGTTTCTGCTGCTAATGATTTTCGAAAACGTTTCCGAGTAGTTTTAATAGCGCATTAATCAGTTTTCTCAACCCGGAATATAAGATTTTAGGATGCTTCCATTCTTAAGTAAACATTTTCGTATTCGACAAACATGTTTTACCGACAAACAAGATAAATTAATTAACAGTATTAGCATTAACATTAACATTCATATTATTTTTTTACACTTGCATGTATAAATTCAATTACGAAGCTGAAAAATTTTAATTTAGAATTAATAGCCTCCTAAAAATCGATATTCATATTAGAATAATATGCAAAAAACACAATTTAACATTAGTAATGTGAAACTGTGTAACGAAACTGTGTATGTTAACGAAAAAATAGAATAACTTCCTTCGAGAGATACCTATGATTCCGAAAAGCATTCTTTATCTTTAGAAACCTCAGAAACCAATGTATTTTCGAGATTGAAACAAGCATTTATAAAAATAAAGTTTTTGCTGCTAATGATTTTCGAAAACGTTTCCGAGTAGTTTTAATAGCGCATTAATCAGTTTTCTCAACCCGGAATATAAGTTTTTAGGACGCTTCCATTCTTAAGTAAACATTTTTGTATTCGACAAACAAGTTAAATTAATTAACAGTATTAACATTAACACTAACATTATTATTATTCTGTTACACTTGCATGTATAACTTCAATTACGAAGCTGAAAATTTTTAATTGAGATTTAATAGCCTCCTAAAAAGCGATATTCATATTACGAGCACTATGATTTAACTGTCTGTTCTGATAACCCTGCTGCTGTATCAGAGGCTAATTCTAAAATATTTAGATGTGGCACGAAAGCTCATCCATTGAAAAAATCAACGGCACAAATTTATTTTTCAATTTACAAGTGGTGCAAAATTAATACTCTTGCATATTATTTAACTGATTTTATTGTTTGTTTTGATTGGTTTGTATAAGATGCTTAAAGTCGTGGTAGATCTAAAATAACTCCAGGTCTATCAATCAATAAATAGAAAAGTTTCTTTTTTCTTAAATTTTACAAGTAGGTTAAAATATATCAAATACTAATAAATCAGAAGCAGCAGTTTCGCATGTTTCTCAAAAATAAGTTAAATTAAAAAATAATTACTAAAACATCCAGAAACACATAAAAGAAAAAGTTTTAACATTTTTCTGCATATCTTCTAAAATATTATACTTACATTCATAATTTTAGATGTTTCTAAAAAAGAAAAAATGAAAGAAGTAACAAAAGAAACGGAAGAAGAAATAAGCCTGATTTCAACTCTCTAGATTTAAAAGATTTTATAAAAAGTGTACCTATAAATATGTAAAAAGAGAATTGTGAGAAGAAGAAATATATACAAATGTATGCGTAGTATTGTTTGTTTACAAACTTTAAAGCTCTTTAGAGGTTTATATAATGTTAAACAGTATAAATGTGTTATTTTCTGAAATGTCCGAGTCTATTTTACTTTTTAAGAACAAAATTGATAATTCGAAAATTTGAAGCATTTTTATGTTATGCTTAAATTTAATAGAAGCTAACAGCTACAAATGTTTTTCTATACACGTGTCAACTGTTTGTAGCAGAGACTATGTAATAAAAACCTTTAAATAGAGTCATCTGATATTATATTTTTTTCTTATTTCAAACTGTTAAAACTTTGTAATCTGTTAAATAAATTGTTTTATTTTTCTTCTATATGAACATTATATCACAATAAGAGATTTACATCATGGATTTTAAATATTTTGTAAATTATTTCTGTTAAGAAATTCAAACATGTTATTATTCATGATTTTTAACACTTTTCAATACAGTTTACGGTTTTTAACTATGGTTCGTCTGTCTGTCTACGCTCTAACTTTCATAAATGTATTCATATTTAAATAAAATGTATATTTGTCATAGAGATTTACTGCAGCATGTTCCCTATTTAAAATGTTGAGTGTAGTAGTTGTCGTTTGTTTACATGGGTACACAAAAGAATTCGAATACGATAGTGGTTTGATAAGCTCTCGGCTTGACAGTGAAAGCACTAGATTTTTGACATAATTTCATATTATTTTTCAACGCGGTCCTCTTGCAACTCAATACATTTAAGACACACTCTTGTGTGCGAATTCTTTAGCGCAGGCCTGTACGAAGGGGGTTCGAAAAGTTCTCGGCCTGACAAAGAAAATACAAGATTTTAGACAATATTTCATTTTATTTTTCAACTTGCAACACAATACATTTCAGAACATTCTTGAGAAATGTTCATTCTTTGGCGTTAAGACGATGTTCAACAAGCGCGGCACGCATTGAGCGGAAAGATTTTTCATACCCAAAACATCGTATAAAATGTGTAGTGGACACGGTCTACCGAGATGTTTTCAACGTCAGCAAGTTCCCTATCTTCAATCGGCAATCATTCAATATGGCACTGTGAATTGCTTAGACGATTTGTTCGGTCGTAGCGGTTTTTGGGCGTCCTGAGAGTTCCTCAACGTGCATGGATTTCCTACCATGTGTAAATACAGCAACCTACATTTTTATCGTCGAATACAAAGAACAAGAATCCTTTCAGGTGGTATGTAACTCTCTTTGTATGTCCGTGGAAGTTAAACCTTTTTTAACAAAGTTTTTTATGATAGCTCGAATTTCAATTTTTTGCATTTTTAGAAAATGTCAAAACTTGTTTACTTTACTTTATCGCCAAGCAGTAACCAAAAAAACTCACGCGTCTGCAACTCTTCAGAATGTCATTTAAAATATCATACTTTACAAACATCATTGTCATTTGGTCATACTTGTTCCATCTCTGTGTCAGGCCGAGAACTTATCAAACTACCGCCGTACATTACGGTAAATGGGAGGTACTTTTAAGTACATTTTAATGAGCTTATACCAAACTAAATGTAACAAAATCATACACATTTTCGAGATGTACAAAAACATGTTCCCTTTTGAAAATGGAGTGTGCAACTATAATATTTCGTTTATACAATTATATTCAGGGACAATGAGCCAAACCTGCTATAAAATGAAAACATAATTTAAATGGTCAATTCTGAATTCGATAAAACAACTTGATTCTTCTATAATAAATTTTTAATGCATTATTTACAATCACGTGTTAAAAATAACAGTATCTTTCCTAATATATATTTTTCTTTTTTCAAAATACACAGTTTGATTTTTTTGAAATAATGAATACTTTACTTAAAGTCTCATTTGAAACAGAGAATTAAAAAAATTGTATTCCATCGAGAAATTACAACCCTGTTCTTTATTTTATATGAACTGCTTTTATGTTTTCGGGATTCTCTAAACTCATTTATCCAGAGAAGTCAATATTGTAACTCTTTCTTTTATTAAAAAATTGTTTACCCAATTTTAATTTAAATAAGGCTGCAAACAAGAGACTGCATTAAAAAAATAATAATTTCGAATAAGAAATTTCAATTGCTAGTTTAAGTAGATTTCTTTTGTGTTTCTTTGCAGCTTTCTTTCTTAAGCACATCATTAACACGAAAATGTAGTTTAGAAAGACAGAATAACCCATTCAATGAATGCTTTTTTATACCTTTCTTATTTATTAATCATTCAAATCTCGCTCGGGAAAGAATTTTTTTTTTTTTTCCATTATCGTGGGCCACAAAAATTACTCCATTAATTTATTCTAAATTCTTAGTCTGCCAGTGGGCATCTATTTCATGGAAAAGGAAAAACGAATTATTCTATGGTAGCTTATTTCATTATTTTTTGTGCGAAAAACACAAAGAGTAAGCTTATTTTTAATGTATTTTTTTCTTTCTATTTTATAGTTAATTCAGTAAATAGCAATATAAATATCTTGAAGATTGGGTAATTTATTTCTATTTTCACTTATTTCAAACAATCTTATTTATACTGAAACACGGGGGTTTTCTTTTAAATTTGAGGCTTTTACAGTGCTTTTATTTTGCCTCGTCTTTTTCTTTTTAATGATATATAAAAACAAAAAAATACGGAAATAATTTAAAATAATATTAAGGCGGCTCACAAAATAATAATAATAATAATAATAATAATAATAATAATAATAATTTCCCTAGCTCAACCATGCGAAATTTTCTGACACATTTTCTAACTCAATAATAAACATAAAAGTTAAAGATTATTATTTTTTATTATTATTGTTAAGATTTGAAATTTTACTTTTTTACAAATAGTTAAAACATCTTGGAGGTTAATAAAGAAAAAGATAAAAACTACTGCATGTTTGAGATAAATATTTTACAGATATTTCTTCTTCTGATAGAATAGGGTTCTGATAGATAGGGCAAAGCGTGCATACGTTTTTCTAGTAAAACCAAGTCAACATAATCAAGAGAAACATGACAATCAAAATGGAAGGCAAACATAATTCTTACTACATTATTGAAATATGTGTTACAAATTGAGCATCTGACATTCTTATGCAATTTCTTAAATGCTTATCAGTTAACTTCCGCCTCAAATTTTAATTCTTGTAAATTACCATTGTACACTTCTATACATTTATTTTATTGAAACAGGGGCTTCAATAAAATTTAAAAAAAATTTCAACTTTATCACAAAAACAACAAAATATATTTTAAATGGTTTAAGCGGTACGTACGCAAATTGCGAGTTATCTGGCATTTGGCAGCGACTAGGTTAAATAGTTATTCTAATCCATAGGGAGAAATATACAGTGGCTGCTTTCGAAAATACAGGGTGGTTATAATATAAGTATCTATAGTTGAAGCTTTCTGTAGCTTGAAGGAATAACCCGAATTAAAACCAAAATCGTTGCACTTACTATTCAAGAAGGGGGAAGAAGAACGGAACAATAAAAAATATAGTTGGAATAATCGAAAACAGATGGCGCTACGGGGCCTTAAAATCTATTGTGTAACTCGGGGGTGTCGCAAACCTACATTGACTTAAAAGATCAAATATCACAACATGTGCGAAACATCACTTTTGATGCGTTATATTCTGCAGTTGAGCCCATCATGCACCGCCTGGATTGTGTCCTGCAGCACAATGGCCAAGTGGAACCTGAACTTGATCAGCACCGCCATGCGAAAGCGTAACCACATTCAATGTGACATTTTCCAATAAATTAGGTATGCCATCCAGTTTTACGCCTTAATTCTTTGTTCTTGTATTACACATTACATTTCACACACAAAAGCGCAATCTGTTGACGATTACTGCAATTATTTTTGTTGTTGTTGTTGTTGTTGTCCCCCCTTCTCGAATAGTAAGTGTACCGATTTGGTTTCATTCGGGTTATTCCTTCAAGCTACAGACAGCTCCAAATAGAGATACTTATATTATAACCACCCGGTATATACTTATGTTTACTCTGTTTTTTATCATGCAACAGAAAAGGTGATAGAATTTTTATTTTTCCCTGCGCTCTTTTTCCTCTATATTGATAAAATAATCTCTGGTACTAACAATTTATAACATATTATTAAATAAAATGATCCAGTTAATCCATTTGCATCATTAGCGCGTAGCAAAGTGCATATATGTGTGCATATATCAGGAATTTTTTTTTTTTTTTTAGGAATTCTGAATAGAAAATTTCGCTTTATTTTAATGACAAACGTTTAAATATAAAGATAAAGTAAAAAATATATATATATATTTTTTGAAATTTCTGGTGGGGATTCAGAATTTCTGAATAAAATAGAAATTCCTGAAATGCATGCATATATGCGCTAATGATGCACATGTATTAAAGAATTAAACAATAGCTTCAATAAAATAAAATAAAATAATTCTCAAAATGTATTATAATGAATTTTTTTCCTTCGTAAGTATGGCAATCAATTTTCAATTTTCAAAATTCTCATCATATTAAAATTTTAATGACAACAATATTTAAACTGCTTGTTTTAATTTTTTATTTATTACTTACCCATCATACGTAGTATAGGGTAAATCTTGTAATCGTTTTGAAATTCGAAAAAAAAATTTTTTTTGACGGATTTACACGTTTCAGGCACTGGAGATTACGATAAACATATTTTCAGAAGAAAAAAAAATTGCCGTCCGTCTGTCTGTGTATGTGTCCGTGTGTGTGTCTGTAAACGCTCTATCTCCCGAACAAATTGAGATAGAGACTTGAAATTTGGTATGTACTTAGAATGTAATAATGGGAAGAAGCTTATTTAATTTCAGTAACCTCGATTATCCGGAACTATTTTTTTTTTTTTACTCTCGAAATATTCGTTCTGATAAAAGGTGCATAAAATTTTTCGAAATTGTTTATTTTAAGGAGTTAACATAATAGGCAATAAAAAAACATAAATTATGCATAAAGAATGAAGTCGATCGGATAATTAGTTGCCGAGATATTTATAATCATGTTTTCCACACTCTTCGATTTTTCCTGACCCTGTATTTCATTCAAATTTCAATCCAAAGGTATATTTTAATTGGAAATGAGACGCTTAATCCGACGCAGTAAACCGTTAGTTAATATGATTATCAATTTTGGAGTTATAAGGATGTTTCTTTTACGCAATTCAGTTATAGAGCATTTAAAGTTTATGACGTCATCAACCCGATTTTATTCGAATTGCAATGCATTTTATAAATAGTTTACACGTGTTTTATTTTTATATTTTATATTATGCATATCCATGATGGGCGAATATTACGGTGGCCCCCAACGACTAGTTTTTCCATTTAATTCAGAATAAGAAATTCAGATTTTTCCTGGTTGTTATAAATTTAGTACATTTATTTGAAACACTTCTTAAAAATAAATTTTACTTCAATAATTCTAATTTTTCTTTTAAAAAAAGGAAAAAAAAAAAGGAAAAAAGAAAGAAAAAAAATGTGTTTACTTTATTTTTAACTTTCACTAAACAAAATCACATTAATTTGCAACAAATTTCTTTCATGAAACAATCGTAAAACTTTAAGAGCACTTAATTTTCGACTTGGTCTTAATAAAAGTTAACTAATGTTTCAAATTCAATAATGTTCAACTTGCTGAAATCTTATATTACCAAATCTTAAATTCGGGAGCCAAATAATGGTAATTTATGGCTCACTTTCAATGTCTTTTATAATTATCTTCTTACTTTATGAGCGCACTTATTCGCATTTCTCGGGAAATAAAATTTCACCCCTTTTGCAAATTACCGAATGCAAATATTACTTTAACTTTCAGAAAATTAGCCTCATAAAAGTAGCTGAACATTTCGTTTCCCACTCATAATGTTAAAGAAATATCGCTTTAAGTACTATCTAAGAATAATAAATATAGATTAATTTTATTATTCCACACGCGGCACAGAAAATCTTTTATGGGTTTGACCCCGAAGGTTGAACATTTCCATTTTTGGTGACAGTTATTTAAGTTTTACTAATTCTTTTTTCTACTTTTTGTTTTTCTTTTGCGTGTTTAAATAAGTGTCCGTGTTAATTTTTCTTTCTTACCAGCGTTCTTAATTAATTCATTTTTTGGCATGTTACTTTGTTTTTTAGATAGAGTATATTTTTGAAGTGTAATTATTTTTTGCTTTTTATTTTCTTAAATTTGTTGAAATAATTTAAATGTTTGTTTGAAAGTTTTATTATTTTTTAATTTGTAAAATGTGTGGAATGTTTTTTGTTTTTTGTTTTTTTTTTCGATAAAAGAGTTTGTTTTACTTTTAATATATTAAATGCAGCAGAAAATGAGCACATTTCTTTTCGAAAATTAATTTTGAAAATACATATAATTTTAAATTAATTTTCCAAGATAAAAAAATATGAATCGTAACCAATGATTTTTTTATATATATATAAATCGATTTCTATAAGGTGCTAGTATGCGAAAACGAATTTATTACTTATTCCGTCGAGTAGTTTTTGAGTTATGTTTAAAAAACTACCCGCATTGCAATCTGTTTTAGGAAATTAAAAAATTTAATTTAACATTAGCAGTTCCATACTTTAAACCCCATAATTCCTAAATTATTTGACCGAATCCGTTTCCTAAGTTACTACCTTACCGTTTCCTAAGGTAAAATTTTCCGAAACATTCGAATGTGCTGATATTGAAAGTTTAAAATTTTCGTATAATTTCTGCATGAATACTGCACTCTAAGATTACATTTTTAACATGAATTGAAAGAAAATAATTTCAAATTGAATGGCTGTTTATCTCTGCGATTTTTAGAAATTTAGTTATGGCCAGCGCTCGGGGGAGGGGGTGTGTTTTTTGTTGTTGGGGGAAGGGGATACTGTAACAATCGATAGGAAATAAAGGCATGTTTGTAAGTAATGCTTGTAAATTATCTTTCGAGCCCGTCTACGTATTAAAATTGCACCAATTTACATTTTTAAATAGTAACACCAACTTTTAAAACTTTTTGGATCAAATCAGTCTGGAAAAGTATATACATTATGCATTTATCTCAAATCTTTATAGAGTTAAAAGGAATCCTTCTAAGGGGGTGCTAATGTTAAATCCGCATCGCAAACTTTAATTTATATCTTCCCTAAAAATTATCCGATCGAAAAGTTAATATTATTGTGAGATACGATGAATGGACCCAAGCATAATTGAGGCACTTGATTCAAATATATATTTTTATTTGGAAAATTATTAACAAATTCATATAAAAAATATGAATTATGATTTACGTTATTTTTTTTTTACGTAAAAGGAATCAGTGTTGTTGAAAATATGTTTATGAACTTTTATAGTTCATTTATCCCTATCATTATTTTTCAACTTATAGAAACGTTTTACTTTTCGAAGGGAAAGGGGAATCATCTAATGTTACCGTTTGCATCGCAGAAAAGGAAATTTTAGAGAATAACCAGAAGCATTCTGTAGAATTTTGTTTTATATAGTATTAGTTTATTTGTTATTTTTTCCAGTGTAATTGTTGTTCTGGACTTTGGCTATACGGTCATAAATCTAAGATCCACATTGCTCTTACTAGAGATACGGAGACCATGGCTCCAGGTACTCTGATTAATGAACTTGTTCCACGTGTATTCAAAACTCTTAATTTCTTTCCTGTTACTAATTCAGTATTTCGTATACTTTTCCTTGTCTTGATTTTATTTTCTAAATGTATAGATAAACACACACACATATATATATTTAATCAAACATAAGAAAAACATAAATTATTTACCTTTCCGAGCTGTTTTCATCCAAAGAACGCGAATAAAGTATCAAAACTGGGTGTTTCCATTTGAAAAATGAAAGTTTGTAATATTTTTAATATGTAAAAGGCCCTCTTATTTATAATTTATGCTTAGCATTAAATAGTAAACATTATTCCTTGTCCATTAATATGTGTATATTTTTTATACGATTATTCATAGCTGAATTTGTAGAATTGATATATATTTTTTTTTTTCATGGACCGCATACAGCATAGTGATGATTTTTTAAATAATATTCCATAATTCTATAATTAAAATAGTTGCTAGAATTCCTCAGCCTAATGACCGTTTTTTTATGATAGACCGTTTTTTAAATATAATTCTCATGTGTTATAAACTATCTAAATGTGATTTAATATCCATTTAATGCTTTAAACCCAAAGAAATTGCTTGAGAATGCCATATGTTTTTAAACCTGGTGCACGAATATCTGGAAATTAAATACTCAATAAATGCTTACTGCATAGCATTTTATTTATTTTTTACTTCTTAAGAACTGCCATTTTTTATTTAAAGAATTCTCAATGCATCTTCCTCTTTTACTTCATTGTTCATGTAGTAGTTTGTTCGATCCAAAAATTATTTTGGTTGATGCATCCTGTGTTCTCTAAACTAAAACAAAACCGTGAATATAATCAATAAATAATACAAATACATATCTTATTACGTTAGTTCTGTTATTCATAAAGACATATTTTATTTAATCAAATCAAAAATCAATGTGCAGGAGAAAGCTTTTGTTAAGACATTCCCTTAATTTTACATATGCATATTAAAGGCATTTATTCAGAAGTCACGCTTACAGAAAATAAATATCTATGAATTTCGTGACTCTCATGGCACAATAATTAAGTTTTACTTTTGGCGATTTTCTTTCACGCTTGCATATTAAAGCGCATGAAAGATTTTTGCTTTTTAACACGCGGGAATGTTTTTAATGATTTCTTTCTGTTCAATAAAGCAGTTGAAGAAGCTGCAAATGAACGAATAAATGAAATATTTATTGTGTTTTTATATGTTTGATTAGTGATGTTTGAAGCAAGTCATCGCACAATAATTGAATTAGCCATTAAACGTAGAGATGTAAAATTCTTGGCAAATAACCTTTCGGAGAATATTCACAAGAATATTTGTATTATTTGATGAAATGGCATGTTTTAGGACTGGGAACTGCGAAAATGATTTCGGCTCACATTGGATGAAGGAGAACGAATTCAGGTTTATATATCAAATATTTTATTCGGTTGTATAGCCGGCATTTGCGATTCGTAGTGACCACAACAACACAGGTAAGCGAAGAGAACAAGCATCACTCAGAAAGTGGTATTTTGAAGATGTTTAATGGCAATTAGTGTAGGGAGATTACATGACCCATCGAGGAGTGACCCGACCAAGCACGCAGCCTTTTTGGAGGCTTGCATTTACAAGAGAGTACAGGAAGAGAATGGCATGAATAATTACTTCAAAATCCATGACAGAAGTTAGATATTTGGCGTGCGGTTTTTGCCAATTTGTTTTGAAGAATTACGGACTTGCCGATAAAATATGCAGAAAGATACAGACCACATCGATGTTATAAAATAACTAAATGTGATATATATGAAAAATTGCATCCTCAATGCATAGCGATAGGGTTGCGAGAGGGTAAAGGTTAGTCTTTCTGGGAACAGAAAATTGTCTCAAGGATTTAGACAATACATCCGCTGATTGTAGAATCTATGAACTAACAATAGACATATCTAACTGCTACTTTTTAATTGTAAATGCAGAAGTGCAGACATGACAAGGAATTATTCTTTCTTCTTTATTTTTTAATTGAGCAAAATTATATCTGGACGAAATAGAGTGTAGGAGGATGATTTTATATATATATATGGAGTTTCCATTATAGGAACATTCTAATTAAAATTGTATACTCATACGTCATTTACAGTAAGGCATCTTTAATACGTTTCTCTTTTATACTTTGCTATTTATTGCACGGTAGTTTTCCGTAGTCTTAAAGCATTCCTTCATTTAACATAGTTCGGTAAATAAAAAAGCTTTACCTTGAAAAGTTCAGGCAGTGCTGCTTTTGGAATATGATGTATAGGAATATAACTGAAATATGATAAATCTAATAAACAAGAAAGAACAATCATGTGTCAAACATACATTATGAAAAATTTTCTAACACATCCAGAATACTGCAACGGAACAACACCTTTTATAAATGTGAAACAAGATCTCTGCAATTACCGTCTGTAGCCTTGAAAGGTTGTTCTGAATTCGTTTGTTCATCTCTGTATATGATCTACAGATATGTATGTACACTACATAGTTTGCTACAATTTAGCTTAGTTACGAAACGTATAGCACAATCTGAAATTCACTGTCAGCAATTTTAACCGATACACGGATTTGCACTCGGAAATTTTTGTACAGCTCTGTATATTATCAACAGATTTTTATACACTCCTCCTATTAAACTAAAATTTAATTCAGAAAAGAAAATGTACAATAGAACTGAAAACGTATGTTAAAAATTTACTATCTATAGACGAAAATGTATCTGGTTCTTTGCGTAGCTCAGTATACAAATTTATTTATATTTTACAAAAAATTCTTGGTATATAATTCAGCCGGCAAATGCATAACTGAATTTAAAATATCGTTAAGGAATTCACACACATACACTCATAATGCATGCACTGAGCATACACTGTAAAGCTCAAGAATTATTTTGTGTTGCCCTGTATATGAACTACATAATTTATACACACCGCGTAGTATGAAAACATTTAATATAAACATAAAAATGCATACCACATTGTAAAACGCACCTCCATCTTTTATCGCTCATAAACAGAACAGAAGCAGTAACCGAAATCTTATATGCGTAAATGAACGATAATTATTATGCACGTTATATTTCTACAATAGGCATTTTGTAGCGCCCCTCAATAATGTGTAAATATTTCATTAGGTTTGAATTAATGTAGCATTATTAAAATATGTTACAAACAATTTTTTGCAGTAGACCATTATGTAACCGAATTATTTTGAGTAACCCGAATTAATACGATGCCGCGCATGCGCGGCAGCGTATTACTGCTTATTTTACTGTTTATTACTGTTAATTTTACGGTATGATACTGGCAGCTGGGATGCCAGTATTAAACTGTAAAATCAACAAATTTTTTTTATTATTATTGCAGTGTACAGACGGCAGTCTGACAAATCGCATTCATAAACACTTTTTCAACCTTGTTGGAAACTGTTTAAAAAAAAAAAAAAAAAAAAAAAAAAAAAAAAAACGTTTCGATGTTTTTCGACCACTTCACAGAGTTGGTGAAAAAACGAGAAATAACTCGGCTTTTTCAAGAATTTTTTTGGTTCAATAACGTCTTGCCAGTGCATTTTATCGAAAATAATCACAATATCCGCCTCTCAGAAAATAAAATTTGCAAGAAATGTCATTTAGTGTTTTCCTATGCCCATAAATAACGAAACTTCGGATAAAATTATTACCAGTATAATTTAGGGGAAAAAAAACTTTTACAATTCTTGTAGATGTACAGGATACAATTTTCAGAAATTTTCATACAGGCAGATTTTTTTCCTGTGTTCATGAATAACGGGGATGCACATCTCAACATTCGGGTGAAGTAGGAGGAATCGGAGAAATTAGTTTAGTTTTTAAAGCAGTTTTACCTTGCAAAAGATCGGGTAGTTCTGTTTATTTTGCAGACTTTTTTCTTTCATGTTTTCATATTAAAGAGGATGATTATTTCTGCCTTTTAACTGGCGATAATATTTTTAATGAAGCTTTTCTGTTCAAGAAATCAATAGAAGAATTTTCAAGGAAATTAATAAATAAGATATTTATTATGTTTTTCACACTTTCTAACATAATTGAAAAGTGTTTATGAATTCGGTTTGTTTGTCTATGCTCTAACTCACGTAAGTAGATTCGGATTGCCATATGGCATGCAATTCATGTATGTTATTGAGGCTTACTATGGCTTGTTCGGTATTGGAAATGAAGTGTATAGCATTTATAGTTAATTTACAAGGACACTCAAATGATTTCCGTTACATTACGGCCGATTGGGGGGAAAAAGTTTGCGGCTTACTTTAATAATATTACACTATTTCAAACATATTGAAATTGATATATATCACTGAAGTGCACTGCAAGAGGCTTACTATAGAATAAGGTGTACATAGCATTGATCGTTCATTTACAGGCTTTTATGTGTGGAATTCAGTTGCAATGCTGTCTATCAATAATATTTGAATAATAATTGCTGGACGTGCGTTTTCAGTTGTGGTACACGTTTTTAAATTTAACTCATTTTTTTTATATTGTTGGTGTACAGGGTGATTATAATTAAAGTTGCACTTTAAAAACGCTGTAAAAAAGAACGACTGGTCAGAATGATCTGCTATTTCATCTGAGTTCGCGTGAAGCAATGGGAATTTGTTTTGCGAAAGAAAAAAGTTCAAAAGTTAACCTATAGATGGCGCTGTACTCGTCATAAGATGCTAGTTTAAAGACATGACATGCTGTTGTGGCACTCTTTGTCAGTCATCTGTCCAGAACTGTACCCAGTATATGTCTTGTATAAAAGCTTCACAAGCAGATCCCGATGTTTCAATGATAGAGTCATGACTACTTTCTCAGACGCAGAATAACAGGGACTGCATGTTCCGCGCCTTTTTATCATAAATGTAATGTGCGGTGCTCATGTCACATCGTTTAATTAGCATCTTATGACGAGTACATCGCCATCTATTGGTCCACTTTTGAACTTTTTTTTTCTTTCCCAGAACAAATTCTTACTGCCTCACATATGCTCAGATGAAATATCGGGTCATTCTGACCAGTAGTTATTTTTTTACAACTTTTTGAAAGTGCAACTTTAATTCTAATCACCCTGTAAATAAATTCTATAGATCCTATTCATGGCTGCATAAAAGATATCGAGTAACATTCCGTTTATTGCCGGACCCCACCAGTGGCTGAGAGGTTCTGCTCTCAAAGCAGGTAGACGGGAGGTGCTGGGTTCAAACCCCTGTCGAGCTCGTCGACCTACCCGTTAGGAATTTTCCGTGGTTTTCTTCGAACCTTGCCGTAAATAAGGGTTAGGATCATTTAGAAAGACCCCCCCCACGGAGAGCACTCCCCTAGGGCCTATATCCCTCGAGTAGATAATCGGCCGTCATAAATCATCCAACCAACCAACCGTTTTTTGGCGGAATTCGCTGTGCCGGAATTTACAACTGTGCTATGCGTTTCCTAACTGAAGTAAATTTTGAATACTATGTAATATATATACAAATCTAGAGATCCTATACAGGTCTGCACAAATGAATTCGAGTACTTTCCGACTATTCACGGCAATTGCTGGTATTGGGTTTTCAAATATGCTATGCGTTCTCCATATTATTTATTTAGACATCATTCTTTACCATATTATACTGTGAAGTTTTGTTACAGAATTCTGAATGTGCTGGAATGTGTTTCATAATATATGCTTTACACATGATTTTTATTTCTTTTTATATGTTTGATAATGATATTTGGAGCATTCCATTACATAATGAATTAGTGGTTAAACTTAGAGATGTAAAATTTTTGGCAATAATCTTTCGGAGAATATTCCCTAAATTATTTTTGTTATTGGCTTAAATAAAATATTTTAGCGCAGGAAGTATTTTAGTCAAAACTGCATAGTGATAAGCCAATCGCTTAATTTTATTTTAAAGTTTAAAATGTGCTAGTTAATATTTAGACATTCTGTAAGTACTGTTTTAAAAACATATTTATCAAAACCTGTGCCCGACAAAAACAAGTTTTTCATGCCGAAACTGAGTCGAAAATGAATATTGATCCTTCCACGAGTTTCCACCAAAAACGAAAACGAAACTCTCTCAAATGAAATTTTAAGCTATTAATGCAAAAAGATTATTAATTAATACAATAACATACATACAAAAATATTATCTTGTTTTAACATATTTTTCATAAAACCTGCATTATGCAATTACATTTTATGCTAAAAATAATCATATGTGTTATTCGTTAATACCCATTTGAATCCATCAAATATCTAAAAATTTTTAAACACAAAAATTTATGTTTTTGCACCCGACTCCATATATATATATATATATATATATATATATATATATATATACATAAATTCAGTAGTTGTCAAAAGTTTGAACATACCAGTATATTTTAAGGAAATTTCATTTGCACTGTACAATAGCGAAATAAAACCTGTTTTATTGGGTTTGTTTACAACTGTCTTCACAATAAATAAATAAAAAAGTACTTGTTTTTACTTCTAGGCAAGTTTATTTAGGCAAATTTAAGTTGTGCGCTTTCATCGATACTACACGACACGTTACTTACAGGTGTAAATGACTGTTCTTGATAGTAAACAAACAACTAATGCAAAACTTTAGATGAAATTCCAGCTATACGGCAATGTAGAGAGCTCCAAGGAAAGCTGGCGAAGTACAATGCTGACATTATGTCTCCAAGTATGAAAATAATTTTTTTAACATATTTCTATCATTTTCACGGGTTGAATCAGTACAGAAATAATGTATTTTGTTATTTTTATCATACCCCATTCATACACATTCACAAGTAGCAAAGTGTACGATAAATAAGCTTCTTTTCGAGGGTGTGCTCAGACTTTTGATAGGTACTGTACATACTCGTATGTACAGTACAGGTTTTTGTATATACATGTAAGTATTATATTTACATGTAAAAACGTTGATGATTCCACTTTTCTGGAATACTATTACATGTTTCAAAAACCCTCTTCATTTTAAGATTAAATAATAGTAGGTATTCAAAATTTCAAATCAAGATACAAGTAAAAAAAGAATTAAGTAATCAATGAAGTAGAACAGGTATAAATGTATAAATCTTTTTTTTTCTTTTAGTGTGGGGAGAAAAACTCGAAATAGTTCAAATAAACATTAATATTTTATTTTTAACATCTATTTTTTTTTTCTCCAGAAGCTGGGGGGGAAATGTAAATAACACACTCCATTTCGTAAACTATTATTTCTCATTTTGCCTTAGAAGAAAAAAGAAGAAGCATTTATGTGTACTCACAAATGGTTTTTGTAATTACCTGTCTCATCTATCTGTAAAGCATACTTGCTTAGCACCGCAGATCAAATTTTATGCCCCTCTGCTTTTACAGAGCAACCCTTTTCCTCTACTACCGAAAAAGAGCAGTCATAAATGTTTCCCTAATCGTTTTTATACGCCATTTAATGGCTAGAAAAAACCGCTATCAATGTCTTTTCAGATCTATAAAGGGAAACGTGGTTTTCTGCTTCAAATATGAATGTAGGACCATCTTGCAATTTATTTAACCATAATTTAACTTTGTTTGAAAAACAGTGGAGAAATAACTGTTCTGATAATTTCCATGTTTATAAATAATTAATTTATTAAGAGCTATTAAAAATAATTCCACAAACGCATGCATACCTTTAAAAAACAAAAATTAGTTAATCATATTTACAGATATAATAACATCGGTTTATATCTTTCATGCAAAGAAAACTCATAATTAAAAAAAAATTACAAGAGGATTCTATTTTCACATTTAAAGTAATAGAACGAATTTTTCTTTACATTTCAGAAAAGACTGATAAAAATAATTTCTATCCATAAAATCGTGTAAATGATTAAAAAAAAAAAAAAAAAATATTTTTTGTGAATGATTATACCAGTTTAATTTTTTATTCAAAAGAACGTACAAAATACACTTTACATGAAAGGAAATTTACAGTTCAATTTTATAGTATTGAAAAAATATATATTGCTAATTTTATACTTGTAATTAATGTTAATGATTTTTGTAAGTACCTGTCTAATCTATGTGTGTAAAACAAACTTGCTTAACAAAGCAGATCAAATTTTGTACATATCTGCTTTTTACAGAACAAATCTTTTCTTTACCACTATAAAACAGAAAAGTGACAAATGTTTCCCTAGTCGCATTTATACGCCGCCATTTAATGACTGTTAACTGTTATTAACGTATTTTCTGATATGTAAAGGTAAATGTATTTTATTCCATTAAATATGACACTAGGATCATCTTACAATTGATTTAATTACTAGTTACCTATTTGGTTGAAAGATGGGGAAAATTATGACATGATATTTTTATTTTCTCTAAATAATTAATTTACTGAATGAGACTAAAAGTAATTTCGTAAACTCGTGTCTAATTTTAGAATAGAAAATAAATAATTATATTTTCAGATATAAAAATATCTATTTATGTTGGGGGTTTTTTCACTATTTTTTATGCACAAAAAATCACGAGACGATTCCATTTTTTTTATTTAACGCAATAGTAAAAAAAATATCTATATATTTCTGAAAAGAGATTAACAGAAATGTTTTCAAACTATAAAATAGTGTAAATAATTTATAAAATATACATTTTAGGTAGCTTTCAATACAAAAAAGTATAAAGCTACCTATTGCAGCCGTTCGGAGGAAAGCAGTTCCGGAAAATTTCGATATATTTTCACCGATCATGACCCCCAGACCCCAAAACCACCCTCCGTTCAAATGTTGATTTATATATATATATATATATATATATATATATCTCCATATATATATATATATATATCTGACCTATGTCATACGATAACGCTCGTATTTATAAATCAATTTTGATGAAACTAATTGTGTGTATTAAACTCACCAATGTCTCGACCGAGTTCGTTGGACAGCTTGGTCCGCCATTTTGTTTCAAGATGGCGGCCAATTAAAAATTTAAAACTAAAATAAATATACAAAAAAGTTAAAAATTCAAATTTATTTTTTAATTCAGTGTTAGGCCTTGAAACGAGGATTCCAGAGCAGTTTTTGTTTTACCTCTATCTTTTTTTTTTTTTTGAGACCGGCGACCAGGCCCCTACCTGCCAGGTTTCCCTAGCTTAAACGGGTTTAGTGCCTGGTACCGGGGCGCGTAGCGCCACTGAAGAGATGCCGCGTAGCGGCTGGCCGTTGCTGACAGGACGGCTATGTGGAGGACTTAGTTTTGTTTCCATTTTGTTTTGCTGCTAATTGATGTTATTCTTTTTATATGGACCTGTCATCGTTATGCGAGTTGGTCTCGTAATTTAGAGCCTTGATCAGGTGACGAGACCTTCACCTGATTAGGCACCCCCAGAGGTATTATTCACAGGGAACTTGGAGGACTTTACACCCACGACGGATTTTACATGCACCGGGCGCCATTAGCGTACATGAAGTTTTACCTCTATCTTAAAAAACGGCTGAGATAGAGCAGTTTGAAATTCTAGGGTGGCTGACATTTTGAAACAAGACAGCACATTACAAAAATTTTCTTTGTTGTAATAATTTTCCCAATCAAACGCATAAAACTATATATTCATATCCGTTAGCGCCAAATTCTCGCCAAACTTGGCGACATTTGGTGAAATATCGCCAAATTTGGCGACCAAAATAAGTCTTCATAAATGAAGCCAATTTGGCTATTGCTCAATAATTTGGCGAATTTCTTATTCAAATTCAGTATTAACGAATCTTTTGAAAACGTTTTATTTGCATTTTTAAGTTGCTGTTTTCGTGTAACATTAGCTAAAATTTTAAAACGAAGATATAGGAAAGCTACCTTTTCCTCCCGGTACAGGCCGGAAGGACTTTTTTTTAATTGCATCAGTTTATTTTTTGATCGAAAGATACCACTGAATACCACTTAATCCTTCAACGACCAGAAGTATCTGATATATTTTTTCAAGTTTTTATTGTATTGTTTGTACTAATAAAAAATCGAATTTCATCATAAAGTGTATGTTATCCAGTAAGTGACACACAAATTCAAGATTGCATCACAGCAACAAAAATTAATCGAACATTCGAAATCCTACCAATATCAATTCAACGTTTAGTTAACTTTAACATTCAGGCAAAAATTTAATAATGATACTTACTGCTTTTTTGACATTTTTATCGCAAAAAAGAAGACCAACTTAAGTTCTTGATTGTTGGAGAAGGTATAAAACTTTGTAAGGTTATAGTAGTATCATATCAGAAAATCTGTGAAAATGGGGCTTTTTTTCTATGAAAACGTAAATTCTTCTAGATCCCAATAAAGACACCGCCACGGTACCTATTAACTTGAAATCTAAGCCCAGAAGTCCTTTCAAAGAGGCATCAACTGGAGCTAACAATGGGCGTTGGCGGGTTTAATAAATCTGAAAAGGAAACAACATAAAACAGCCAACTTACATGAAAAAAATAGAGTTCATTTTTATATTATTAGAAATAAATAAAATAGAAACCATTATTTTGTTATTTGCAATTAATATGAATTAATATGTGTAATTACCTGTCTAATATATATTTGCATCATATATACTTAGCAACACAAATCAAATTTTATGCTCCTCCACTTTTTATAGAGTAACCCTTTACCTCTACTACTGAAGAAGAAAAGCAATAAATGTTTCTCTAATCGCTTTTATACGCCATTTAATGGGCAGAAAAATTGCTATTAATGTCTTTTCAGAAATATAAAAAGAAATGTCTTTTATTGCCTTAAATATGAAGGCAGCACCACATTGCAATTTATTTAATTATCAGTTAACTCAGTTATAAAAACAGAAGAAAACTATTACCTTGAATATTTTTTGCTTGTAAATAATTTGTTTACTCAACGAAGCTAAAAGTAATTTCATAAATTCATGAAAAATTTTTGAATAGAAAACAGTTAATTATGTTTAAAGATATAATAATATCGGTTTATATTTTTTTCCCATTATTTTTCATGCAAAGAAAACTCATAATTAAAAATTACAAAAAGGTTACAAATTTATGTGAGTATTTCAGAAAAGTTATTAATAGCAATGTGTTTTACCAATAACACAATATAAATAATCCATAAAAAATACATTTTTTTTTAATTACTAACAGTTTATTTTTTTAAAGGAAAAGTACCACTGAACATACTACTTAATTAACGCAAACAAGAAAAGAACGCCAAACAGCCAATTCCCACGAAGAAAATACAGTTAAATTTTATGTAAATAAAAATAAATAAAACACAAATCAGTGTTTTTTTATTTGAAATTAATATTTATAGGTATGTGTAATTATCTGTATAATCTATGTGTAAAGAATAGTTGCTTACAGATCAGATTTTATGCTCCTCTGTATATATTAAGTAACCTACTTTCTTTAAAATATAAATCATAAATGCTTCACTAATCGCTTTTACGAGGGAAAGTCATTAAGTAAGTCACAAAAGATAATTAAATAATAACTTACATTGACATTCACTTCAAAACTATTTTTATTTCTCAACATATTCTCCACCAATATTTATGCACTTATATCACCGTTTTATCCGTGCCCCAACACCAGCTGCATAAGATTATTTGGGTTGCTGTCTCAGTCGCATTAGGACTTCAATTTGAACCTTTTCATCATCTGTGAACATCATCTTGCAACTTCTTCAACATCCACCATACAGCTTCGACTTAGCCCCAAGCGATTTTCATCTGTTTAGTCTACTAAAAATCCATTTTGAAAGCAAGATGATGTTCACAAATGATGAAAAGGTTCAACTTGAAGTCCTAATGTGGCTGAGATGGCAACCCAAAGATTCTTATGCAGCTGGTATTGGGGCACTGATAAAACGGTGATATAAGTGCATAAATAATGATGGAGAATATGTTGAGAAATAAAAATAGTTTTGAAGTGAATATCATTGTAAGTTATTATTTAATTATTGTTTGTGACTTACTTAATGACTTTCCCTCGTATATGCCATTCAATGGCTAGAAAAAACTGCTATTAATGCTTTTTGAGAAATATAAAGATAAATGTATTTTATTGCGATAAATATGAATTCTACCATCATAGGACTATCGTGTAATTTGTATAATTATGAGTCATATTTGTTTGAAAAAAGTAAGAAAAAATATGACCTGTTATTTCTTTATGTTTACAAATAATTAATTTACTCAACAAGGGTAAAAGAAATTTCATAAATTCATGTATAATTTTAGATCAGAAATTAATAAATTATAATAGCAAATTGCTAATGAGATAACATCAGTTTATATTATTACGACTACTTTTCATGTAAATAATAATAATAATAATAATAATAATAATAATTTTAAAAAGTAAAGTTTTTTTTTTTTTTTTTTTTTTTTTTTTTTTACATTATTTTTATTTTTATTTTATTTTATATATTTAATGTAATAGAACGAATTCCTCTGTATATTTCAGAAACGAGATTAATAGAAATTTTTTCTACCAATAAAATAGTGTAATTAATTCATAAAATATACTTTTTATAATTTAGTACATCTGTTTATTTTTTTGTTCAAAAGTTATTACTGCACAAGATTTATTTAAAGCTTACGTGGAAAGAACATATAAAAATCATTTTACACGAAAAAAAATCATTTATTTATAATTAGAAATAAATAAAATAAAAATTACTATTTTTTATATTTATAATTAATAATAATTACTCTTTGTAATTAACCGTCTAATATATCTGTGAATCATACTTGCTTAACATCACAGATCAAATTTTACGCTCCTCTGATTTTCACAAAGCAACCCTTTTTCTCTACCATTAAGAAAGCAAAATTAAAATGTTTCCTTAATCACTTTTATATGCCCTTTAATGACTAAAAAAACTCCATTAATGTCTTTTAAGAAATTTAAAGAAATAATGTGCTTTATTGCTTTAAATATAAAAGTAGGACCAGCTTCTAATTAATTTAATTACAAGTTACCTTTATTTGAAAGATTTGAAAAAAAAAAATGACTTGATATCTTTCATACTTGTAAATAATTAATTCACTCAACGAGACTAAAAATAATTTAATAAATTAATGCGTAATTTTGAATATTAAATTAATTATTTACAAGTATATAATCCTGAGTTCGTATTTTTCCTGCTATTTTATATATATATATATGAAGAAAATTCACAGTAATTAAAAATTAGAGCGTCCAACTTTCATATTTTATGTCCTTGCACAAATGTCTTTTTAGGATTCTTGAAATAAATTAATATAAATATTTTTTATGCATTAAATGACGTATGATATAATCATTTATGTATTATATGCATATTTGAGGAATTATTTCATCAATTAATTTCTTTTTACTCGAAAACTGCCACAGAACACTAATTAAAACTGGTTCACAAGAAAATTTAAAAATGCATTAATTATGATGTATTTCTAATGTAAACAAAAAATATCAATTACTTTATATTACTAAAATAGACGAACATACATTTTTTAAAACTTTTTTTTTTTACTTTTAATTTGCTTTTTGCTTTTTAGCTCACAGGCTATCAAAGCCTGAGAGCTTATGTGCCCGCCGGTTCTGTATGTACGTACGTATGTATGTATGTATGTATGTATGTACGTAACGCGATAACTCTTGATAGAACTAACCGTTTTACTTTAAATTTTGTTTATAGGTTCCTTGTGATAAGGCGCTTCCCTGATTAGTTTTGGAGGTTCATTGGTTAAGCATAAAGGGGGGAAACGGGGGGCTAACCCCCCATAATTTAGATAAATGGGTTTTTCATGCAGAATTATCCCATTTTCTTCAAATTTTGTATATATATTCATTTTTTTTTTATAATGTGCTTCTGTCAATAGTTTTGGGGGGTCATTGGTTAAGTATAAAGGGGGAAAGAGGGGATAACCCCCCCCCTAATTTAGATAAATGAGTTTTTCATGCAGAATTATCCGATTTCCTTCAAATTTTGTATATAGGTTCATTGTGATAATGCGCTTCTCTGAATAGTTTTGGGGGTTCATTGGTTAAGTATAAAGGGGGAAAGGGGGGTTAATCCCCCCTTAATTTAGATAAATGGGTTTTTCATGCAGAATTATCCGATTTTCTTCAAGTTTTGTATATATATTCATTGTAATTAGAGACTTCCCTGATTAGTTTAAGGGGTTCATTAGTTAACTATGAGGGGGGTAACGGGGAGATGACCCCCCCCCCTTAATATATTGTTGATTTCTTTATTTTTCGAGGGGCATATTTCAAATTCTTTGAAATAAGAGTACAATATACAATTAGTGTGAATAGCCTGTGAGCTCAATGCCCTCAGTTTAACTGGGCAGTTTTCTTTTTATTAATATATCAATTTTACTTCTTTGATGGCATTGCAATTCTGTTTCATCGCTAAATCAATGTTTAAATTTGAACGTGAAGATGAAAACATTTTTAATTTCTGTAGGATTATTTTTATTTAAAATTCAAATGTAACATTGTCTACTTTATTAAGGGTTTTATCACTTCCTATTTCAATTAAAATAATCACATCTTTGAAATAATAAAAATTTACAATGGCATATTATGTAACTGAAGAAACAGTAATATTATATTGAAAAGGCATTATATGAAAAGCAATAATTCGACTTCTTTAGTTGTGATACGTCGGTAATTAATAACTCGTATATTTATTGAGTTATTTAATTTACTTAAAATAATCGTCTTAATTCTGAATCTCTTTTGAACGAATCGGAAACATGATCTTTTATTAATCAATCTGATTTGAAAACTGGCGTGGACTTTTATTTGTATTTAATCAGATTTTGAGTATGTCTAGGGTTAATAGAAAAAATTCTTTCCTAAGTTTATGCAGAACATTTCCGATTATATTTGTGCATGTGTATACATGTGTATATATATAAATATGTATTTAACAGCGCAGGTTGAAAAATAGTTCCAATACTTCCATAACTCATTTTTATTTTTATATTATTTGCGTTGATAACTGACAAATACACCTTCAACATGATAATCACACTGTTTAAAATTTTATTCCAAAGTTAAACCACTAAAGTTTTTTAACTTATGGTTGAAGGTACTACAACACATTCCTATATTTAGTTAAAACTAGTTAAAGTATTAGTTAAAAATTACTTAAAGTATTTAGTTAAAGTATTTTTAACGGTATATTTCTTATCTCCAATGAGTGCAATGAATAATTTAAAAAGTAATTTCACTATCATTTTTATGTTTAAAAATAATAATTCCAAATGTCGTTAGAATATATTTCTTAAACGAAAGTATTATCTAAGGTACTATTTTCTCGGTCATGCATGAATTTTATACAATGCCAATTCATCAAATTTTCAGGTAAGAATAATTGTGTCTCGGAGAATGTGCCGTAGGGCATATTTAATGAGAGTTACGTTAATTGTTTCGTCATCATTTTTGCTGATAGGCTGTGAAAATCTTTCTCTTCTCAATATTAGAGCAGAAGTAGAGTACATTTTTCAAAAGTCATTAAATTGAATCATTTTAAAATGAATCATAATATGCTAAATCTGTTAAGGAAGCAACTTCAGTTGCAAAATCACCTGTAAAACATCTGGTATTGATTGAAGTATTTTTCCCTCGGGAACTGCTGAAGAGATTCCCAAACTTTTCTAATAGTTTCCACTGTAACACGAAATTACACGCTCTTAAAAATTTGCAGCAAACTGTCCAGTCATTTGACCGTTTTTCTAAAAAACGGTTACATAACCGTAATTCACTTCTATTATGACCATAATATGGGGAATAATACGGTCATAATAGTGCTAAATTACGGTTATGTAACCGTTTTCTATAAAAACGGTCAAATGACTGGACAGTTTGCTTCAAATTTTTAACAGTGCAGCTTAAAGTTAACCCAACCTAAATCCGACAAAATATTCCGCCAACCGAAACCCGTCCCGAACTACCTACCCGTCAGCAAGCACCCGACCCTAAACCAAAATAAACACGAACCCGAATTGAAAAAAAAATGAATCCATACTTTAAAACAACTATGGCAAAATAGCCTACAAATATATTTCTAATATTAATTTTATTTTATTTTTGTATAAAAATGAACACATATACACTCCTTAATATACAAATATATAGTTTTTCCATTTGCAAAATATTCAGGACTTTCTTTTGGAAATTCTGGTCAACGCGAACCCGACTCAAAAGAGTAAAATCCTAATACGAAACCAACCCGATCCCGAAACAATTAAAACTAACCCGACCCGCAACGAAAAAATAGCATTGAAAAAGAAACACAACCCGAAACGTGGGTCTGATCAGGATCACGTAAAATAGGTTACTCGACTCACTGCAGGACTCTAAGCTAAACTAAAAAATGATAGTTTGGTAAGAAATAAAAATAAAAAAAATGCAATAGTTGCACAATTTCGGAAACAAGATATAAACTAAGTTTTTCTTAAATTTTAGAATTATTGCAATTTTTTTATTTTTCGCAGAACGATCAATTTATACAGTTTAGCTACTGCTAAAACTATTTAAAAAAAGTATTGAAATCGCTTCAGTAGGTCTCGAAATAAAAGGTACAGCAATGTCAGCTGCTTTATATTTGATATTTTTTGTTTCAAAAATCACGTGGTTGTTGTTTATTTTATCTTTATTTCTTTTCGACTAATCAATTTTTAGTTCAGCGATTGCGAAAGCTATTTTTAAAAATAGTATTAAATTTGGTTCAGTAGTTCTTGAAAAAAAGTTACATAAATTTCAGTTGTTTCCCATGTCATTTCGTAACTGCTGTTGCTCCGTTAAATGATATTTTTATGCGAAAATCAATATGAAAAATAGCTTATATTTATAGTTTTTCAAAACTGGAACTTTCTACATGTAACTATCATTCACCTTTTTAATATTTTTGTATTTTCATTTATTAATAATAACAAGATTCGTACACTCGTTGGAATTTCCACAGAGTATAACGGCACTATTTTAAATTAGAAGCTTTCTATTTAATATTAAAATAGCAGAATTCGCAATCACGTCATTTAATCATTGAATTTGTAATGTTTTCTGAGATTAAATAAGGCGAAAAATTCTATCAAAAAATTCTGGTGAAACTGTATGCACACTCTAATAATAATAAGAAGAAAATAGCTTTTTTGTCACATTTTATTTACGCACCACAGTGATTAGGATTAATAAATACTTTTTAACTTTTAGATTATTACTTTTATACCTAAGGAGTAATATTTCCAAACGAGATAAGAATATATTTTTTAAACGAAAGTATTATCTGCGATGCTATTCTTTCCTTCATCCAAAAACTTGATACAAAAGTGCTAATTCAGCAAATTTTCAAATAAGAATAATTGTGTCTCGGAGAATGTGGTGTAGAATGTATTTAATGAGAGTTTCGTTAAATGTTCCGTCATCATTATTACTTATATGCTGTGGAATTAATTCTTTGTCTTCTAGCTATTACTTTAGAGTACATTTTCTACAAACTCATTAAGTTGAATCACTTTGAAATGGCGTATGCTAACCTATATAAGTTAATTCAAGATTTACTCAGAAAATATCGGGTGCTTGAAATTTCAAATTTCACATGCAGGTTTCTATAAGGATGCTATTTCTCGAAAAATGCGTTTTAAAAATGTCGATATTCAAATAAGTGGAATTGGAGAAAAATGTTCTACAGTAGACCTTCGTTGTAAGACGCAGATGCACATTAACACTGTTTTTTTTTTTTCAATTTTAAAAAATTTGAAAACTGATGAAATATCAATTATTTGTCATGTCAATGTTGTATACAACTTTTCTGAGCAATGAGATAACACATAAATAACAGTAACTGCTATGATAATTTAAAATGATAGTAATAAAGAAATATGATTGCTGACTAAGGAAGTGCTTCATGTTTAGCCTTTCGCCGCACAAAAAAGGCTATATATTAAATCAATGTTTTCCAATTTATTAATTAACTTTAATTTTGTGGTGACTCAAGTTATACTTTTATTATAAGAAAGAAACCGTTATTTGTTGTAGGAAATAGACTCTAAAACTACTGAGCCGATTTTTGGAAAAAAAAATTACTGTACGATAGCTGATAAACAGAGTTTCCAATTTGACCGCATTGTATCTGTTTTTACTTTCTTTTTTTTCTGATGGGGGTGGCTGAAATTGAGTTGGAATAAAGGTTTATTACATTAATTCAAGTCTCATGTAAATCTTATAGTACATGACTGAAGTTCCTCCAAAGTGTGATTAAGCAGCAATATTTAAATTCACTGGCCGGCATCAAAATTCTCCCTGTGAGAACAATGATAGCTTCTGACAAATTTAACAATACAATGTGCAAATATGGCAATCAAATTGCGCCACCACGTACCAATTTTTTTTTGTTGTTGTTGTGGGAAGTCATCTGGTCTTCTTAAAATTTAAAATATGTGATTCGTATGCCTTTTGATTTTTTCCAGCCTCTTTTGAAAAGGATTTCCACCATTTTCTGCAATTCAACGATCAAAATTTGTGTATATTTAATCTCAAATGACCCTCTATATTTTACTCACTGGGGCAATTTGCGTAGCTTCACTGTTGAGAGGAAAACGCAGAGTCTATTGTTTAATTTAATAACTAACTAAATAACTAATTAGCATTACTTACTGAGTTACAAGGTTTCATAAAATTCAATTGCGAATGGAAGAGGCGAGCAAAAGTCTGAGTGAAAACATGACCACTGCGAGAAGAAAATACTCCTGGCACGAAAAATGTAGCACACCAGTTATTAGCTGACAAGGCAAAAATATGTTTACCTACTCTTAATATGATTCGTAGACCTTAAAAAAATTGTTAAAGCGATGAATAAAGACTGTGAAGAATTTAAATATTTGATACACAAATTTCCACGTGTGACGGGTCTACTCTCCTCATTTAGAGCATTGGGATGCAATATATTTCTAAATCTGGACTTATTACATTCGCAATTGGACTTTTTTCCGGATAATATGGGAGGTTTTTCTGATGAACATGGAAAATGTTCCTCAAGGATATAGCTGAAATGGAGAAGAGATGCAGCGCAAATGAAAACCTAATATGTTAGCAGATAACTGCTGGAAAATTATATCAGAGACACACACACACGCACAAATACAATACAGAAGAAAAATGTCAACGAAGTTATTTTTTCAAGACAGACTGTATTAATTTCTTAACTAAGGTAATGAAAATAAATCATTTTTCAGGTTTTTATTGTTTTGTAGAATGGTCGATGAATGTGTTAAATTTTCATTTGACACTGTAATTTCATTGTTTTGTAGTATGGTCGATGGATGTATTAAATTTTCATTTGACACAGTCTCTCTTAAAAACGGTACGTGATGGAGGAATTTCGATGACATATTTATAATCAGATATATCAAATTCAGAAAGTTCACCCTTTTTTTGTAGAGAAGAATTTTATTTAATTTTTTTTAATTTAATTTAATTTAATTTAATTTAATTTATTTATTTTATTTATTTATTTAATTTGCGAACTGTGATTAGCTGTAGCAGTATAATTTTCCTTAATGTAAATAGGCACACAAATACCACTTGGCATATTTAAAAAACCACGCGTTTTGCTGGTAGCTTAATAATTATTTTTAAAAAACTGCGATTATACGTTTAGAAAACGATTTACAAATCCTGAATACAAAATTTAAATAACGCTTTTTTTTCTTTCAAACTGCCGTATTAAAAGAAAATGTTAAATTCACTAGTTTGCACTAGTACTTTTTAATAATTTCACTATTTCACGCTTTCTACCAAGCGTACATTAAAACCGCCAGTTTTCCATAATTGTGACCCATGCCAAATTAATATATTGTAACGGAATTTTTTTTGGAACATGAATTGCAATCATGAAATTGGGCGTGTTTTTAAGATAAATATTGAGAGCTTATAAAATTGTGTTTTTAAAAACACTTTTTGTTTTTACTTTTATACTTTATTTATTTTACATACAATACAGAATATGTTTGTTTCATCGTAATAAACATGATTATGCAAAAAGAAAAAATGCTGTTCGAATTGTTAACAAAGGAAATACAAAACCTTTAACAAAATATATGAATAACAAACAATTAATATATTCTACATTTACAAGTCTTCTCTGAGTTATTTGTTGCATTCTAATTTTCTGTACCTGGCTAATTTAATTTTATCTTCAATTATTATCATACTTTCTTAATTATCCTTAGTTTTATGCAATTGTATCATGTATTTAATACAGGCTAATGCAATTCATGTATCTCTTTTTTTTTCAGGTATGTATATTCAGTTTCTCTTGTAATAAGTAATGAGCATGTTTCATTTCCAATTAACTAAAGAAGAAAATTGAAATACGGAATTCAAATGCATTCAGGTAAATTGCTTCTTTTAAGCTAAACTAAAACAAATATTTACATTAATTAAAAATATGAGATTTCTATTGTTGATGTTCATAAATTGTTTTTTTTTTTCTAATTTGTAAACAGAAGAATATAATTAATAAGTAATACAACAAGATATAAATAACATAATGTCATTTTATGAAGTTAGAAAGCAGGATTAATTCATAGATAACAAAATATGTTGTTTTATTTTTCTATTGCAAAGATGTTAAAAAGGGGTAAAGATATTGACGATAAATTAAGCTGCATTTCGGTTGCATTCGAAAACTAGCCAGATGATTATGGATTTTCCACAAATTGTCATTTTTTATTAACTGACTTCCAAAGCAATTAGTATATATTATGAATATCAACGCGTAGCTTTGGAAAGAATGCTCTGATTTAGATCATTTTTTTTACTCTTGGAATAGGCTGGTTTTAGTGGTTTTCTAGGAAGATCTAAAGCATCAATAAAAAATTAAATTTTAAAAAATATATATAAATTAAAAATGAGGATTTGTGGAAAATGCCTTATCATTAAGCTACTTTTAGAAAGCAACTGAATTTCATCTCCCTCTATTGCCGATATCTTTCTGAATTTTCACAATATTTGATTTGTCGTTCTATATGAGTTGCGCTATACAGTTAACAACCAAATCATGAAAAAAAAAAAAAAAATCTTTGGTATCTTTCGCGCATGCACACCTAGAAATTATTCCACACAAATATTCATATTTAATACAACTATTTATATTTCATCAAATATTTAATGTATTTGTATTATATTTATAATATATTGTGTCTTCAGAAAGTGGCTTTTAATTTAATTGAAAAACCTGTATGCTATAAACCAAAAAACTTCAAAAATTCCTTGAAATTTTTAAAGAAACCTTTACATCTCCTTGAATAAATGAACTATTCTTACATCAGCAGGTTTAATAACATCAGTATAGTCTTGTGCTTAAGGCTCCTCTTCAGTAAACTTCCCGATTCCCCTAGCTAATGTTATTCCTATGGGCGTAGGATGCATTCGTATTTTTAAAATATCTCCTCGGAAAATTAATATTTTTAACTTCTGTTTTCTTTGTACTATTCTTAAAGAATGTCTCTTTTTTTCTTAGTTGTCAATTTTTTTCTAAAATATATACTTAATTTTATATGAAACGTTAAAATCTTATTAAGATTTTAAAACAAAAAAATGTAAATTAAACACATAATTTAGAAATATTTTGATAACTAAGAAAAAAAGAGACATTCTTTAAGAACAATACAAAGAAAACAGAAGTTAAAAATATTAATTTTCCGAGGAGATATTTTAAAAATACGAATGCATCCTACGCCCATAGGAATAACATTAGCGAGGGGAATCGGGAAGTTTACTCAAGAGGAGCCTTAAGCAACAGATAATTTCAAGCATTTTATTTTACAAGGTGGTCACAAACGTTATTATAGTGGGTTGCCCAAATGAAAGCGGCATTGCTGTAATAACTCCACCATTTGAAGAGAAAGATGACTGCGTATACTCCTATAGAGGGCACAGAGTGTTGGGAATGCATGGGATATCGTCAGATCCCGCCAGATGCGTGTGTGATAGCGTGGGAGCACGTTAAAAGTCATCGTTTGCATCATGGATGCCTCCAAACAGTGTCAACGCGCGGTCGCGGCATTTTTAACAGCGGAAAATGTGAGTGCTAGTGAAATCTATCGTTGAATGCAAAATGTGTATGGCACGGAGTGTATGTCACGCAGATCGGTATTCCGATGGTGTAGGGATTTTCGTAGTGGAAGAAGCAGTACTGACGACGGGTCACGACCTGGTCAAGCGCATGTTGTTATCACCTAGGACCTACACGGTGACAACCTACAAGGTGACTTTGTCTAGCCTATCTGTTACGTCTGTATTACTTCCTTCGTTTGTATACTAATTTATATTAATACCATTAAACCATTTATCAAACCGACTGTAGTGCCACTTTCATTTGGGCGACCCATATATTTCTTCAATTTTTTTGTTGTTCCCCTAGTTGTTCTCGTGATCAAATCTTCACTGAAAAGTACGAGACGCAACATTTTCTTTAATATATTCCTGAAGTTCCTGAAGAATTCGTCGGGTATTTCTCTAGATATTCTTTTAAACGTTAAAAATCAAAAGTATCCGGTGATTTTTGTCCATATAGTATGTACTGAATGTTTAATTTGACACATTAATTATCGAGAAAATAATCACTATATCAAAGACAGCTCTGCCAAAACTGCGTCTTTTCCATGATCGAGGTATTTTTATCAAAAATCTAACGTAATTTCCTAGATAATTAAAAATAATATCTATTCTGTCGCTAAATTTTTAAACAAATTTATTTGTTTGATTATTTATTATTTAGTTTGCTTTCTGTTAAATAACCAATGCCTTTGGCAATATGATTTCTTTCGAATAAATAAATACTCTGAAAGAAAATATTTTATAATGACGCAGTTTACAAAAGTAAAATTTCGAGTAATCAGAATTCAACGATAATTACTTTTCCGTTTTGTAAAACTTTATGCGCATCTTTAATTGCTTTCTTCGTCGTTTTATAAAATAGTTATGGCGGAAATCATTTAAATTTCGAATTATTATCCACAATTTAGCTCCAGTACAACTAAATTTAACTTTTGACAATCGATTTTCTTTCCGATTTTCAAATAGAAATAATTTAATTTATTAAGATTTTTTCCCTTTAAATTGCTTAAATATTATCATAATTTAAATTTTCTTTGAAAACAACTTCATTTAAAATGAATAGTAAGTTTTTTAATAGACGAGACAATACTCCGCGGTTATAATTAAAAGAAGTATACAATATTTAATATATTTTCTTATTTAATTTTTTGGAATAGATTAATTCCTTGATTCTAACATTATTTCAAATTTACTAGATGACAAAACTGATTTTGCATGAAGCTATTCGAATAGAGAAAAAATTAACCACTTCAGAATTGGCAGACCAGGTACTATTGCCAATAATATTATCTGAGTGAAATGTGTCCACCGTGTGTCGTCCCAGGTAGCTCAAAAGGTGGAGCGTTGACAATTTAAGTCAAAGGGTTTGGGTTCGACTCATGGCCTGGGCATTTTGTTCTCTCAGTTACATCACCTTAGAATTATATAACAAATCTGATCACCCAAAGAAAATATACTTCGTTAATTTCTAAAATGTGTTTAAATAAAACAGTATAAAATAAATATAAATAAAAAAGCTTATATACAAACTGTCTACATATTTTGGCTTTACCGAAGACAAATGAGAATATTCTACAGAAGCACGATCTATAATGAAATGATTTATAACGCCCGCATTTACGTTTTTCACATTCTCTCTCACGAGGAGAGGACCAAGCTTGGTAATCACATAGATTTTGATTATTTTCATGTATGTTGTAGGGTAGAAGCCCCTTAGTCTCAGGTTCAACGGATTTTATACAACGCTCCTTAGTTCTTGAGAAATAGGTGGTCTAATATTTTAACACAACTTAAATACTTACTTTGTAACGAAATTACTGTGTTGGTCGTAGTTCGGTTATGTGTCTGCTCGTTGATCCGCGGGGCCACGTACCACCCCCACGTACCCGTACGTTGTGGGGACCATCTAGCGTTAAAAATATGTAACTATTAAATGTAATTGATAGTGCAGAGATGAATTTATTGATACCTTAGTAATATTTTTACGTTATATCAATTTGTGACGTGTAGGAAATTATTCTTAAATGGGTTACACTTTTTTGAGAATGACGTCATTTTCACCACCTAAATCATTGCACGCTTTCGAGAATAGGTCATCAAATAACGCAATCGTTTTAAAATGTTTGGACGTCACTTTCACTGTTAAATGCGTCACTTCCGTTTGAACCGCGATTTTAGGTCTCAAGCACCGCAAAATAGCTTTCACTGTTATAAGGTGAATATACTCAGCATATTATTTATCTTTTATTTATTACATATTTATTTTAAAATGCATTACATATTTTTAGAAATAATAATTATGTGTCTTTTAACAAACCAAATGGGTCTTTACGATAAAAATCCAAGACTAAATATATTTCCCCTTTTGAGTTTCGGGAATGGAATAATTCATGCTTGGCCGTTTCTAACGTTATTCCAACTTCACCTGATAACGGAACTACTTTAGCCAGAAGTTATTCAAATAAAGAAAAAAATCAACCACCTCATCATTTTTTATTTATTAAGTTACTTGAAGATAAATTTCTTTCCAAGAACTCCATACACACATAAGATTTTTATAACTTTGTGCAATAAACTTTTTAGCCTTTGGGTTAATTCGATTAAGATACGCTATCAATATCAAGGCTTCAAGAAATTGGGTTTTCTCTTTCGGTTTTCATTTATTTGAAATCATATTAATGTTGACTGTTAGGACAATATCTCCCAAAGGAAGTAAGTGTTTTATTTCTTAAGGTATTTCTTTCAGGTTTTGATTTTTTTTCATTAAAATTATTATTTTTTTTTACTTAAAAGCTCTCAAAATATGATGACAGATTACGAACAAAAAGGAATATATTACTTACCCATCATACGTAGTATAGGGTAAGTTTGTAATCGTTTTGAAAAATCGAAAAAAAAATTGACGGATTTACACGTTTCAGACACTGGAGATTCCAAAAAACCTATTTTTAGAAAAAATTTTGCCGTCTGTGTGTGTGTCTGTAAACCCTCTTTTTTCTCCTGAACAAATTAAGATAGCGACTTGAAATTTGGTATGTACTTAGTATGTAATAATGAGAAGAAGCTTGTTGAATTTCAGTAACTTCGATTTTCTGGAACTATTTTTTTCGGACTCTCGAAATATTCGTTCTGATAAAAGGTACATAAAAATTTTCAAAAGTGTTTATTTTAAGGAGTGAATATGAAAAACAGTAAAAAAACATTTTGCATAAAGAATGAAGTCGATTGGATAATTAGTTGCCGAGATATTTGTAATCCTATTTCCCTGTATTTCATTCAAATTTCAATTCAATTTCAATTTAATTGGAATGAGATGCTTAATCTGACGCAGTAAACCGTTAGTTAATATGATTATCAATTTTGGAGTTATCAGGATGTTTCTTTTACGCAATTCAGTCATAGAGCATTTAAAGCGAATCTAACGAAAAAGAAAGGCTACCGCGGTGCTTTACGCGTATATTTTTTTACATTCCGCGGGAGTCACGTGATGCTTGAATGCACCAATGCAGTTGTACGAAAAGAGCATCACGTCACTCTAGCGGTCTGTAAAAAAAGATAAGTGGAATGCACCGCGGTAGCCTGTCTTTTACGTTAGCCTCGATTTAAAGTTTATGACGTCATCAAGCCACGATTTTGTTCCAATTCCAATGCATTTTATAAATAGTTTACACATGTTTTATTTTCATATTTTATATTATGCATATCCATGATGGGTAAGTATTACGATGACCCACAACGGCTAGTTTTTCTTTCGTTGGCAAAGCAAAATATTTAATTAAAACAAATTTATGCTTAGTGGAAAATTTGTGTTCAACATGCGTATTAATCTCTTCAAGAACTAGAATTAATTCAAGCAAATTTCACTGATTTTAGTGCCAAATTATTTTTTTTTAATTTTAGCGACTTTTCGTTAGCAAGAGGGAGGCAGGTGAAGAAAGACAATGAGCAATTATTAATTTTATGATTACCAACCTCAACCCAAATGTTTATGTTTAGAAATCTCACCTCTAAGTCGCTACTAAAACTTCATATACATATTTGCCCCCTAAACTGCTGTTTTTTGTATTTAATGTGTACATTTTGTGTAAAATGTATTTCGCTTTAACAATGGTGTGATTTTTCCTTTTTCCTTTGAATCCGGAGATTTTAAAATTATTGGATTTTTCTCCGATTATTTTAAATTTTCCATTATTATATGTGTATTGTATTTATTTATTATTTTGTTGTCGTAAAACCATTCTGACTGATGATCAACCTTGACACAAAGAGAAAAATTGGCCTAATCAAGATCATATGCATCATGATTTCTTTTTATAATGCTTATAGCAACTTTTAGGAATAGATTAACAACATTTTCTAAGTTAAAAATGTAAAAAATATAAATAAATAATATAAAATCTATTAATTTAATTACTATAATTTTAACTTTAATAAATTTAAAATATATATTATATTACTGGAAAATTAAAAAATATATAATAAAGAATTTCACCTGTATTCCAAGTTCCATCTAGTAAAATATTTTAGATCATTTAGATAATTTATTTGGTGCTGCCATCTAGTGTAAAAAATATTAAACTATATCTAGTACAATATTTAACTAATACATTCTTATGTGCTTCAACCATCTAGTGTAAATATATTAATTTTACAAATCAATATTAATTATTTAGATAAAGAATAAGAGTTTCCAGTATAAGATAATTTTATTTTTTACATATGACAATCTATATATATATTTCTCTTAGGTGGCGCGAAAAAAAGGCTGAACTTCTAGATTATGGTTTGGCAACAACCGTAATTTCCAGCTCCAATATGGCGGCCATTGTGAGAGCAGTGAAACTAAAAATAGCAATTATTAAAAATAAAATAACATGTACGTAATCCAAAGCGTTTGAGATGTTTCCTCATTTCAATTATGAGTAATATCGTTAATTCCAAATGAATTCTTAACTCTTATTTAGAATTTATTTACCAATTTCACTCACAGGAAAGCCAGACAGAATAAAAATATCAACTGTCTAGATTGTACCTACTGCCATCTTTTGCTGGCTTGGTGAAATAAAAAATACTATCTTCCTATCACTTAGTGTTTTTTTAATGAATTTAAGCCGTGCTGTAGAATGTTATAGGAGCAATGAGTTTTAAACTAATTGTTTTTCCAAAATCCTTTTTTATAGTATTTAAATGATTTATGCCCATTGGTAGCACCAATAAAAATGATTTTTTAATTGGATTTTCAACGAAGTTTTCAATTACTTTTTTAAAAAAATTGTCAATTTTATATGTTAAAATTATTTATGGTAGTACTTATTCCAGCTAGAATTGCTTGGGACCGCGTAGCGATCTAAGTGTGAATTGCTTCGCAATTTACGAGGGTTGGCGAGCGTTAGCGAGTAGGGGGCTGAGCCCCCTAGTATTTATATAATTTTCTTTAAATTTATAATTATTGTGAATTGTTTAATACCATTTTAACAATCCCATTTATAATCCTATTAATCTAAAACATTAATTTAGAATTCGAATGATATTTTCATTTTATAAATAATTACATGCAAACTTAAAAATAACATAGATTTTCCAATATGGCAACGCACTTATTGGAACTAATATCTATAAATTATCTACCCTGAAAAGTAAGAAAAAAATTAAGATATATGTATTAGTGTATTATATTTAAATATGTATAATGTACTATATTTAAATATCTTTTTAACATATTTATATTATATTGTAATGTAAAACCTTTGTAACATCCTTAATAATTTAAAACTCCAAAATAATCATAAACAATAATTTAGAATTCTCACTCATTTATATTTTTAATTAATGAATGATATTTAACTAAGATCATCCAATGCAGCTCGCACACAAAGGAATTCAATCTTTAGCCAAATATATCAGCAATCAAAATGTAAGAGATTTAACATAAAAAAAAAATGTGCAAACATATAACCCCAATGAAAGCAAAATTTATATGCGTAAAATTGACAATTAAATAAAAAGGATAACCACATTCTATTGCATATTGAAGGATAAGTTTTAAATTTTGAGTTTTAAAATTATTTGAACAAAGATTGCTAATTCTATGTGCAAAATTTAGTAAAATATTTACAAATACTGATTTATGTATACATGATATATAATTAGCAAATAAGTTTACTTGAAATGTAAAATCATTTCGCTTGTCATAAATGTCGAACATAATTTTATTATTATCTTTAAGAATTATCTTAAGATCAAGAAAATTAATTTCATTGTTTACCATAACATTGAAACTATAATTTAAATTTTTATGATATTTTATTGGTAGTAAATAATTTGAATTACTATTAAAATAGAAGACGATAATATCATCTATATAACGGTACATTTTACAAGTAGCAATATTTGAATCATTCTCATAATAATATAAATACAATTCTGAAAGAATTGAAAAAACAATGCAACCCTGAGGCAGTCCACAGCTTTGAATATATATATTCTCATTAAAAACAATATAATTATGATATAGAATAAATCTAGTTAATGTTTTAAAGTAATTTAAAGAAATATTATTTTTTTTATTTATAGAATCCTTGTATTCTTTGTATAATAAATTGACAATCCTGAACATATCCTTGATATCAATATTATTAAATAAGTCATTAAAGTCAAACGTTATATATATATATATAACCATAAATGAAACATTACCATAACACCAACTTAAACTATGAAATAATGATTAAGAATGCAATAATTAGTTGACAATGAAAGTATTCCCCAACACACAGAATATAGATATCAAAAACTTATTTAATAGAAGAAGAAATTAAATAAAAATTGAATAAATGAAATTGAATGAATGAATTGAAATTCATGGAATTTAGACAGAATTATCAAGTCCCAAATGCCTAAATACCACAAATAAAATGAGTGGTTTCATCATCATATTAGCCATAACATTGCTAAAGAATATGATTTTGGGACTACCCCTCATAAACAATGAATCAAACCTGTGAAAAAATAAAAAATAAATACAATAATAAAAAGGAAAGAAACCATACCTATAATATACAGATAAAACTTGAAATAGAGTCATAAAGTACATAATCCATTTGGATTAAAAAATATACCTGTGCACCACATGAACCACACATGAACACAACCAAACAGAGTAAATGAATTGCAAAAACTCATTACTTGTTGCATAATTTAGTTTTAGAAAATGATTTACCATGTTGCCAGAATAGATGTTAGAATAATATGAATATTATTGTAAAGCAACAGAAACCATGGTGCTGCCATCTATTAGGGTAAAAAGTAAATATACGCTGAATAAAAATAGCATTGGATTAAAATTAATATTTAAAAATTAGCAATTAGTTAAATAATAAATAAATGAAATTAATTAATAAATAATAAATAGAATATCCAATTACATTAAAGTAATGGATGTATTAATGAATAATTCTATGTTAAAAATAATTCGAGACTGTTTTTATAAAAACCTGAATTTCTCTTCGAGTATATATGCTATCTTCATAAAAATTAACCCAAATTATTACAATAAGCCACTTAGTCATAATCTACAGTTTGAATGCTTTTGCAATATTAGTTTTTACAGTGTTATCCAAAAGATATTCGTTTTTCTTCAATTTGTTGGCAACCCCTTATGGGGTTTCGGGAAAAAATCTTTGCGGAAATATATGACGTTTATCATGTTGTTTACACTCCTGAAGTTTCAGGATAATTCCTCATGTATCTTTCCAGATATTTAACAAAACGTCTAAAATCGCAAGTGACCGGTCATCATTGGAAATATAGTGTATTAGAAGTTAATATGATATTGTCCACCGTAGGCATTAATCTAAATGCATTAGATCAAAAACATTCTCAATATTAATGAATATAAATTCATTTAAATTAATTAAATAATGAATATGTAAATATAACTAAATTAATATACAAATAAAAATATCACATCACAGTCCATTATAAAATGTGTAATATCAAACGTGTGTGTAAATCAAAATGCCCTATGTATATATATATATATATGCATGTATGTATATGTATATGTATGTATGTGTGTGAGTGTTTTTTAAAGATTTAAGATTTTTTTTTCTGACATAGAAATTTGACGATATCAAAATTATCAGATATTACTTTATTTAATTGAAAATTTCTGGTTTTTTATTGTATGATCTACGCGGCCATCCGGTATCAAATAAAGGAAATATATGCGAAGCTAAGTATATTTTCCCCTTTAACATTTTTAAAAATAAAAATTCATGCTTGGCCGTTTTTAACGTTATTCCAACTTCACCTGATAACAAAACTGCTTTAGCCAGAAGCTATTCAAATAAAGGAAAAAAAATCTTTTACCTCAGCATTTTTTATTTATTAAGTTACTTGAAGATAAATTTCTTTCCAAGAATTTTATATACACATAAGATTTTTATAACTTTGCCGCAATAAACATTTTAGCCTTTGGGTTAATTCGATTAAAATATTCTATCAATATCAAGGCATTGGTTTTTCTCTTTCTATTTTTCATTCATTTGAAATTCCATTAATGTTTGACTGTTAGGACAATATCTCCCGGAGTACTTTTTTATTTTAAATATTTATTTTTTTCTATCAAAAATATGTTTTTCTATGATTAACGTAAATTTCTCGAAACATGACAAGAGTCTCCAAACAAAAAATAATATATATTTATTTCTTTTTCAAAGCAAAAGATTTAATTAAAACAGAGTGAGCAAGTTTTTGCAAAATAAATGCATAAAATATTCCATCGCTCAAGCACTGAAATTAATTCAATCAAGTTTTACTGATTTTAGTGCAAAGTAAAATTCTTTAATATTTGGTAATTTCCGTGGGTATAAAAGAAGAAGGTGAAGAAATTAAATGAGACTTTTCTTTGAGCAAATATTCATCTTACATTTGCATATCCCTATCCAATAGTTTATATCTAAGAATCTTCCCACTTAGAGATTGCTGGAACTAGATTTGCATAAAACTGCAATTAGTATATATTTTTAACGATACTGGTTCTGTTTTTCTTTAGTTTAAATCTAGACATTTTAAGACCATCATACATTACTTCTTTTCATTAAATATAAAACAAAAAATGTGATTGTCTATGCATTTTCTCATAAAATATTGTCTCTAGGTATTCTGTTTATCTGAAGTATGGCAATCGTTATTAAACCTTGGCATAAAAAAATCGCTTGATCAGACATATTACATATATATCAGACTCTTTTGTGCCAACACTGTATCCGTATTATTCCAGTGTTGAAAAGAAAATCCAAGCGGTGATTCGGTTTCAACTGATGCACCAAAATAATAATAAAAATAATAATAATAATTTTTGATTCTGAAAGACTTTTCTTTTTGCTAAATGTACAGAGTTTAATTTGTCAAAAAAAGACTTTTAATTACAAATTTAAATTCACCATACAAAAAAACGTAGAAATAGAAATAAATTTTGAATAAGTGATTAATAAAGGATAAACTGTTGAAAATTAAATAAATTATAATATTAAACAAAATATAGGTCCTTTATACAAAGACTCTAGATTAATTTGTGTATTTCATTACTTTTGTTTAACATAATACTTTCTAAAGGTAAAAAATAATAGAGCTCATGCATATTTTGAATCCTGCCTTTTTTAAAATTAGTTATTAATTAATAATACTATTATTAAAAATTCATAAATAGATACAGAGTTTTTTTTTGTCCTCATTTTAATTAGTAAGGTCCATAGAAGAAGGAACATTATTCCTTCTTCTATGGTAAGGACAATCTCTCCCTTTTGCTCTTTCAAAAAAATATTTTCTCTTTGAACTTTGATTGGCAACTTATGATTATATAAATCAAAACCTCAAATTTAATTCTCCACCTTTTAGATTGAATTTAAAACTACTTTTCGTGCCATTTCATGTATTCAAAATATTTGAAAACAACAGTGCATTTGTAGATTTCCAGATAAATAAATTTGTTCTTAATAAAATAAATAAATAAATAAATGTAACCATTATATCCTGAATTTGATAATTACAATGACATTTTTATTTAACTTTCAAAATACGTTTGTCAACATTGGCTCTGTCCTCAAACACATTTAAACTCACACTAAGCGCATTTTTCAGGACGTATCAGTAAAAATATTCATTTAGGTTAAATGGGAAATGTAAAAAAAAAAAAGATTCACTTTGAAGATTTTAAAAAAGATTTATAAATTAACAAAAATTAAACCAGTTAAAATTAAAGCAACATATCATTATTTAGGCAAAGACGTTAGGTTAATTTGTAGATTTCATTACTTTTTGTTTAACACGACTTTGTAAATGTACATGTTATATAACTCATGCGTACTTTGTATCCTCTCTTTTTGGCTCACTCCTCTTCGTTTAATTATTAATTATTAATTAATAATACGTTTATTAAAAACTTACAAATAGATACATACAGCTTTTCTGTCCTCATTAGAACAAACATGCGGTCAATCTTCATGGCCCCCCCAAAAAAGACAACAAGACTTACAAGACAACAAAAGATTAACAAAGGTACAGAAATTGTAAAGAAATGTGGTGTAAAATGTATTCTGCAGATGTCCACACCAATATTATGACTTGATTTCAGATTTTTCTTTTTCTTTTCCGCATTGTACATCATAAGAACAAATATTTGCATAGCAAACACATGAAACTCCAGATATATTCTGTATACAGGAGAGTTGTGATTTTCTCTTGAAGATCATATGCGCATTAGTTGTAGAACCTATCAGAACTGTATACTAAATCATCAATTTACAAATTCCTGAAATAATTTTCAAGAATTTAATCTCCAATAAATCAAGAATCTTTTAATATAATTAAAGTCATTAGAATTTGATTTTTAGAATAATATAGCCTATGGCAGCAATATTTTTATTCCTTAAAATTAGTATTGTGAATTTGGCAGTTTTCTCTGTAATATAAATATCTACTAGATATAAAAATCAAAAATCAAACTACAAAATATCTACTAAAATTTTCGAAAGGCAATTGTTGCTCTATTTAATGACAAGATTAAATAAAACAGCAATCACTATTAGAAACTTTTGGAATATATTTTGAATAAAAGAAATTTGCAAAATTGGCAAAACTGCTTAAGATATTTCTTTCAAAATTTCAGAAAAAAATTATTTTGCACATTTATTATATTTTTTATTCTGAAAATATATTTTCCTGTGACTTGCGTAAATGTTCCAAAAACTTTAAAACAATCTACGAACAGAAAAAAATAATAAATTTTAACTTTTTTTATCGTTTGCAAAGTAAAATATTCAACTAAAACAGATTTTATGCTTAGTGAGCAAATTTATGTAGAGTACATGTATAAAAGTTACAATCGCTGGAAGCACTGGAATTAATTCAATCAAAGTTTACTGATTTCAGTACTAAATCAAATTCTTTACTCTTTGCAATTTTTCATGAGTAGGGAGGAGGGAAGGAAAGAAAGTGAGCATTTCCTCCGAGCAATAATCAATTTTATGGTTGCCATTCTTTGTCAAATAAATTAGAAAATTTTTCCTTAATTACATGTTTTTGCACAAAAATTGCTGCCAATATAATCTTTTAAACATTCTTATTTTTTTCTTCTTTTCGTATGAAAAAAGAAAATCCAAAATCTATCAGGTTATTTTAGTTTAGTGTGAATGAATTAATTAATTGATGGATTAATGTGATGATACAGTTGACAGCAATTTAATTTGGCTTCTCTGATTTACACGGAAAATGGAAGATTTTTTTAATTTTACATTTTGAAGAAGTTATTCCTATGAAAATATTTTAACTTTTCCAGGGATACTGTTCTATTAATAATACATTTCCGTATTATTACGTTATTATATTTGTTATTATTATGTACGTGCACTACAATAGTATTATATATTTACTAATATCGTTAAATTTATATGATAGATTTTAATAATCATATTAAAAATTGCTAATACTTGGGTTACTTTATTGAAATTTTTACTACAAGTATTTATTTCATTTATTATGGTGGACCCATGCGGGATTTCGCACTGCAGTCTAATAATTTTTAAAATATCTAATATTTTTTAGATACAGGCTTAAACTTCTAAAGAAAAATTAAGGATGAAAATATCTGCAAACAGCATTAGTTAATTCAGAATATCATATCAGTTATTCCATCAAAGTTACAGCAAAAACTGATCGGAGTTAGTAAAAGGCACGCGCAAGGGGGAAATATATATATATATATATATATATATATATATATATATATATATATATATATATAACAATCATATTTTAAATGCATTAGAAGATGACGTCATCTGCCTCGGGAAAAACACGGGACAAAGAAAGTAAACTGAATTCATTTAAAATACAATTTAATCTAATATAAAAAAGTATACCTTTTATTCTACACATAAAATACCACTGCTTCAATCGATCAATGGTATATTTTTCTTCTAAACATTTCAATTTCAATTTTGCGTTTTAATCAAAAATACGTGCAGAGATGTCCCACTTTATCTTTTTCGTACTATTTTTTTATATAATCATTTTTGAGCACGATATAATGCGCTATTTTACTTTTGTGGCAACATTCATTTGAAAAAAAAAAAAAAAAAAAAAAAAAAAAAACCCTTCAATTTCATTTATGAAAACAATGCTGATTTAATTTTTAATTAGATGCAATTTTTAATAGAAAAACATATTTTAACGAAATGTTACTGTACTATGTCAGAAGCCAGTTCAAAAATCTTTTAAACGATACCTCATTCATTTTTGTGCGTTTTGTAAGTACATAGAAAAGTGATGTTGACAAAAGAAATAATATATATGAGTATTATAATTAAAAGTTGAAACTACTTATATGAAACTCTAATCTTAAGATAGAAAACTCAAAATATACATAGTAATCTATAAATTTCCCGTATTTTTTTAATTTCAGTTGTGCTAGTAATTAAATATTTTTAAAAACATTTTATTTTTCAAAAACAATTTCTTCAAACATCTATTGTCCTATTAACAATATACAAAATTACTTTCAAAGTAAATAAGTTTTGTTATCTTTCATTTATTTTTTTTTATTATGCTTTTAATTTTAAAAAAATCTCCAAAAAAAAAGGGCGGGGGGGTAAGTTTTATAAGCCTTTATTTGTTTTATTTAATTTAATTTATTAATTTATTTATTTTGAATATGCTTTTATTTTTTTTAAATCTCCAAAAAACAACAAGAAGAAAAAATCGGCATCGAAAGAGTTAGCAAGTAAAATTAATTCGGACAGTAAAGTATTAAATTTCAACTTCTAGTTATTTTATTTTTCAGTAATATATATATATATATATATATATATATATATATATATATATATGTCAATATGGTAGCGGTTTAACATTTTCTTCTGAATCCGCATCTGGAAAATAACTTCACGCAAACATTGCAGCTGCTTTATTGTAACCTGTAAAACAAGTTTTCTAACTTGGAAACCGTTGTGTCGAGAAAAATCACATGCCGCAGAAACGTAAAAATTTTGATGAACATTTTCTTTTCTAAGAAAAGATAAATATTTGTTTGTTTGTTTGATTGATTGATTTAATTCACTGTGAACATCTTAATTGCCTTGTGATAGCCTGTAAAATTAGCTTTCCTAGACAGAAAACCTTTCGGTAAGAAAAATCACATATCCCAGACACATAAAATTTTTGGTGGACATTTCTTTTTTTTTTTTTCTAAGAATGTTCAACTGTTTTGTTTATATTAATTGTGATCATAGCCTACTAAAGTTGTTTACCCTTGTGGTGAGAAAAATCACATATCCCAGAAATGCAAAAATTCTGATGAACATTTTTTTCCCCTTAAGAAAACGTAAATGTTTAAATTCACAGTGAACTGCCTTCTGTTAGCCTCTAAAATTAGTTTTTCCACTTGCAAACACTTAAGACGAGGAAGATCACATATCGCAGAAACGTAAAGATTTTGAAGAACTTTTTCTTTTCTTTTGAAAAGACAAATGTTTTGTTTAAATTTATTGTGAACATTGAAACTGCCTTCTGTTAGCCTGTAAAACTAGTTTTCCTACTTGGATACCCATGTGTTGAGGAAGATCACATACCGCAGAGACGTAAAAATTTTGAAGAACTTTTTTTATTTTCTTAAGAAAAGACAAATGTTTTGTTTAAATGCATTGTGAACATTGAAACTGCCTTCCATTAGCCTGTAAAACTAGTTTTCCTACTTGGAAACCCTTGTGGTGAGGAAGATCACAACATTAAATATCGTAAAAACGTAAACATTTTTAAGAATTTTTTATTTTCTTAAGAAAAGACAAATGTTTTGTTTAAATGCATTGTGAACATTGAAACTGCCTTCCATTAGCCTGTAAAACTAGTTTTCCTACTTGGAAACCCTTGTGGTGAGGAAGATCACAACATTAAATATCGTAAAAACGTAAACATTTTTAAGAATTTTTTATTTTCTTAAGAAAAGACAAATGTTTTGTTTAAATACATTGTGAACATTGAAATTAAAACTGCCTTGACATGAATTGAAATTAGCCTGTAAAACTAGTTTTCTTACCAGGAAATCCTTCTGGTGAGGAAGATTACATATCAGAGAGACGTAAAAATTTTCAAAAACTTTTTAATTTTTCATAAGAAACGACAAATATCTTGTTTAAATATATTGTGAACATCAAAACTGCTTTCTATTAGCCTGTAAAACTAGTTTTCCTACTTAGGAACACTCGTGGCCAGAAAAACGATGTATCTCAGAAGTGTAAAGATTCAGATGAACTTTTATTTTTTCGACAAAAGGTCAAATGTTTTGTTTCAATTAATTGTGAACATTGAAACTGCCTTCTGTTCACCTGTAAAACTAGTTTTCCTATTTGGATACTCTCGTAGTGAGGAAATCTATATATTGCAGAAATAATTGATAATTTTATTTATTTATTTATCTATTTATTACTAAGCAAAGACAATATATATATATATATATATATATATATAAATTTGCTTAAATTCACTGTGAGCATTGCCAATGCCTTTTGCTGGTCTGTAATACAAGTTTTCCTTCCTCGAAAGTTTTGTGTTGGAAAAAAATCACATATCGAAAAAATGTAAAAATTATTATGAACATTTTTTAAAGGAAATATTTTGTTTAAATTATTTTGTTCTAGCAATGCTTTTTATCCTCTTCATTTTACTATTATTTATGTTTCCTCAAAATATATTCCTTTTTTTACAATCATTTAATTGTCATTTTAGAGGGAATATTAATTTTCTATCTTTATTATCAATAAGTAAAACCTTTTCAAAATTGTTTTCATCTATATGATTTAATATTTTTCAATTTCAACACATTATAATTTAAATATAATTAAAATATATTAAGACTATATTATTTTATTTATATTTTCTAATGAGAAAACAGGTTTCTAAATGAGTCTTTTTAATTTTTAATTTTAAAATTCTATAACATGTATTTTAATAAGAAATTAATATTTTTGTATGCATATAGCATCTTTTGAAACAAAGAGTAATTTTCATAGCATTTTTATGGACAAAAAGAAAATTTCATTTTAAAAAAAATGTACTGAAAACACAGTAGATGAAAATAACCATTTTGGAAGGAAGTGAAAATTACATGTCAAAACGCTCCAACTGCTCTATAAATGAGACAAAATTAATTATTATTTTACTATGTTCAGCTCATGAAAGAACACCTATATGTGTATTCATTTTTACCTGAATTGTTATTCGGTGCATCAAAATATTTTCCGCAAATCGCCCAAACTGCATTTATACTGTAGTATTGAATTTCATAATATATAATTTGAGTAATTATTTTTTTTGTTTCTGAATTGATTTTATACTCTAATACATTGGTGATTGTTTTCCGGTATTTTGGACACCACTAAATTTATATAGCAATATTTTCCTTCTTTAATCGATAAATTCTGCAATGATATACTAAGAATACTGCTATATAAATTTAGTGGTGCACAAACTACCGGAACAGAATCACTCCTGCCCTAGTATTACATTTAATAATTTTAGCAATTAGTTTTTGTTTTTGAAATAAATTTACAATATTTTTACAAACAAGATCTTTAACGCTATTTGGAAATTTTTTAAAAGTTTGGTGGAAAGATAAATTTGCATAGTTCGCATGGCTTATTTTGAGACATAGATAAAATTTTAAAACAAAGTTAAATTCGTGAATTTTCATTTGATGTTACTGGATTAAATTATAATAATTGATACATAAAAATATTAAGACAAAGCCTGCTTTTTTTAATGAATTTATTTTGATGAATCATAAAATGAATCAGTTTTACACATTCTCAACATCTATTATCTCTTATAACTCTCTCATTCTCTCTTATAACTTTAGATGCAAAGCATTTATCAAAAAACAGAAACACTATTCGATTTCAAATCGTTTCAGTAGTCATTCCAGCCAATTTCTTACTTTTACGATTTAAAGTTTCGCTATATGTATCCACTGAACGCAGAGGATATTTTTATTTTTTAGAACGGCTTTAAAGATCCACCATTCATTTTTTTTCACTATAAATTGATCATGAGTACAAGATGTCCGTAAAACCGTAAAATCAATAAAAATTGTTCTCCCATATATTTCCAAACTTAAAATTAAAAATATATAATATTCTGTCCAATTTCGATGTTTAGTATTTTCAATAAATCTATCGGATTTCAAATTCTACAAAATGAAGTCAATCTTCATTCATGTCATTTAAATTCGTCATACTGTAATGGCTTTTCAGAACAAAATACCAGATAAAATAGGAAATAAATGTTTATATAATACACTATCAAATGTCTTCATTATTTAAAAATTCAATAAAACAAACTTTTACTAAAAAACAAAAGCAATTTATATATATATATATATATATATATATATATATATATATAACATTTATGTTTATGTTGCTTTAATTATTAATTTTTCCATCTTACAACATATTTTTAACATAGAATTATTCATTAATACATCCATTACTTTAATGTAATTATATATTCTATTTATTAATTAATTTCATTTATTTATTATTTAACTAATTGCTATCATTTCAGATAGTAATTTGGTTTAATTATTAAACAGTAATTTTCATCCAATACTTTTTATTCAGATTATATTCACTTTTACCAATATAGATGGCAGCACTAATGTTCCTGTTTGCTTTACAATATTCATATTATTCTAACATCTTTACTGGCAACATAGTAAATCATTTTCTAATTCTAAATTTGGCAACATGTAATGATTTTTTGCAATTCATTCCTTAGTTTTGGTTGTGTTTCATGCGTGGTTCATGTGGTGCACAGGTATCTTTTTTAATCATAATGGATTTTATACTTTCTGACTCTATTTCATGTTTTCTCTGTATATTATACGTATGGCTTCTTTCCTTTTTAATATTGTATTTATTTTTTATTTTTCCACAGGTTTGATTCAATGTTTATGAGCAGGTAGTCCCAAAATCATATTCTTTAGCAATGTATGGCTAATGTGATGAAGAAACCTCTCATTTCATTTTATTTGTGGTATTTAGGCATTTGGGACTTGATAATTCTGTCTAAATTCCACAAATTTCATTTCATTTCATTCATTTAATTCCATTTATTCAATTTTTAATTTAATTTCTTATTCTTTTAATATGATTTTGTTTCCATATTCAGTGCGTTGGGGAAACTTTCATTGACAACTCATTATTACATACTTAATCATTATTTCATTGTTTAAGTTGGTGTTATGATAATGTTTCATTTATGGTTATATATATATATATATATATATACATATATATAATACGCTTTCAAATATGTTCCTTATTTCTAAAAGTGATAAGCAGATCTCTTGACATAAAACAAAAATAAATAAGCATTCTTCAAACTTATTTCTTTCAGTAGTTAATGCGCAATATAGTTTCTCATTTAAAAGGAAAAAGAAAGGTGAAAATAAATCTGAAATAAAAAATTATTTTTAGTATTTTGCTGTACATTTATTAATATATATATGTCCGAATGATGGTCTAAATCAATAGTTCTCAGCATATGGTATGCGTACCGCTGGGGGTACTCGGCGTACAAGCTGGAAGTACGCGAAAATAATATTAGCAATGGCAGGAAGCACAGAAAATAAAAGGTGAATGTGAAAAAGCGAAAACTCACATCCATAAATAAAAAATAAAAAAATAGTAATTCAAAGATCAATTTTAAATTATTAAGAAACTATGTTTGAATACTGGCATATCAATATGAATAATAAACTCTCAATCATAAGTTACTATTGTTAAAAATTAGTTTAATGTTACTTTTTATTTGTTAAGATGTTGGTTTTCTTTTATATATATAAAAAAAAATCAATTAATTGTAAAACGCAAAATATAAAATAAAAACCTATAAATGTTCTTAAATTAATTTGAATACTTATAAAACTAAAAAAACAAACATTTGCACGTTGAAATATAGATGGGGCATGTTTATGAGAAAAAGGGATACTCATCCATGAAGAACCCAAGAAAGGGGTACTCGTGAGACAGAAAAGTTGGGAACCGTTGATTTGAATCAAACTATCTGTAAAAGTTTACTTCTTCTTTATTAAACACGATAAATTTAGAAGATAGAAAAAAGTTGCTTACAACTTTGAAAACTCTATAGGAGGGATTGTCAACCTTTATATTATCAATGGGCTACTTGAATTTCTCAATCGTCTTCGTGGGCATACACATTTATTTGTATATGTAGGATGCACACTACATGAACATATATAATGCAAATATATATATAAATTAGATAAATATAGATATACAGTGGAACTTCCATTTAACGAAGTCTCATCGTTACACTTAAAAACTTCGTTATGAAGAAAATTCGTTAAATAGAAATTAACTTAAATTCCTGAAATTTTTTCTTGAGATATGACAAACAGGTATTGGATTCAGAAGCATTTGATTCAGTTTTAATTATGAAGCCGTCTTTTACAAAACAGTTGTGTACGGTCGATGAAATCACGTCACATTCCCAAGCTTTCATCAACTCTGATACACAGAATCTCAAACTAATATTTTCACTACATCGGCTTTTTTCTGTCTTTTTCGATAATGTACTTCAAGATTTTTTTATTATTCCTTAGATTGAAGTTTAGCTGTATTGGCGGGAACAAAAATAACTTTGATGTTCTTCGATTTGTATTTTGAAGCACGTTCTTTTGGATGTACAAAGCAATTGTCTATCAGCAATGGAAGGTCAGAATGGTACCTGTCTGACTCTAATAGATATTTTTTGTTTCAATGCATCTGACGCCATTGCGACACCTCATCTTCTATATCATTGAAGGTAAAAAAGGGATTTTGACTTCCCCCAAATGTCAGCGCTGGAGTCTCGGAATGGGAGAACAGTGATAACAAGTGTTTTTCTTAGTGTGAAAAAAAAATTGTTTTATTTAGCACCAAGCAGAATGGAAATTATTTAAATGTGTTCATTTTCATACAATCGAATCTGCTGAAATAAATTTGCATATCCTTCGAACAGCAATCGCTTAATTTAAATTCTGTACCCGTACCAAAGTGGAATAAAACTTCATTATATAGAATATATTTTTCGTATAATGTGGAGATTAATTTACATGCTAATGGTGTTCAAAGTCAAAGTTCTGCAGAAAATTTCGTTAAGTAGAAAACTTCGTTAAATAGGGACTTCGTTAAAGGGAAGTTCCACTGTATATTTACAGTAAGCTTCAAATGCAAGGTGTAACAAGATTTCTAGTACTAAGAATAATTACAAGAATACTAAGAATGAAAAAATCCCCGACAACGTTTTTTTTTCTGGTATGAATAAAATATTGAAAGACTGAACAAGAGCGTATTTGTTCACATTAGATTTAATTTTCAGAAACAACACAGTATATTGTAAAAATCTTTTCTCTTTTAATATCAGAACCAATAGTTCTACACTTTTTCAGACGAGCAATGACTATATTGATACTTATAAATTTATAAAGGTTTCGTGGACGAAGAAAATGGATCGGTAGATGCAAAAAGAAACCCTGCTGTACAGTGTTCTTGAATCTTTATAAAGCTATGGTTTCTTACTTAGAAAATAAATGTTTCTAAAGTTTTTTTTTTTTTTTTTTTTTTTTTCCTGAAAAGAAAAATTAAAATAATTGTAACTAGTCGGAATCCTTCTGTAAAAATATAATAAATAAATTTTCACGGATGTTTCTATATCCCTACGGATTTTTTAGGATTCCGTTCTTAAAAAGTAAAAACGGAACCATTATAAGATCACTTGTGTGTTTGTCTGTCACAGCCGTTTTTCTCGTAAACTATGAAACGCGGAAAGTTCACACTTGTGAAAGTTATAAAACCTATTGAACCACATATTTTCAGATTATTATCCATTCACAAATATGTTTAGGGAAAGTTTACGGGGGGGGGGGGGAGCAAATTAATTTCCTTGAAAAGAAAAATATCTTTGTATATCGTGTAGGGTATCGTTCGAAAGATTTGGTAACACCTAACTAAAAAATATATTTGTTTTAATTTTAGGTACAGTAGAACTCCAATTATCCGAACTCCGACTATCCGAATCGCTGATTATCCGAATCGCTGATTATCCGAATCGCTTTCAGAATTTCAGAGAAAAAAAATTAAGACGGAAATGTACTGCGATTCGCAAAATAATGATTCTGGGTACTTTTTCGGTATACAGACACCATGCCAAAATGTATGCTAATGCATAATGTATGTAAATGTATGTATGTACGTAAATATATGTAAATGTATGTATTAAATGTATGCTTGGCGACAATGGTGTCCGTATTACTGATTCTGTCTACACGCGCTATTGTCCTTCCTTCCGCGATATAGGAGATGGATGGTGTGTGTGTGTGTGATTCGCAGAACGCGGGTTTCAAATTCTAAATAATGATGAACTTAAATCTATTTTTAATACTGGAAAATATTTCAATAGAAAATTATTCAATTATCGATGCTGGATTCTCTTTGGTTTTGTATGTTTGTCCCAAGGTTGGTGGCTCACGGGAAAATATTCCCCCTTGTGCTGCGTTTGTAGGCTTGCCAACATGTTATAGCGAGAAGTGCCAGGCTGGGTGTCGTTCCAAGTGGTTCAGTTGATAGAACGTCAGTGCGCTATACTAATGACCCGGATTAGAGCCCCGGCTTGGATACTTTTTCACTCTATTGGCTATACGCCTTTTAAGCAACTAAAATTTGAATATGGTGATGAACTTATTGAAAGTGTGAGAGAGGAAAGTGTCGAGGATGAAGATGATCTTAATGTCGAAGTTGAAGAAAACACGGGACCATCAACTAGTAAAGCATTAGCCGGCCTTGAAACTGCATTAAAGAGGATGGAGCGTCAGCACGAGTGTGTCCACATGTAGCTTCTCACTGTCAAGCGGATGCGCGACTTGGCTGCCTGAAAACGGATGAAGACTGTCAAACAGCTTACTTTGATCGAGATGTTCAGCAAGCAATGACTTTCATTTACAGTACGGTACGTACTGTACTAATCTACAGCATACTGTTCTAATCTACAGCACTTGTAAGTACGTTTAACATGAAAAAGTGTTGCCTTTGCATTTAATTAATGAAAAGCTCTTTTTCTTAAAAAACAGTTTTTTTCTCCATTTTCAACATACATACAGTAATTAATTAAAATAGACCTCTTTTTTTGAAAAAATCCAATTATCCGAATTTTTGATTATCCGAATGGGGTCCGGTCCCAATTGATTCGGATAATTGGAGTTCTACTGTATTATATTTTTAGGGATATCATTGAAATTGTACTGCAAAAATATGTTCCTCCCGTTCTAGTGAAACTACTGAATCTCCTAGTAATCTACTGAAATTATGGGAAAATAAGGAGTAGTAGAAGTTTATAAATTAATAAACGCGAGTTAAACTCGCACTTGACCGATTTTAATTTTTTCAGCAAAATACTTTTATAATTAAAATAATACCTGTTTACAATATTTAGTACATATAATACTTCTTTATATAAAATTTCTCCTTTAAAAAAAAAAATAATAATAAATAAATCTGTCCATATTTGGGTAGAATGAGTCATTTTCATCCGACTCGGTGGTGAAATTTCTTCAATAAATCTGTTGGATTTCAAATTCTATATAATCGATCTTTTCCATGTAATGAAATAAGTTCATACTGCAATTCTTCTTTCAAAATAATCGATCAGACACAGCAGGAAGTAAAATATGTTATAAATACGCAATAAAACGTCTTCCTTATTTCCAAATTCAATAAACGTATTTTCGGACTGAAAAGAAAAACAAATGAAAGTTTTTAAAATATACTATCAAATGATAATTTTTAATATTACCAAAAGTGAGAAACATAATTTGAGACAAAATAAATAAGCACTCTTCATACTTTATAGAATATACTTTCCGATGTGTTCCTTATTTCCAAAAGCGAGGAACAGAACCTGTGATGAAAATTAAAAAAATAATAATAAATAAATAAATAAATACTCTTCATTATTTTTCTTTCAGAAGGGTATGTGAATTATTTCTTATTGAAGAAAAAGAGATAGATGAATAAATCTCGTAGTATTAATAAAAATCTGCTGTACTCTTATTAATACAAATATGTTTGAATAATGAGTTAAACATCATTAAAAGCTAGCTTCTGTTTCCCTATTTATCGTAACTAAAGAGGGGGGGGGGGGATTGATCCTATGTAGAGTGTATAATATCATTTTATAGAAAATTTCTACTTTGTATGTAAATACGGGTAATAAAATAAATAAAATAAAAAATAAAAAAATAAACTTTCTATGCATGGGTATAATGCACATGGAGCATTCTTTCATCATATTTCATCAATAAATCTGTCTTAGTTCAAATTTTGTCTAACAACGTCCTAATATAAATAACATAACAGTAAATAAAACTTTTTAGAATACACTCTCAAGTGTATTCTTTATTTCCAAAAGCAATAAACAGAACTTCTGGCTGAAAATCAAAAGAAATAAGTACTCCTCATCCTTATTTCTGAAGAATATGAGTAGAATATTTTATCTTTTAAGGGGGAGGGGGAAGTATAAGAATTACTCTTATTAATAAAAATACTGCTGTTCTTATTACTGAAAATATGCCAGAATAATAATCTAAACGTCACTGAGGTGAAGAAAATCTAATCCTCTATAGAGTAATAATATTCTTTTATATTAAATTCCCATTTTATAAATAAATACGTGTAAAAGGAAAAAAAAAATGTGTAGAATTTTGGGTAGAATAAACATGAAGCTGACTTCTTCCCTCTTCCATAAATCTGTCTGATTTAAAATTCTACAAAATGAAATCAATCTTTTTGCCATGTCACGTCATACATACAATAACGTCATACCATAATGCATTTTTCAAAATAAACGACCAGACATAACAGGAAATAAAACTTTTTATAATACACTCCAAAATGTGTTCCCTATTTCCAAAAGCAATAAACAGAACTTCTAGCTGAAAAGCAAGAGAAATAAGCACTTCTCATCCCTCTTTCTTTCAGAAGGGTATGAGTAGAATAGTTTGTTTACATTGAAGAACCATCTATACTCTATACTCTCATCGAAGGATAAAAAAAAAAGAAAGGAATGTGAATAGAACTGCAGAAAAAATGTTATTTTTCTCTTCTCTTTCAAGGTGAGAGGGTGAAAGATGTCTCTCCGCGATAACTTGACCGATGATGACTTCCTTCAAGTCGTCTTTTCTTCACGACTACCCCTCAAAGTTCCTCAGTTTTCTTCGCTCTCAGCCAATAAAACATCCAAGGCCTGTTTTCCGATGAACGACTAATGATACATAGAGTTCTGCAGGAAAGAACGTGATAGGGAAAGAGGATATCCTACGACTTTCTTCTACGAAAACGAGCTCGTTCCCCCTCTTTCTAAAGGGATGGAGTTCCGGGAATGTGCGAGAGTTTGCGTGGGTGTAGCAACTAAGTTTGATGCTAAAATATGAGAAGAGTACATAAATGGCTTGTAAGTTTAGAAAAGTTTTATTCAGATGCTAATTTATTTGTCACGTGTAGCTTTCTCATAAATACGAATACAAATATTTCAAAAAGAGGTCAATTTTTGTATCTTTAAGAAAAAAAGAATATTTTTATGTATTATCTTGAGATAATATTATGATTAAGTATTCTTGGAATTTTGTCTTAAAAATATAATGCTTCTTTCAAAAATAACCACTATACATAGCAGGAAGTAAAAATTTTTATAGTGCACAATAAAATTTATTTCTTATTTGTAAAACCAAACGAAAAAACAAATATAAATTTATGGCAAATCGTCTACTCTACCCATAAAGGTTCTCAAGTGAGCGACTCGGTTGTGGAAATACGTCCGTGTCTTGACAACTATCTCATGTATATGTATTTAATACTTGAAACTTGAATACCATCCTCTTTCAATCATCTAAGTTTCAGAAAATGTGAAAAACCTCGCTAAAATTATAGTGTGCATTTATTTTTAAGAATTTGTGATAATTAAGTATTTGTTGTTTGATAGCTATAAATAAAGAGATTTTGTTTAAAGATCGGGTTTGTAGGGAATCCTGCTATATGCTTCTGAATTTAAATCAACAAGCTGGCTGCTTTCATATTGTGTCCGGCCTCATCATTTTGTGGTTGAAGGGATAATTGGTTGTCTTTCCTTCCCGACTATCTTCAAAGATTCTTCGTTCTCTTCGCTCTCAGCCTATAAAACATTTTATGAATATGTACCGATGAACGACTAATGATACATAGAGTTCTGCAGGAAAGAAACGTTATAGGGAAAGAGGATAATCCTAATATTTTCTTTTGCAAAAACAAGCTCGTTTTCTTCTTTGAAAAAAGCTGGAAGTTCAAAGAATTTGCGAAAGTTTGTGTTGATGTAATAATTAAGTTTGATACTAAATTAGGAGAAAAATATATAAATGTCTTCTAACTTTAGAAAAATTTTATTCATATACTGATTTTTTAGTCATATGTAGTTGCCTCATCAGTCATGAATATGGATAAAGCTGTCTAAAAATACGCAAAAATTTCAATGTCTTCTAAGAAAAGAATATACTTTTCTGTATTATTATTGGATGATATCTTGATTAATCATTCTCAGAATTTTGTCTTTAAAAAATAAACTAATTCGGAAAAATGTGCGAAGAAACATTGATTAAAAACTATATTACTGAGAAAGTATGTTTAGTATGGAATCTTTAAATTTTAATGAGAGCCGTTGACGGACACTGTAAGACCTCTTCATAGTTATTATCTCATTAAGTTCTCTATGCATGCCTCAAGAACAAAGACTGAACAAGAACCCTATCGTTGGTTCAACTGTACCTTTTGATATCATACTCTTGTGTACGGCCCTAGCTTAAATTATATTTACAACACCTTTGTTGATAATATCTTAAAAGTAGAATTGCCATAGCGGTCAATTTGACAGGTACCAAATAAATATATCTCGATTAAAACCAGAATTTTCTTCATAAAAAAGTTAAATATATTGTAACAATTTCAGTAAATCTCTCACAGTCTGCTAATTAGGCAGAGTAATCAAAGATAGAAGTTCCCAAGAGTTGGAAAACTTTTCTCACGCTTAGCTGTGGGGGTGACAAGAATGCCGTTTACTACAATAGGAAAAGATGAGCTTCGATCAATCTTGTGAAACTGAAATTGCTAGACAGCAAATATTTCTCTGATCTGACCGTCTATATGTGGGGTCTCAGATCGTGGGAATTTCCTGCGTGAACATTTAAAAGTTCAGTAAGACCTCCCTAAAAAGGCTTTATCCAATGACGTAAACTAAAACTTTTTTGATTGGTGATCGGAGAATCTTTTGTTCGAGAAAACGGACCGGAGAAGAGGATCGAGAGGAGGTGAGTTAGAGTTTCGGCAGGAGAACGAGTGTTGGTGGAAAACACTCATCTCAGGACGGTTTCCCTTCTTAGTAGGGAAGGACAGGTTTGCTGACAGATTTTTGAATGAGAGAGTGCGATCTCTCTGAAGTCAAGGCAACAGCCTTGGATTTGACCTTTCGGGGAGAGTGAAAAGTAGCACTAGTTAAGACTTTAAGATTCTAAAACTACTGTAAAAGACTGGACTATTTGGTGATTTGCTATAAATTACAAGTCGAGCGAACTCAGCTAAAAAAAATTGTTGTAAATAATTTTTACCTCTAGAAATTTCAAGAACGCTTTTTAAATAAAATTTGTTCTGAAATATTTAATGAAGGTGATCAATTGTGAAACGGCTCCACGCTACCCCATTTCAAAAACACACAACATCGTGGATTCTTTACAGCTGGTGGCAAGCGAGTCGGATATTTCGACAAAAATTTATTAGCATTAGTGAAGAGAGTCCAGACAGTAGCAGTGACGCCCGCCCGCATCTAAGCGCGCAAGATCTGACGCCAGTTCAGGAGAGGAAAGCAGAGACCGAAGCAAGCCTTGCAGTGTCACGACAGACAGCAGTTCCGTCCTGGAAGCAAGCCCGTGTTTACAGAGAACAAGCCCGAAGCAAGCCCTTGCATTGGCACGACAGACCGCAGTTCCGTCCTGGAAGCAAGCCCGTGTTTACAGAGAACAAGCCCGAAGCAAGCCCTTGCATTGGCACGACAGACCGCAGTTCCGTCCTGGAAGCAAGCCCTTTCTAGGAAACATCAGGAGTCGACAAACCGAGATAACCTGTGAAATCGACGACGGCTAGGCCAGACCCGAAACCGGCGACAGATAATGCAGACAAAGACTGTAGAAAAGGTAAGCTCAATTCATTTTTGAGTGGCTCTCATTTTGTTTATATATTCTTTAGTGAGGAAAATTCATTTCTGAGAAATTTTTTATGGGAATATTGATATATGATAAATTATGATAAATTTTTAAATCTAATAACTTTTAACATATTTGGAAAAATTTTATGTATATTTGTTATCAGCATAAAATTTGATAGTGTGAACTTTCTTTTGGCAGTAAAATAATATAAGGATTGTCAGGCTAAATGTGTATATATATAATTTTTTTTTCCCGAAAAAAAAAAAAGAGATAAAAATTTTGATTTTTCAAATAAGTCGATTGTCTATTCATGATTGAAAGATTTCAAAGGTGTACTTTTTTATATTATTAGTGAAACAATAGATGTTGTTGATAATCAAATATTTTGAATATGTGATGTTAGGAAAATTTTTTAGCAGTTGCAAAAAGTGGTCATTTTGTTACCTGCGGGGTCAGAAATATCAAGTATTGGTTGAATTATGAGCACAGAATTTCAAATTTCTAAATTTGTTTTAAATTTGGATGACCTACACCAAAACGTGTCAGTGTATTGAAAATTTTACAATATTGAAAATTTATTTTTATATGTATACTATTTTTATTATTCCTCAAATTGAATTGTATTTAAAATTGTTAGTATTATGTGGGTAGTAGCAGAAAATTTTCCATAACGTGTTAGAATCCCTGTTGCATAAGTTAGCGAGCGAAACTATCATTTTCATCTTTATATTGTATTTACATAAAATTTTAAAATGCAAGAAGTAACTGATCTGAAACAGTGCAGGAAAATTGATTTGCAGAATTTAGCGGAAGAATTGGGAGTGGAAATAGGGAAAAATGACAGGATACCGGTAATTATCCAAAAAATCGAAGCTGCCGATGATTACGATAAAGATTTTGCATTCACGCAAGCTGCGTATATCATAAAAGATCGAGAAGAGAATAAAGAAAGGGAAAAGGCTGAAATACAAAGGGAATATGAGGAAAAACAAAGGGAATATGAGAGGGAGAAAGAAGAAAGAGAAAGAGAGGAAAAACAAAAAGAACGCGAATTTACGTTAGAACAACTTAGATTGACGCAAGATGCAAATAGACGTAGTTCAACTAACAGTACCGGGTCGGAACGCCCACCTAAATTGCCGCTTCGAACAATCATGCATCGATTTGATCCAGAACGCTCGGATATAACTTTGTTTTTAAATTTGTTCGAACGACAGGCGACCAAAGCGGAAATAGAGACAGGTGACTTAGTGACGCATTTATTAGCTTTAGTGCCGGTAGAAATTGCAGAGTTAATTTTAAGGGAACCGCAAGATCAGACGGATAACTTTGAATACGTCAAAAAGTTTTTGCTTGAACGATTCCGTATGAGTCCCGAAGCATATCGTCAAAAATTAATGAAACATCCACGCAATCCAGGTGCTCCGTGGAAGGATATTATTTTTGAACTCAATAGTTATTTAGAGGGTTGGTTAAATGGGTTAGATGTTACAGATTTCAATAGTCTGAAAAATTTATTGATAACGGACCAGATCAAGCGCCGTACTTCTAGCGAATTGAAAGAGCATTTCATTGATTCGTGGGCAAACTACAAAGACCCGTTAGTTTTGGCAAATTGTCTCGACGAATATGAAGCGATTAAAGGCCCTTCGAAAAAACTTTGGAATGTAAGGCCCCCTCCAGATAAAAGAACCGAAAAACCAAGGTTCGAAGAAAAAACGCGAAGTGAGAGAATTTCCGAAACCAAAACAAATTGGCGAGACAAAGATATTAACAAAGACAAAGAGCGCATATTTGAACAAAAGAGGTGGAACAAATGTTTCGTGTGTGGATCCTCCCAGCATTTGAAAGCAAATTGCCCAGAGTACAAAAAAAACGAAAGACCCATCTCTAAAATTAGTCACATCCGAAACAGCCCTGAATTGGAAGAAGGTTTTAGACCCTATTTAAGTCATGCGCTAATTAATGGAAAAGAAATTACCGTGTTGAGAGACACGGGTTCCTGTTCGGACGTGGTGTCTAGGAAATTCATTAATTCGGATCAATTAGACGGGGGAACCGTTTGGGTAAGACAACCATTGATAAATGATTTGCATTGTCTGCCTACGGCCGATGTAATTCTCGAAATTAAAGACGTTGGAAATGTGAGGACTAAAGCAATTGTGGCCGACAGCGAAGCAGATATGTCTTATTATATTTTGGGTAACGAAACGCAGAAGTTGATAGACGAGATTAAAAACGGAACAATTAAAACCCTACATGCGGTAATAACGCGTAGTCAGACTAAAACGAATCCGAAAGAAAAAGAAAACGAACCGAACAAGGAAGTTACTCTTTCTCCCCTAGCCGGGGAAAACGAAAAAGAGGCGGATGATGAGGTGACAGTTGAGACCTGGGAAAAAGATTTAATCCCCGAAGTTCTAAATGATCAATGCTTAGATCTGGCTAAAGTAGGTAGGGGTGAGTTTGGAATGGAACAAAGCAATGACCCTTCTTTAGACATTATCAGGAAAAAGGCAATGGAAAAAAAATCGCATTATGAAATAAAAGACTCGTTGATAATACGAAAAACTAAAGACCATCGGGGGTTTGAACGAATTCAACTAGTGGTTCCGGCAAAATATAGGATAGGCCTTCTGAATGCATGTCATGAGGGAATCGCGGCTCACATGGGCGAATTGAAAACAAAAGACAAAATTTTAAGATATTTCTTTTGGCCGAACATAATAAAAGAAACGGAAAATTTCGTAAAATCTTGTGACTCATGTCAAAAAGTGGGAAAGGCGGGGGAGCAGAAAAGGGCCCCGCTGAAGCTAGTACCTATAATTTCAGAGGTATTTTCAAAACTTTCGGTGGATCTTGTAGGCCCCTTACCAGTGTCTAACAAGGGAAATAGGTATTTATTAACTGCAATTTGTTGTTATTCGCGATACCCTGAGGCTATACCCATACCAAACATGCTTTCTGAAACGGTAGTCGAGGCCCTAACCTTAATTTTTAGTCGTTTAGGCTACCCCTTTGAAGTACAGACAGACCTTGGAAAATCTTTTACTTCAAGTTCAACCACCATTTTTCTGGAGAAATTTGGAGTGCAACTAAATCATTCGAGTGTATGCAGACCTTCGTCCAATTTGATAGAACGATGGCACCGCTCTGTCAAACGTTTATTAAAGGTATTGAGTGTGGAAAACGGTAGTGACTGGGAGAAAAATCTACCGCATGCACTGTTAGCCTTGAGGACGGTAACGCATGAGTCGACCGGTTTCAGCCCGGCCGAGTTAGTACATGGGAGAAATCTACGGACACCTAGTTAAGCACTAGTTAAGACTTTAAGATTCTAAAACTACTGTAAAAGACTGGACTATTTGGTGATTTGCTATAAATTACAAGTCGAGCGAACTCAGCTAAAAAAAATTGTTGTAAATACTTTTTACCTCTAGAAATTTCAAGAACGCTTTTTAATAAAATTTGTTCTGAAATATTTAATGAAGGTGATCAATTGTGAAACGGCTCCACGCTACCCCATTTCAAAAACACACAACATCGTGGATTCTTTACAATATACAACAAAAAATTAAGTTAAATACGTACATAGACGACTTTTATTTCTCTGTAATCAGACAACACAGCAATCTGCTTCTCTGCATATCACCCATACTACTTATACAAAAATCTGCAAAATCACATTGACATTTTCATAAGCTGGTGTAACCTGTTGCGTATTAAATTTAATAAAAAGTAAACTACTGTAGTTTTTTTCTCAAAATTTACCTATCCTAACTGTATAAATAAGTTAAATAGTTTTAAATAAATATTTTTATAAAACTTGAGTAAAATTTCCGGCCATTATAGTGTTAAGGAAAGTATATTGAGTGAAAATATTTGTCTTTTATCGCATATAAAATAATAGTGGCACTATTTTCTTACTTAAATTTCTTTTCTTTTTTAAACATTTAACAATATTTTTATATTTTTGCTGGAAAAAAGGAAAGATAAATAAACATGCTTATTCTTCTCAAATCATCTCTCTATATCACTTCAAAGTAAACTTACACATTATATTCGCATTTCTACAAAGGAGTAGCCTATTCATAGTAACATAAAATAAATAATATTACCAGGAATTAAAAGTAATTTAAATTTTATCCCGAATGTTATTTTCTCAAAAGTAAAACTGCTGCTTCAAAGGAATTTCCCGTTTTCTCTTTGGCATCATTTAAACAAAGGCGTTGAAAATTAACTCTAGTAATATAAATTATTTTTTAAAATATTTAGAGCTGTATTATTTTTACTAATCAGTAGACAACTTAAAGCATTTTAAGCCCTTAAATCTAAATAACTCCTGACCTATAATATTTCTTCACACCTTAATTTTCCATCATTTCTCACAGACTTCCCAATCTATTTTCGACGCGTGTGTCTCCACCGGGACAACCAAGCCACGCGCCGATACCTCATTAATTAACCACATCAACGATATTCTAGTGTCACGTTTTGCTATCGTACGCTATCGAAACAAGTCAGTGGGACGCGATTCATCTCCATCACTTCACTTCTCTTCATCTTTCTCTTCCAACACTCTGTCATTAATAACACAGCAGAGTGGTTTGCTGTTATTTCAGTTGTCGCAATTGTTATCGATCATTCCTCCTGTTGCGCCTTTCTCTTGCCGCTGTGCAGTGTTTGCGCAAACTGTAGCACGCTGTGGGAGACCCTTGTTTCTTTTGTAAACAGATCCGGATTCATTCGCCCAAGCTGAGATGCGAGAGTGCTCGAGTCCCGCATCGGACTCTTCCCTAGCAGTTTGTTGTGATATTAAACTTAAGCTTTGTTTGCTATCTCTGGTGAATGAATGGAGACCCTGATTTGTGTTTGTTTCTCTGATGAGTTTCATTTATGGTACGCGTGGTGCATGATTGGGAAGGGGAGGTGTGTGGGGGGGGGGGGGGGGGTGATGTGAGTCCGTAAATAATATGATAATACAGTCCAACGTAAGGGAGATTTTAGAAATTACAATTCAACTCAGAGCAGATTTTTTGTAAAATCCATAGAAGACGTTGAATTTGTTTTAGATTTTTTTTTTTTTTTTTTTTTTTTTTTAATTGTTAAAATTATAGACAGAAAAATAACCAAAACCTTGCTTACATACAATTTTAAATTTAAATAAATTATTATAAATTAAAATCTGTATAAAAATTCTGGCACCAAAAATGACTTGTTTGCCCGAGCTGAGATGCGGGAGGGCTTGAATCCCGCATCGGACTCTTCCCTGGCAGTTTGTTGTGATATTAAACTTAGCTTTGTTTGATATCTCTGATGCATGAATGAAGGTCCTGATTTGTGTTTGTTTGTCTGATGAATTTCATTTATAGTATACCTTATGCATGTTGCATGATTGGGGGAGAAGGAAGGGTAATGCGAGTTCGTAAATACTATGGAGATTTTAGAAATTACAATTCGACTCGAAGCAGATTTTTTTTTTTTTTTTTTTTTTTTTTTATAGAAAACATTGATTTACTTCTTTATTCCGCTTTAAAAAATAGTTTCTACAGAACAATACCTGAAGCAGTGTGTACAAACAATTCTAAAATTGAATTTTTTTTTTCATAATTATTCTAAATTTGAAATTTTTATAAAAATTTCGGTATCATCGATAGCTTATTTGGCAGAACTTAGATGCGAGACTGCATGAGTCCCGCATCGAACTCTTCCCTGGCAGTTTGTTGTGATGTTAAACTTAATTTTTGTTTAATATCTATAAAGAACGAATGAAGTGTTTGGTGTTTGTTTGTCTGATGAGTACCATTTATGGTGTACCTTACACGTGTTGCACGATTAGGCGGGGTGAGAGAGTAATGATGTGAGTTCGTAAATAATATAGTAATACAGTCCAATGTAAGGGAGATCTTAAAAATTACAATTCGACTCAGAGGAAATTTTTTTATTATTATTTATAGAAAACATTATTTTTTTTTTCGCTTAAAAAATAGTTTAAATTCTCAACAAAACAACACTTGAAGCCTTACGTACATATAATTCTAAGAATGTTATTATTTTTTTATTATTATAAATTAAAAATGTTTATAAAAATTCCCGTATTAGGAATGGCATATCTTCCCGTGCTGAGATGCGAGGGTGCTTGAATCTCGCATCGGACACCTCCTTGGCAATTTGTTGCGATATTAAAAAAAACTTTGTTTGAAATCTAGGTGATTGAATGGAGACACTGATTTGTGAATGCTTGTCTGATGAGTTTCATTTACGGTGTACGTTACGCATATTCCATAGAGGAGGGGGGGGGGGGGGGTAACTAATCAATCATCTGTTGCAACACGTTTAAATTTTTCACATGTTGGACATTAAGCAATATAAACTGCAGAGTACTCAGAAAAAGGCATGAAATAAGATTATGTTAATTAAATAGTTCTTTCATTGATTTTTTTTAAATAGTACTTTTTTAAATTTTAATACGACCCCTCTAGTTAAAATTGGCCAATTAATAAATTTTTGCTCTTGCTGCAACAAGATTATTATAAAAATCCCCATATTTTTATCTTCGAAACTGAATGGAGTATGCTTAATTACAAATTGATCATTATGGTAGGGGACCATATAGCCACTTAGAAACGTAAATCTGTAGATATTACAACTACAGGTAAACACGGACAATAAGACAAATGCTGTTGAGCTTAAACAAAAATTAATCGATGATTGCAACGATATAAATGGTGAAGAACTCCAAAATATTTACGAATGCATTATTTGAAAAGGTCAGTTATTTATTTGGGATGATAAAAAACACTTTGAAAATGCTTTCTGATTTACTTCCCCCCCCCCCTTCAATTTAAAGCTACATCAGCTGCTTTAGATGATCTCTGTCTATTAATGCTTTGTTTAGAAATATTTTTGATAAAAAAATTTCCCGCTTATTAACGTATTTTTGGTCTAAAGAAAGCCATTCAGAAAAGAAAAAAATATGTAAAGCAAGTCAATTCGTGAATGATACTATATTTAAGATTGAAAAAGCATTTTAAATAGTGCGAAAGATGGGTGTAAATCCATTATTATCCTCTATTATAATTAAATTAATTTGAAAGATATCGGCATGCTGCTTGTTTTTTTTTTTTTTTTTTTTTTTTTTTTTAAGATTTTGTTGAAACAAAAGAAAAAAATTTCTAATTGACAAATCTTGTCTAGGATGGATGCTATAAAAACTTTTGAAAAGTAATAGGAGGACTATTTCATTAACCTAAACTTGTTTCTTTACATGTTTTGATTTTTTTTTTTTCAATTTGTATTGCGCATTGATCTTTAACAGGTAAAGCGCGTTTCAAAATTTTGATAAATGATCATGATCCACTGTTCTATTTGCATCTTTTCATAAACGGTTGCATGTCGAATAGGATTAAAATTTGAGGAATTTGTTTTTCTCTTTGAAATGAATGTATAAATTCTAAATAAAATTGAGATTTCGTTTATTTTACTTATTTTGTATTATTTTCATTGCATGTATTTTTGTACCCTTCAAATGAAAAAAAAAAAAGCTATATACTTATATATAATCTTTACAATGAATTATATTTATGATGCTTCTCTAATGAATCCATTAATTATTCATGGTATTTTATATTTGATTTTCATCTTTTTGTGTTTAATTTTGTAGTATTATTTCATTTGAATCAGGGTTGGGTTTTTGACGTCAAAAACTGGTTTTTGACATGACAGTGGTAAAAACCGTGTTTTTACCGGTTTATTCCGTCAAAAACCTATCATTTTCGATTGTCCTCCAATTTATGGTGTAAGGTAGCATACAATACATTTCTAGATTGATTTTACCTTGTTGTTCTTGTTATTATTATTATTTACAATTACATCTGTTAAATTTATTTAAAAGAAGATCATTTCCTAATATGGGAAAGATTTAAAAATACAAGATTAAAAGAAAAGAACAATATTTGTCATAATATTCACTAATATAGATTCTACTAACTGCAATTAACATTAATATTAAATAATAATAAAATGTTATTATAATTATTAAATAACATTCAATATACATTTTTAATAAAGTACATTAAAATTATTTTAGAGATGCAAAAATGCTGTTACATTGTATAACAATAGATGTTAGGCATAGACTGGCAGTGAATAAATTTGAATATTCTTCGATATAATATTTTAAAATGCATATCTTATGTATTCATAAATGCAATCGTGGTGATTTTCATTTGCACTTCAATAAGTAGAATCTTAAAATTTTGTTTTCAACAATGTAATAAATTGTACCGAAATTATACACATTGTTTAATCTAATACTTATAGGTTACAGGATTTCTTCTAAAAATCGAATTTTTTTTAGACTTTGCTAAACAGCTTAAGATATTGTACAGATCTTCTAACAGAGATGTACTGTACACGTATTATTCTAATGAATTCTTTTTTGTTTTTCTTGTATGGATAAATATACTTTAGAGTCTTTTTGATACTGAATATTTTATGTAAAACAACTTAATATTAAAGATAGAATGAAAAAAAATGTAAAAACAAACTACTAAAAATGGGTTTTTGACAGTTTTTGACATTTTTGACAAGGAGGTTTTTGACATGATGGTAAAAACCATGGTTAAAACCGGTAAAAACCGTCATGCGTCAAAAACTTGCCAACCCTGATTTGAATTTTATACTGTCTCTTTCTTAGCTTTTCACACATGTGATTGGTTCCACAATCATTTCAAATTATTTCATCTATTATATTCATCTATTCCATCAAATTATTTTATCTATTTCATCTATATCTCTATTCAATTATTTCAATATTTTACTTTTTTGTATTTTTGATATTTTATGGTTACATTTCATAACAGATTCGAGTTTCATCGTTCATGTTTTTATTTTATTTTCATTTATCTCTCTAATCTGTTTTATATTAGCTTTGTTTTAAATTCTATTTATTTGTTTATTTATTTATTTTCTCTACATTTTTCTCTATATTATTATTCAAACAGGTATGTGTTCATTTTCCACATGAATATTTCCCCCCAATTGTTGTATGGTGCTTCTGTGTTATTTAACAGTTATATACATATATATTTTCTCACGATACTAGACCTACTTTCACCGTATTTATTATATTTGGTTAAATTGAAAAGATCTACACTACTGGCCAAAAGTAATGCAAGATTGAAAATTCGAACTTTTTTTTTTTTTGAAAAAGCCCCCAAACATTAATATTTTTTTATTTAAATTGATTTTTTAAATGCCAATATGCTAAATTAGTTTAAAGACAAGATTTGAGTAAGTTATTGAACAAAAATATTAAAAAAAAAAAAAAAAAAAAAAAAAAAAAAAAAAAAAAAAAAAAATTACAGGTTATCAGAAATTGGCATACATTTTGGTATCCCGGAATAAAATGAAATAAACAAACAATTTGGAGTTTACCTATGTTATTTTGATTAGAAAATATTATAAATGAGAGAAATTTAATCTAAAAGCGTTTAATTGTTGGACAGCCTTTGAATTTGATCACAGCATCCAGTCTTCTTAGGCATGGAATGAACAAGGTTTTACAACATTTATTTCGGTATTTCATAGTGCCAAACTTCAATTGTGGTTTCCTGAAGCTCTCGATTTGTTTTAGGATATTTTCCTGTGAATTATACTCCATAAATTTTCAATAGAATTTAAATCTGGCGAGTTTCCTGGCCATGGAAGAACATTAATACCAATTTTTACAAATTCAGCTTGAACCTAAAATAACGAAAAAATGACATTTAATGTTTAATTTAATGAAATTTAATTTAAATTTTATGTTTTTCTTACTTTTCTCGATATATGGCAGCGTCTAGGTCTTGCTGAAATATTCATTTCTGCTTTGGAAACAGATCATGACCACTAGGAAGCCATCGATCCTTGTGCACATTAATATACTAGTCACTGTTCATAGTTCCCGGTACGAAATAGAGTCGTCCAGTGGTCTTGTATGACATGCGTCCCCATACCATGTGGCTTTCTGGGTGTTTCCTTGTACGAACCAGGCAGTCTGGGCTCATGCTTTTTTTAGTTTTACGCCAAACGTGGGCAGGTTTGTCAGACATTGAACCAAATCGACTTTCGTCGCTGAACAAAACTTGTCTCCATTTCGAAATACTCCAAATTTTGTGAACCTAGGTCTACTCCAATAGTTTTTTCTGCATTGGTTTGGTCAGAACTGTTTTTTCATAGGCACATGTGCCTTGGAACCAGCTTCACACTGCAAAAAATAACTGTTGATTTTACAGTATAAAACTGGCACCCCAGCTGCTAGTATTATACCGTAAAATTAACAGTATTAAACAGTAAAATAAGCAGTAATACGCTGTCGTGCAAGCAGTAATACGCTACCGCGCATGCGCGGTAGCGTATTACTGCTTATTTTACTGTTTAATACTGTTAATTTTACGGTATAATACTGGCAGCTGGGGTGCCAGTTTTATACTGTAAAATAAACAGTTATTTTTTGCAGTGCACGGAGCCACCTGTGAACTGTTTTGGAGCTGGCAATGGCAGAAGTCTACTCACTCCATTCCCTTGCAAGTGTAGCAGAACTGGCAAAACTATTTTTTCGGCACAATTTGATCAATGAAGCATCATTACGTTTCAAAGATAACCTTGGACGATTACTTCTAGACTTCTTATCCATGGTTCCTTCTGTTTTAAATCTCTTTATGAGGCATGAAACAGTCGACGTACTGCAGCCACACCGCTTAGAAATCCTAACATTTGAAATGCTCTCTTCATGCATTAAAATAATAGCCTCCCGCTTCCGAGGGGTTACTTCACACATTTTAAAATAAATGCAGAGTTTAATTTTAAAAGCAATGCGCAGCGTTACACACTACAGCAACGCAACAAACCAACTGAAATTCTACGCAGTCACCTGGTATTTATAATAAACATCCGGGATGCCGCAATCGTTGGTAAATATTGCATCAAAAAGTATGACGCTATAGCTTAAAACTTCTACAACAAATTGACATAAAAAAAAAAAAAGTTTCACTTAAAAAATATTAATTTTGGGGGGTTTCTTCAAACAAAAAAGTTAGAATTTTTAATCTTGCAATACTTTTGGACAGTAGTGTATTTAACGATAACTAGTACTTTTTATTAAGATTTCTATTGCAGTTTTTATAATCATAAGTGTAGTTCTTCGTTATTTCAAAAAGGAAGAAATGGCAATACATGAATCGATATAACGCATTTGTGAAAAAAGTAAGCAAAATCTAATACTTTGGTATTCATCCAGTGAATCATCAATTTTCGCCAAAAAAAAATTAAAAAATATATATAAATAAAAAAATGTGTATAATGTATAATAACAAAATATCTCTTTACATTTTCACGTGAATGCGAGAAAATTAACATAAGTGTTTTTTCTTTCTTTTTCTGACACGTTATTTTAGCTATAACCTCGAAAATGATGCTAGAATAAAAATTAAGCTTGCGCTATCATATCGTAATTTTAATAAAAGGAAAGCTTTTAAGGTAATCTGAGCCAGCACTTGCATGCATTAGCTTACTTTTCTAAATTTCTAAGACTGCATTTTGGCATTTATCCAAAATTCTGTTTTATTTTTCTCTATTAAAGTAAACCTTTGGCAACAAATACATTTTTTGTTGTAAAGTATGAATAGTCTCAAATTTGATCAGTAATGACAACTCCTGATGTAGCAAAAGATAAGAAGATTATTCAAATTTATGCTTGAATAATAATATCTAATGAAGTTCATGAAAAAAAACAGAGAAATATGTATTATCTGTCTATTAACTTTTTTATCTGTCCTATCAATCTGTTATCTACCGATTAACTTACCGTTTCATAAATATCGTTCTTGCATAAAAAGATGTATTAAAAAAACTTGTGACTTGTGACTGTTTGAAACGTGCGTAGTTTTTTTTTAGAAAAGTAAATTTTCAAATCAAAATTAATTGATATATTCAGTTTTTCTACTTATAGACTGCACAATCAATGACAATATAATAAAAAACATTATTATAAAAATTACTATTATATTATTATAAAATATTATAACATTATTATAAAAATTACTCTTATATATTTTTTTTTCATCTGCTGTAATTTGGAAAAAAAAAACCATTAAAGATTTATCATTATTCGACTATCAAACTCATATTACATATCCTTATCTAGAGAGTTGAAATTTGTAAGTTTTCGACATTATCTATACATAGCATGATTCTGTTAGTAAAAATCGAACTTTTTTTTTTGGCTTTAGCTTCATTAAAGAAGTTACATCTTTTACATAAATACGAAATAGATTGTTCAATTTCTTCATACACTGAATAATAATAATAATAATAATAATAATAATAATAATAATAATAAAATCCATTGATTGCCTGTGCAATTTCCAGATTTTATTCTTCTTCGATGAAATAATTTCGTGAATATGTCAGAAATTAGCGAATATGGCTTTGAGATAATAACAGATGACAGTGCTAAAAGTCTATTTGAATCTGTCATTTCAAAAACCACATAAGTCAAATTATTTCCAAATATACTTTTGTTTTGTCGCTAATGCTTCCTTAGAGGTAGAGCCATGATCTGGGTAATAACCCTTTAAGTCAGTGTATTCCTTCCTCTTCAAACAATACCTTCTAATTTTCGTTCAATACTTAAAAGTACATAAAGTCAGCGACTTAAGTGGTTTTTGCATGCAATATCAGATTACATGCGGATACCATATTACATTACGATATTACCATTTACATGCAATACCATATTAAAACATAAAAATGTTCCTGTATAAGTGCTATCTTCATTAATTTTCTGTTTAATATGACTGTTTTGTCCAAATAAAATACCACCTAACCTTGTTTCTTGCTAAAACAACATAAGTCAGGAACAGTTTTTCTATGTTACTCTACATTTTATTATTCATAAACTATAGAAATTATTCGATATTTACAAACTTTGAAGTCCAAACTCTACAATCAGCCCAAAAAAGACCCATAAAAATTTGTTTACTTGTAAATAATACAGTTTTTTTACACTTTTCAACCTAGTTGTTAACACTTTCCAACCTAGTTGAAAAGTGTTTATGACTTCGGTTTATCTGCCATCTGCCGTCTGTCTGTGCTCTAACTCACGTAAAATGCTCGGATTGCCTTGAAATTTTTGTATGTTATTGTCGTTTACTATAGCATGTTCCCTATTTCAAATGAAGTGTGTAGCACTTATAGTTTTTTACAGGGACAGTCAAAAGTATTCCGTTACATTACAGTCAATGGGAAATAAACGTTTCAAGTGCATTTTGATGATGCCACGTCATTTAAAACATGATGAAATTGATACATAATTATGAAGTGCATTAAAACATGCTTTTTTGTAGAATATGGGGTGCAAAGCATTTATTATTCATTTACAGGGTCAAACAAAATAATTCTGCTACATATTTTTCTATGGGAAAAAATCGTTTGCAGTGTAATTTAGTGATATTTCGGTATTTCAAACATAATGAAAATTATATGCATTACTGAGGTTCACAATAAATTGCCCTCTTGAAAGTGTGGTGTGCATTGCGTTTATTTACTGTGACACACAAAAGATATCGGTTGCAGTACATATGCGATATTTACAGTCTATGTTTGATAAGGGCGTTTTCAACTTTGGTTTGCGTTTTTAAGTTTAACTAACTTTTTGCATAGTGCATGTGTGTTTATAAACTCGGTTGCTCATCTACAGGGCTAAACAAGGGAATGCGTAAGTATTACAGACTATCGGAGTGAATTGCTTAAGGATAGTTTTTAATTGTGTTACGCATTTTCTGGCTGAAATATAATATATTTAGTAGAGAAATAGAAGTTTGTGGAATATAAATAAATTCATATACAGGGCTACGCAAAGAAAAATATACATTGTCGTTTACGGTTGGTAATTGCTGCAAGTGAGTTTTAAGTTGCCTTTTAGCTTAATATGTGGTGTTTAAAAAAGTCTTAAGATAATATACAGAGCTGTACAAAGGATTTCGAGTGCATTTCCATCGATCGGAGAAAATTATTAAATGTGAATATTCTTACTGAACTAAATTTTATCATGCCATATATCCACATCTATTGATCATATACAGGGCTGCACAAAATAATTCGACAACTTTTTAGACACTTTAATGTAATTTCGAAAACTGTATTTATAAATGTGGTATATGTTTTCTAAACTGTTTACTTACATATCTTCTTTCACCTTATTTAACGGTGAAGTTTTGTTACAGTTTTCTGGCTGTGTTGGAAAGTGTTTCATAATCTATGCTTGATGCATGATTTTTCGTTCTTGTTTTTATTTTATTTCTGAAAAGTTCTGATTCTGTAACTTATGTGGTTTTTGAGATGACCGATTCATTTAATTTGTCGTTTTCGCTAAGGCTGATGGGATATTTCATATTTTTACACTCTAAATAGAATTACCGTATTTTGCAAGTACAATTTCGTTATCTTTACGAATTTTATTCTTTTAGGGTGTAATAACAAAAATAAATTCCACAGCTTTAGAGAAAATTAAAATGCAGCATTACATGTCAAAGCTATTCTCAAATCCATACCTTTTGACACATTCAACAAATCACTTTCATTGGAAAAAAAAATCCGGAAATTGAATGGCAATCAACGGATATGCATAGATTATGTCAAAAACATGCAAATTTGAACAAATCTGCATAAGGATATGTAATATGAAAATTATTAATTAATAATATATTATAATAAAGTTTTGAATGGATATACCTCACATTAATACATACATTTACTGCTTTTTAAATAACTTAAATAAAAGTCCCAAATTTATGGGAAAATTATTTTTTCTGTATATATAAATTTAGAAACTAAATATGTAATGTTTTTTCTAACGCGCCTTAAATTAAGCATTATAGAGCATTAACAACCACGAAATTTAAATATGATGTCATGATCACTTGCATTAGCTTGTTTCCTATTGAAGAATGTATGTTTACCAATCATAGTTCTTTAGTCCTTCAAGTAGCACAGAATAATTTTGATGCAGGGTGTCCCAAAATTGACGGGTGCATTTCCAAAAATGAAACAAAGAAAAATGGAAAGCGATAGAAATGCACCATTTGCTGCATTGTACTTGGGTAAACTAGTAAATTTTTAGTCACACAGAATTTAAAATTTAGTTACGAAGTTGACCAACAAATGGCGCTGCTAAGTGGGAAAATTTGAAAAAAGAAATTGTATGAACACGTTGCGAAGAAGTGTGCAAAAACTAAATAACGATATTTTTAATACATCCACCATTTGCAAGAACAACGTGCGTCAGCCTGAGAACAAAATTCGCAGAAACACATTCTAACGTTACAGCCGCTATAGTCTCGCATGCAGCAGAAATGTACTATTTCAGTTTGGTAGTCGTTTGCTGATTTTGACGGTACACCTCTTCTTTCAGGAACCCCCTCCACACATACGCGCGCAGAACAAAGTCACAGGGTGTCAAATCTGGCGAATAGGGAGGCCAATCCATGCCTCTTCCCGTATTCCTACAATAATCTAGGGCAATGACACGATCACCGAAATATTCATTGACGAAATTAAAGACTTCAGACATTAAATGTGTACGGGCATCGTCTTGCATGAATCACGAGGTATTCCCAGGATCTTTCAACACATTTTGTACCGCTACAAATTTAAGCAGAATGTCAGATAGAGTACTGCGGTAATCGTTTGACGTCGGATATAAGCCCCAATAAATCCTTTGGAGGAACTAACCACGACTTTTGAGGGATTCAAGAATGATGGTGTGGCCTCATGGATATTTTCCATTCACCAAATGTGCCGGTTCTGCTTACTGGTAAAGCCGTTTAAGGAAAAATTCGCTTCATCGGTGAACCAAATGTTTCTCACATCGATTTCAACTGCATCCCGCTGTTGCAGCATAACGTTCGCGAAAGTCTCGAGTGCATTAATAGCATCAGAATTAATAAGTTGGCGTTGACGGGTCTGAATCGTGTATGGAAACAGGTGGAGGCTGTGGCACATGATACGGTGCATGGACATGCGTCGTAGTCCATCCTGCACTTGCAACACGTTGAGCAGAAACCCGGAGCCGTTGACTGATCACTTGCTGAACGATTTCTACATTCGCTTCTGTAACTGCCGCACGCGGGCGCCCGACGTTTTTATCCCCATCATCATTAACATTCCCAACTCGTTGAAAATTTTCGAACACATCCTCTGTTGTATCCCTTTGTGACATTAAACTCCCTCTGAAAACTTTGTATTGTTTGTACAATACTGTGGTTCAGGCGGCGAAATTCTAAGACAAGAAATATCCACTGTTCTTACGAATAATCCATTTCTGCAGAGCATTGCAATCACTCAGCAGTACACGCTACCAGGAGGACGACGAAGAACAGAATGGAGAGCTGATGGGGAGCGTTTCCCAACAAATCCTTGCAGATTTCCTGCAGCGTCTTCTGCTGGCGAACTTTGTAACTAAATTTGAAATTCTGTGTCACTGAAAATTTGCTAGATTTTCAAATGGAATGCAGCAAACGGTGCATTTCTATCACTTTTCGTTTTTCTTTAATTAATTTTTTTAATGTAGCCATCATTTTTGGGACACACCGTATATTGTGGTCTAGAAACGGTACGATTTGTGAAAAATTTTGTAACATGTTAAATCGGAGGTTTTAAAACTCAGACAGAATATGTTATTAAAATCACCTACATTGTGTATCTATTGATGATGGTGAGCATAATATTTGGAATTTTTAAAAGGCCGTCGAAAGGATTTCGAATAAATTACTGTCTATGATCGGTAATTTTTCTTAATACATTTTAATTTAATTGTATAGTATTTTAAACAAATGAAATGTTTATATGTTATTGAGGTACTATACAGAAAATTTTACAAGGTATCACAAACGTATTCAGCAACATTTTTATCAATATCGAGCTACAACTGCAAATATATTGTGAATATTTTCACTCCCCAAAAACGTTTAGTATGCTACTTGAAAAAAAATATGTGATTTCATTTTGTCTGTCTATTTGCCTGTCATTCGACTGTATTCCAATACTATCTTGAGTAACCCCAATTTTCTCTTGATAATTGTCAGGTTTGGGGATATTTGGCAAAATATCTTAAAATTTGGCTCTAAAATTGCAAAATAGATTGAAAGTTCGATATTAACTTACCAATTTGGCAAAATTCTAATCAAATTCCATGCTACCATGCCATATACCTATTCTTCTATATTTGAGGAACTTTGTTCCAACAATTTAAAATTTTCGATTGTTAAGCAAAATTATTAACAAAAATTTTAATGTTTCTTTCAAAAGTCTGTAAAGTTGTTTTTGCTCTTTCCAGAAGAGAGGACTGCATAATTCCTAGGCAGAATTGTACTGCCCGGATGCAGTCAAATTATAAAAAACTTTCAACCAAAAACTTAAGAGTTAATTACAATTGAACTATATATTATAGCAGTAAAACTACTAAACAAATTCATAACCAACAATACTTAGCAAATGTAATAATTAACTATTTGCTCTTCTTTACCGAGTGTGACCCGACAAAGCATTATTTCCAATTTAAGTTATGGCTACCACTATCTCAGAAGAATAATCATCGTAGCATGTTTCTGAAAAATTTGCAGTAGAAATCTACGACAAAGGTTATGTTTAGAAATAGTTGTATCCAAAAGGTGGCCACTATTTCCAAAGATCAATCGTCAAAGTGAGTAAAGGGTAAATCTACAGGGTATTTACTTAATTCCGTTTTATCTCAAGTAACTGGTAAAAGGAGTTAGCTAAAACTATGAACGTGATGCCAAGTGTCAAGGTATCTTAAAACGGGTATGCGCTGCACGAAGAACAGCGCTACCTACCGACAAATTTTGGATTTAGCGTTCCAGTCTCGAAAACGGTGCATGATAAGGGTAAAAGGTCAATTAAAAAATTGTGGAGAGTCTCAATTTAGTATGAAATGATGGCTTACATGCAAAAATAACAGCCATCTGCCTTAACATGCCACTCTTCTGCATGCAATTAGTGACGTATATATAAATATGGTGAATATAAAAATATTACATTTCAAGGCTTCTAATAAAGTAATTTTTACATATAAGACAATATTTCATACTAAATTGAGAACGATGTAAAACTTTGTAATTGAGTTTTTTTTCCCGTATCATGAACCGTTTTCGGGATAGGAAGGCTAACTGCACAATTTGCCACTAAAAGGGGCTGCAAGGCACCTCATTGTGTAGCAGATACCCATTTTACCATACCTAGACAACACGTTCATGGCTGTAGCTCTCTCGGTTCACCAGTTATTTGAGATGAAACAAAATTAAGAGAACACCTCGTATTTGTAGATTGTTTGGTCGAAAGTACATGTTCTAAACGCTCGCACAGTCATGAAAGAAAAGTGTGTTATCAGTGTGGATTACAGCTTGTTTCTCCTAATGGGTGAGCGAGGAACACGTTTGTTGTAAAGCTGTAAAGTTCCTGCAGATTCCGAGGATTTGTGAAGAAAAGGCGCAGGGAGACTGCACTATTGTATAAACATACACACATGTGTATATACATGATATTTGAAATGGGACTCTCTAACTTTAAAATTTAATACTTCATTAACAATAATAAATGTAAGGATGATGCGATTAGTCACATGTTTATCAGGGAATTCCCGCATTTTGAACGTAGTAGTTTTAATAATAGTTCAAGATTTCGTGAATAGATGGCGCTGTGCTGCCTAATACTGTAAAAGTGATAAAATAATTTCAAAAACTGAAAAACACGTCTTTTTTGCCATTTTATAAGCTAAATAAAATAAAAAGTAAAAAATGAGATATCTTAAATGTAATTTTACACGCTAGTTTGACCATTGTTACAGTTTGAGGTACCACAACACCCTCTATTGATAAAATTTTTAACTACTTTTTAAGTTACACTGTACAAAATTTATGAGCTACCTGCAAAATGTGACACTTATTTCATGCTTACATTCATGATAGTTAATGAATTAGTGAATTTAAATTTAGGAATTCCTATTTGAAGCACATACCAATGTGTATGAGATATGTGTAGGTGTGCTTCTGTGCGTATTTGGTGTGTAATTAGTCATTTAATGCTCAAAATTTTATAAACATTTACTCTCGTGAAAGTTATTAATGAGATTTATAAGCTTTTGTGCAATATTGAGGTGATGCCGTGAAGGATAAAAGCAGTAGAAAATGCCGTTTATATATTTTAATATTAACAACTTCGGGACGAGCGTCATGTATATGTGCCGATAGAGTGCATAAGGTTTTCATTGTTGAGTACCACTACGTTTGAGTAGCGATGTTTCCTTTACTTAAACGCATATTTGCTGAGAATAAATAAGACGAATATTATTATTCGGAAATAATGGTACTTAAAAATTAAAAGTTGTATTACAGACGTCTGCCCGAAGGGGTTAAGCAAAGGAAAGAAACACAAGAAATCTAAATCTTTCCTAAAGAACTTGAAAATAATCTTCTTCGTAATTTAATTTTATAATTATTGAGATTCGTAAAATAAATAATTTTTAGCTAATTATTAGTCATTATTTCTTTGTTTATTAGATAAAAATTAAATAAACACTAAATTAATTAAAGGAATTCTGATAAATGTAAATAAATAAGAACCAGAAAATCATTCCTTATCTCAATAATGTCATTCAGTGAAAAAAAAATCATTGAATATGATTTATTTGATTTTCAGCATAGCCATTCATAATATCTCGAAATCAATATTAATTGATCATATTCCATCTCAAAGAAGTACACAAATAAAATAATCGTTCATTTTTCGTATATGGTTTACTATTTCTCATGAATTTCCGCCTCTACCCAGCTCAGATGTCGTACAATGTCCTTTTGCCGCAATGTCACTGCACCACATTCCTCGCAGTTCTTCCATTTCGGTAACCAAGAGACATCATTAATAATATTATGGAGAAGTGGGCTGTTATTTCATCTCTCGTGCCAACTATCGATCAACCACCTGTTACGTCTTCCTTCAAAAATTCCTTTTTGATCGTAACTAAAAAGAGTTCGGTCGTTAGTAATTCTGAGTTTAAGGAATTACGTAATCAAGATTATATTTTATAAAAGGATTACCATAAAGAATTTCTAAAATGTTCTTTCTTAAAAACTGGTTGCACTCTTTGGACGAAAAAGTATTTAAAATTCATATTAATGGGGGAAATTGAATTTCAAGTTTAACTGTATAAAAGGAGAAAATGAAAATTTGAGTGCCTTATGCATACAAACGCACCTTCAAAGAGGAAATTTCTATAGATGATGAAGTTGCCAAGCAACAGCTGACACCACATTACATTAAACTTTTATGTTTACATTACTCTTTCCTCTACTAAAGCTACAGTTGTTTTACTTGCATAGATTCCTATCGAATCAAACATCATCTCGCTGACGACTAAAAAGTAGAAATTTATAAAATTCTTTAATTTAAAAAAAAAATGCACTTTGCATTTATTTCAATAATTCATTAACTGTAATAAATATAAAGATGCAATAAGTGGCATGGCTGGAAGATAGTTAAGGAATGTAGTATTTAAAATTCTTCTAAATTTATATTAATGGGGGAAATTGAATTTCAAGTTTAACTGCATAAAAGGGAAAAGGGAAAATTTAAGTGCCTTATGCATACAAACTCACCTTTAAAATGGAAATTTCTATAGATGATGAAGTTGCCAAGCAACAGCTGACACCACATTACATTAAACTTTTATCTTTACATTACTCTTTCCTCTACTAAAGCTACAATTGTTTTACTTGCATAGATTCCTATCGATTCAAGCGTCATCTCGCTGATGACTGAAAAGTAGAAATTTATAAAATTCTTTAATTTAAAAAAAAAATGCACTTTGCATTTATTTCAATAATTTATTAACTGTAATAAATATAAAGATGAAATAACTGGCATGACTGGAAGATAGTTCAGGAATTTTGTATACTGTAATTTAAAAATAAGTTCAGATTTCGTCGATAGATTTCGATGGGCTGTTTCAATACGTAAAAATATCCAAACTAAAATATAAAGCTGTATCAAAGTTCACTAAATTTTTACTATTTATTCTGTTTAGCTATTGAAAAAAAAAGTTTGCATTTTGGTATTTTTAAATTAATGGAATACTCTTACAGACTAAGACAACACGAACGCAGAACAGTCTAGTCTAATAGTGTATAAAGTTTGAACTAATTTTTTAAATTACTGTATACAAAATTGTCATGCTAACTTAGCAAGCCACTTATAATAAATTTTATTTATTGTATTTAATGAATTACTGAATTTTAAAGTTTAGATGTCTTTTTTTGAGACGCCCTGTACATACATACCACAATTTTCAATGCATATAACAAGATTTTTCTCAACAAATAAACCAACATCGAGTTCGATTACAGTTTTATTTGCACTTCCCAACATACTTGAAAAGTGATAATGAATTCAGTTTGGCTAGCCGTCTGTTTTCCTGTCTGCCTATCTGTTTGTGCACTAACTCACGTAAATACACTCGGATCGTCATGTAATTGCTATATGTAATTTAGGAATACTGTGGCATGTTCGGTATTGAAAACGGTGTGTCTAGCATTTATAGTTCGTTTACAGGGACACTCAAAATAATTGCATTACATTATGGTTTAAGGGGGGGGGGGGGAATCATTTTCAATGTATTTTAATAATTACACCATTTCAAACATATTGAAATTGATATACATCACCGAGGTGCACAACAAGATACTTACTGTATAATATTGTGTGCATGGCATTTATCTTTCATTTACACACACACACAAACAAAAAATCGGTTACAGTACTGTCTATGAACGATAATTGCTGGAAGTGCGTTTTCAGTTGTGGTATGTGTTCTTGAATTTAACTAAATTTTTGCATGTTACTTCTTGCTTATAAACTTTATAGCTCATATATAGGATTGTACAAACAGTGTTGCATTAATGTTACACGAAAACAGCAAGCTAAAATGCAAAGAAACGTTTACAAAAGATTCGTTAATACTGAATTTGAATAAGAAATTCGCCAAATTATTGAGCAATAGTCAAATTGGCTTCATTTATGAAGACTTATTTTGATCGCCAAATTTGGCGATATTTCGCCAAATGTCGCCCAATTTTGCCAATTTTGTCGCCAATGTCGCCAATTTTGGCGTTAACGGATATGAATATATAGTTTTATGCGTATGATTGGGAAAATTATTACAACAATGAAAGAAAATAATTTGCGAGTAATCGCGTTAATGTGCTGTTTTGTTTCAAAATGTCAGCCACCCTAGAATTTCAAACTGCTCTATCTCAGCCATTTTTTAAGATAGAGGTAAACCAAAAAAAGCTCTGGAATCCTTGTATCAAGGCCTAACACGTAATTAAAAAATAAATTTGAATTTTTAAATTTTTTGTATATTTATTTTAGATTTTAAGTTATTTTACATCTTTAAATGGCCGCCATCTTGAAACAAGATGGCGGACTAAGCTGGCCAACGAACTCGGTCGAGACATTAGTGACCTTAATACACACAATTAGTTTCATCAAAATCGATTCATAATTACGGGCGTTATCGTATGACATAGGTCAGATATATATATATATATATATATATATATGGATATATCTATATATATAAATCAACATTTGGACGGAGGGTGGTTTTGGGGTCTGGGGGTCATGATCGGTGAAAATATATCGAAATTTTCCGGAACTGCTTTCCTCCGAACGGCTGCAATAGGTAGCTTTATACTTTTTTGTATTGAAAGCTACCTAAAATCAGATAAATAATCACAAGAAATAATAAATAGCAGAGGGCAAAATTTACTGTATTGCAGGGTTGCAAAGAATAAAAGCTGGCTAAATTTAAAAAAGCCACACGCCGATGGCTTTTATTGGTTTTAATCGGACTTTTTTGGACAAAATTAGCCTTTTTGACAAAAATTGGATTTTATACAGTAAAGCATTTTGGTTATAAACTGTACCTTTTTGAATGCTTTTGAATTAGTTTTAAAGACATTTAATTTAGTTAGAAATTAATAAATAAACTAATTTTTCAATAATGACAAGAGAATAATGGAGACAGTAATATTTGAATAACACTTAGATGGAGCTGCTAGTGATTTGTAATCAGAATTGCAAATATGTCAGCGAAATTTGAAATAGATGTGGAATTAATTAATTAAAAATGTAAAATTCCATAAAAATCGTAAATTAGAACTTTTTGCTCATTTCACCCTTTTAAATTTCGAATTTTTTTAGAAACCATTCTTAGCGAGCATTTGCCTTGTAAAAGTAACCGCCATACCAAATTTCAAGTTTCTAGTCTCTTCAGTATCACGGAAATCGCAAGTTTAAAACGTCTTTTTTTTTTTTTCTTCGGCACCATTTTTAATTTAGAATTTAAAAGAGAAACTATTTTGTGCGTGCATTTCCGTCTTAAAAGTCGCAGCCATGTCAAATTTACACTTTCTATCCTTAACAATTCCATGGAAATGGTAAATTAGAAACAAAACCGCTCATTTCACCCTTTTAAATTTCGATTTTTTTTTTTTAAACATTCTTAGCAAGAATTTGTATGTTAAAAGTAACCGCCATGCCAAATTTCGAGTTTGTAATCCCGTCAGTAGTATAAAAAAATTGTATTTTTAGAACGTTTATTTTCTATGCGCCTTTTTTTTATTTTGAATAATAAAAAAAAAAAAAAACTTGTGCGTGCATTTGTGTCTTAAAAGTAGCATATCCATATCAAATTTCAAGTTTCTATCCTTAACAATTCCATGGAAGTAGTAAATTAGAACTCTCACCACTCATTCACCCTTTTAAATTTCGATTTGTTTTAGAAATCATTCTTAGCGAGCATTTGTATCTTAAAAGTAACCGCCATGCCAAATTTCAAGTTTCTAGTCCCTTCAGTATCACAAAAATTGTAAGTTTAGAAAGTTTTTTTCCCTCTGCACCATTTTAACCCCTTGAAGGGCGGTGGGATATAATATATCCCACTTAATTTTAATTACGAAACGCCAAATTGACACCGGAATTTTGGAATCAAATTTTGCTTTTATAATATAAGTAAAAAAGAGCTTTTACTTATTTTGAAACAAATTTGTTGTTAAATCCCGGTGTGATTCACTGAATCCAACATTTTAGAAACATAAGTACTTTGCCCCTGAAAGGGTTAAATGTAGAATTTAAAAGAGAAACTGTTTTGTGTGTGCATTTCCGTCTTAAAAGTCGCAGCCATGTGTTAAATTTCAAGTTTCTATCCTTAATAATTCCATAGAAATAGTAAATTAGAACGCTTATCACTCATGTCACCTTTTTAAATTTCGATTTGTTTTAGAAACAATCCTTAGCAAGCATTTGTATCTTAAAAGTAATCGCCATGCCAAATTTCAAGTTTCTAGTCCCTTCAGTAACACAAAAATCGTAAATTTAGAACGTTTTTTTTCCTCTGCACCATTTTAAATTTTAAATTTAAGAGAGAAACTGTTTTGTGCGTGCATTTGGGTCTTAAAAGTAACACAGGCATGTCAAATTTCAAGATTCTATCCTTAACAATTCCATAGAAATCAGAGTTTAGAACGCTTTTTGCGCATTTCACCCTTATAAAATTTCGATTTTTTTTAACTGCGACAATTTACGTCTTAAAAGTAACAGTCATGTCAAATTTCAAGTTTATTTCCCTAACAATTCTATAGAAATCGTAATTTAGAACGCTTTTAGCTCATTTCAGCTTTTCTAATTTCGAATTATTTAGAAACTGTTCTTAGAGAGCTTTTGCATCTTATAAGTAACTACCATGTCAAATTCCCAGTTTCTAGTCCTACAGTATCACAATAAATCGCAATTTTAGAACGTTTTTCGTTTTTCACCCCTTCCCCTCTGTAGGTGGTGGCACATCGACATAAAATATATCCTATGTTGGAGCAGGAACTGTCTTCGTCAATTTGCCACTATTACTTTTGAAATCGGTTCGGTAGTTCCAGAGATTACCTCCTACAAACAAACAATCAAACGTTACTTCTTTATAATATTAGTGTAGATTTTGCATACGAAAAAGCGAGTAAACGAAAATTTGGATTTTTTTTTTTTGTCCTTTGTGAAAACTAAACATGTATACACTTTATCAATACAGTTTATAAAATACATAATCAGTAACGGATTTAAGACTATACCGCCTGAGTAAAGGGCGAGAAAAATTAGGGTGGGCGGTAATTAAATTTTGTGTTTGTTATTTGTGAGAGTGTGAAAAACCCTCCAGTCTTGAATGGTATATAAGAGTGTCAACTCTTATCACTGTCCATTGGCTTTAGAAGTATATAGTTCCAATAAGAAAAAAAGTTTCAGCGTTGTTCTTCATCCTCTTAAAAGCCATTCGCGCCAGATATTTTTTGAAAGTTACAAAATTTAATTTGTTAGACGGCCCCTGGGTTCTATAAGTGATATTTAGAAAAACTTTCTCCGTATTCTAAAAGGTAAAACAGTAATAATTAATTTTTTGTACGACCAAAACTTACCGAGTTAAGATACTTTGAATTTTATAAATTTTCAACGTTTCCTTGCACTTAAAACGGAAAAACGTATTTCATCCAAATGCGACAAATCAAAATTAAACATTTATTGAAAATAGTGTGTTTACTTTTTAGCGTTCTATAGTGCTTCTAAAGGAACAACAGATGCAGCGCAAATTGTGCTAACCCCATGGGCGCATTTTAAACGGAAATCCCGCCCAATTCGTAATAAATATTAGTAGTTACTCTGCTCTTAAAAATGACAGTTTTATTTTTATTCTATTTGTATTTATTACGTTAAATATTTTGCTAAAATGCTTTGAACTCCAAATAAAAATAAGGTTTAAAATCGAAATAAGAATACATGATTTTTAAACTTTAAAGAAATTTTGGTTGAACTTTTTCGAGTGACAAGGGGCGCACCAATTTTACTTGCTCCAGGGCGCGAAATATGTAGCTACGCCACTGAATAAACCTACGTAATTTTTGCCTTCACATGTAAATCTACCTTTTTAGGCACGTTGAAGCAAATTAGTGCATTTCGAAAAAGAATTTTTTTATTACAGTATTTAAAGTTTTGTTACAGTATTTAAAGATTTGTTACAGTATTCTGAATTTATTGGAAAGCGTTTCATAATCTATGCTTGGCACATGATTTTCTTTCGTGTCTTCTTGTTCCGCTGTTGGCCATTGGAATATATCTTGATATTGTTATCGATTAATGTTGTTTTCGTTATTCACGGCCTTTTTGAGTGATAACGAATAAATAAACCTACGTAGTTTTTGCCTACACATCTAAGCCTACTCCTTAGGCACGTTTGAAGTGCATTTCGAAAAAAAAATTTTACTGCTGCAGTTTTTCAAATGGCTGATTCAAATGTAAATTACATCCTAAAAAAAGGCAAATGTTTCTTAATCTAAGGAAATTTAATATAACCACGACGAAAATATACAATAACTTCTTCCTAGTTACCCACGGTTCTGAAAATGACCTTTGTCTTTAGAAAGCTCAGAAACCATTGCATTTTCGAGTTTTAAAGAAGCATTTATAAAATTAAAGTGTGTTTTGGTGCATTTATTTTTGGAAACGTTTCCGAGTAGTTTTTATACTGTATTAATCAGTTTTCTCAAACTGGGATATATATATATATATATATATATATATTTGTACTAATTACTTCTCAATTAAACATTTTCAGATGCGTAACTGAATTTATACATGCAAGAGTAACAACAACATAATAAATTTAACATTAATGTTAATACTGTAATTTATCATGTTTGTCTATAAAACATGTGGTTGTTGAACATTAAATTATTTACTTGAGAATATATATAGCTTCTGAAAACCTATGTTCTAGGTTGAGAAAACTCTTTAATACTCTATAAAAAATATTCGGAAACGTTTCCGAAAATCAATGGTAGCAAAAGAAATTTGTTTCATCCTGAAAACAAATGTTTCAAAATAAATTTGTTGTCAGAAAAAAATGTTTTTATAAATGCTTCTTTAAATCTCTATAACATACTGATTTCTGAGCTTTCTAATTACAAAGAAGACTTTTCGAAATTATGGGTTTCTCGGAGGAGATTATTGTATATTTTCGTTCGTGGTTATATTATATGTTCCTGAATTAAGAAACATTTGTCATTTTTTACGGTGTATATGAATGGGTAAATAAATTATTAGATTTGAATTTCAAAATAAAGTAAAACAGATTATTTCTAAAGAAGTATTTTTTTTATTCGTGGTCAGTTTTATTTTTATTTCAAAAATGTTTTTGCTTCAACTATGAAACGTTTGTTTTTCAGTCTGAAGATTATTTTCTTTTATTTGAAACCAACGGAATTTAACATTCTTTCGTATCTCTTGAACACAATTGCTTTTTTTTTAAAATACCTTCAATGGAATGTGGAAAAGTCAAGGGAAAAAAATAATATAAACATTTTACTTCCAGTGCATTTAAAACTGCATTTGTTATCACAATGGTTGCTTCAGTTAAAAAAAAAAAAAACAAGAATAGGATTTTTAAAAAGAAATTATTGTTCTCTATTGTTACCTAAGACATAGGGAGAAATTCTTCAGGAGATGAAAAAAAAAATACTTTGAAAATGCAATTTTGTGTAAACATCATGACTCATTACAAGTGAAAGTTATTCTTGAGATCATGCTAAAAATTTTGTTTTCAAAACAATAACTTTTTCAGAAAACCATTTAAATTGCGATAAGACAGAGAATCTGAACATAAAAGTTTTTTTTTTCTCTTATAAGCTTTATTGTTTTTGAAAAGAGGCCATAATGAAGATTTGAAAGATTAAATAGGACTACAAACATAAAATAAAGCATTTGAAACGATAAAATGAGTATGGTCAACAGACAGATGGATAAATTTTATATGAAACGTGAAAATTACACGAATGTGCTTCCTTTTTTTTCTTTACTTCATATGATGCATGAAAGTATTTCATGCAGAAATATGTCTGCATGAGAACAAACATATAACCATGTAATATTACAATTATTTACAGAAAAAAAATGGGATTATCATTTTAAAAATAAGAAAATTATTTTTTCTGGCTGTCACATATATCATGTTTAGCATATTAATATGCACAATGCACCACATTCTACAAGTTTTTTTTTTCGCACTAACAACGGAACATTCAGACTAACAACTTTTTTAGTAAATTAAGATATCTAAATAAGAAATTTAAATAAAATGCACCGCAAACAATTTTCTCTCAGAAACTAAAATGTAACGGAATTCTTTTGTATGCCCCTCTAAGCCACCTATGAATGCTATACGCACTTCATTTTTAATAAAGAACATTCTATAGTGAACCTCATTAACATATAAAAATTACATATGGATACGAGCATATTTACGTGAGTTAGAACACGGACAGACGCACAGACGGACAGACTGACAAACAAAATTTATAAACACTTTTCAACAAAGCGTTTGTAACAATAAAATAAGTATGGTCTGCAGACAGATGGATGATTTTTATGAAACGTGAAAATTACATGTATTTGCTTCTTCATTTTCTTTACTTCATATGATGCATGGAAAATATTTCATGCAAAAATATGTCTGCATGAGAACAAACATATAAACATGTAATATTAAATTTGTAGTATTACATGTAATATTACATTACACATAACCATGTAATATTACATAACACATAAAAGATGCAGTCACAATTGACTAACTAATAAATACAATTAAATGTTACGCATGAGTAATAGTTATTCCTCTTCTTACTGAAAATTCATTTAGCTTAATATGTACCACTTGTAAAGCCAGAACTTTTCAGAATAATGACATTTTTTTCTAACACTTTAGAAGAATTGGAATTGTTAATGACGCACATTTGTTTGTAATTCTTTATTTTCCATAATTATTACGGAAGTGTTTATTGTGGTATTAATTTTTTTTTTAAGTAATTCAAGGATTTTCCAGATTAAAAACAAGTGCTGTAATTGAAAGAGTAACATAACAAGAAATAATTCATTTATATTCACGGACTTTTCTTAAGGAATCATCTGAATTATTCAATGTGCAGCATGTAAAAAGTCTTTTTATGTCTCTTTGAGATAACATGATTATACACGACATATGACATGATCTATAAACTGCTGTGAAATAAAAAATGTTTAGATGAAAATTGAGTAAGACATTTGAAGGTTTGATATTCTTTGGAACTAAGTATACGTATTTGAAATTTACAAGTTTTGATCACACAAATAGTAAATGAGAAAAAAATTCAAGAAAAGTAAAGAAAAAAAATTTCTTCGTAGAACTACTTTTAATATTTCTACTTAAAACTAATAGCTGGAACGGAAAAGCATTTGAATTTTAAGATCTTTTTAGTAAACAGCATACAATACGTACGTATAAAATATTGAGCTTTAAGTAAAAGTGGTTTTGGAGAAAAGTTCTCTCTCTCTCTCTCTCTCTCTCTCTCTCTCTCTCTCTCTCTTTTTTTTTTTTTACAGAAGAATTTTTTTCAATCCTAAAACATTCTTAAGTCATAGTAAGAAGATATTTTCTACTTTTAAAACTAATAGCTAGAACGAAAAAAAAAACATTTGAGTAATATGTAGGATCTTTGTCAGTAAGCATATACAAAGCATTCAGCATAAATAATGGAGTTTTATGCTTAGAAACAAAAGTTTATTTTTGAGGAGGAAAAAATCTCTTTTGAACAATAAGTCGTACATTGACTTCTCGTGAATTTCAAAATGTCCTGCTTTTAGCACAGATGATTTTTGATACAAAACGACTTTTCAGTACATGAAATTTACAAAACTAAAAGAGGTTTTTTTTTCCCACAAAGTTTCATTTTAAATTTAGAAAAAAGGCGAAGACTAAAGAAAAAATATATTAAACATTTTTAAATGCTTTATCTTCGTTCACTTGCGAAAATACAATTCCCAATGTAAAGTCATGGAATGGTAATATATGTGCATGCGTTATCATTCATGAATGAAAATAGATACTCTTCTCAAATATCTTAATTTGATGTTTTCGGCGACTTTAGAAGAGATTTTGGGTGCAGCTTTAACAAAAGATATTTTCTTTTTTGCTGTTTTCGTAGAAGGATCTTTTAACAGTATATAGGTGGCTTAACGCACTTTTTATTGAATGGATTATTTTGAAGTACATTATCTTTGGGGATTAGCAATATTAAATTTCTAATATGAATATAAAGTACATATACACATTTTCAAATTCTGTCTTCAATTTGTTGATAACTTATTAAAATTTCTTAAATAATATAACAAACGAAGCATTCCAAATAATGTCCAGCTAAATATGAAACAGTTTTTAAATTTGCAGAAATTTATTATTATTTTTTTTTTTTACTTTCAAAATGCATTAAATGTAATCATAATAACAATTATTAATGCTTTAATAAGCTATAAACAATATATATATATATATATATTATTTTATAGGATAACATTACTTTTAACATTTGTCCTGCAATCTGTGAGAATTAATAATGAAAATCTATGATCACTTAGAAAAATTATTATGCATAAATTAGTTGTGCTCTAAAATTAATCTAAACTCTGTGGTGCTACAATCTCTAACGCATCATGTGGCCTACAGAGACCAACTCTGTTTTCTCGATCATGTGACTTGGGTTTCTATACAGCATATGTACCGATCAGGAGGACAAAGTCACGCGGAGGCCCCAGTGTTTAGTTCCCAAGTAAGCTTTGTACCCATTTTATCGACACCGAAGGGATGAAAAGTGTCGCGCGACGCTCTGACCACTTTGCTGCTGGGCTTCTAAATTATAAATCAGAAAATCTTTTTAAAAAAATCGCATTTTGAAGGTAATACTCTAAAGAAAAATTCCCTGCTTCAACACACCTCAAATAAAGTGATGTGAAAAAATTTCATAGAAAAAAAAAAATGTTTCACACTGAGTCTTTCTTCATTAAAAAAAGGCGGGGAAGGGGGGGGGGACTAAGAGTGAAAAGGGGAAGGTAAGGTCTAGTGTTTATGAATGATGAAAATTTGTCAAATTGTATACTTTATCAAAAGGGAAATTGAAATGAAAGAGAAAAATATTTTTTAAATATTATAATTTGTAGTACTTTAATAAGGAATAAATAAAAAAAATTCAGGGTGAAAAATGACATTTTTATCAAGTAGTCTATGAGTAATAATAATAATAATAATAATAATAATAATAATAATAATAATAATAATAAAACACTTAAAAAACCGAATAATATCTTATAAAGTATCCCATAGCATATCTCATTATAATGTTTCATAAAGTTTTTTTTTTTTTTTTAAAGTTCTATAGATGTGATATTCTACAGATTTTTCAATTTTTCATCAAAGTACCAGAAAAGAATCAATGCACAAAAACTCGTATCCACAAACAAGATAATTCAAACTTTTTCATAATCTATTTTTCTCCCAAATGTCAGAGAGAGAAAAAAAGTGTTCAGGGTGAAAGGGAGAAAGATCATAACTAGCGTTTGTGACCGGTGAAATTGTTTTCAATTGTATATTTCTTCAAAAAGGAAAACGGAAGAAAAAGAAAGAAATAGTTTTTAAATATCCTGATGGTAATTTTTAATACAAGTTAATACTTAATAAACTGTAATTAATATTTTCACAAAGATAATGTCCTTATCCTGTAATCTATGAGTATTATAGTAAAAGTCTTCCCTTAAAAAAACTCATTAATACATCAAAAAGTATCGCATATAGTTTCTCATGAAGTTAAAACAAGTAGTGGGTTTCGAATGTACTTCATTCTACATTTTTTCCTCCTTTTTGCATCACCACATCTGAAAAGAATCAATGAGCAAAAATTCATATCCCCAAACAAAAGAATTCAAACTCTATTTTTCTTCAGAAATAGACAAAAGTACCGAGAGTTCATAGTGAAAGATGAAAAGATTAGAACTAGCGTATGTGACTGTAATATTTTCTTTAAATTGCACATTTCGTCAATAAGGGAAAATGAAGAAAAGGAGATAAAATTTTTTTAAATATCCTGATGGCAATTGTTAATTCTTAAAAAGACTATAAATATATATATTTTTTTTCAATAAAGACAATGTCTTTATCCTGTAATCTGTGAGTATTAATAGTAAAAACTTTCCCTTCTCAGTAATATATCACAAACTGTCGTATAAAGTTTCTTATGAAATTAGTTGAGTATAGAAGTAAAAATAGTTTTTAAAAAATCACTCTTTTTAATCATTTAAAGTTCAAAGTTTATCTTAAAACTCACCCCTAGTTTAATGAATGGAATTCACGTTGTTTAAAAAAAAAAAAATGTGTACAATATGTTAAGTTGTTTGGCCCCTATTATGAAAAATTCACTCTTTTGATTTAAGCTTGGTAGAAAGCTCAAACTAGTGCATTTATTAAATATATGTATATATATATATATATATATACTTTTTGTTCTGTTTCCCTTTTTTTAAGATATGGCAACAAGAAAGCAAAAGCATTATTTAAACTATTTATTCCACATTCCTAAATTGTTTTCTCAACGTATAAACCTAATTTAATTAATATTAAACTATTTACTGAAAAATACTATTTTTTTTTTATTATACATGCTTTATTTTTTATTTATATTTTATTTTCTACTGTTTATGTTTAGTGTTTAAAACATTCCATTGTTGCAGTTGCACAAACAGTTGGCATATTGCAGCGAGCGGGGTTTGGTGTATCATTAACTTCATTAAACTTGTAACTCACGTACAGTTGTAACATAACCATAAAGAATACTTGGTGATTTGTCACCTCCGTTCGGCTAACGGAATAATGCCTTAAAATTAATATATTAATTTATATTTAGGTTATAAAAATATTAAAATATTGTATTCACATCGAAAACACACCTGTGAACATAATTTTTATAATAAAAGAAGAAAAAAGAAAAGAAAAGAGAAAAAAAAAGAAAAGAAAAGAAAAGAGAAAAAAAAGAAAAGAAAAGAAAAGAAAAATAGAAAATTTGAAAGAAAGAAAAATAGTGGCCTTTTAATGTGCTGTCTATATTCTACATTTTAGCAACACATCGAAAACGAATTAATGAACAGAAATTCATATCTTCAAAAAACGATTTCAAAATCTTAAAAGAGAGAGAGAGAGAGAGAAAACCAGAGGATGGTGGAAAATTTGAATTTGCATTTGTGAATGGTGAAAAAAATTTTTAATTTATATTTTGTCAAACAGGGTAAAGGGTAAGAAAAATAACACAGAATGAGAAAACTAATTTTTAAGTATCACAATGATGTGTATTATTGCAAAAAAAAAATTTCAGTTAATAATAAGATTAATAATAAAACACTATAATAACATAAAAACATTAATAATAAAACACTATATTATAAAAGAAGGTATATCATATAGTATTTCATTAGTGTCATTTTAATATAATATTCAACAGATTTATTTTTACTTAGAATTAAAACACCTCAAATGAATCAATAAGCGAAAATTCATATCCACAAACAAAAGAATTCAAACTCTTTCTATCTTTCTTTTATTTATTTATTTTTTTTTTAAGATAAAACAGAATGAGAAAAATAGTTTTTAAATATTGTAATGATAAATATTAATACTTTAATAAGCTATAACTAGTAATGTTTGCTTCATGTCTCTTTTATGCTGCAATCTATGATTATTAATACTAAAAATTTTCAGTTAATAATAGCATTAATAATAACAAAACTAACTAATATAACAGAATGTATTCCATGTAGTATTTTAATATAATATTCAACAGATTTTTTTTTTTTCCTTAGCATCAAAATACCTCAACGAAATCAATAAGCAAAAATTCATATCCACAAACAAAAGAATTCAAACTTTTTCAAACTCTATTTTTCTTCAAAAAAGAGAGACAGAAAAAGCAGAGTGAAAGGGGGAAAGATTAGAACTAGCGTTTGTGACTGATGAAAGTTGTGCTGACAGCTGTAAATGTTTTTTCACTGCGATACAACCGCAACATAAACTCCAATAAGCGAAATAAGTAATGATGGAGGAAAACGAGGAACAAACGGCACCAGTGACTGAGTGACAAGAGAAAACATTTATCCTCATTTCACGCCGTTCTGTTTTTCCACTGCTCTGATGGAATTCTCGGTAACTAAATAAGTAATGTATTTTTGGTTAGGAAATACGAGCGGCAGATAGTGCAGCCTGTTGTAATTCGTTCCTCCCATATCATTTTGGTAGAACTGATTTCCGTTGACAGGGTATTTTCCTTTCAGCAGCTTGTCTCGACTGTAAGTTCTCTTTATTTTAAGTGTATAACGTTACAGTGCGAAGATATTGTACTGAAGACACATTTTAAAATTGCGTTAGAATTCACAAAGCGGGATAAACTAAGAATGTGCCTATACTTCAAATGGCGTTCATTGTACAATTATTGAAAAATAAAAATGTTTAATTAAATCGTTAACTATAAAAACATTGAAAAAAAATGCATATTATAGAGGCATGTCATTTCAGTAATCTTCGATGTTGCTGAAAACTATACAAAAGGAAAAAAAATAGACGAATGATTAAAATTACACTAGATTTCAGATTATTGTAGATTTTTTATTTTATTTATTTATTTATTTATTTATTTAGAAATGTGTTTTACACCAATAAAATCAAAAATTAAATTCTCTTTGAATGCTAAGTATTGATTTGAAAACGAAAACGTTTACGAAAAGACTTTTCCAATGTAAACAAATAAGCGTATAATTTTTAAAAAATTCAAAGACTAAATATCAAAAAAGAAAACTATTTTATGGATAGATTTTACTTATGCGCGAAATTGGACTACTACGTGTCAAACTTTTTTTTTTTTTAATCTCCATATTGAATATATTACATCTATATTTACATACTTACACTTCTTTTTACTTGAACCGCAGTTATATTCTTCATGCAAATATGTCTGGAACTTCAAAGTTCTATATGCAATAATTTTGGCAGATTTAAGCGTTTACTGGACGTTATAGTGACATTAAAGGTGCTTTTCCAATATTTTTAAAAATGAACACGGTAATTTACAATATAATGCAAAAATCATAAAATCGAATGAATTCTAAAATTATTTTAAATTGTTCGTCCATACAAATGAAGTTTGTTCTCTTCCACATTATTTCCACATATGGAATCTTATAAGTGGATCTTCCCATGCATTTTTTGCATGAGAAGTTTCATCTACTAAAAAAAGAACGTTTGCTATTTTTATAGATTTTTTCCCTACCCACGAGGTTCTACTGTCAAAGCTGGTATTAGACGGGGGGGGGGGGGGGTGCTGGATTCAAACCCATGTCGTATTCGTAAGCCTAACCGTCTGGAGTTCCATAGTTTTCTTCGAATCCGCGTAACACTGTATACATACGAATTAGGTTCCTTTAGAAAAACCTCCAACGAAGTGCACTGCAACCCCCCCCCCCACTAGATACACACACTCCTCCCGCCTAGCCTCTATCCCTTGTGCAGATTATCGGTCGTAATAAACACCATCATCATCACCATCGAGATTATTTTTCAGCTGTCTATATCATTCAAAATCTTCTTTAAAGTCTAATGTCTACATTATTTAGATATCGATCCATATTTTTGTGTAATGCACGTCATTCAATGAACGTATGAAATTTTCAGCAAAATATACATTTAGGAATATTTCTATATATCATCATCATCATCAACCGTTTTCAATCCACTGCTGGATGTAGGTCTCCCCAGATTTTTCCCCTGTTGCCTGTCTGGTGCTTTAGTCATTCTGTAACACCGGCCACTTTTCTGATTTCGTCACTCCATCTTACTTGAAGTCGTCTTCTTGGTCGTTTTACATCGCTGGAATACCACTGCAGGGTGTTTGTGCTCCATCTATTGTATTGTCATCTTGCAATGTGCCCAGCTCATTTCCATTTTAGCCGTTTAATTCTCTCAATGATGTCAAAAACTTTCGTCTGACTTCTTATCCAGGTTATTCTTTTTCTGTCTCTTGTTATACCTAGCATACATATTTCCATACTTCGCTCTGTTGTTTGTAATCTTTATACCATTCGTTTTGTTAGCGTCCATGTTTCTGCTCCATAAGTTAGTGCAGGCAAAACACATTGGTTAAACACCTTTCTTATATATATATTAGAAAATAAAAGTTTGGGGAAACACGCATTTTAATAAAATATTTTTTTCGTAAAAATTAAATGAAAATTTATTTTAAAATAAAAGCAGCAACTAATTTTATTATAAAGCTTCAAATTGAAAAAAAAAAATAAATAAAATAAAATGAAATAAAATAAATAATAAAAAAAATAGTACCACGTCGTCGCCCTTACAATAAATTTTAATGCCTTAAAATCTTATAAGACAGCCTGAAATGTAATATCTTAGGAAGAAACGTCAATCGAGGCGTAATAGGCGATCGATCGATGACAAATAAACGTCTAAGTAACAATAAGCAGCTCATCTCTCCGTATCTAATAGCGATGGCCCTTCTCGAAGTGATGAAAATGATGAATGTTATCTGGGGACGTCTTCGAATTTCTGCGGCTAAACGATAGTATCGAATGACGTTGCAGTTTCTCTCGCGCTATTAATTATAGACGCAAATCACTGCAAGCACTGCTGCTATAGAATACCTTAAATAAATCTATGGATATGCATATTTGTTGAAATTCAATACAGGAATTATTACTTGCTTAAGTTAGGTGCATAAAATGGATGCTATCAAAATCTCAGAATAATGAAGGGGATAAATAATGATGGATACATGGTTTCATGTTTTATTCAATTTGAAAACAAGTAATTTTTATTAAAAAAAATAAAGCTGACATCAACAAATTGTTTCATAATTTCGTGTTTTTAGGGCAATACTGTATATCCTAACGACATTAGAGTTTTTCATCGAGTCGTGTTATACCAACCCAAACCCGAAAATTACATTTGAAAAGTAAATTCGAAACCCGGCCCGAACTCGACGCTTTTCAACTACATATTAAACTACAATTATGCATTAATCCATATTTTAATGCATTTTTTTATAATATCAATTTTATACTTTATGTGAAAAATAAAACTTATATATATGTATTCATTTATATTCAAATATATAGTTTATCATCTTAAACTATATTGTGGACATACTTTTTGAAAAACGGTTTCCTACCCGACCCGCACGAGTCCAAATCCAACCCGAACCCAAAAAAAGTAGAATTAACCAGTTCCGCAACGACAAAAAATATTACTTACACGACCCGACACGAAGGCGATTTCGGGTAAAATTGGGTAACTTGACCTGATACAGGTCTGTACTCCACATTCATTTTAATCTCATTGTTCTCAGTATCATTTATTTTGAGGTGCAATAGACGATGGTAAATGAAAGTTTTTGAGGTGTCTCTAAAAAAAAAAAAAAACGATTCACGATACGACGATTATTTTAAAAACGTAAAGTAGTGCTGTGTACCTGAAAACCAAATTAAAATTTCGTAGAGATTGGTCAATTTTTACAAAAGTTAAAGCTATAAAGTTTAAACATAAAAACAGATTAACGCATCACTTTTAGATCCTATTGATACTTGTACAAGAATACTTTTCCAACACAAAAAAAGTATGATAATCGGAACCAAAAGTTATGAGTGGACCTACATTGAAAAAAAAAAGATACAAACGAATTGTATAACTTCCTCTGTTTCTTTTCATTTTTAATTAGAAAATGACATCAATAAAAGACTAGTCTTTGAGGGTCACCGTAATACTTACCCATCATGGATATGCATAATATAAAATATGAAAATAAAACATGTGTAAACTATTTATAAAATGCATTGCAATTCGAATAAAATCGTGGCTTGATGACGTCATAAACTTTAAATCGAGGCTAACGAAAAAAAAAGGCTACCGCAGTGCTTTACGCATATCTTTTTTTACAGAAGGCGGGAGTCACGTGATGCTCGAATGCACCAATGCAAGTATACGAAAAGAGCATCACGTCACTCAGCGGTCTGTAAAAAGAGATAAGTGGAATACACCGCGGTAGCCTGTCTTTTTCGTTAGCCTCGCTTTAAATCGAAGCTAACGAAAAAGACAGGCTACCGCGGTGCATTCCACTTATCTTTTCTTACAGACCGCTAGAGTGACGTGTTGCTCTTTTCGTACACCTGCATTGGTGGATTCAAGCATCACGTGACTCCCACGGTCTGTTAAAAAAAGCACGCGTAAAGCACCGCGGTAGCCTTTCTTTTTCGTTAGCCTCGACTTTAAATGCTCTATTACTGAATTGCGTAAATGAAACATCCTTATAACTCCAAAAATAATAATCATATTATTTAACAGTTTAGTGCGTCGAATTAGGCGTCTCATTTCCAATTAAAATATATCTTTGAATTCAAATTTGAATGAAATACAAGGTCATGAAAAATCGAAGAGTGTGGAAAATAGGATTACAAATATCTCGGCATCCGATTGACTTCATTCTTTTTGCAAAATTTATGTTGTTTTATTGTCTTTTATATTCACTCCTTAAAATAAACAATTTCGAAAATTTTTATATACCCTTTGTCAGAACGAATATTTCGAAAGTCCGAAAAAAATAGTTCCGGATAATCGAGGTTACTGAAATTCAATAAGCTTCTTTGCATTATTACATACTGAGTATATACCAAATTTCAATTCTCTATCTCCATTTGTTCGAGAGATCGAGCGTTTACAGACACACACACACAGAGAGAGAGAGAGAGACAGACGGATGGTAACTTTTTTTTTCTAAAAATATGTTTTTCGTAATCTTCAGTGTCTGAAACGTGTAAATCCGTCAAAAAAATGCTTTCGATTTTTAAAACGATTACAAGACTTACCCTATACTACGTATGGTGGGTAAGTAATAAGTTCTGATTTCGTCGATAGATTTCTATTAGTGCTCCTAGATGTAATTCTAGAGGCTCTAATTTCGATGAGCTGTTTCAATACGTAAAAATATTCAAGCTAAAATGTAAAGCTGTATCAAAGTTTACTAAATTTTTACTATTTATTCTGTTTAGCTGTTGAAAAAAAAAAAGTTTGCATTCTGGTATTTTTAAATTAATGAAATAATCTTACAGACTAAGACAACTCGAACGCAGAACAGTCTAGTCTCTAGTATATAAATTTTGAATTAATTTTTAAAATTACAGTATACAAAGCATCCTTATAACTCCAAAAATAATAATCATATTAACTAACAGTTTACTTCGTCTCATTTCCAATTAAAATATATCTTTGAATTGAAATTTGAATGAAATACAGGGGCAATCGACTTCATTCTTTATGCAAATTTTATGTTTTTTTATTGTCTTTTATATTCACTCCCTAAAATAAACAATTTCGAAAATTTTTATATACCTTTTATCAGAACGAATATTTCGAGAGTCCGAAAAAAATAGTTCCGGATAATCGAGGTTATTGAAATTCAATAAGCTTCTTCCCATTATTACATACTAAGTACATACCATATTTCAAATCTCTATCTCAATTTGTTCGGAGATAGAGCGTTTACAGACACACGGACACACAGACAGACGGACGGCAAAAAAAATTTTCTAAAAATATGTTTTTCGGAATGTCCAGTGCCTGAAACGTGTAAATCCGCCAAAAAAAATTTTTCGATTTTCAAAACGATTGCAAGCCTTACCCTATACTACGTATGATGGGTAAGTAATAAGATAATTTCTATTATTTCCCTTTTTAACAATTTTATTCACAACAATAGAGTAAATTAGTTGTCACCGTTCCAGAAATGTCATTAAAAATTAGAAATAAAGAAAAAAGAAAGAAAAAGAAAAGAAAGAATTTGATAGCATTTTGATTTTTGTTTTCAGTTATTTAATGTGTAGAAGTGACTGATTTCATTAACCAGTGATTTTTATAAGCGACCTATAATACTTTTCTGTGTAAAGGTCTGAGACATTAGACTACTCTTTGTGAATTTCTATCAGGCGCACAATAAACAAGATCGCCATTCCTATCTCTTGTGTACGCAAAGAAAAATGTGTAAACTAACGTTATTTCGCATTAATTGAATGAATAAACACTGTTAATGTTATTTCTTAACCCTCTGACTGTGTAATTTTTTAATCAAAATTTCTTCAAATATTATGTATATTTAAGTTTTTGCTACTTTTGTTTTGCCCGTGGAAATCGCAAGATCATAAGCTAAATCAGTGAGAAGCAGAATAACTTTGTATGATTCATGACAAGGAACTAAAATTACAGTATTCCTATATCTTTATATCCATATTCCTACAATATCTTTATTCCATTTGCTTTTTACAATTATTATTTTACTTTTGACAGTTGTGACAATAGTTGAATCCTTATTGTCAAAACTGTTCAACTGATGTAAGGGCAAAAAAGAACATAATAGCCCTTCTAGTACAAGATGGTGAATACACAGGTAATTACCATAGACATACCCCATATACTCGGATTTTGTCTGAAATTTTACTATTAGTATTTTTCAACGTGGAAGTTTATCGCAATTTTATCATTTTATCCCTGAAAACATTGCCAAAATTTGCATTTTTTTTCACAAGTTCTACGAAATTCAAGGACTTTTGACATTAGAGCCTCGGTACCGCGGAATTAATTATCCTAGCCACCCTATTTTTAGGCCACCGCAGAAATAAGGAAATTATTCTAAACAAAATAAAACAAAGACAGTATACTTCGTATATTATTAAGTTTGTTATAACTTCATACAGGACATCAAAAAAAGAAAGGTGATAAAAAGTAAAATGAAGTTATTACTTGATCAAATTTACTGACATTTTCAGAGAAACTCAATGAATGGAGGAATTTAAACAAAATATTTTAAAAATAGCCACCGTCTTCACAAATCATCTTATAGAGACAGGAATGGAAATTGGTTGTACTCTCTACAACATGTCTTTTTCAGACAACTAGAGGCACTGTTGTAGAGAAAATCCTCTACAACATACTTCGTATATTGTTAAGTTTGTTAGAGCTTCATACAGGACGTCAAAAAAAGAAAGGTGATAAAAAGTAAAATGACACAACATCGTTATTATTTGATCAAATTTACTGACATTTTCAGAGAAACTCAATGAATGGAGGAATTTAAAGAAAATATTTTAAAAATATCCACCGTCTTCACAAATCATCTTACAAAGACAGGAATGGAAATTGGCTGTACTCTCTACAACACGTCTTTTTCAGATAACTGCACTGTTAAAAATTTGCAGCAAACTGTCCAGTCATTTGACCGTTTTTGTATAAAACGGTTACATAATAGTAATTTAACTATATTCTGACCATAAAATGAGCAATAATACGGTCAGAATATAGTTAAATTACAGTTATATAACCATTTTCTACAAAAACGGTCAAATGACTGGACAGTTTGCTGCAAATTTTTAACAGTGTAGAGGCACTGTTGTAGAGAAAATCCACACGTTCAACAGGTGGACACAACGCTTATTCATACCTGCATTCTTCAACGGAACTGTTTGGTGCAAACTATCGTCAGCTACTGGCAGAAGATATTGGAACACGTCATTACGGTGTGGTCAATATTATCTGGGTTCATGAATGATGATACATATCCACATACACTTTCTGATGTTTTTTTTATTTTTGGGGTGGAAGCTATCTTTCAGGACATTGTTTTGGACACTGGGAGATTCATTGTGCATGGAATTGAATGGCCATGCTGTAGCACTGACCTGAACCATGTGATTTTTTCCTGTGGTGTTATTTGTAGGACAATGTCTTCCCAACAGGCACCAACACACTGGAGGACCTTGAATAAGTAAGTTTGGACGAGATGTGCGACATCAAAAAGACGTGGGCCAAAAGTTTATAGCCAATTTCTAGTCCCGGCCCTATACGTTCTTTTCGCAAACGGACGCCATTTAGAAAATCTATTATATAAATTTCATTCATTGCTTTAGCTTCTCCGAATATGTCAGTAAATGTGATGAAGTAATAATAACATTGTGTCATTTTATTTTTTGTGAGTTTTTCTTGGGCCATTTAATCGTTGTGCATGTTAAATCTAATTGCAAAGTAAAATTTATTTTATTTCGGTCTGTTTTATTATGCTGAAAACCATTAATTCGTAAACGTTTTAACTGACAAACAATTTCTGAATATTAAATTGCTACTTATTCTCATTTCAAACACTTAAAATCAGCGATGTTTTTTCCTTTATTGTTTATTATGTTGAAAAATCCCATTGAGAAAATTCAGAATGACGAAAATGTTTATATTTTCACACCTAAAACTATCATGTCAACTTACGCAAAAATACCTTTCGGTTCACAAAACCTATTTTTACACTAATTTTTGTCGAAACACGCACTTAACACCTAATATTAGGTGTAACAAATGTTGTTAGGTTGAGGAAATATGTTACTGGTGACTTCAGCGGAGTTGTTTAATTCTTTCCCATGGGGTAGAAGGAAAATAAATGGATTGTTTTGTTAGGCAAAGTTTCTGCTTACTTTGTAAAAGCGTATTACGAACATAGCACACCGGGCGACAGGATGAGAATTAATGTTTCCTTTTCCGCTGCCTGTCACTCATTTGTTAGGTTCCATGTTTGTCTTTTGCTGTCTCAGTTATTCATTTATTTTTGTTGATGTTGTGGTTCATCGTAACCCATGGGGTTTGCAAAGCGTATAGTTTTTGTTATTCTACAACATGCGTTTTGGAATAGAAGCTATCTGTTTAGAAAATGTGGAAAATTCTAGCTATGTAATGTCAAAAGAAGGCTATCTGCTTGTTGTTTTATTTGATTCAGATAAAGAATTGGAGTAAAGAAATGGAGTTTCACTTAATTTTCAGTTTTAACTTACGTTAACCAGCAAGTTTTTAATCTCTGCAGCAACCTATTTATTGTCAAGGTAGTAATATTGTTTCAAAAATTTATTCATTCTCTTTCTTCAAGAATATTGTATATTCACTATATTGTATATTCTATTATGTTGTTTATGGATGCATTTTTATTTGTGTCATATTTCATTTGTGTCTTACCGTGGTTGTTTATGACAATTTCTGCAATAAAGTACGGTAGAAGCTTTTCCAGATAATCAAGATTAGATCATCAACAAAAGCTAAAAGTTTGGTTAATGGTAAGGCTGTAGTGGGTCAATAAAAACATTTCAATAGAATGGCATGAAATAAGAGCCCTGCGACAAACTACTATCCATAACTAAACGTAATAAAAAGAAGTATCTAAAAAAAATCATGTCCTGACTGACTCATAATCAACGCGGAGCCTCAACTGTTGCTCCTAGGACAATGAAATTTGGAAGATATGCTCTTTATATACAATGTAGGCACCCACTAAGAAAAGATTTTTGAAAATTCACCCCCTAAGGGGATATTATGGAGGGTTGAACGTTTTAGGTCATTCCGACTTAAAGTAGGAGCGTGAAATTCCGGATAACAAATCTTCTAAAAAAATAGCTAAACACATATGTCCAGCGATTTTAGAAAATAAACCACTAAGGTGTTAAATGGGGGATCGAAAGTTTTGGGTCATTTCTACATATCACGGCAGCAGTTTTAGGTAGCTTGCGTGAAATTCAGTTTAACAAATCTACTAAACAATTGTTAAACACATATTTCACCGATTTTAGAAGTTGAACCACTATGTGGGTTAAATGGGGGAGGAGGGTCGAAAGTTTTAGGCTATTTGCCTTTTTGCCATGTCTCAGCAGCCGTTTTATGTAAAAGCGTGAAATTCTGGATAACAAATCTACTAAAAAAATAATTAAACAAGTATTTAAGTGATTTTGTCACCAACAACGTCTATGAACCCGATTATGGAAGATTATACAAATAAGACAACTATAGCTGATTTTTTATTAAATATTTTGAGTAACATTTTGTCAAGAAAAAGTTGTTGTTGTTTTTGTTTTATATTTCATATTTTATAAATTGTTTCCGTGCTTTTCGTTCTTTAGCAATCAGATTTCAAGTTTAATACAAAATACAGTATATTTCTTTCTTTTCTCAAAATTAATTTTTTGGAAGTAAAGATTTGCGATTTAAATATTGATCTCCATATTTATGAGCTCACGTATGCACAAGGCTTCGTTATAGTGATTGTCCTATAATCTATAGGCGTGAAACCCACAGCGCTCTGTTAAAAAGTTTAGCAATGTATTAGGGCAAAATTTTTCTAGGGCCCCGTTATAGGAATTGCTGTATTAACGATATATGGCGGAGAAATACACAGGGCCCCGATACTTTGCTGACCATATTAACAATTTAAGGGCGTAAAAGCACAATGCCCATTTACAATGATCGCCATGTATCTCAGGCTATCCCATATTTGATTATTTTATCTCAAAGTTAATCCTTTCACCTAGATAATCACGGGCAGGGCCGAGTCGTTCTTTGTCAGGGGGACTCATGAAAAAAAATTATGTCGCGAAATCTTTATTATTTTGATATTCTTATTAATTATTTTCGCGTAGTTTAAAATTAAGTATTTTATTTATATTTTTCTTTCTGCTTGTAAAATGCAATTTCTGGGCCCCAAGCGAAGTCTGGTCTACACGCTGCAGCAGGCATCTGGGCCCCACACCGAAGCGACCGGGTAGTATCATATATGTAAATTAGATAAAAAATGCCCAAAAAATGATATTAGATATTTTCAGAATGATGTGGCTAATAAAGAATTTGACCACATTGAACCGCTTTAAGTACCTCACAGTAGGCCCTCATACGGTAAATGAAGTTGTTTATCACTGTTTCAGTCTAAAAATTCTCTCTACCAAAAGCAAGTATTTTAAGTAGAGTTCTGGCTTATTTGGAATTTTGAAAGGAGGTTAACACCTTTAAATGGCTATTAAAATATTCCAACTATAGGATATAGGTCGACTTTGTTATCTACTCCAATTAGTAAATGTTGTCATCCTCCAGAAATTTCAGCTTTGCGTGGCTTTGCGTTATCGTCTACAAAATTAACTCCTCTCCAACAGCTTTCCGGAAAAGCCCTACATAAGGTCAAAAATTTCAAGTATTTGAGCACTGAGTGGTCATATTGCCTTCATTGACGATGTGCAGTACTGTAAGGAAATTCTACCATAACATTCTGTTACAAATATTACAATTCTACCAAAGTAATCGATTTTGCTTATGTTTTTAGGGACAGTAGTTGGTTCTAGACTCTCTCTAGATTAAGACTCGTCAAGAATTACTCTGTATACTGAATCTTGACTCATCAATGAAGAGAACATATAGTCTCAGTCTTGTTATGTACAAGATTGGTGTGTGTAGGTTAACAAAAGAGGGCTTTCTTCTGCAATTTTGTGAGGGTGGGTGGAGGGGACTTGCAGCTGGTTACCGGCTTTAGAGCATTTTCTTTGTTACGTGTTCTATTTCATTTGTCTGGAAATTTTTGTTACAGATGTTACAGCAAAGACCTGTATGAGCTCTTTTGCAGTCATCTCTTTATGGCACTTTGTGCGTGTAATGCAACGTACTGATCCTATGCAGATGTCTTGTCTCTTAGTCTTTGGCACTCTTTACAGGGACTCTTGCTGACGATACCTGCAGTTTCGAATTGGTTAAATTATCATAGAAGTAATCGAGAAATTCTTAACCATTGATCCATGTCCGCGTGAGACTAACAATTTCCAAGTCTTCTGACAGTACCCATTCCAATTCATCATCTCTAAACGATTGCGTAAATTAATTTTAACTGTAATCTATCAGTCTTGTTATTTATTCTTGGAGCAAATACAATTCTGTATACGAAATTCTCTAATTTGGAAAATTATCAACTTCATGTTTTGCTTAAAAACTTGCTCCATTAATGCAGCGAATGTGCAAGCCCCAGCTACGTAAAATGTTTGCGCGTCTAATGCCCAATTATAATTCGGCGATCTTTCAAAAAAATTCTTTAAAGATATAACAAGTGTTTTTAACATTAGCTATAATATTTATGACAAATGTGATTTACAATAAGCCTAAAAAGTGTTTCTAGACTTGCCTATAGTGAATAAACACCGGAGTCTCAAAGTATTAGGTCTTATATTATCTATTATATATAATGAGTACTATATACTTATGCTCAACGTTCCAACCCGAAAATTATATATAACAAACATCGTTAAATTTTTAGTGGAAGCTAACATGAGTTTTTACATAAAATAAGTTTGTAATTTTATTTTTGGATACCAATGTATAGTGTGGTCATAAAGTCTTTCCCTGATTTCAATAATTTATTGCAGAAAAACTAATATAATTAGGCATATGCTTGTTTCAATGTATTGTAAAGACATGAAATTTTTAATACAAGTACTTTGGTCAGTAAATTTCGATGTGAGCACTCTTGGTAGCTCGAAGAATGTCGAGGCGGTATTCGATTTCTCACCACGTATTGCCCAACATTTGGGTGGTCACACTAGACACAGTATCTGTGAGATCCTGGCCTTGATTGTTTCAATATCTTTTACTGGTGTCGCAAACACTCTGTCCTTTATGTACCCCCAAAAGAAAAAATCTAGAGGAGTAATATCGAGTGAGCGAGGAGGCCATGGTGTTGATCATCCAGTCTGATCCACTTTCCAAGAAATTTGTCATTAAAAAAAAAACTTAAGAACATGACTTTTCCATAATAAAATTTTTACAGTATTACATTCAATGGCTGTTTCGTAATAATTTTTTGTAATCAGAGAAAGACTTTATGACCACCCTGTATAATGAAAAAAAAATCTTATTTAACAAAATTTAAGTAATTCTTCTCTCAAATTCGACAACTTTATCCAGTACTAAAATATTTACAAAAAGATTTATTCTCCATTGAAAATTTCTCTTTTGCGCAGAAAAATGTACTTGTATTTAGGTCCACACAATATATGTGTATTTTAGATTTCTTTGCACGTATAAGCAAATGATTCATCACTCCATAACTCATTCCTTAGAATTACAAACAGATGTCTGAAATGTTCTATTACAAACATGTGTTTCTTCTTTTCAACCTCAGCAACACGTGACATTTCAAAATGTCACATCCAGGCTCTCGTTTGTGACAAAAAAGGAGAGTTGAAATATGTACGTCAACGCAAGACTGGTTTTGATACGTTTTATTTTATTTTTACACTGGTATGAATGATTTTGTTTATGTGCCAACACTTTGTCATTTTACTGTAAAAGTAATTTGCCTTTTCAAAAAACATTTTTTGTGCAAACTTGAAGGATGGTATTTCTGAAATCTTCACCACTTTCTTATCCAGATGTCGTTCACACAGTAACATATTTAATAACAAACAGATTAAAAACGTAATTTTTACAGTTATTTTATTTTATTAGTAAAAATGGATTGAGAATAATATTTGATGTGAAAGGAGGTGGGTAGATAAACATTGATTTTTGGGTATTTTTCCAGTATATGGTCTTTGGGAGATAGAAAAAATGGTCTTGGCGAGAAATGGAAATTTAGCAACATATTTCTGGCTACATATTCACTGTTTCATATACGCAAACAATTCTTTCCATATTTATACAAATTATTTAATATGAAGAAGCCATTTATCTATTTTTATATACAAACAGAAGTAAATTGCATATAACAATAATAATAATATATAGATAAATAAATTTATATATATTTATATATATATGTGTGTGTGTGTGTGTGTGTGTGTGTGTGTGTGTGCGTGTGTTAGATTTTAGCTGTATGAATTAAAAATTCATGAGAAACTGGCAGCTGGTTAAAGATGGTGAAAGACTGCAGTCAATAGCTCAAGAATCATGGCGAGGAGTATAGGCAATGAATGTACCCATTGAGAATTACTCCATAAAGACTAAGCCAGTTATCCAAATAAAGCGTTTATTCGGGCACAGGAGAGATGACGAAACAATTCCCACAGGACGAAAATGTTTTCTAAAGCCCTCAGGCTTGACTATAAATCATTATATGCTTCAGTTGATCTTAAATAGATGGTTTAAAAATTCTGAATCATAAGAACGCCTGATAACCGTTTGTTCAGCACTTAAAAACAAGACAAAATTATGCTCTCCGAAATCTTGCAATTGCTTTTTGTTAGATGCGCAGATAGCTATACAATCGACGTAATACGTACGTACACGAACCAATCAGTGAAAGGGCAAATTTAAGAATTGAACGGCTAAGCGAATTACGCTTGATGGAGAGGTTTTAACAAGAAAGAATCCCAGATTTAGTGGAGCATTGTTTTTGAAGTAAAAAAAAATCTAGCGCGAAGCCAGCCCATGGAATAATATAACAAAATGGCTTTTAAAAACATTCGAAATGAAAAACTAACTTCTCTCAGAATATTATAGATTAGATAGTTGATAAAAGTTAGGAATTGACTTAAAGTTTTAGATTAAGATTATTAATAAACGCCTTTTGAATTTTAAAAGGAAATTAAATCGGAATAAATATTATTAAGAAATAAGGGAATAAGGAATATGCCAGAATTTAGAATAATTTAAAGGAATATTGAGAAATAAAATTCTTATGTATCATATATATAAATTAATAACTATAAAAGTTCATTAGGTTTGTTTGTTTATATTATTTCCCAACAAATCTCGCTTCTGAAGACCGAATTGTGGCAAGGATATTTTATAAACGCCAAGTCCCTTATCGTGGAAGAAAAGTACAATTTTTGGCCCCGTGATAGGGTTAAAATGTTTTTCCTATTTTCTAAGATATTTTTGTTGTTTTAATGTAATTTAGGATGTGTGTTTACTGCCTTTCTGATTGATTTTTGTTTGAAGGTTGCTTAAATGTGTTATACAAGATCAGAAAGTAGGTTTATTTAGTAAATTTTAATGTATTTCACTTATATTAACTTATTTTTCCTCCGACACGAAACGCTCCACCGTAGGGGTTTTTTATACGTTAATATGTGCATAATAAACTGAAACACATGTACACATTGTGTAGATATTTACATATTCAGTAAACATTGCAAAATTTAAGAGCGGTTCACATCGAAAAAAATTAATTAATATCATTGAAATGTATTAAAATTTAGAAAATAAACATTTCTGATGTTGTAAAACACATTTAAACAAACTTTAAACAAAAATTAATCAAACAAGCAGTAATATGGATGCTAAAAGTTATATTAAAACAACCAACTCATCTTCCCATGCAACCACAATCGTAATGAGGATGTTCTACACTGATCCTATATATCCAGTAGTTTATCCTGTGAGAACAATCTACCAGATATCCAAAGGATATAGAGATTGAAATATGCAAGAAAAGACAGTGGATACTCTTATTGGATGCACATATACTTAATTTGTTTTCCTTCATTCTATAATTCTCTAAATACTGTCATAAAAAGTCATGAGCAGGATATCTATAGGTATGACATTTTGCCCTCCAAGGGATAACCTGAGACTATCTAGCGGTCAATTTTAACCATCCAGAGGATATGGGCTGTCCTAAATATGATATCCACTGGATATTTTTAATCAAACAAGCTGTAATATTGATGTTAAAATTATATTAAAACAACCAAATCATATCCCCATACAACCACAATCTTAATGAAGATGTGCTACACTCATCCTACATATCCAATAGTTGACATATCCTAGGAACACAATCCACCAGATATCCAAAGGATATGGAGATTGAATTATCCAAGAAAAGACTGTGGATACTCTTATTGGATGCGTATGTACTTAATTTGTCTTCCTTCATCCTATAATTATCTAAAAACTGTCATCATGCGCAGAATATCTATAGGTATGACATTTTGCCATCCAAGGGATTTTCTGAGACTATCTAGTGGACAATTTTAACCATCCAGCGAATATGGGCTGTCCTAAATATGATATCCACTGAATATTTTTTATATGTCAGTCTATCAGCATGTTGTTTGGGTTACACGGTGGTTATTTCAACGCGAATTTCTTCCAAAATTGTTTGAAAAAAATGCAGTATATATGCGGCATTCATATTAACTATCATGTGTGTAAAAAATCAGTTACGAAATATCGACACGAAAGCAGTAAAATATTAAAAGAAATAGGATTTTATTCGCTAAATGTAACCCTGTTGTTGGAGAAATAGAAGCCAAAACTGCCGAACAAGATTTTGGTTAGAATCCCAGTTAAAAGACATACCGCAGCTATAGCACTTGTTTCTGATAGATGTTTAATTATTTTGAAACAAATAGTGGGCTAACAAAACCTTTTTATTTGTTTTCAAAGTGGGTATTTTGCGGCTAATTTAATATGAGTTTGATACGATTTCAACCGTGTTTTCCTTTTCAGTTTAGTCACTGTTTATAAGTTAAGGATTCTTGCAAGTTTCAAAATTCAAACAATTGCCATTTAGAAAAAAAAAAAAAATATTTTTTTATATCTGAAACTCGTAAATTTGTGTTTGAGAATAGGTTTATTAGTATAGTAGAAATTTTCAAGATTTAATTAATTAAACTTAGTTTAGATAACTTATAAAGAATTTAAATCCTTCTATATTAAAAAAAAGTAACCTGGAACTGAGCCAAAAACGATTTAGAAATGGACCAATCAAATTCTGCGTAGATATTCCGGGTTATTCTCATCGCTTTTTTAGTAGGGACTTTTTTGACGAGCGATTACTTTTTTCTAGCCATCCTACGGATTCGAAAATCATACCACCAGACGCAAAATATAACAAGCTTTCAGAAATTAAAAAAATTATCACGGTCGGACAATAAAAACTCTAAAAAATTTTAAAAATCGAGTAAAAAATTTTTTATTGAAAAAGTCATTTTTCTATATTGCTGCCAATTTCTAAATAAGCGCAAAGGATTACGTTTTATCTCAAATAAAAAAATGTATTTGTTCGAGACTATTAAAAACAATAATGAAAGTTTAAAATAATAATTAAATGATCACGAGTTGAAAGCAGGAAATAACGAAAATTACGTCATAAAAATTGTGTTTACACATGAATATTAAAAATAAAAAAGATGAATTAAATGAAAAAGCATTATAACCAGTTAAATGAAAAAGCATATAACCTGATTACAGAAGATAGTCGCCGTTCGTGATATCATCATCATCATCTTTTTAAAACAGGATACATTACCAGGTTTTAAGAGGCTGTGAAATAAGAACGGGGGTTGGTGAGCGTATCGAGCAGGGGGCAGAGTCCCCTAAGTTTAAAAAGCAAAACTTTACTCTTTTGGAAAGTACAAACTAAATTGTGAAGCATATCTCATCATTTTATACCTGAGGAAAAGAAATACAGAAGTTAGGTAACCGCAGACATAATTTAAAAGAAATTGAAACTTTTGTATTAGAAAAATTTCAGAATTCAAGACAATTGTGTGCCATTATGCATGATTCAAATTTAAAGGGATGAGCATGACTGAATGTTTCTGAAATAGAAAGGGCATTTCATTCTCCAAAAAATGTGATTAGCTTATTTTAAATGAAACTTTTGAATCGTAATTATTAAAAGAAGAAAAAATTCGAGACTACATATGCATAAACATAATGTCATTTTCAATTCTTTTGAAACAATCTCAAATGAAGTGCAGATTTTCCTAAAATATTCACAGTTTAACGGTGGTAATATTTTGAACACTTATTAATTAGGTTTTAAATAAAAAATCCTTTCGGACAAACCCTGTAGTTTTTTTTCAGAATTGGAAGAAATTGAAAAAGTAGCGCATTCTTAAGATGCTACAGCACATTTTTCTTAGTGTTGGGGGTGGTGTGCAGTAAAAGATATTTGGCACAGTAAGTGAAAAATATATGTACGATAGATACAACTTCAGTGTTAATTAATGTAAGAAAAAAGGAAAAACACCCCCTTAATTCGTGTAGTTCTGCCTCATATGAATGAAAATTATTTTGTTCAGCTGTAAAGAAAATAATAATAAAAAATCTTAAATAAATAACTTTATATACATAGTAACCAATTTCTATAATTTTTGTCAACAGTATTTTCGAAAAGCTTTCTTCGCCTAATTTAATTCCATATTTTCTGAGATTAGTTAAAACGAAGAAAACTATTTTGGAAATACCGATGACAAACAATAGTAGCATATTAGCAAATACCTTACGCATTATATGGTTTCCAAAATATGACTGCCGACTTTTAAAATAATTTAAAAATATTTATAAAGATGTATAACTCACATATATTTAAGAAAGATTGTAAATTTCGTATTTACTTTAATTTTAAAACTAATTCAAATTTTAAACAATATATTTTGATGTTTTAACTGGTGTGGTAAACCGAATCAATGCCTGTCAATTTTTATTCTTTATTCATTTTAGCCATTGAAACACTGGGAAAATAGGTTCGATTCGTGAAGTTTTGATATCAGCTTCCCCATTCTTACAGACTGAGCCAGATAAGCCCCATCTATTAGCTAAAATTTGAACTATTTTTAAAAGTACTGCACAAATAGCGAGCTCTCTTTTAAAAATGTCAATTATTTCATCTTTACATATTATATTTAAAAAATTATTGAATTTTAAAGTTCGTGTTTTCTTTTTGTGACATTTTGTAAATATACTTTAAAATTACTTCTGTATTAATTATATCACTGTTGTTTAACGATATTAATTATACATTTTCATATAAATAGCCATAAAATTCCTTTATGTGGAATGGTTTATCTTGTCATTATTATTATTATTTTTTTAACGTAACATATATGTTACTAAGCTATAGTGTACAATGATTTAGAAGTTAACAAAACATGCAGAAAACAAAACAGAAGCAACAACTTTATTTTAACAATTTTAATTATTTTGTTACGTTATTATCTAAGATGTATCTATACTATGTTAGTTTCAAAATATTTCATTATCTGTTACGACTATATAAACTAATATACTTAATCCTGTTCAAATTTTTATTTCTAAGAAATGAACTATGGATAATTAATGTATAAAAAACAAAGAGCATTAAGTAACTTTTTCTGTAATAACAAAAAAAAGGGGGGGTGGTCAGAGCATACTTAACAACATAGAAAATGAGAAATTCTAATGAGAAAATCCAATAGAATGCATTATTTTCTTGATTTTAATCAGAAACTATCTGGATCAAATTTCTGATAAAAGTAATGAAAGTTATTTTCCACTAAATAATGAAAATGATAAAATGAAACTGATAATGAAAGGTGTTGAAATATGCAATATACTCGATAATTTTTCCTTCAAGCATTAGAAACACAAACTTTATCATTATTCATGTAGTATTTTATGTTAGGGAAAAGCAGGGTAATAAGAAACAAATGGAGAAAAAAAAACAATTTTTTCTGTAATGAGAAAAGAATCTTTCGAAAAATACATTGCATTTCACAACTTTGATTGAACTTTGGAAAGTTTTTTCAAAATTTTAAAGTCAATTTTTGCTGTTTATTATTTTTTTCTGTATTACCAAAATCGCCTGCCACTTATGCCTCTTATATATAGATGGCGGCGCTACTGTAGTTTATATATTATAACATTTAGATTTAAAACAAGGTTGCGCCGCCAGGCACCTCAGGAGCGCCCGACGCGTCTACGACCACCAAACCCAAGTTCAGTAAGGTAAAACTAGGCTTACATTTAGATATAGATAATGAACTTAGACCTCGGACACTTGGGAATGGTTGGCAGGTAATACTAAGACTCCTATAAGGAAGTATAGGAGTTCTAGGTAATACTGAGTCTAAGGTCAACCAAATATGTGACGTCACTGTCGAAAACGTGGCCTCATAAAAACATTTCGCTAAATATTACATTGTACATTACGTTACAACAGTCCCGCAGTGGCGCGGACGAATAAGCTCGGTTCCCGTAAGATCACCGAAAGTGAAGCAGCATCGACCGTAGTCAGTGTTGGGAGGGTGACAACCTCTCTCGGCTATGGCTGCTGTGAAAACGTGTACGTTAATTGAAGTTGGTGCACGTAAATTCTGTTCGTGGCTCCAATGTCCTTCAAGTTTAGAATAAGCGTTACCTCTGGGGGTGCCGGTCTCTCATCTGGAATTGGTTCAAAATTAAGAGACCGGGGCTTGTGAGTGCTTAAGCCATTTGGTAGGCCTCCTCATCCAGCTGACTCTTGCTACGTTACAACATCATCATACTCAGTGTATTATAATAAGAGAGTGGTCTTCTTACATTCATATAAAGGATTTATAACATAAATAATTTTTTTTTTTAAGTCGATCGATTTTTATGTGATTTAAATGAATTCAAATGCCTTACTGTCTTTGGGTGGTAATTTCTGCAATTGAGTTTTCCCACGTGTTATGCGTTTTCTAAATTGTTTATTAAGGCTGTTCTCAAATCCAAAGAGGTTACTTTCAGTCGCATTGTTTTAATTCAATTTTGGTCGGAAACGCGTGGAATTGGCAGGTGTTCTTATTCACAAACTATGTCATCGAAATACGTTTTCCTTTTTTGGTAAACGCAAAAGATCTTTCAGAAAATATTGTCAGAGTTGGAGTTTTGGACCAAATTTATGGACGTGACAGCGAGAGAAGGTAGAAAAAAGGTCATCACGTTACCCGAATCGCTTATAACTCGGTAAGTAATTTATTTATCAAAAAATGAAAAATTCATTTCGATTCCAAATCGCTTCAATAATCAAATCTTATGCCTCTGTTTTTTTTTCTTGTTTTTGTTATGTCTATTTTTTTTTTTTTTAAATGAGTCAGAAGTTGTATCAGAAAGTTTTTCTTTGTTGAGCAGATTATTTAAGAACCACCTTAAATTATCTTCTTTCACGTATTTAAAGATAAAATTTCTTTATACGGAAATGTTTGAAAGTGTTTCATAATCTGTGCATGTCACACGATTTTTCTTTCTTGCTTAAAAAATTATTTTCACTTTTATTTTCTGATTTTTTTCTATTTTTGATAAGTTAAATAAATAAAAAAGTATAACTAAAATGAAGCTAAAAAGCAAAGGTGGAAAAAATACTTTATACATTACTTAAAATTGTTTTAAAAATAGCATACAGCATTACAATATACTGTTTTCTTCATTTACAAATAAAATTTTGAAAAATATGGTGTCTGAATGTTAAATTTGGGATCATTTCACATCTTAATACACGCCATTTCACTTTTCAATTTGACGTACAAAATCATTCTGTTCGCGCAATAAATTTCCGAAAAACGTACGATAAATCAGCCTAACTTTGAAAATATTTCTCTGGTAATATATCAGGCACTTTTATTTTCCGTGGCATGTTTTCATTCCGAAACATTAAGTTTTGTTATGATGTAAACAAGGTATTTCTTAGGATGCAACGTTTCTGGTCATATGTAGACTTTCCGCCCAAAAACAACAAAGAGAAATTGCAAGGAAGGGAAATTATCGCTTAAATACGTTTCTGATATTAAACTTTAAAAAAAAAAAAAAAACGAGTTTTATTAGAATTTTTTTCTCTTTCCAGATTTTATTTTGACTCTAGAAATCATATTTTTCAAAACAGCAACAGCAACAACAAAATAAATAACTTTTTTTTTGTCAATTTTATTATTACTTACACATTATAGGTAGGGTAAGTCTTGTAATCGTTTTGAAAATCGAAAAAAAAAAAATGATGGATTTACACGTTTCAGACACTAGAGATTCCGAAAAACATATTTTTAGAAAAAAAAAATGCCGTCCGTCTGTCTGTGTGTCTGTAAACGCTATACTTCCCGAACAAATTGAGATAGAGACTTGAAATTTGGTATGTACATAGTATGTAATAATGGGAAGAAGCTTATTGAATTTCAGTAACCTCGATTATCCGGAACTATTTTTTTTTTAGTCTCTTGAAATATTTGTTTTGATAAAAGGTATATAAAATTTTTCGAAATTGTTTTTTTTAAGGAGTGAATATAAAAATTAATAAAAAAACATAAATTTTGCATTAATGATGAAGTCGATCGGATAATTAGTTGCCGAGATATTTGTAATCACATTTTCCACACTCTTCGATTTTTCGTGACCCTGTATTTCATTCAAATTTCAATTCAAAGATATATTTTAATTAGTAAAGAGACGCTTAATCCGACGCAGTTAACTGTTAGTTAATAGGATTATTATTTTTATAGTTATAAGGATGTTTCTCTTACTCAATTCAGCAATAGAGCATTTAAAGCTTATGACGTCATCAAGCCACGATTTTATTGGAATTGCAATGCATTTTATGAATAGTTTACACATGTTTTATTTTCATATTTTATATTATGCATATCCCGGATGGGTAAGTATTACGGTGGCCCCCAACGACTAGTTTTTTTACGTTATTATCTGCGTATTATTTATACTAATTACTACATCTGTTTTCAAAGATTTAATACTCTGTTATCATTTTAACTTGATAAAATTAACTACATTGGATATTTTCTTTTTCAAGTATTAGGTACCACAAGCAGCACCTTTTCTTTGAAAAAAAAAATACCCTTTCAAACGATTAGTACAGAATGGGTGAAGGACAAAAAAACGCCTTTTAAACATATTTCATAACAAAAGGTTATTATAATTTGAAAACAATAGTTAAAGGTTGATTGAAAAATTATATGTATTGGAATTAAATGAAATTGAAAGAAAGAATTATTATTATTATTATTACTATTATTATTATTTTACATTATTTTATTTAATTCAACCTAGTATGTAAATATGGAATCTGATGGAAAGATGATAATCGATTTTTAACCCGCTTCCTGATATGCTCGAATTATAAAAATTACGTTCACAGGTGGTGTTTCCGATGACAATACACTATTTTAACACTTTTAGAACTTAATTATAAATTAATACATTAATTTTAAGGCATTTTTCTGTTTGCCGCCACAGGTGATACATCGCCAAATATTCTCTGTAACTCGTACAATTAATTGTATACGAGTTCAAACAACAATGGGTTTGATTATGCGCCAATACACACTCGCCAAAATAGGACAAATGCTGGTGAAACTGCAAGAATGAAACAGTTTAAAGCAGCCGTACTCAACCTTTTTTTCTCGGGGGCCGCAAACATATATTTGCGACAGTAGGCGGGCCACAACACACTTGTAATTAATGTAAAAAATATAGATTTCTATTGCAAATGCCGTGAAGATTGTTCTTTTAAAATAGTAGTAGAAAACTTTTTGCGGCCAATTTTTTCTGCAACCAATATTTAACCATAATAAACCTTATTAGCTATATGATAGGTATAAAACCTAACAATATAACAATGCAGCAATTCCAAATTCTCAAAAAAAAAAAAAAAAAAAAAAAAAACTATCAAGGGATAATAAATCCCTAATCATTTTTTTCTTAGTGCAAAAACGTTTTCTTTTAATGAAATATACAGTGTAGAAATATACAGTGCAAATTAAATTAATTTAGAAAAATGTTTGCTTAGTGTTCAGGTTTAAGAAATGTATACACTACTATAGCACAAGTAAAACTACATGTAAAAAGAACTTTGACTAAGGAAACGTCATTTAAGCTATTTTAAGGTAATTTTAAATTAGTAAGTTATAAATAACAGGAAATTGTCTTCCCATGAAAATATATAAACAAGCAGTGAAGATATTAAAAACTTTTTATACGCACATCTCAATTGATTTTATAAATAGAGATTAATGATTATGTCTGTCGGGCCGCACATAAAAGGTCGCCGGGCCACATGCAGCCCGCGCGCCGCAGGTTGAGTATGGCTGGTTTAAAGGCTAAAAAGTAGAAAATAAAATATAAGAAAAAGAAAATAATTAGTGTATTATTTAAAATAAAATACGCTTTAACCAATTAATGGTTTATTACTAATTAATTTAACGATTATACGTTGATAAATTGATTTCGAAATCCTAAAAAGATAGTTTAAATAATGTTTCATTTTTCTTTTCGGTTGCCATATCTTAAAAAGAAACAGAGCAAATATTATATATATTTTTAATAAATTCACTTTTTCGCGTTTTATACTAAGCGTAAAAAAAAGAAAAACCCAGTGACATTGAATTCGGTACCTACACCAAATTAATGCATTTTAACCAGAGAGTTCTACTCGTATACCTCTATGATTGTAAGGAAAAAATTAGTGGGAAAATAAAATAAATAAATAAATAAAAGGCGTCAATTTCAAAATAAACACTAAATGCTAAACTTTTTATTATTTTTTTTAATGTTTTTTTTTTTTTTTTTTTTTTTTTTACTTTTATACTTTTTTTTATGCAATTAAGTCATAACACCGAATCATTGCACATTTTGACGTACAATGCATATATTTAATTAGTCGATTTCAATTTATATATATGTGTTACAATAATTCTGGGTTATTTTTATAATAGTAGGAGAAATTACTTTACAAAAACTAAAAATTTTAAACTTCAGCGAAGTATGAAATTCAAGTCTCACTTTGCAAGTTATATAACCTTAATTAGAAAAGAGAATACTCTAACACGCATATACAGCTGAAATTTAACCAAGCTCTTGAAATTCAAAACCTCTTTCTTTTTTGGATTCATATTAGCATTAGTTTTATGCCTCAAATGAATTCAGGTTCATTTTCGGATTGATTTAATTGCATTCTCCATCACTTAACCGTCGACTGTTTTCCCTTGTTCAGCACATGTGTTCACATGACTGACAAATTAACATCCATGGATAACAGAGTAATCAATCATGGGCAATTGCTCACCACTGTTCCTGCTTAACCATACATGACAGCAAGTATAATGCATATTTCATTGCACCGCCACTCTTATCATGATGAATACGGAATTAATTTTCAAAATTTCGAATTCATCGCTATTTTGAAAATGGTGTCCGTCATAGCGTAAAATACTAATTCGTTTTGTACTTCTGTCCTCATCTCACAACAAATGTGAAATAAAATTGGGGAAAGAATTAAAAATAGAGACATAAATTAAACTTATAATTAAATGTTTAATAATTTTTGGTAATTTTTTTTTATTTCAATTGAATGTAGAAAATAAGTCAATTAAAAAAAATGATGAAGTGTAAGTGTTATTGATTTAAGTTTCTTGTAAAGAATAAAATCATGATGTTTTCTAGATTTAATTATACACCAGGGTATTTTATTTTGTCTAATATACGGTTTTTGTTGTTTGTTCTATTTTTCCACAAAATTTTGAATATTTTTGTAAAATTAGAAAAGGGGCAAGTTTTTTCCATGAAAACTACATTCTCTGAGAAGGTAGGAATGATGAAAAGTTTACTGAGGAGGATAAAATCTTAATATATTCTTTTATTATGAAATATTTTTTTCTCATTTCATGAAACAAAAATTGTAATCGCAGAAAGAACTTTTGTTGAAATTTGTTAAATTTGGGGAGCTTTTGATTTAATGTAATCACTAGCACGAAATGTGACACAAACAACATACACGCATGTGACACAAACAGAGACGCAAATTTTAGTGTGCCGCATGATTTGTGTAACATTCATGTTACTACAAAAACCTTAAGAGAATATCTTTACGCCACGTTAATGATATTTTAACTATGTTTTCCAGCACACTTTAAATTAATCAGTTGCATAAATATGAATTCCAGTAAATAAGCAAACTTTAGTTCTCTGGCCATTTATTAAATCATTTTGTTTTAATATGGGTTTAATCTTTTATAGCCAAATTTCAAATCCATGCATATTTTAAATTAGTTCTTTGCTTCTTTTGCCTTCTAATGCTTTAGTTTCAAGATATCAGTTATTAATCACCGGATTTTATTTTATTTTGTTTTGTTTCGATTTGGTTCTGTGACCTTTCCAACTAGGAAAATTAGCAATTTCTGTCAATTATTATCTCTGTACGGGATTTAAAAATGTTTTATTGTGTTTTTATACCTACAAGCTCTTTTTCCTGGTTGACTCATTGATTCATCCCCGCACAGATGTAACTATTGAAGCAAGAAACTTGAAATTTTGAACAAATATTCCTAATACTTGATAGAGACCGACTAAAAAGTTATTTATCAAATTTCAGCTCTTAAGGAAATAAAAGAGTGTGTTAAACATTCTGGGTCATTTCGTCATACATCAATAGAGGTTTTAGGCAGAAGTGTGGAGTGTGAAGTGCAGTATACCAAATCTGCGAAAAAAATGGTTAAACACACATTTCACCAGATTTCAAGATTCATCCCATAAGGGGTGAAAGGGGTTTTGAAGACTCCGGATCCTCAAAAATAAGTGTTTCTTCCGTAATCGGGTCTACGCGATAATTTGTGAGTTTTAGCAAGCATGATTTTACTCAAAGTTCATCTTATTGTTTGTTGTATCCATTGTTGTCACTCTCACAATCTTTAAAGCATCGCTCGTGTTTGACGCCAACCATAGCCATGGACCAGATTGCGGAAAATTTGACAATTAATTAAGCGATAACTTTTGGCTATTTATTTTCTCATAATCTGTATATGTATAGCAGGTCTGTTTGCTTGTGAATACATAAATGATAAGTAGAGTACTAAGAAATTATGAAATTATCCGTCTTTTGATTTTTAGACGCTGTGAAAAAGAGCAAAACAAAATTTAATAATTTCTGTATGTTTCCCCTTCTGCTTCTATGACCAAAACGTAAATTCTATGACTAAAACAATTAGGCCAACTTTTAATTTTTCAAGTGAATATGAATAAATTTTTATTTTTAATTTATATTTTAAATTGAAAAGTGTCAAAATTAGGAGATTTGGCCTGTAAAAGCTTATACTAAAGTAACTTTAAATACTAAGCATTTAGTATTATTTTATCGCCCTCGTCCACTTGCCGGATAACTATCGGCAAGGCGTGAGATAATTCTAAGCTTTTGCCTTTATTAATATAAATTAACTTTTAAATTTTTTCGGAATACTGTGTAAACTAAATCATTTCCTTGCAGTTTTGCTACTTCACTTCGCCAAGGAGGTGTGTTCACGCCAAAGGCATCTTCACGGTGAAATATGCACAAATATGAGAAATTGCTCCCATATATCCAAAAGCCTTTGGAGAACTTTAGAGTTGCCTCAGGACTCTTGTTATTTTCACTCCTGCAAGACATGTATTGTCATTAAACGAACATTTGTTTTGTCGGGAAATGAACTCTTTCATCCTTCTCATTTTCTGGTACGTGCAGACCCCATTCGAAACGACAGTGCATCTACTACATATGAGTGTTTAACGAACATCATGCAACAATGTGCGTGTACTTCAACTAACTGTAATGGTGATTCTCATTTTTGCGGACATAATACATGTTTTCCTAATAGCACATGCTTTTGTTTTTCTACATTTAAACGAGTGGACCTAATCGCCGTGATGCCGGACTCAACGATTACCAATCCAAAATTAATTAATTTGGATGTGTGCTTCTACGACTCCAAGATTAATACTGTTCACAGTGTACGCAGAAAACTCTTAGAAGGCGAAACGGCGTCTTTTACACAGAACAATTTGACTTTTTCCTTTCGGGACCCGTTGCTACATTTTCCAGACTCAGGACGCGTCATTCTTAGGAGTTCTGATTTCGAACACGTGTTAACCATACCGTCTGACAATATAATTCATATCCCATTCGAACTATTAGCTTATAAAACTGATTTAGAAATCACTTACCTCCACAAAAGTGGAAAAGTTGTATTTGGTACGGTACATGTCAATGGAAAATCGTTGTGCCAAATCAGACACTGTTTCCTATGTAAGGAAATCTTATCACATTTTCAATGTTATCCTGCCATATTTCGCTATTCTCTTTATTTTATAATTTCAGTGTCATTTATTTTATTACTTTTGTGTGTTAAAATGAATTTTAAAAGTATGCAATTTTTATTTTTCTCTGTACTTATGTGTTTATATGCAGTCCTTCGTGTCTTTAAATTCATCGCTCGGTGTTCATTGTTATTAGGTGCTTTTATTGGACACTCAATACGGGACATTTTACGTTCCTGCTATGTAAAACTGGAACAAAATGAGTACCGGAGAGGTAACATTCCCGTTCTGCCGGTGGTGATACTAGCATGTATTTGTCTTTTCTCCCCCACTACGGCAGACTGCAACATGAACACAATCATACAGTCTGACCTCAAGTCATGTACGACAATGAATGACGGTTCCCGTAACTGTAAAATCTTCACGACCGCAGAGATTTCGCTACCGTCATTGTTAGCGGAAAACTGTTTGTGGTTTTCTGACGCGAATGAAAACCATCTCTTCTCTTTAAAAATAAAACTAGAAGAAGTGCGATTTTTTCGAAGACAGATTACGATGTATTACGGCGCCTGACAATATAGAACGCCTGAGAGCTACACAGGAAACAGCGTTACCACTCCAAAGACACATACATTTCTTTAGAATCAACAATGAGAAACTCCAGTCTACACAGCTTTTATCATCAGCAGTACGAGTTCAGCTGCATTTTTCTAATTTTAAAATAGCAGTGCAAACTACTACTATTTGCCCGCAATTAAGCGAAGCTAATCTGATAATTAGTGGCTGTTATAATTGTAAGATTTTGGCTCGTTTAACTTTCACCGCGCATTCATCATGTCAAGTTGGAATGGTCACCGTACAACTACAGCATATATTAATACATACTAAGGCCATATTTCTTCAATTAGAAGACTCACAACATGTTGTAAAATTTCAGGCGGAAAAGAAGTGTGATACGGACAAATTATGCCTTAAATCAAATACTATCTCACAATGTCGCACCTTTAAATATTGCTTAGACGAACCGTCAGTAGAATTATTAAAACTAGACACAAATTACACAGCTTCAATTAGTGCTACTACAACAACCCAAGTATGGGATTGGCTGCAAATTCCAAATTTGGGCAGCACATTTTTCTTTTTAAAATTGGTAGGCGCTGCATTATTCATTATTTGTATTATAATTACAACACTCGCGACTGTCATTACTTGTTGTTGCAAATCACGTTAAAAGTTATTGTTAGCTAGTCACAAGACATATAAAAAAAAAAAAAAAAAAAAAAAAAAAAAAAAAAAATTCTCTTTTAGTAATTCAATTTTACATAACTTTATGCTGTCTGGTATTTTATTGCGTTGGTATATCCTATGTCTTATGGCTAGTAGTTTTATCATGTTTGTATTGTATTTAGTGTTTATTGTGCATTTTTCCTAGTTTTATGTTATATTTATGTTGTTGGGATGCCTAGTTATTTCAGAATAGGGAGTTAAGGATTTTTTCTTTTTTTTTCTTGTTTTTTTTTCTTTTATTTAGCCTTTTCTAATATTGCCGGATAACTATCGGCAAGGCGTGAGATAATTGTAAGCTTAGAATATTCTTTCTCAAGATGAGTTTCGGTTAAGAGCCAGGTAGGTTATATTAGAAGAATAGAAATAGAGCATGGGGATGCTCGTGAATAACATGGAATTTTAGGTTGGGCTAAGAAGATAAAAGACTGGCTCAGCTGCTGATTTTAAGTGGCGAGTGCACGTGTGAACGATAATGGGGAACCCAGGTGTAAAGTTAGTTACGTCAAGAAGAGAGGTTACAATTGTATAGATAGAAGTAAGTTTAATAAAAGAAAGTCGGGAATAGTAAATGTCATACTTGACAGCGTTAGATAAAATTATGAGTGCAAGAACGCCCCCCCAGACCACCTAAGAGTAAAAAAACGTGAGAATTTTCGGCGGGAAAAGGGTGAGATGACCCCGTAGTAGGTGGGATTTATTAAATGAAGAGATATCCAATAATTTTGTTTGGAGGCAGGTTTTCAGACAATGAGAAGTTTCTAGCCATTTGAGTGAATGGAAAGGGATGATAAGAAAATGAGAAGGTGGCCAGGATTGGGATAGAAAAAACGGGGAGAATATTCTGGGGGAGGAGACAGAGAAATAAGATAGGGGAGCAGAAAGAGGAGAGAGGATACGGAGGCAAGGAGTTGACGAGATAAGAAGGTTGGTGATGATGAGAGAAAGGTGATGGGTTTTTGAAGTGTTGGAGAGGATAGAATAGCCGATTGAAAATTAGTCGAATTGTGAGTGATAGTGCCGGCTGAACTGTTTGAAAGGACCGATTTTAGGATGATCAGCGTACTGTTCCAGTTGACCGCAGGTATGATTTATTTACTAAGTATTCCGAATTGTTCTCATTCAAAAATTTAATGTAGATTTTAACGTAAGCTTGTATAGGGCTTCGTAGGCATCCTAACTAATGTGTTTAGATTAAGTGTATTTATTTGTTTATTTAGAATCAAGTCTAGTTCAGCTTATATTCAAATTATGAGTATAATCTTTAATTGTATTGTAACCTATTTGTGAAAGTTCTAATAAACTGTTTAGTTCTAATTTAATGTTTAATTATTTACCAATACAGAGAAGGCGGGCGGTGATGGTCTGCGTACGATTCTGGGTAACTACCACTATTTACTCACGATGCCACGCAACTTCCATTGTAGTTTTTTAATACTATTCAAATATTTAATTAATAAGAGAAGTAATCAATTAATCAATGGAAGTAATCTAATTAAAATTCAATCGAATCAATTAAAGCAAAGTAAGGATAACTTACGTCTAGACTTACCGTCGTACCGTCGAGCCGTCCCAGCAACTTTAAATAAAATATGTAGATAAATATATTGAAATAAATTTCTCGTTACTTTCTTGAAGTCACAAAAAACAGTAATTTCAAGCACTTGCACCATTCTTGGACTAAATTTAATATAATTTCATAAAAAAGAGAAGTGCAACAGACGTGTTTCTAATACACCTGCTTCACTTTGTAAAATTCTTTGAAATATATATATATATATATATATTATAAAAAAGATAAAGACATTTCGAAAGAGTTTTTATTTTAGAAAAGATCGTATCAAAAAGATAGATACATCACCTTAAAGTAATGTAAAATTTCTCAAATCAAATAAAACATTCCCGGCAACATTAATTCGAACATCTGCAAAAGCGTAAAATAAAGTTCCACCATCTCCCAGAACCAAATCGAATGATTCTTCTTCTTCCGACTTTTTTTTCTCTTCATTTTTTCTTTTTTTAAAAAGAAGTGACTTGAAACATGCCTGGAATGAAGTTGGAAACTTCATTTCGATTCCGAGCTCCCTCCCCCCCCCCCCTTTAACTGACTTCCCCATAAAACGATTCCGATCGTTTTTTATTGAAGTATTTTGTGAGTGAGTGGCATCGCGTTGCGTTCTCTCGTAAACAAGGCGGGCGCTGACGTCATGCAGATATAAAGATCGAAAGAAATGAGAGACAAAAAGAAAATAAATAAACAAGTAAATAAAATATAGGGGGAGCATCTGGCAAAAGTCAACAGTAAACGAGTCATTCTTGACATCGCCACTTATGTCGCCTCGTTTTCATATTTTCTCCGCTTATTTCTTCCTTGCATTGCCAAAATGGGGAAGAAATAAAAAGCGAGTTTAAATGATAATTAGGTGTGTTAATACGAAACAAACAAAAAAAAAAAAAAATGAATTGTAAGACTGGGTAATTTCAAAAGCAGTCGAGAAAGTGTCATTTTAAGAAAAACTAACGCTTATTATAGATTTATATGACAAATCAATAATAAAATGCATTTTACTGTAGCTAAGAGTACCACTAATAACACGAGTCTACAAACTTTCAGCAATAATTGAAGCAATAATTGAATTTTACGTTTTTGTCGACGTTCAGTCTGAAAATGACATCAGGTTTTGTCCATCTCGTATGACATTTTTGTTATGTAACCTTGAGAAATTGCTGCAAAAGTCTAAAATTTGCAAAGTGACCATGTTTTCTGGTATATCAAATTAACTAAACTTGCGTAACTGTTTGTTTTAAATATCTTTATATATTTATTTTTTATTTAAAATTAAACAACCGCAATGTTATTTCTATGGGGAATATGCAAGTTTTTGTTCGACGCGACGTTTTGGAGTGTTTTAATTCACAGAACCGGCAATTTTTTTTTTATTGTATTGTCATGTAAGTTCTACGAGCAGGGAAGACCGAGCTATGCTCGGTCAAAATTAAATTTGAGTTCAAATATCATGACCCATGACCAAAATGACTCACTAATTGAATTTTCTCGAACATGTGACTTAGCCCAACAGTCTTCTCGTGCCCGAAAACCATGGGATGCAAAACTTAGTGTAAATAGTTTGAGCCGTTTTTAAGATAAAATAGCTTGACCCATAATGACCCACTAATCGAAATTTCTCGAACATGTGACCTAACCTAATAGTCTTCTTGTTCCGTAAACCTGTAGGGTGCTAAATTTATTTCAAATCCTTTGAACCGTTTTTTAGATAAAATAGCTTGACCCATAATGACCCCTGACCAAAATGACCCACTAATTGAATTTTCTCGAATATGTGACCTAGCCCAGCAGTCTTCTCGTGCTCGAAAACCATAGGATGCAAAATTTAGTGTAAATTGAGCCGCTTTTTAGATCTTGACCCAAAATGACCCACTAATTGAATTTTCTGGAATATGTGACCTAGCCCAACAGTCTTCTCGTGCTCGAAAACCATAGGATGCAAAATTTAGTGTAAATTGAGCCGCTTTTTAGATCTTGACCCAAAATGACCCACTAATTGAATTTTCTGGAACATGTGACCTAGCCCAACAGTCTTCTCGTGCTCGACCATTGGATGCAAAATTTAGTGTAAATTGAGCCGCTTTTTAGATCTTGACCCACAATGACCCAGAAATGACCCACTAATTGAATTTTCTCGAACATGTGACCTAGCCCAAGAGTCTTCTCGTACCCGAAAACCATTGGATGCAAAATTTAGTGTAAATTGAGCTGCTTTTTAGATCTTGACCCACAATGACCCAGAAATGACCCACTAATCAAATTTTCTCGGACATGTGACCTAGCCCAATGATTTTATCGTGCTCGAAACTCGTAGGACACAAAATTTAATCAAAATCGTTAGAGCCGTTTTTTAGATAAAATTAATTTGTCCCGCGTCGACCCAAAAATGACCCACTAATCGAAAGTTCTCGAACATGTGACCCAGCCCAATAGTCTTCTCGTGCCCGAAAATAGTCGGATACAAAATTTCGTCAAAATCGTTTGAAACGTTTTTTAGATACAATTAGCTAGACCATGACCCAAAATGACCCAAAATGACCCACTAATCGAATTTTCTCGAACATGTGACCTAGCCCAATGGTTTTCTGGTGCCCCAAAACGGTAGGATACGAAATTTCGTCAAAATCGTTAGAGCCGTTTTTGAGATAAAATTTGCATATATATATATATATATATATATATAACCACACACAAGATTTGCTCGTATTAGAATATATGATAAGTGTGCCAAATATCCGGCCAATAGCCTAATCATAAGTAGGTGAAATTTACTACGCTGCAAGACTCCAACTAATCAAACATACAAAGCGAAATAAAAAAAAATCCTATAATAAAAGAGCGTAAATATTCTTCAGTGTTCTTGCGACAAAATCTCCGTACTACAAGTTAGTGTTATCGTAATCTATATATATATATATATATATATATAATGCGCAATGGTTAATTTATTATTGACTAAAAAAAATAAAAAATAAATAAATAAATAAATAGAGAGAGAGAGAGAGAGAGATGGTTATTTATAATGCATCCATTCATTATTTGCAATTCCTTAATTGATTCAGCACACTTCTTTTCCATTTAACAGATTTAATTTCATCTACTTCATGAATTTTTAATTTAATTTATTAATATTTAATTAGCTTCTTTGATTGGTGTGGGACAATGTTATATCTAAATCACTTCATCAATCATCTTACTTTAATATACATAAATATATTTTGTCTTATTAAAATGATTCCTACACACCCTTTAATTATTAATTTGTTTTATGATATTATTCTGTACTGTCGTAGAATTAATTAATTAATTTAATTATCTTTTAATAACGTTTATACATAATTTTATAAATCATTTATTTAATTAGTGTATTCTCATATCCCTTAACTATCATTATATATTTTAATTTTCTTAATTTATTAACTTAATTTGAGTACATTATTTTAATTCTAAAATTTGTCCACCTTATAAGGTGGACATATATATATGAATAATTCTGTTTTTTCATATTTTAATCCTTGCTACTAGATGATAGCACTGTTCATCTATTTCTGATTTTATCACGTTATTTAAACCACTGTGACTGCTTTGTTTGAATATTTTGTGAGTTGTTCTTTTATAATTTAATAAATCTACTCAATTTGTATTTTTTTTTTTTTTTTTTTTTTTTACAACACGTACATCAGATTTGTCAAATCATGCATGTTTTTTATGGTTTATTATTATTATTATTATTATTATTATTATTATTATTATTATTATTATCAGGAAATGCTTCCTCGCCTGTCTCTTTTCATCTCTTATCTCTTATTTCATTCATTTTCTAAGTTTATAATTGTGCAATTGCTCAAATCTTGTATTGTTTTAGCATAAAACGTATGAAATCATACATTTTGAGTGGAATCTGTGGTAATTTGAGCCTGACGATTCTGCCACAGTTCCACAAATATTTCTTTAATTCACTATTTTCCATTTTTCATTTATCTTTTCTCGGTTAGACATTTTATTATTTCTTCTTTTTTTTATGGATGTTATTCAAACAGGTATGTGTTCATATTTAAATTTATGCTTTTTATTCCCCCATTTGTGTATGATGTCCCTGTGTTGTCTTATAACTTATATATACAGGGTGTTTCAAAAATGACCGGTATATTTGAAAAATCAATAAAAACTAAACGGGCAGCGATAGAAATACACCGTTTGTTGCAATATGCTTGGGACAACAGTAAATTTTCAGGCAGACAAACTTTCAAAATTAGTTACAATGTCCAACAACAGATGGCGCTGCAGGCGATTTGAAAGATATAGAAGAAAACGCAGTCTGTGAGTTCGCCATTCTGTAAGTCGTCTTTCTGCTGTAAGTGTGTGCTGTTCACAGATTGAAAGTTTGCTGTGAAAAAATGGTTTATTCCTTAGAACAGAGGATTTTTCTGGTGTTGGAATTCCACCGCCTAGAACACAGTGTTGTTGCAACAAGACGAAGTTTTCAACGGAAGTTTAATGTAACCAAAGGACCGAAAAGCGATACAATAAAGGATTTGTTTGAAAAATTTCAACGGACTGGGAGCGCCATATTATTGCTGCGCATGGTGGATATGTGGAAAATATCGTGGTTTAGATTTTTCCAGACTGCAGCGTCATCTGTTGTTGAAAATTGTAACTAATTTCGAAAGTTTGTCTGCCTGAAAATTTACTGTTGTCCCAAGCATATTGCAACAAACGGTGTAATTCTAAAGCTGCCCGTTTAGTTTTTATTGATTTTTCGAATATACCGGTCATTTTTTAAACACCCTGTATATATAAGTTATAAGACAACACAGGAACATCATACACAAATGGGGGAGTAAAAATCATGTCGCAGTTAAGCAGGTCGTGGATTGTGTCCTCCAGTAGAATGACCATGTGAAACCTGAACATCGACACCGCCATGCAAAAGCTTAACCACTTTCATTGTGACATTTTCCTACAAATTAGGTGTGCCATCCGGTTTGACGGCTTAATTTTTTGTTCTTGAATTACATATTACATTTCACATTCATTAGCGCCATCTGTAGGTGATTATTGCAATTATTTTTTTTATTCTTCCATCCTTCTTCCCCCTTCTCGAATAGTAAGTATACCGATTTTGGTTTCATTCGGATCATTCCTTCGAGCTACAGACAGCTCCAAATAGAGATACTTATATTATAACCACCCTGTATGTATTTATTATTTTTCTCTCTCTCCCATTTCCTGTTATCGTGAAAGATCTTGAGAAATAAACTAAAAATCTTTCGAAGTCGAAACAAATAATGATAGTGAAATTCACTTTTCCGCGAAATCCAAAGCAAAAGCAATATAAATGATTATTTCTATCTTTTATGATAGCGCGTTTTTCAGTATCAACAAAGCCTCCTTATATCCGAGAAAGAGATGGGATATTCCAACTTTGTAAGGCACGGTTTATGACTCGCGGAAGACAGAGAGAATGTTTGTGAGAAAAACACATCCATATACAGACCTGATGATACCTTTATGTTTGTTCAATATTTGGAAAACTTTTTAAAGGGGGGGGTCTATCGCATATTGCAGAATAGCTACAAAATTATTGTTTTTAATTATATATATATATATATATATATATATAGATAGATATATATAGATATATTCAATTTTATTTAAATTTGACTCTGTAATAGATCGGGCAATTTGAGTCAATAAATTTTGCTCATGGTTATTAACTCAAACAGAAATCAATTACATTTTACTTATATTAGAGGAATATTGCCATTGAAAAAGTGTGCCACTTTATAAGTTTCCAATTGCTTCTTGTAATAATTTTCACTTTCTGCACATTGGATTTTTTCTGTACATATCTTTCATGTATTTTTTCTCACTAGTAGTAGAGAAAGGGGGGTTCTACGGCCACAGGCGCAGCCGCAGGTGAGCAACCGGCAGTGTAATGTTCAGAATCAGTCTTCCCTTTACATCAATAATCTTTTCATCTCATTTTCTTGTTATATCTGATATTTTGTTAGAAAGGTTTGTGTGTAACAGTATGTTTTAAAAAGCATATATATGTCTTATATTTATTATAAATAGTTCTATTTGTGTGTGTGTGTGTGTGTGCGTGTATGTGTGTGCGGTATTTTGGAGAAATTTTTTTGTAAAAGTGTTTTAAATAAGTTTTGGATAAATTTTTTACAAGTTTTGATTTTTTTTCTTTTATAGCGCATATTTGAGCTGTTTTAGAAGTAACAAATATTTAGAAATATTTCTAATTGAGAGTGATTTTTCTGGAGTTTGATGATAGTTTAAAGTTAGATATATATTTTAAATGACTTTGAGTTTATTTTTTTCAGCAACGCCCTCTGTGAGCGGTTTTAGAATTAACAATTATTTTTTAAATATTTCTAACTTAAAGTGATTGTTCTACTGGTTGGTGTTAGTTTAAAGTTAGATTTAATTTTTCTTTAAGTCTTTTAATTAAGTCTTTTAAACAATTTTTGAATAGATATTCAGCAGCGCCATCTATGATATGTTTTAGAATTAACTTTTTTTTTAAAACATTCTCAGTTTCATCACTTTGTGATTAACAAATGGTATTAAGTTCAGAGGTGAAGTTTTTAACTTGGGTGGTGTTTTTTTAGATTTTGTTTCAGGAAATACTCCAAGATAAGGATTGTTTTTTAGTATTAAGATGTGAATATTGACAATTTTTGAGTGTAGAAGTATAAAATTTTTGTAAGAGTTTTTTTGTTATGCAATGTTAGTGGAATAATATGAATTAACTACATATATTTTTACCTGATTATCGCGTTTGTTTAAAAATACTAACATTAAAATGGTTTGAAAAAGTTGATCGATCACTTATTTCTTCAATGAAATCGAAAGACATGCATGGCAAAAAGTTTATACATTTTAAAAGAAGTGAAAAATCAAACATAGACATGTTAACAGAAAAATTTAAACATAGACATGTTAGCAGAAAAATTCAAGCACAGACATATTATCAGAAACATTCAAGCATAGACAAGTTGTCAGAAAAATTCAGGCATTGGCATGTTATCAGAAAAAATTTAAACATAGACATGTTATCGTAGTTTCCTATCAGGCAAACATTTTAAAAAGTAGTCAAAGTTGCAGTTTATAATTCTTAAACTATCAAAAATACATTTTAATTTAAGTATTTTACTATCTCAAAGTTTGAATTAACCTTTTACAATATGATTGAAACTGAACTTGGAAAATTAAAATTCATAAGATTCCTTTTCACAAATATCTTACATGTTGACTTATAGTTAAACTTATAACAAATAGGCTGGTCGAATTAGACTTTTGCCTATGATAAGCTTTGTAAACGCATTTAACACACGTGTAAATTTATAAACTTTGCACACTTCCTTTAATAATTAGCTTCTTTTTGTTGAGATTTGTTAGGCATTTTAACTAATTTATTTTAGATTATAATTTTAATAATATTTATTTTGAATTAAAATTTGTGGATTTAGTATGATGAACAACATATAATCACATCGTTTAGCATGAAAATTTGTAAATATCAAATTGTTACATCTACTAAATTAATTTAAAATCCTATTATAATATATGAATTACTCTTACCTTTTTTTGCTGAAGCACAGACGTTGTTTTATGTAATGACTTGAAGAGAAATAGATGATTAGTACAAATTCTTATCACCTAATCTTACCGCTTATCAGTTATGTCATATGACGTCACTGAAGCGCAGCTTTTTACCTGTTGATAAGGGGATAATCTTGTTCTTATCGCAAACACGTAATGACGTCGCCCAACCCGTCAAAACAAGAAACTGACAACTACTAGCGAGTAAGAGTGAGGGAAGAATGACTGAGCGCGTGTATTTAAAGTTTATTCTTATCTCAAACCGGAAATGACGTCCCATACCGGAAGACGGGCAGTGCCTCTAGTGGCGATGGCAGCGCCCCCTACTAAAGATAAGGAAGTAAGATTAGTTAAGTGAAAGCAAGTATAAGAAGTTGACGTGTTTTTGGGGTAAGTGCTAAATTCTATTTTCATTCTGTAGGATTTTTTTAATTTTGTGATATATTATAATTAACGAATTTAAATTTATATACATTCGGGTTTATCTGTTTAATTATGTTATATTACAAAGAGGGGAAAGAAACTTACAGACCCAGAAATCGTATAACACGTTTTGATAACAATCATATCAAGCAATACTACAACTCAACTTTGCCTTCGGGTCGGTATAAATAGACGGGGGAAAATATGAATTTCATCATTTGATGATTTATTCCGCTTTTGACGTGTCTTAAATTGCTCCCGCTTTTTATCCGTGCGAATCGTTTCCGAAGATTGTTGTTTGCTTTTAAGGTTTAAAGTTTTTTTATTGTTTTTATATTATGGATGTTGATATGCGTATTGATGAAGTCATGTCTTTGGGAGATTCTGTATCTGTGAAGAAGATGTTTACCTGTTTTACCTGCGGTAAATATTTTTCGACAACTTCTAATCTGAACCAACATATGAAAATTCATTCTGGCGAGAAATTATATACTTGCGATATTTGTCAGAAGACTTTTGGACGAAGATGAAACTTACGAAGACATTTAAAAACACATGATAGTGTTGCATTGTTACAGCATGATGGATTTTCTGAAGTTTTTACAGAAAAAGATACTATATCTCAAAATTCTTTCAATTTTAATCAACAAGTTGAAGAGGATGTTTCTTTAAAGACTGTGACTCCTACGAATGTGGAAAAGAAGTATGTTTGTCTCACCTGTGGTAAAGTTTTTTCAAAATACTCTAATTTAAATCAGCATGTTAAGATTCATCTTAATGAAAAGTCGTTTTCCTGTGAAACTTGCGGAAAGTGTTTTAGAAGGAAATCGGACTTGATTAGACATTCAGAAACCCATAATACTTGTGGACAGCCTACATTAAAGTGTGATGAATGTGATCAAGTTTTTACACGTAAGGATAATTTGAAGCATCATATACAATCACATCGGAATTCAACATTTCCTTGTATTGATTGTGATAAAGTGTTTGGAAGAAAATTTGAACTGAGACAACATGTACGCACTCAACACTCTCGCACACCTCTTGTGAGTGTAAAACGTAAAATGAGCTTATCTAATGCAAAGTCGAAAAACATAAAGCATTCTGATGCACTTAATGTGTTTAAAACAGTGATTTTGCATCCAGATGAACGTGAGGAAAATGATTTAGAAGTATTTCATAGACATGCACAAACTGAAATACAAGAACGTTTAATAAGTGAAATTCAGGAAAAAGGTGCAATTAAATGGTATATGGTAGAAAAAATATCACTTGAACGTCTGACTGATAATGAGGAGTTTGAAGAAATTCAATGTTATTTTCGATGTTCGTGTATGACCGAACTTATAGAAGGTACTATCTCACAACATATTGAGGAAGGATTTTCGAAGATCATTAAATTCTTTGAAGAATTTGTACAAAGAGGTTCTGGCTGGAAACTTAGAAAAATTCTTCATTTAGAACTCAAGATTGCTAAATATCACCCCCTCGCTGCGAGTTCCTATATTCCTTTGTCTAAAAAACTCGATGATAAAAAAGCAGTGCTGAATATAAAAAACGAAGATAACAAATGTTTAGTATAGTGTCTTTTGGCTTTAAAACTGAACTTAGATTATACAAAAAAAACCTGAACGTGTTTCACATTATCGACCTTTTGAACATGATATTAAATTAGGAAGTGTAGAATGCCCTGTACCTCTTCAGAAGATACCTGTTATTGAACAACTCAACAATTTACGGGTTAATGTGTTTGGTTATGAAAAGGACGAAGTTTGTCCCCTGTATATATCTGAAAAGAAAGATCAAGATGTGATTAATTTGTTATTGGTTGGTGATGGTGAAAAGCAACACCATTGTTTGATAAGAAGTTTTTCAAGACTTTTAGGTGATCTTACCAAGCATAGAGCCGCTGTCTATTATTGTTATCGATGTTTGCATCGATTTTCAAGACAAGATCTTTTGTATAAGCATAATGAATATTGTTCTCAACATGTTATGCAAGCTATAAAGATGCCTAGTGAAAATGATAATACATTAAAGTTTACAGGTATTCATTTACAACATCCTGTTGCCTATACGATTTATGCGGATTTTGAGAGTCTCCTTATACCTATTTCATCAGCCCCTCCCTCTTCTAAAGCATCCTATACCGAGAAAACAACCTACCACTTACCATGTGGTTATGCCTATGTGGTTATTGGACTTGATGGAACGTGTGTGAAGAAAGCACAGGTATATCGTGGTAGAAACTGTGTTGAGCATTTTTTAAACCGAATGTTGGAAGAGAAAGAAATTTTAGGAGAAAAGTTACAAAATATTAAACCTATGAAACTTTCTCCCAAGGAAGAAAAGGCATTTCGAGAAGCAGAGTTTTGTCATATTTGTAAGAAAACTTTAGATGAGAAACGCACACGTGACCATGATCACCTGTCAGGTGCGTACAGAGGGGCTGCACATGTGGAATGCAACTTGAATTATAAGCAGTGTAAAACAATTCCTGTTATATTCCATAACTTTAAAAACTACGATGGCCATCATATTATGACAAAGCTTGGAAAATTCAAAGATCATGAAATTGATGTTATTGCTACTTCTATGGAAAACTATATCACCTTTAAAATCAGAAAGCCTACATCTCCTATTCAGATGGTGTTTATAGATTCTTTCCAATTTTTGCCTACGTCATTGGAAAAACTTGTTAAAAACCTTCAACCTGATCAATTCACTATACTTGAAGAAAATTTCCCACAAAATAATAATTTATCTTTAGTTATACGGAAAGGGATTTACTGAGAAGCAGCTTCTCCCGCCTTCTGCCTTTTTTAATAGTTTAACCAATGAGCCTATAGATGAAAAGGAGTACCAACACGCCCAGAATGTATGGAAAACATTTGATATCAAGACTCTTGGTGATTATCACAACCTTTATGTAAAGACGGATGTTCTACTACTTGCTGACGTGTTTCAAAACTTTAGGACATTATGTCAGCAGTATTATGAAATTGAACCTGCTCACCTGTTTACAGCACCTTCTCTCGCATGGCAGGTTTGTTTGAAGATGTCTGATACACCTTTAGAGTTACTCAGTGATATAGATATGTTGCTTATGGTTATTGAGAAGAATGAGATTATTGAGAATTAAGTATTAATGAGAGAAAATGGAATACGAGGCGGCATTAGCATGATAAGTAAAAGATATGCCCGAGCAAACATCCCTGGTACGACCGATTATAAGAAAATGAGGCACCCAGCTACATCATGTATTGGGATGCCAATAACTTATACGGGTGGGCTATGAGCCAATTTTTACCCTACGGCGGTTTTGAATGGTGTGAAACAAGTCATATCACAGAAGACTGGGTTCTATCTCTATCTGATAGCTCCGAAATTGGGTATCTTTTCGAGGTATACATGGAATACCCGAAACATTTACATCCTTTGCATAATGAATACCCTGTCGCCCCTGAGAGAGTAACTGTGGAGGATCAGATGCTGTCTTCTCATGCAAAAAGCTTACTTAACAATAGAAAATTCGTGGGAACTCCAAAACTTATACCAAATTTAAATAATAAACGAAATTATATAACCCATTATCGTAATCTCAAATTTTATTTAGAACTTGGTTTAAAAATTACAGCTGTGCATAAAGCTTTAAAATTTAAACAGGGTCCATGGTTACAGAAATATATTAATTTCAATACCGAAAAAAGGAAAGAAGCAAAATCTTCTTTTGAGAAAGACTTTTTTAAGTTAATGAACACTCTAAAAAAATTCCTTGAAAATACAAGAGATTTTCCGTAAAATTTTACGGAGAAGTTTCATTTTTCCAAAACAACAGTACAATTTCCGTAAATGAAAATTTTACGGAGAAGTTTCATTTTTCCAAAACAACAGTACAATTTCCGTAAATGGCATTAGTTCCGTAAAGGAGATTTCAAATCCGTAGATATGCAGAAAGTTTTCCGTAAATTTGATGGATTTTTTCCAAAACAGTACAATGTCCGTATTTCCCCATTTTCGTAAATAACGTTCAGAGGTTTGCATACAGATATCGTCTTGTTTGAAATGCGAATTAAGATTGTTGTATTTATTAGGGTCCAGGATCTTCTAGGATCCAGGCCTGGACCGGTCCTACCCGTGGGCCTATTTTCTGTCATTAGACACGGGCCAATCCTGGAGCTCATTCTAACCGGGCCCGTGTCTGGACGGTAATTTTTTGTAAAAATAATAATGATATTTTTTATTTTTTAGTGAAATCTTTAGAAATTTACTTTATTTATATAAATTACAGAAAAATATTTTTTAAAATCTACTTTTTTTTCTGTATAGTGCTTCAAATTATGACTTTTTTCACTGACATTTTAAAATTTTATTTTAGTTTTATTAACGTGAGGCAATATTAGGTTATTAAAGGTTTCGTAAAATAATATCTTTGCAAATTATTGGTATTGAACAAAACTGATTTGTCTTATAAATTTGAGAATTAAACTAAAATTTATTATTTTATAAATCATAATTTTAGAAAGTTTATATTTTTTTCTTTAAATTTATAAAAATAATTAATGATTTTTTCTTTACTTTTATAAAAATGAAGTTTATAATTTTATAAAGTTTTTAATATATTTAGTTAGTTTATAATTTTATAAATTAAACTATATTAATTTAGACTAAATTAATAAATCCAAATTTAAACATACCTATCCCAAGGTCATTAATTTCAAAATTTTCGCTTTTTTTTTTAAATATTTTTAAGGATTTATAAAATAATATTTTTGCAAATTATCGGTATGTAGGTGTTAAACTAAGCTGATTTGTCTTATAAATTTGTGAATTAAACAAAAATTTATTATTTTATAAACTATAATTTTACGAAGTTCATATTTTTGACTTTAAATTTATAAAAAATAATTAATAACTTTTTGTTTACTTTTATAAAAATGAAGTTTATAATTTATTTCGTTAGTTTATAATTTTATAAATTAAACTAAATTATCAAGTCCAAATTTAAACTTACCTATCCTAAGGTCATTAATTTCAAAATTTTCTCTAAAAATCTATTTTTTTGTTTTGATTTTTTAAAATTATTCAGTTTAACAGAATCGTACACAAAAGCTCTCAGCAAAGATTAAATATAATAATTTAATTTATTATAAAATTGTTTATTCACATAAGTTTTTAAAATAAGAGATAAAGAAAATTTACTTTAATAGCATGTAATAAATACGTCTACTTAAGATAATATTGTTTTTACTGGAATTGATAAATAGATCAACAGACATAATTTTAAAAAGTATATGTACTATTGCAAAAAGAAACAATCATTCGTCTTAATGCAATGTTTTACGCATATAATACATAAAAAGTTAAAAATTATCTGTTATAAAGCATCAAATAATAAAGCAAGATATTAAAAATTATGAAAATAAAATATTGAAAACATCAATCTATGAAACCTTCGTTTTTGCATCCTTTAGAATAAATAACAACAATTGAGGAAACGAAGTGTCCGCTCGTAGCGTAACGGTACAGCCCGCCAGTTTAGTACACAGAACTTTCCGGGTTCGAACCCCGTCCTAGCAAATGGTGGTTTTATGCTAAAAATTCGCACAAAAGTAAAGGAAAAATTAAAAAGTGTTATGAGATGTTCCTTGAAAAATATTTTTATTTTTTATTTGATCTTATAAAATTTATTTTAACGATATAAAAATATCTAAAAAATACGGAAGATATCTGTTAAAAAACGGAAATTTAAAAACGGATATTTCAGAAATCACGGAAAATTTCCTGGAATTTACGGAATTTTTTTATCCGTTGAAATACGGAATTAGTACTGGCGTCTCGATTGCCAGTACAATTTCCGTTTTTGTCAGGAAATTTTTTTTACAGTGAACAATTCTGTTTTTGGTATAACCATGGAAAATCTACGAAAAAGATGAAATATTGGGCTTTGTAACGGTGAAAAAAGAGCCAAAAAATTAGTAGCTTCGCCTACTTTTAAATCGTTCAAAACTTATGATGAAGACTTGACTGCTGTGGAGAGACTAAAAACTAGCATATTTATGAACCGACCCATCTATGTTGGGTTTTCTGTACTCGAACTATCTAAACTTTGTATGTATGATTTCCATTACAATTTTATAAAGAAAACATACAAAGATCGTACAGTTTTACTCTTCACGGATACAGATTCCCTAACGTATCATATTCAAACTAATAATATTTATAAGGATCTGGAGCAGTATCGTGATTTTTTTTACTTTTCTGAATACCCGAAATCTCATCCTCTAGAATATATCTATATTTATCTATATATAATTTTTAAAAAAAATAATTTTGTAACTATTCTGCAATATGTGACAGACCCCCCCCCCCCTTTAAAAAAACATAAAGGTATCATCAGTCTGTATATGGATGTGTTTTGTTTTTCTCGCAAACATTCTCTCTGTCTTCCGCGAGTCATAAACCGTGCCTTACAAAGTTGGAATATCCCATCTCTTTCTCGGATATAAGGAGGCTTTGTTGATATTGAAAAACGCGCTATCATAAAAGATAGAAATAATCATTACATTGCTTTTGCTTTGGATTTCGCGGAAAAGTGAATTTCACTATCATTATTTGTTTCGACTTCGAAAGATTTTTAGTTTATTTCTCAAGATCTTTCACGATAACAGGAAATGGGAGAGAGAGAAAAATAAATACATACAGGTTGGTTATAATATAAGTATCTCTATTTGGAGCTGTCTGTAGCTCGAAGGAATGATCCGAATGAAACCAAAATCGGTATAGTTACTATTCGAGAAGGGGGAAGAAGGATAGAACAATAAAAAAAATAATTGCAATAATCACCTACAGATGGCGCTACTGAATGTGAAATGTAATATGTAATACAAGAACAAATAATTAAGGCGTCAAACCGGATGGCACACCTAATTTGTTGGAAAATGTCACAATGAACGAGGTTACGCTTTTGCATGGCGGTGTGGATCATGTTCAGGTTCCACTTGGTCATTCTACTGGAGGACACAATCCAGGTGATGCACGACGTGCTCAACTGCGGAATGTAACACATCAGGAGTGATGTTTCGCACATGTGATATGCGGTAAAGTCATTGAGATTTGCGACACCTCCACGGTACACAATATTACACATTACATTTCACATTCAAAAGCGCCATCTATCGGCGATTATTGCAATTATTTTTATTGTTCCATTCTTCTTCCCCCTTCTCGAATAGTAAGTGTATAGATTTTGGTTTCATTCCGGTTATTCCTTCAAGCTACACACAGCTCCAAATAGAGATACTTACATTATATTATAACCACTTGGTATATTTCTAACGAAAATGAAAGCAAAACTGCCATACTAGCAGATTTTATTTAACCGCCCAGAGATATTAAAATACGTATAACAGTAAAAATAGTTTACTATAAAACAACTCTTTTATAAGAATTTTATGTTTATCTTGAAAATCAACATCTTAATTTCACGGCTGCAATTTATGTTTGTTGTTTTATCAAAACTTTCCGGTTACAATACGTTAGTTTGGTGTGGACACTGAACTAGATTATGAAAAATTCATTGCATTTTTACTGCAGAAAGTGCGAACTAGGGAATTTATTTTAAAAATATATAATTTTTGCCCTCTTTCTTTTTTAAGATATGGCAAAAGAAAGGAAAAATTAAAAATTACTTAAACTATCTTTTTGGGATTTATAAATTGTTTTTTAATATATAATCATAATTTAATTTAAAACTTTCAATTCATTAAAGCGTATATTTAAAAAATATAACACTCTTTATATTTTATATTTTACAGCGTTTGAAATATTTCGTTGTTACAGTTTTATAGTAAGTTAGCAAATTTTGGCGAGAGTGATTTGGTGCATAAATCTGTTGTTTTTGTAACTCGCACGCAGTTATAATCATAAAGATTATTTGGCGATTTATTATATGCAGCCGGCTAACGGAAAGAGGCCTTATAATTAAGTTTTCAGTTTATAGTTGTAACGCCATCATAAACGCATATGTGTGTATAATGTTTATAAATCTAGCAAATCAAGAAGAGCTTAAAAAATCGATTACAAAATTCCACCTTTACATAGAAGAACCAAACTGAGTTAAATTAAGGAGTGTAAATGTATTTTCGTTTTCTTGCGACAAGATCTTCCTACTACAGATAAAAAAACATTATTTAGTGCTGTTGTAATAATAATAATAATAATAACCAGTGGACCCGTGCGAGGATTTTGCAATGCAGTTTAATATTTTTTTAGTAATACATAATATTTTTTAGGTGCAGGTTTAAACTTCTAAAGAAAAGTTAAGGATAAAAATATCTGCAAACGACAGTAGTCAATCCAGAATATCATCATCTTATTTATCCCATCAAAATTACAGTAAAAACTAATAAAAATTATCAAAAAGCACGCGCGAAAAAAAAAAAAATAATAATAATAAAATAACAATGGTATTTTAACTGCATTAGACGATGACGTCATCCATTCCGGGAAAAACATGGCACAAAAAAAAAATTGAATACGCATAAAATACTATTTAAGCTAATATAACAAAGCATACCTTTTAGGCTCCACGTGATGCTTTAATCGATCGATGGTATTTTTTTCTTTGTAATTTCAATTTTACGTTGTAATCATAAATATAAAATAAACACGTGCGGAGAAATCATACTTTCTCTCTTTTCTACTATTTCTTTTGTTTTTTATAATCATTGTTGTGTTGATCATCATATTACGCATAATAATTTTATTTTTGTGGCAACACTAATTTGAGTAAAACCTTTCACTTCTCTTATGAAAACACTGCCAATTTTGTTTTGAATTAGAAGCAATGTTTAATCAAAAACTATGTTTCAACAAAATTTAAGTGTACTATATAGTGTCAGAAGCCTTCAAAAACCTTTCGAAAGATAGCTCATTATTTGTTGTGCGTTTCGTAAGCTCATAGAAAAAGGGATGTTCACAACATAAAAAATATATATGATAATAATAATAATAATAATAATAATAATAATAATAACAATTAAAATAATAAATTTTGTAGTTATTATGCAATGTGTGAAGGACCCCCTTTAAAAAGTTTTCCAAATATTGAAGAAACATAAAGGTATCATCAGGTCTGTATATGGATGTGTTTTTCTCGCAAACATTCTCTGTGTCTTCCTCGAGTCATAAACCGTGCCTTACAAAGTTGGAATATCCCATCTCTTTCTCGGATATAAGGAGGCTTTGTTTGTTCTGAAAAACGCGCCATCATAAACGATACACTGCAAAAAAAAAAAAAAAAAAAAAAGTGTTGATTTTACAGTATAATAGTGGCAGCTGGGGTGCCAGTATTATACTGTAAAATCAACACTTTTTTTTTTTTTTCAGTGTAGAAATAATCATTTACGTTGCTTTTGCTTTGGACTTTAGGAAAAGTGAATTTCACTGTCATTATTTGTTTCGACTTCGAAAGATTTTTATTTTATTTCTCAATTTGTTCCACGATAAAAGGAGAGAGAGAGAATGAAAAAGAAATATATATATATATATATAATAACAAGAGCGAAAATCATGCGTCAAGCATAGATTATGAAACCCTTTCCATCATTTCCAGATACTTTAACAACACTTCATCGTTTAATAAGGTAAAAGAGGATGTCTAAGTAAATAATTTGGAAAACGCATAACACATTTGAAAAGCCAATTTTCTTTTGTGGAGCCCTGTATATGAGCTATTGATTTGTATCTATCTATACTACATAATATATTAAAACTTAATTCTGATAGAAGATGCATAATACAGTTGAAAATTCGCCTCCAGCAATTTCCATTAGTTAACGGAAATGTACTCGAAATCTTTTGTGCTGCCCTGTATATCGTCTATCGAATATATGCACACCAAGTAATAGGCAAAAAAATCAGTGCAATTTAAAAATACGTACCACAACTGAAAACGCACTCCCATATTGTTCTTAAACCGAATTCTTTTCCCTGCCGTGTAAATTAAAGATGAAGGCTATGCACACCATATTCTATAGTAAGCCTCTTTTAGAGCACCTGTGTGATATATATCAATGTGGGTATGTTTAAAATATTGAAACATCATTAATATGGAATGCAAACGATTATTCCCCATAGACCTTAATGCAACGGAATTCTTTTAAGTGCCCCTATAAATGAAGTATAAACGTTACATACAGGGTGATTATAAAAAAACTATCCCGATATATGAGCCCCTAACTGTCATATCGTTCACAGAAACTGAATGAAATTTTGGTTTAAAGTATTTTGAGGTATGCGCTCAAGAATCATGTGAAAAACAACAGTTAAATTCTAACAGTTACGGTTACAGTGACAAAATTTCGAAAATTTCAAATGGCAACACCTATTTCTTTTTATTGGAATGTGATCTTCATAGTGAAAAACCATCAAAAGCGTTTGGAACGGTACCTGTAGCACGAAAATCGCCGGCGCTAGACAGACTAAGAAGAAAAGTGAAAACAACCAATAAAGGACAGAGAAGCAACAGAAAGTAAAACATTTTATTGTTCAGTGGTATCCACCATCTGCCGCATGTAAAGTGTCATCGTGTGTGAAATGGAAAAGGTATGAAACACAATAAAATGTTTTGTTTTCTGTTGCTTCTCTGTCCTTATTGGTTGTTTTCACTATTCTTCTTAGTCTGTCTGGCGCCAGCAATTTTCGTGATACAGGTACCGTTCCAACGCTTTTTATGGTTTTTCACTATGAAGATCACATTCCAAAAAAAAAAAAAAAAAATAGGTGTTGTCATTTGAAATTTTCGAAATTTTGCCACTGTAACCGTAACTGTTAGAATTTAACTGTTGTTTTTCACATGATTCTTGAGCGCATACCTCAAAATACTTTAAACCAAAATTTCATTCAGTTTCTGTGAACGATATGACAGTTAGGGGCTCATATATCGGGATAGTTTTTTTATAATCACCCTGTACTTCATTTTCAATACGGAACAGGCCATAATAAACCTCATTAACATATAACAAGTGTATGACAATGTGACTATATTTACGCAATTTAGAACACGGACACACACACGACAGACAGACAGACAGACAAACCGACCTTTAGTGTATATCCTCTGACTAATCAAAAATATGAAATACTTAATAACTGAATTTATTACAGCGTGTCAAGTGAAAGATTTTTGTAAACTATGTTCAGTTTGCTTTTCAAAGGAGCTTTGGATTGACCAAACCGTATGTCTGGGGGAACCGTATGTCTGGGATTTCATCCATCCAGATGAAAAAAAAAAAAAAAAAAAAAAAAAAAAAACTTAAGAACATGACTTTTCCGTAATAAAAATTTTACAGTATTACATTCAATGCTTATTTTGTTATATTTTTTTTTTGTAATCAGAGAAGGACTTTATGACCACTCTATAGATTGGAAATTTAAGAATTAAAAATATTATTTTTTTTTTAACATCTCTGTGTTCTTAAATAAAATATTCCAGTAATGTCGTTTTGTTTTCATTTAGCACAATTTGCAACATAGTTAAAAACTGTTTATATTACAATAAAACATTAGACATTAGTCAAAGACAAAAATAAATAAATAAATAAAGATAAAAGTTAAATAGAGGAAAAGAACTCAGTTTTCATCCTTAACAGTCAACGCATATCTATGGCATTTACGGTTAGCGAGGTTGCAGACCTCGTAGTCTGGTAATCAATAATCTGGTCGTCAATAGTTTCATTTGGGGTATTATAAACACATTTATATAAAAAAAAATGTGATTAAATATTTTTTTATTGGGGGAGGTGATACAAAAATCTCTACGAATAGCAGTGTTTCTGGGGTATCACTGACGATATTTAATATTCACAAGTTTTTATTCTGCGTACTATAAAGATATTTGAGATTAGTATTACTGGCAAAACCCTGGATCGGAAAAGTTTGGATAAGAATGAAACGGATTCATGCGTTGTAACCAAGGAGTTTTAATGGAAATATTTTTAATGGAAAGAGTATTGCTACTGAGGAAAGGATAAAGAGATTTAGAAATGCCGACGACTTTACCCATGACATTAAGTTATATGTTTATTCCACGTAAGTCTTCTATCGAGGGTAACCTCCAGATATTTAGTATTGTTTGTCAATGGTAACATTATTAATGGTTATACTGTTAGGATAAGTAATTTTTTTAGAAAAACAAACTGCAGCAATCTTACTTTCATTAAGTTTAACACGCCACAGGATACACCAGCTTATGAAAATGTCAATGTGATTTTGAAAATTTTTGTTTAAGTAGTATGGATGATGTGCAGAGGAGTAGATTGCTGTGTCGTCCGCAGACAGAGCAATAAACGTCCTCAATGTGCCTGATATATTATTAAACAATTAATTAAACAGGATGGAACCTAACACTGAAACTTGTAAGATGCCCGAGAGAATTAAATACAGTGTAGAGAGGATATTATTTATGCGGGCACAAAAGTTGCGCTCGTTAAGGTATGAATGTATTAAGTGTATAAGTCCAGTGTGAATACCAAGCAGAATTAACTTGTAGATAAGGCCCTCATACCAAACTTTATCAACGGCCGTAGTGACATCTAAAGAAATGGCAGCGACCGGAGTGTTCATTTTGAGGTTTTAACTAAGGAATTCTACAACATGTAGAAGCTGATATTGGCTAGAGTGTTTAGCTCTAGAGAAAAATTGCTCTGGAATATAGGATATTGTTATTGTCTGAAATGTCGTGGAGCTTTTATCTGATGACACGTTCAGCAACTTCACTGAGAGAAGTTGTTGATCAAATATGTCATTTAAAAATCTCATTTAAATTAGCATGCAATAAAAAATCACGGTGTTTATGTTAAAAAAAAAATTTAAGCTTGTCGACAAAAATCGTTTTGGAAAAAAATAAGTTATTCAACAATATTTTTTACCCAATATAATGTTATCTTTATGTAATCAAATATGTTGTTGAAAAGTACTTTATCTAAATTAGCATGTAAGCACATGTTATTTCACGAAATGTATTTTACCAAAAGGATTTTGCAAAAATTAAATATAATAATTTTTGACTAAAAAAAAGAATATATAATTTTTAAAAAATATGTAATGTTATCATTATGTGATTAAATATGTTATTTATAATTGCTTTATTTAAATTAGCATGTACGAAGATAGAATCCTAATGACTTTGTAAGAAAACTGTTTACTCTGGAACTCGTCCATCAAAAAACGGTTTTGATAAAATATATGGGGGGGGGGGTTATAATGACAGTGGAGTAACTCAATATTTAGTAATTTGAGAAATGAAGGGTTTTGTTAAACTTGTCGTATTGCCGTTGCATTAAGTGGTCCAACTTGTTTTGCCCTCTAGTGACTCCCTAAATGAACTATGACTTTTTTGACTGTCACACTGAACAGAAATTAATGTACGTTCAGTGAAAATATGGTTATCTAGATTTTTCAAATTTTTGACTTACTCCACTGCCATTCTAACCCCGTCATATTATTCAACAGTATTTTTCACTAAAAATATTATAATTAATGTTTCCAAAATCAAGCATGCTATTATTTTGTCTTCGGGTATGTTTCTTATTGTTATAACCGTTATTAAATAAACCTTTAATTTCCAAATTGGGAAAGCAGAAGATATTGCTAGAATCAACCGCATCGAGTCTGCATACGAACACATTTCCTCTTCAATTATTATTTCTAGCATTGTTGCTTTTACTATTAGATTTTTTAGTAGTAAATATGAAAAGGAATCAAGCATCTTCCATTGTATTTCTGAAATATTTTTGCTGTCTTTATATCAAAGAAAGCAATGTTTGTCGAAAAAAACTCGTTTAATTGTAGAAAATGTGTATGTGTGTATATGCTACTTTACATAAAATCAGAAAACAAAAATATGAAATCACCATATATCTTAACAAGAAAACTATGATACTAAATTTCCGGGAATCGAAAAATCTGAAATGCAGAAATAAAATTTTATTTCAGCAAAGCACTTGAATCATGAATCACGAAAAATTTTGAGCAGTTCTTCATGGGCTGAAGTATCTCTCAAGTTCAATGAATTGCTTGTTTGTCACGTATCCAATGGTAAATGTACAGTAAATATCCTGGAAAATCATTTCTGGAAGAATGATTAAAAGTACACTTGATTTTATTTTATGAGAGATTTGTGTTAAATTATTAATGCACATATAAAGTGAAAATTTGATTTTTTAAGGAGAGGGGGAGGGGGATTGTTAAGTATGAAATATAAAGCAAAAATTTTTAAGTACATATTTTTTCAGTAATTAAATAAATATTCAAAGAAAGTACACTGTAGAATATCTGATTTATTTTCAGATATGATTTAAGCACAAGAATGACTAAGATTAATAAATAATTAGGAGCTTTTCAATTTAAAAGTCATTTTGAAAAAAAAAATAAATAAAGAAAAAAAATAAAGAACTCAAAAAAAAATGCAATTTAACAAATTACAACAACTATTGAAAAAGTATTCACAAAGCTTTAAAAAAAAAAAAAAAAAAAAAAAAAAAAAGTATTTGTCATTCGATTGTAAGCAATGCGCCATTCCATCATCGCATGTTGATGTCGCAAATGTTTCAACCAGCCAACGATAAACATTGCGCGATACGTAATAATATTTAACAACGACGAACAGCTATGTAAAAACATTTCGTCTGAACCATCGCCGCAGTTATCATAACCGTTGCATACTGCTACAAATAAACACATTTTCCATTACTACAGTTGAAGAGATCCTGGTATTCTGTGCCCTCGAAAAAATATTCGTCTGAACCATCTATACAGTCAATCTCTCCATCGCACCCCTGACAGCGTTGAATGCATATGCATTCGTCATTCGATTGTAAGCAATGCGCCTTTCCGTCATTGCATGTCGATGTCGCCGATGTTTCAACCAGCAAACGATAAACGTTGCGCGATACATAATAATATTTAACAACATACTGTCTGGAAGAATTGTTTAAACGAGTAGGTTGCTAAAAGAAGCAACTGAACGCTATTGAGTAACATTAAGTCGTGCAAATAAAGGGAAAATGCTAACCAATATATGTTAACCAATATGCATTAATATTTTATTGAGTCCTTCCTATAATAACTTTAATGCTTGTTTACATGTCTGAGCTAAAGGTATTTTGAGCAAATTAAAGTTGAAGATCACGTTTTTTGCTTTATAAGACGATTTCTCATCCGACGTCAATTTATGAATTCGGCTTTTTTTCATATCTGATAGTTTGCATCTATCCTTTTTGTAACTTTAACATTTTTGTAACGATTTTATCCATTTCTATTGCCTATTCAAAGAAAAATTCTTCAAAAGTTACAGAATTTCGTTAAAAATTCTTCTAAAGTTACAGAGTTTCGTTAAAAACGCTTTAAAAAATAAAGTGACGACGCCAAGAGGTCCATTCTCGACCGAAAACAACGACCATTTTTCCAATTGTTAAAAAAGCATTTGTCTAGCATATAGTTTGATATTGTGAAACACTTCCCAACACATTCCGAATACTGTAACAAAACTTCACCGTTTAATAAAGTGAAAGATAGTGTCTAAGTAAACAACTTGGAAACGCATAATAACTTTGAAAATCCATTTTCAGCAATTACCATCTGAATTTGATATATAGATTTGCATATATACCAAATAGTATACAACACTTTAGTTCAATTAGGAAACATATAACACATTCGAAAATTCTGCTTCAGGAATTTCTATCAATAAGCAAAAATGTACTTGAATTCTTTTGTGCAGCCCTGTATATGATCCATACAATTTATACTCATCGAATAATATGCAAAAAATTAGTTAAATAATAGTAATAAAAAAGTATAAAGATTATTAGTAATTCTTCTCACTATAAGTATTTATTATTCAAACACTAGATTCTAATTTTTAGAATAAGAAAGCAGCAGATATTGTTACCGTCAAGGTCTTTTTCCTTTTCAGTCATCATTCCTTAGCATTGTTGCTTTTCATAAATGTAGAACGGCATCTTCTATTTCACGTCTTCTGTTGTAATTCTGATTGAAAGAAATATGTTTTCTATCTTTACATCAAAGAAAGCAATATTTGTCGAAAAGAATTCGTCGAACTGGGGAGAAGAATATACTAACAAATGGACAATTTTACGCTAGTTGGCGTAAAATCTGGAAATAAAAATATGAAATCGTTATATCTTTACTTTAATCTCCTGGATTTCCGGGAATTGGAAAATCTCAGATGAAAGAATAAATTTCTATTCCAGTAAAGTGCTTGAATCTTAAATCATAAAAAAAAAACATTTTTTTTAGTTATCTCTCAAGTTTACTTGACTGTTTGTCACGTATCAGACGGTGAATATGATGTTTTTTTACACACCATAGTAGATACGTTTAACGAATACTTTTTAATTTTTAAATTCACTTTTACATACATCATGACACATGTCATATTATAGTATGTATTTCACACCATGCTACGCCTTACAACACATACATTATACATATATATTTACGTACAACAGATTGCAATATATACAATACATAACCGTTCCATCTTTAGAAGGAAATATTTTAATCTTGAATTTCAAAAAATCGAAAAAAAAATGAGAAGCGAATATATATATATTTTTTGTTTTGTTACAAGAAAGCACTGGAATTATAACAAAACGAAACACGTTGCATAACGACAGAGATTATTAAATACTCTACAACACCTTTGGAATGTAGTTAAAAAAAATTCCTTTTTTTTATACCTTGAAAAGTGACATCTATTGAATATTAAAACAAACAAACAAACAAAAAAAAAAATCCTGGCTCTTGAGAGAATTGGCAATATTCCAGGAGATGCTGTTCAGGTGTATATGGCTGGTAGTAGAAATGATTGTAATTGTTCTAGCAGTGGAATTTACATCAAATCGCAACATCATGACGCAAAGATTCAGAAGAGAAATCCTGACTTCTGCTCAGTCTTCCGTAGTGATCTAATTGCCATAAATGAAGGCCGTGGTTCACTTTTGTCACTCACTCATGGAAATGAAATCTGGATTTTGTCCAATAGCAGAAGTTCAATCGAATACTTGGCCAATTGGCATAGTGTGTGGGATAATATGGGAGTGACTATTCTTAACAGACTGAAACGACTTTCATTGTCTCATCGGATACATCTACGGTGGATTCCTTCCCATGTCGATCTCGAGGGAAATGAGATCGCGGATACCTTGGCTAAGGCGATTGCATGTGATGTCTCGGTGCCCTCTGCACCCCTCACACATTTGGAGACTTACTCAAGAACAAAAAGCAAGAATAGGATCACTGGGATTGTTCCACCAGAGCACCAATGTTACCAGAGTATTCGACCGGGAGGATCTCTTGCTCTTGGTTATAACAGGCAGGAACAAACCACTCTTGCTCGCTTTCGTTGTAGGCACCTTGGAACTATGAAATTTTCTGAGTGCATCAAGTGCTTTGAAATATGCACGAAGTGTTCCACTGAGCAGGCCTCCCCTGATCATATCCTTACGTGCGTGGGGCTCTCAAAGCAGGATCTTGCTGATGATTCCTTGATGGTGCTGGATTTCCTTAGGGTGTATAATATCATGGACCTGGTCTAGCCCTGCTAGCCTATAAGGGAATGTGCAACAACACAAAAAAAAAACCACATAACACTGTAAACTCCATTTTGAGCTATTGCTGCTCACAGACGATAATGTGTGCGAATTATTTCCTGCAGCCCTGTAGATGATCTGCACACCTCGTAATACACTCAAAACTAATTAGGTTTTAAATTTACTACCGCAGCTGAAAACGTACATCCAGTAATTATCTCTCACAGTCAGTACTGTAACAAATTTCTTTTAGGCGTCTCTGTCATTAAACGATAAATTCCACGCATTCAATAATCTATAGTAAACACGTTGTAGTGTATTTTAGTACTGTATATCAATTTTATTATGTATAAAATAGTGTAACATCATTAAAATACATTGCGAACGAATTTTCCCCATAGATCATAATGCAGCGGAAACATTTTGTGCATCCCTGTAAACCCTATAACACCATTAAAATACACTGCACCCCTGGGAAATCGTTTCTGGAAAGATACTTGAAAGTGTACTTGATTTTATATCATGAGGGATTTGTGTTACAATATTCATGCACAGATAAAGTGAAAAAATACATTTTTTTAAGGGTAGGTGGAAGAGGGGTGTATTAAGTGTGAAATTTAAAGTGAAAAAATTACGTATAGATTGTTTCAATAAATTAAGTAAATATTCAAAGAAAGTACACTGAAGAATATCTGCTTTATTTTCAGATTTTATTTATGCACCAGAATGACTAGGATTAATAAATAATCCGGAGCTTTCCAATTCAAAAGTCATTTCGTAAAAAAAAATGTTCAGTGATGTTGTTGCCTTTAAAAATGATATGAAAACTTCAACACCAAGTATGTTATTACTGTATGAACAAGATATTAGTAATTTTTCTCGCTATATGTATTTATTATTCAAACACTAGATTCCAATTTTTAGAATAAGAAAGCAGCAGATATTATTACCATCAAGGTCTGTTACCTCTTCAGTCATCATTCTTAGCATTGTTGCTTTTCATAAATGTGGAACGGCATCTTCTATTTCACGTCTTCTATTGTACTCCTGTATGAAAGAAATACGTTTTGTATCTTTATATCAAAGAAAGCAATGTTTATCGAAAAGAATTCGTCCTGTTGGGGAGAAGACTACACTACAAATGGACAATTTTATACTAGTTGGCGTAAAATCGAGAAATAAAAATATGAAATCTTTACTTTATTCCTGAATTTCCGGAAATCGGAAAACCTGAGATGAAAGAATAAACTTTTATTCCAGCAAAGTGCTTGAATGTTGAATCCTAAAAAAAATTGAGCAGTTTTTAGAAAGTATCTCTCAAGCTCATGAACTGCCGGTTTGTCACGTATTAGACGGTAAACGTACAGTAAATACTCTGCGAAATCTTTTCTAAAAGAATGATTAAAATTGCATTAAATTTCATGTTTTTTTACGCTCCAGTAGATAATACACTTTTTCATTCTTAAGTTCTCTCCATATTTTAATAACTTTTTATCTCCATAGTTAATACATTATCTCCACTTACATACATCAATACATATATTATATTAGAGTGTGAGTCTCATAACATGCTACATATTACAATAAATACAATATACATGCATACTAACATTCATCAATTTGTAATAATACAACACATGACCGTCATATATTTAGAAGGAAACATTCTAATCCTGAATATCCAAAAAATCGAAAAATCTGACGCAAGTGAGTATGTTGTTGTTGTTGTTGTTTGTTTCAGTAAAGTGCTTGAACCATAAGAAGACCGAAATATCATTGAAAGTAGCATAGATTATAAAACACTTTCCAACACTATCGGAATATTGTTAAGAATTTTTTCTTTTTAGGTGCGTTCGTAATTATATAAATACGTAGCACCTATTGTCGTCGTCTGGTCCGTCCGTCCGTCCGTCTGTCTGTCCGTCCGTCCGCATATAACAACGCAAAAATTACCCAACCGAATGGTTTGAAATTTAAGATATATTATCTTTGCTGAATTTTGTCGAGACATTTGAAATTTTATAAAAATTGAATCAAAACTTTACAGGATATTAATAAAAATATTTATTAACAAATGTGAATTTTTTAAAAAAACTCGGTGCTTTCTTGTTATAGGAGCTTCCGAGGTTTAATCGCCAAGCGACCGAGATACTTATTTTATTATATCTGCAGACGATATAATTCATTTCACAGAATTAAAAATCATCAAGATCTGAATATTTATATAACTAGCTATAGTACGAACGCACCTCGTTTGTCACGTTTGACGTACAATTCCCAACTTGTTTTTTTTATACTATGAATATAAAACGAGCTATCTAATTAGATATTAAAAATAAAACACATAACGCAGTAAAAATTCATTATCAGTAATTCCTGACCATAGCCAGTTATGTGTGGGAATTGTTTCGTGCAGTTTTCTGAATTTTTTTGAGTGTCTCTATAAATAAGCGATAAATTCTACGCACTGAATAATCTATAGGAAACATGTTGTAGTGCTCCTCAGCAATATATGTCAATTTCATTGTGAATGTAGTAGTGTAAAGTAATTTAAAATTACACTGCAAACGATTTTTTACCATAGATCATAAAGTAATTGAAATATTTTGTGCTTCTCTGTAAATGCAACTTCCCCTTTGCTGTATTGAAAGCATGTTGCCGTCCACCTCAGGGATGCATATCAATTTTATTATGTTTCAATTATCGTAATAAAACCATGTATAAACGAATTATAAATGCTAAATACTTGATTTTCAATTTCAATCATGCTATAGTAATTTCAATGACATGTATCAATTACATGGCAATACAAGTTTATATTACGAAAGTTAGAGCACAGCCACACAGCCAGAGACAGACAGACACCCAGATTAACCGAAGTTATACACAATTTTCAATTATGTTGGAAAGTGCTAAAAAGAATTTTTAATAGTTCTACGTTCGTTGAAGTGTCTCGCAAGTTCAGAGAATTAATTATAATGTATACACTGCAAAAAAAGTGTTGATTTTACAGTATAATACTGGCACCCCAGCTGCTAGTATTATACCGTAAAGTTAACAGTAATAAACAGTAAAGTAAGCAGTATTACGCTACCACGCATGCGCGGCAGCGTATTACTGCTTATTTTATTGTTTATTACTGTTAACTTTACGGTATAATACTAGCAGCTGGGATGCTAGTATCATACTGTAAAATCAACACTTTTTTTTGCAGTGTAGTCGGCAAAAAAGAAAAAAAAATACCCCTTACATTTTAATCCCTAATTTATCCCCAAAGACACAAAAATAGTCGTCTTTCAATTTATGTTTAATCCTCCGCCTACCAGATAGATCCAATGCAGCCGACAGGTACATTCAAACCGACTATTCGAACCAGAATTTGTTTCATACAATAAGTTAAATATAAACCACAGAGAACTAAATTAAATAAATAAGTTAAATAGTTTAAAATAAAAATTCTGGTGTAAAATGTTTTTATGAAGGTTGAGTAAAATTTCCGGAAGTTCTAAGGGTTTAAAAAAAAGAAGTTTAGAGGTTGTCTTCATACTGAAATTGTACCAAACTCTGAAAATTTCAATACAAACACCTAAATTTGATATTTTTTTTTTTTTTTGGCAAATTGTACCTTAGACACCAAACGGGAAGTCATTTGGTCAAGTACTTAAGACATCATGAAGGTTTAAAGTTTAGAACTCGTAATGTTAGATTAATTTGTAATCGTTGCAAAATAGAGGCGGGCAGTTGGGGTAACGCGTAGAGTGTTTTAGACGTAACGCAAAAACTATTTGATAGATTGAGCTGTCATTTTAGATTCACATATTTGTAGCTTCTACAAATAGATTTCTGTTAAAAATTTTATAAATTATGATTCATATTTTTTTCGAAAATTAATTTTAAAGTATAGTTATTTTCGAAAAAAAAATATGAATTTTAACTTATGAATTTTTCCGCAGAAATCGATTTCTAGAAACTTTAAATAAGTGAATCCAAAATTTTGACAGTAACCACTTGGTTCAGTAACCATTGAATGGATTTTAATGCAACTTTTTATACTACACTGCAAGAAAAAAAAAATGTTGATTTTACAGTATAATACTGGCACGACAGCTGCCAGTATTATACCATAAAATTAACAGTAATAAACAGTAAAAGAAGCAGTAATACCCTATCGCGCATCAACAATTTTTTTTATTATTACAGTGTACAATTCTGACAAACTACGGAAAGTTTTAATCTATAAAAGTTTATGATATCTTGCATACATGTTTTACAGACACACGTCAAAAATTTCAGTATGTGATTCTGATTGTCTACTGTGTGTCAAATATAGAGTCGCAAAGGCTGAAAAAAAAACTGAGAGTAAAGAGTAACTTTTGTAACTCTACGCAAACGTGAGTTCTGCTTAAAATTGGAATGCCTTTATAGAAATAATAAAGTAGCGACATACGGCTAATATAAATTTAATTAATCGAGAGAATTTTGGGCAAAAACTTGCTGAACATGCTAATATCGTCAAGCATATGTTTGTTGACTTGTCTCACTCATCTAATTCATCCAGCCCAGGTAACTATTGCCAAGTTTCTCGAATGTGGGTTGCCATAGTTTGGACAAAAACTTCCGATCTGAACATGCGTCCTTTCACAACACTTTTATTTATAAAGGTCACTCCACTGGAAACAACGTAATTTAAATTTAATATGGATAATAATAAAGGGTTCACACAAATGCACTATGATCTGTTAAACTACTCTCGCTTAAACACGGCAACTAGCGCGCAATAAGCAAGTAGAAAAATGATCAATGTTAATAATTTGAGGGTTCGTTTTGTTTTGTTTTCACATTAACAAGAAAGTCTTGGATTAAGATACAGTTGCTTGAAGTTGCTTTCATTTTCCATGTAAAAATCAGCCCCCCCCCCCCCCTCTCTCTCTAAGATGCGCTAAAATTGGCTGAAACATTCTCCAACTATTAATTGCGTTATTGTGTTATGATAATCAGTAAAAGTAAGTTCATATTATAGTTTTTCTATGATTATCTGCGGAATATTATACACGGTGTCACAAAATTATTTTAATCCCGTTTAGCATTGAGCTGCCATTTTGGATTCACATATTTGAAGCGTCTACAAATTTATTATATTACAATTCATCTATTTTTAAAAGTGGTCATTTTCGAAAAAAATATTTGTGAATATGTTATATTATGGATATATCTATAATATTTTTATAGATAGATGCACCATATGATGAATAATTGAAATTATATGTCTATATAATTTTTAAAAAAATTTAGATGATGCATAGAGCTGCTTACTACCACTATTTCCGAATATTAATCCTTTCCTCATTTAATATTATCTTCCTATTAAAATTAAGGTAATTTTTTCTATTCAGAAATAGTGGTAATCAAGTGTAACTACCCTTATGCACCCTGGCCATTATTATACGAACAAGATAATATTAACTTGGATCCAATAAAATCAATATATAAGAAAATGGAATCCAGATCCCTTTTCTTTGAAAGAATTTAAACTTCTGAGAATGGAAATCGTTAATAAAATGATAAGATTTTTTAAAGCACAATCTTCAAATGGTGTGTGTATGAAAATCCCATAAAAATTTTCAAAATAAATGTCTTTAATTCTGTGAATTGCCCGTTTGTCACGTACTGAATACTTATGCCATTAGATGCAACTCTAAGAAATATTTTCTATCTCAAGGATTAAGATTGCATAAAATTACATCTCCTGACGAATTTTGTATTAACATTTCTTATATCAGTTAATTTATGAAGTAAGATTATTTTTAAATGGATTTTAGCAATGCATGGATTAGTTTGGAGGAGACGAGAACTAAATTATTCTACTTCATTCTCTTTTTGTTGTTATTGTTTGTTCAAGTTTTGCAAATAATATTATCTCAATTTCCTCGAACTATTGTATTTTAAATTTTATGTATTTATATTATTGTGCCAATTTTTCTCCAAAAATATTGATTTTGCTCTTCATATTCTATATTATTTTCGTAGCAATGTTTGAATCGGGGCAAAATGTAAATACATGTAGGTGAGTATGGGGCACCTTGGGACACTTTTTGGTTAATAATTTTTGTACGTTTTATATTTTGTTCAATTTTTACAGAATGAATATTACATATTGCTTTATTCATTGAGTTAGTAAAAAAAATAGGTGTTTTAGAAAAGAGTTTAACTAAAAGTAGTGTACACCCCATCAATTACCTCAACCTGCCTCAATAGGTGGGGTATATGTTGTGACACACGCGGTTTTACATGTTGCGTACACTGATGAGATAAATTATTAAATAATAAATCATTTGATCTAGTGATATCTATACTAGTATATAAAGAGAGAATGCCTGACTCACTCATTAACACCCAGCTGAAACGACTAAAGTCAGGATTACGAAATTTGGAGATTAGATTGCTGTTATGACATAGGCAAGTAATAAGAAAGGATTTTTCAAAATCCCCCCCCCCCCCCCCCCCCCCCGAGGGAGGTTATAAGGGAAGACGTTTTTAAAAAGATTTTTTTTTATTTATCATTTATGAAGCTGGGGGATTTAGTATGATTGTCTCAAAATAACATAAGTTTTTTCTGATTGTCATTTTGACGGTTTAAGGACGCGAATGCGTTATTGTGATCGGCGTATTTTTTAGGACATTATATTTTTACTTATGTTTCCCGGAAGGCCAAGGTTAATTCGGGTAAAGCCGGGTGGTTCTGCTATATTAAAATAAATGTATTAGTTTCAATATGTACATAAACAGAAAAAAATATTTATCACATTTTTACAAATTTTTATTTAAAGTTTAAAATTTGTAATTACTGCAATTTTGTCTCACTCCCGCTTATATCGGATTTCGAACAATTTTTTTAATTACCTACCCATCTCTACCCTACATTGTAGTTGACACTTTGTCCACCCGCCCGAAGCTGGGACGGGCCCCGCTAGTATCATAATAAAATTAATCTATCATTAATTAATAAATCAAGACGAATATATTTATTTAAAGTATTTACGCAGGCATTGATAATTATCGTAGTTCAGTTATTTTTACGAAATAATTGTTGCTTGTTGTTATATTATTTATTCATAATTGCATATTCATAGCTTTTTAGATACTTAAAATATAATTTTTCTTGTGTTGAATATCTTACGCTATGAATAACTTGCCCCATTGCTATCTTTCCCCCATTGCTATCTTTCCCCATTGCTATCTTGCCCCAATTCCTTCTTTCTGGTTTTACAAATTCTGCTTGTTAAGCTTGGGACTAGAATGAGATGTTTAGCATTTAATAGCATGATAAATGCATGTATTTTAAGAGTTTGACATTTTTTGAAATTCTCTATCCCATATACTAAAAACATACTTTAAAATCAATAAAATTATTCCAACTTTGTCAAAACAAATCAAAGAAAGCCGTTAAATGAAGGTTGTCCTTATTACAGATGCTAAAGCGTAGCAAACATCCGGACCTGGGACACCGTTAATTTTGCTTTGACTTTGCGATATTGCGGCCCCGACGACACACCCACTGCTATTGTCACAGCTGTCGGCTTTTTTCGTAATTAACTAAATAAGATCAATAACAGATTGATAACTAGCTTGTATAAAACGGTTAACTAAAAATTTTGCCGCCTCTTTGATTAATAATATATCAGTTATCTTTGAACGTGGAGACATTTTTTCATCATTGTTAATATTATAAATATTTCTAAAAGACCTAGTGTGAAGTTTAGTTCTTATATAATATTTATTTTTTCTTTCATTATATCTCTGACAAGAATAATTGCAATAAGAAGCCGATCGCAATATAAAATAAATGTGAATATATGCACCTTTACATAGAATCAACAAATATGGCAATGGAATCTTAATATCTTTATATATATATTTTTTTTTTTTTTTATAACTCTGGAGTTCCTCGATTAAAAAAATCTTAAATGAAAAGATGGGTGTTTGAGGAAAGTCCTCAAAGATATGCATGTCTATAATCATATAGAAAAAATTGTAAACAGTTGCCCGCGAGTTGAAGTGTCTCTTAAATTCCATGAATTGCTCGTTCGTCACGTACTAGATGATAGATGTATTAAGAAGCTTGGGGGATGTTTTCAGTTGAATGATTAAAATTACAGAACATTCCATAAAGTTGTGATTTTTATGTTAAAAGACTTTTTAATCAATAAATGTTAAGATTAAGATGCTTTTAAAACTGGTGTTTAGCAAGATGCATATCAGATTATGATAGCAATCTCTAAAAGAAATTTTTTTTAATAATTTTGTTTAAGGGGGCGACTGCAGTTGCAAAATCGCAGATAAAACATCTGAAATTAATGTACAGTCCTGGAAAACAAATGATCAGCCCTTACGAACGCTACCACAAATCATCTGAGTCCTTCATCTAGTTGAGTGGCTCCTAATTTTTTGCTTCGAGACTTATGCTTGACTGTTGTCTTTTAGCTGCAGATCTGGAGCGAAACGAGCTGACTCTAATATATTCAGTTTTCGGTTGAGTTTTGGCTTATATGTCTTTGTGTATATCCAACTTATCAAAAGAAAGATAAGTCGAATATACACGAAGACATACAAAAGAAAGATCCCGACCTTGCAGGCTAAGCAGTGACGTGTCTATGCGTCCAGGGAGAGAGTTTCCTCAATCTCCCGACCCTGCGAAAAGGAACCTCTATTTTTCGCCGTAGCTGACGAACATTGTGTTGCCTTTCATAGGACCTTCACCTTTGAAAGCGTTGGTAAAGCAGGACGAGTCGGGGAAACTAGGTATGTGGCCTAGGACCCGACAACCCTATGGGTGTTCGGCACTCGAAGCCTTCGGTGGACTCCGGTTTCGCCTCAAGTGTGAAGTGTTAATGTCCCTAGAGGGTGGGCTCCACCGCGAATCGCAGCGACCTATGTCGTCAATCTGTTGGGAGAATGGGGGTGGTGCACAGCTGGCGGCACCCCCATCGATCGTAGCGCACACAGGACTCTCCTGGTTGTGCGCGTTAAACTTCAGAACATGGGCAGGGCACGGCGGTACCCATTTTTATCAAAAGAAAGACCAGAATATTCTTTCTGATTAAAAAAAGAAAGTTATATTATTTCAATCAGTGTATGTATTTATTTTCCCTCAAGAAAGATAAAATTAATATTAGAGACACGACTATAGACTGGGTTTTTCTTTTCATAATTTCATTGAAATCTTTCGTTTTGTATTGCTGGATCTATGAATATTGTATTGTTGGGTTCGAGTTGACTTCAGATGAAATGTTTGGACTTGGGTCGAATTGTAATCTACATGTGCAGAACTCTTGCTCTACCTACGCACTCAAAAACAAGAGTGGCAAATAATTAGACAGATTCGACACGTAACCATAAAAAATAGTCCAATTCTGTCTTTAGTTAAAAGAACAAAACTTAAAAAAACATTCTTGCAGCTATCGTTTAACTATCTGAAAACGGACATTTGTAACTGAATACAACAACCCGCCTTCATGAAGCTTCAAAACCAGATATATGCGAGATAAACCATTTTACATTTCCATAAATCTTGCAACCAAACCGACTAAGTCATCAGAGATTGTCCGCACGCATTTATAATTTTGCAATTGAACAGTAACAGAAACAGAAACATCCCACTCGTGGACAGCCAACCTCTCGGCATAGGACCTATGAGTCCACGAGGGGAAACCTATATCTACCAGGAACCCCAGTGTCCAAAAACCCAAAGTCCCCAGCAAGTTTAAAAAAAAAAAAAAAAAAATCACACGAGCTACCCAAAATTGCTTATTGCTGGGTGAGCCCAAAGTTATTACATGTATATAAGTTCTATATGAATATACTGATAAGATTACATAATATTAAAGATAAATATTTACAGATATTTACAATAATAATATTGTACTTAAAACTTTCAATTGTATTATGCACTAGTCTATTAAGTCTTTTAAAACATAGTTTTTAAAATCTATAGATCTGGAATTTTATATAGGTTATAATAATTCTTTGATATATGAAAAGTTTTTAATTAGGACATTATACTTTTTATCTAACTTTTCGTAATTGGAAGCGTCTAATAGCACACGTTGTAGGTTTCTCTTTAATGTTTTATTTTTATTGAAGTTAAAATGGTATTCCATTAGAGGGCAGTTACCGAAGATGTAGTGTATAGGAGTTCCAGGCTTTTTATCACAAGACATCTATCCGTGGTTCTTTTACCAATTTTATATAAAAAGCTTGGGAAGCTTCCATGGCCGCTAAGATAATATGCTGCTGATTTCTGAACACATAAAAATTTAACATTTACCTTATTAAGAATTTTATACGTTTCTCTTCCTTTCGTTGAGTTGGTCCAATCATTTTGCCAATCTGTGATGATTTTGTTTTTAAAATACCTCTTTAGAATGAATTCTGGAAATGGTAAGACAGAAATGTCATCATAATGGTCTTCTGTAATTGCTTTTTTTGCGAGAAGGTCTGCTCGCTGGTTACCAGTGATGTGCTCTAATCCACGCTATTTTGATGCATTTATTGAGGTTTTGTAGTAAACTATTGTAGATATTTAAAATTATGGAGTTTCGAGGAAAAATTATCTTGAGTGCATCTAAGGATGAGCGACTATCTGTCAAAATAAGGGCTGATATAAATTGTGATTGTGTTAACCAAGCTATTGCTTCCTGGATCGCATATAATTCGGCTTGGTAAATTGAGTTAATTGGGTGTAGTCTTACTGCATGATCATGGATGAAGTTATTATTAAGAGAGACTGTATATGCACTTGCCACTCCATTTCCCATAGATGATCCATCTGTAAAAATTTGTAGATGATTTTCCAATATTATATCTTCTGTCAGGTTATCTATAATTTCTATATTTTTCAACTTGTAATATTCTGGAAATTTATAAGTTGCTTCCCGTTGCATAAGATTATTGTATATTATTGTATTGTTGATGTTAAGTAATCTGTTTCCTTGCTTTATCTCATAGACTTGGAATTCGTTTGGTATTTTGATGGTAATTGGAGGCACTCCAGTTAAAATATTTAATGCATCATTTGAAATACTTCGGTAAGTTCTTATGATGTTTAACAACGCTATTCTCTGAATTGATCTAAGGATTCTGATGCCGTGGCAATTCAAGTTTGGATACCAGAATTCGGAGCCATAAAGAATCTGTCTTTCAATAACTGTTTGATACCAGATCTTCTTGTGGAAGGGACTGATTCCCTTGTTGTAATTGTTGAAACTTTTAAAGCCCGAAACAAATTGGACAATCATAGCTTTTAAAATACTTAGGTGCGATTGAAATTTTAATTTTTGGTCTAGTGTAATTCCTAAATATTGTAGATTTTTAACAATTTTTATAGATTTCTGTTTTATTTTGAAAATTGACTTTCAATTATTAAGGAGGTTTCTTCCAAATAGGAGTGCTTGGGTTTTTTCTTTTGAGATAGTTAGATTAAGCTCTGAGCATATATTGACGAATGTTTCTATACGACTGTTAGCAGTTTGTTCCAATGATGATCTGGTATTGCCTTCAGTGTGTACGACGAAATCATCTGCATAAACGATAATTCCAAGAGCCTTTAATTTGTATCTTGTAATTATGTAATTGGCTATTAGTAACCACAATAGTGGTCCTAAACACGAGCCCTGCGTGCATCCTTTATGTGTCCACTGTGTCCACTCCTTTATGTGTCCTTTGAACCACTCTATGAATGTGTAATTATTTAAGCCGATTAATCTCTCACTGATATATTTTTTTAGGAGCTTCTTTATGTAAGTTGGAAGTAGAGAATCATATATTATTTCAGTAATTTTGTGCCAATCAATGGAGTCAAATGCTCCCTGGATATCAATTGAGATCATTCCACAGTATTTATATTTATCTAAGTTTTCCATGATTAGTGATTTTAGTTGTTGTAAAGCTGTTAATGTACTTTTTTCTCTCTAAAACCATGTTGTTCTGGTTGAAGAATGGATTTACTTTCTAGAAATGTCATCGTTCTTATTTTTATCAGCCTTTCTAAAACTTTTCCCAACATGGGAAGAAGAGTTATTGGTCGGTAAGATTTATGTTGAGATGGGTCTTTGTTCCTTTTACTAAAATAAATTATAATTCCTTTTTTCCAAGCTTCAGGAAAATGGCATAATTTCAAACATTTATTATAAATTTGTAACATTAGATCTGGGAATTCCTTTCGCATGTTTCTTATAGTTATCGCGTCTACCCTATCATAACCTGGGACCTTTTTAATGTTCTGTTGTTTTATTGCAAATTTCAGTTCTCTTAGGGTAAATTTGATGTCTTGAAATTCTTCTTCTGCAATTGGGGACATATTTATTTATATATGAGTGAATTTCATTTGTATTTTGTACACCAATTTGGTGTTGCAATAGACCTTGCTGTACAGTTATATATGTATCTTCTATTGTTGATGTTTCCAAAACTGTATGGATTAGGTCTGTATTTTTAAGAAACTTTTGTTTTAGAATTTTAAAAAGCCGTGCCATATTTACTCGTGGTCTCATTGCAGAAAGTTAACATTGATTCCTTCTTGGCTTTCACTATTTTTAATTTGTATTCTGCTCTTGCCTTTTTAAAATCAATTAAATATTTCTCATTTTCTGGATTTCGTTTGTGTCTTTTACCTAGAGCATTTAAACGATTTCTGAGTATTTTTAAGCTATCTGAATACCAATTAAGTTGACGATCTTGTGTAATTTTCTTCTTTTTTAGAATCTTGTCCATAGTTTGAGTTAGTAAATCATGAAAAGAGTTCATCCACTCATCTAGCCCTTGTGGTGTTTGTACATTTCTTAAAGAGTCCATTAGCCTTTCTTTATGATTTTTTAATTCTCTATTGAACTTTTTGAAGGTTTCAAATTTAGTTTTGTAACGGAATAAATTTCTTATTAATGGATCCGCTTTTAAAATGAATTGGATGTATCTGTGATCGTTTAGTGATGGGAAACTTGTATCTACTTTCCATGAATTGATCAGGTCTCTTGATATCCGTCCACATAATGTCAGGTCTGGATTTCTATTCTTATTATTTGCGGCAAAGGTATTGTCAGCTGCAGGATCGTTTATAATTTGTAATTCTTTATTCGATATGCATTCTAGGATGACATCTCCTCTGTTATTATTTCGAGCATATCCCCATGCCTGAAGGTGGGCATTAAAGTCCCCCCCCCCCCCCCCAGAATGAGATTGGAACTATCTTGTATAATATCACTCCATTCCTGTAAGTCTGATGAAAGGTTTCCTTTTGGTTTTGAATACTGAGATCCCAATTTGAAAGTACGAAGTTTTGTAATTAAATTTATAAATATGCTATTAGTTGTTTGAAGTATTTTAACGTGAACGAATAATGGGTTTGCTATTAGGATGCCGGCTGTTAGGTTATTGGAGTGATAAAAGGCCCATGATATTGGAAGGCCTGTGAAAGAATTTTTAGTTTTATGGAAGTCTTGTATCAGGGCTATGTCTATCTTGTATTGGTGCATATATTTAAGTAATTGTAAATTTGCAGCTCTGCAATTATTAAGATTAATTTGAACAACTTTTCTATCATTTTCTTTTGGGCCATTTGTAGTGTTGCCAAAGTAGTAAATAGTTGAAGAAGAGTTTAATTTATTTAATGAAACGATATCTTCTGTTATGTTTATAGACGCGAACGTGATGAATTTTTATTTATTGTGAGATCTCTCTGGTAATATATATTTTGAAAAACTTGACAATATGAGGAGTTAGCTGCGTGATTGTGCTCATAAGCAGTGGCGAAGCCTCTGGTCATCGGTGGATGCGGCGATGACTAGAGAAAAAAAAATACAACAAAAACCGTTTTAATTTTATGCAAACATATTTTTAAGTGCTTTTTATTTTTTCCCCTTAAATTTTGGGCTAAAGACGATGTGATAATAGTGTCATTACCTTTTTTTAAATTAATATTTGGTGCTGCCATCTGTCGCTTTTCAAATGTAGCGGCTAAACTGGATCGCAACTTCTAACTTGCTGAAAGGATTCGCCCACATTACCGAATCTGGTCTTGCTTGCGCACGCATATTCTCACCCCTCGCGACCAATTAGGCTGCAGAAGTATTTCCCAGTTTCCGAGAAATATCGCATCTAGTCATAGCTAAATTTTACGAATCTGTTCTTCGTGCACTCAGAGGAAAATTAATGCGTGTATTTTATTTTTACGCTTTTTCCTTTTTTGAATTATTCTAGATTAAATCTATTTTGTTAAGTACTACAAAGTGCGGTATTTTATTCTGTAATAAGACTATTAAATTAAAACAGATAAATATTTTAAGGATTTTTTTTGACCAAATAATATAAATAGATTGATTGAACAATTTCGTAATTTTTTTTTCTTTATTAAAATGTGTTCTCAAAATTATCACATTTAATATGTTGTGGGTACATCAATAAGATAATTTTACGAATTAGCAATCTACTATTCTTGTTTTTCACTCCTTTCGGATCCGAATTATTTCTTAATTTTTGGCAAAATTACTTTTACGTTAATAATACTAAAAGTAGCTATCCAAATCACAAAAGATAAGGCTTACTAAAATTTAACGACTGTAGTTATTTTACTTAATATATAATATAATAATATAGTATATATGCTTTTTGATTCACATGACAATGGAAAAAGATAGAATTTTCGACGACGTTTGGAAAATGTTGGCTTTAAAAAGAATTGATACCTATAAAACATCCACCTAAACCGAAGATCGTATGAATAACAGAAGTAAAATTTTTATACTATTTTAATTGGGATGATTTGCCACAAAACGCGGGGACTGACATTTACAAATGAAGTGTTAATTATAGTATAAAAAAATAAAGTTGCATATTGTAATATTTTTTCATTTACAGGAAATAAAATATTTTTTAAACTTATGTTTTTAATTGCAATAAATACTTTTCAATAAACAGAAAGCATGGAATGATTTCGATGCGGTAATGGGTGCGTCGCTGGAATGTTGTGAACTAGCGATGACCATCACAAAACCTCACGCCTCGCCACTGCTCATAAGGGTGGCCATTTTGATGGTAAGAGTTTAAGCAATTAATACAAGTGTGTTTAGAAATTTCATCTTTTAATTGGCAAACCTCCGATGCATGTTTCTTTGCACATTATGCGCAAATAGTATTTTTTCTGCATGTATCTGCAGAGTGTCCATAATATTGGCAATTATTACAGCGTATGATAGGGGAGTATGGCTTAATTGGGCAAGAAATAAAGCCCACTAGTAGCCTTCCCTGTCTTAGGAGCTTTATCGCAAATGAATCTTCTAGGTCTAGCATTAGCTGGTATGATTGTAATTTATCCCTCTTTAATTCCTTATGTTGGTTATCTGTTATATCTTCGTTAAGGTTTTCACTTATTTTTTGTTTGACTTCCAATATTGTGACTGATTTTGGAATACCTAATATTATGATCTTTTTTCCTTTTCTCTGCTGCATATTTTAGTGTAACTAACGATGTTATTTTCTCATTTGCTTGAAGGAGATCTGATAAGGTGTCTATGTCTTCCTCTGTTTCGGATTTTACTATTATTGTGTTTTTGTCTTTTGACAATGTACTGAATATTTTTATCTTATTTGTTTTTATATTTACGGCTTTGTTAAGCTCTTCCCTGATCCCAAACATTGTGAGCTTTGTGTTTAATTTTCGGGTCAATAGAAGAGCTGATTTGGAGTAAAGCGGTGCAGGTGCTGAGACTACCGATGCATATGTAAAATTATCTGGGAGATATTTCTCTCTTCCTAATTTCGGTTCATTTTGTGTGGTCATTTCAAATTGTTCTTGATTTCTGTATTGTAATCCTAATTTTTTGTTTAAATCTTCATATGAGTTTGTCATTGTGTTTAGTGTTTGGTTGTTTTGTTCTAATACTTTATTTTTAATTTCTATTTCCATTTGAAGTTTTTGATTAGATAGTCTTACCTGGTGGCATTGAGTTTTCATTTCTTCCATGCTCATATCTTCTAGATCCTTTTCTTGGTGAGCCTTAGAATTAAATTGTAATTTGCTGTCTTTGTCTTGTACCAGGCGCTTTAAGTTTTCATTTTCTGTAATTAAATTGTTCATTTCATCATTAATTGCTTTCAAAATCTCTTCAGGAATTTGTTTTTGGTTCTCTATTTGAGTTTGTAGACTCTCATGTTCTAGCTGTTGTTTGTCTATTAGAGTTTGTAGATTTGCTATTTCGTCACAATGGTTATTTTGAGGATCTTCTTTTTGAGTTGTTCTTGTGCATTTAATGAGTTGTATTTCTTCTATTAGTTTGTTATAATATTTCTTTGCTTCTTGAACATGATTTAATTCATGTTTTCGTAAATGGCGATACATCATATCCAATTGGCCTTCTAAGCTCACATTTTGCTCCATTGCCGTTTCAAAGTCTATCAGATTTTTCTCTTGTAATGGTGGTTGACGTTTTTGTTTTTTAATTGTATTTTCAGTTATATTTTGAGTTGGTATTAACAAGTTCAAATCTTCCACCGATGAGCTATTGCATGATTTTGACATACGGTCATGTGTTATTCTTTTTCGACGTTTTTTTGATGAGGAGGAAGTTTCTATTTTACTTTCTGTTAAAGAAGCCATTATTTAAAGATAAAGTCTTAATCAGTGATTTTAGTGTCTATATCAGTATATATGGTAATCAATTTGTTGTGAGATAACTTTTCATTAAAGATTAACAATATTTATAACTAGGTTTTCAATGACTTAAGCTCTAATGACACTTAGTTAAAGATCTAATAATCACTAAACGAACTTAGTGAATTATGCTAGGTATACAGCTTCTGATAAACAGGCATCACCAGAGCACATCTTCATTATCTACTAAATTGTAACTAAATTTAAATTAAATAACTAATAAAACTGTAGTTGGAGCATCGCTAGCCCCCCGCCATACATCAGTGAAGGAAAGGGATATAGAAAGAGTATAGCAAAAATCAACAGCCTAGGCTGTTGGAAATGACTAAGAGAAAATAAATTTGGACGGGAAAAATTGACTAATATTTTAACTAAAAAATGAAAACAAAAAATTACAAAGTAACGATAGAGAAAGAAAATTTAAAGCCGAACAAAGAAAGGAAGGGGGGAGGGAGGAAAGAGGATATTTCCTGTGCTAAGATGATCATACACTTTAAAAACTTTACATAAAATAGCGCCAGTAATAAATAATGAAAATAATTACAAAAGTATGAGTAAAATAACACAAAAAGTATTAAATAAATGGATGAAATACCTTAAAACACTATATTATAGAACCTCAAATAAGATGCTGCAAACTATATACAATATTTAAAATATTCATGCTAGGTGGGCCATAATAATTTATAGAATATAGGTATTAATACAAAAATATTAAACGAGTGGGATGATTTACCTTAATACACAAATATATTTGAAAATGTTGCAATATCTACCAGGACATTAATAAATAATATATATATTTTGTACCGAATCAGACTAAACATGAAAATGACTTATGGTGTAATGAAAATCAAAGGCTTACAAAACGCGAAATAATTTTTTATTTCGCGTTTTGTAAGCCTTTGATTTTCATTACGCCATAAGTCATTTTCATGTTTAGTCTGATTCGGTACAAAATATATATATTATTTATTAATGTCCTGGTAGATATTGCAACATTTTCAAATATATTTGTGTATTAAGGTAAATCATCCCACTCGTTTAATATTTTTGTATTAATACCTATATTCTATAAATTATTATGGCCCTCATAGCATGAATATTTTAAATATTGTATATAGTTTGCAGCATCTTATTTGAGGTTCTATAATATAGTGTTTTAAGGTATTTCATCCATTGGCATTACTTGAATGCTGGCACTGCCTAACACCAGGGAATGTACATTCTGTTGTGCACCTTCAATTTCCCTAACCGCCACTAAAGGACAGTTAGGCAGCTTAATTGAAGACATAATCTTCACATGAGTGACATTAGGATGGGATAAGATAGGAAGTCTTTTCCAGAGCGCCGAGAATTAAAAACTGCACACCTGTAGTAGCAATGTGGATATGTGGAAAAATGATACCTCCTAACTATTTTTTCCAGCCAACCTAACAATGGAAAATAAGCTAAGTTGCCTCCCAATAAAAAATTCATACCTTGGAACTTGGGATCAGTTAATTACATAGAGTCCCTGGAGCCGTTTTCTCTCCATCTCTAGTAAAAGCAACGTGGATCTTATATTTATGACCGTTGCGGAAGTCCAGAACAACAATTACACAGGAAAAAGTTAAAGGTGGTCCAAGAAGAGCAAAACAAGGAAAACAAACAAGACCGTTTTCGGCCAAAAATAAAGTATAAATTAAATGAAATTAATGGTGTAGAAATCAAAATGATAAAAATAAATCTACAAATATTTACAATAAAAAAAATCAGAAATGAAAAATGCTATATACAAAAAGCTATATACAAAAAGCCTTTAAACGTACTCAGCTCAAGCAATAGCTAGTAGAAGAAACTATACAGAATGAAGTTAGTGCTTAATAACTTCTGAGATGTGTAGGATAGCGCAAAGCCGCCTATAACTTCCTCGTTCATCATAGTCAGAGAGATTGAACAGTTCAGAATTGGGAATAGAATGAATTTTGTCAAAAAATTTTATTGCAATATTTTTAATTCTATTTCTTTTTAATAATTGCAAGTGTTCACTTTCTCGTGTAATTAACCAATTTTGTGTTATGTGTCGAGCGTCATCTATTTTCTTCCGAATTTTTCTTGGAAAATATCTGCTGTAAAAGTACAGTCCATACGACATCACTCGCAGCTGCTAAGCTAAGGGCTGTTAAAAATGGCTTATGCTTAGGAGATGCCAACGGTGTAGCTGTAGACCCAAAAATGCGTAGTCCAGTTTAAAAGTTTGTTAAAATAGCTTATGATAAAAATCCGTTCATTCAGAATTTATGAAGCAACTACCTACATAACTACCGCAAAATTATGCTCGATTACAAACACTACGGTTAAGCAAGGTTTAAGATGAGCTCAGAATTTCTTTAGTGAAAAGTTATAATCAGGAAAAAAAAACTTTCGCAAAATGCTAAGATTCCAAAATACCAGTATGCTTATAAATATGATTTTCTTTTTTCTTATCAATTTATTGATATGTTTCGTTTTCCTTTGCAAACTAAATGTTAAAATAGATACATCTTATCTTTTACGACTGACTAATAATTTACAAAACAACTTATAAGAAGTATTCTTAAATTATAAGAGGAAAAGGTAATTCAAATTTGTTTTTACAATCAAGGCAAAATTTAATTTTTAATTTCTTAACTGACATTAAATGATGAGAAGTAATCTGATTAAAACATGTTTAATGTTTTCCAAAGCCGTTGGATTTACAATTTATAATTTTTCCTTTCTTCATGTTAACCTATTTTATAAATGCATTTTAAAAGTTAAACTTCAGGATTTATTTAGGACCTGCAATATTTATCATCCAGTACTATATGTACATCTAGTAAATCGTTACTCACATTATGTGTTGCTTATAACATACATTTTTATTAGATTTAATCTTTTTTTTTTTTTCCTAAATCAATAGCGTCCATTTATTCGGATGCATAATATTCTATTAAAGTGGGCAATGTTCAAAAATATTGTTTGTATGCCAAAAATCAGTTAATTCCTTGAAAGTTATATTTGTGTATCTTTGCCGTAAAATTTGCTTTTAAAATGACAAGTGTCATGTTCTTAATTTGTAAAGATTCTTCTTCCATTTGTGTTAGTAAAATGCTTTAGCAAAAAAAAAAAAAATAATAATAAATAAATAAATAAATAAATAAATAAATAAATAAATAAATAATATAATATAATATAATATATATATATATATATATATATATATATATATATATCCAGTCATTCTCATAATCTGGATAGCTCTTTGGCATTTTCAGAAAAATGCGATCTTAGCTGAAACACTGTAACTGAGCAAACATACGAACGCTTGAAAGCAACTATACGAATTACAGACTGTAAGCTGTAAGCATTGTTGTCAAATTAACGATTTTTTTTTTTAACTCAGTTATCTACCAGAAATTCTGATCAGTAAAAATCTTCATTTTTAAATACATATAAAGCAATCTTTACTACAGGGAAATTCCAGTAAATATTTGAATTAAAGAAATCGTTACATTAGCAAACTAGCTGTAAGCTAAAAAAATATATAGATATCTGGCTTTCATCTGGATTTAAGGGGCGGCTTCACTGAAACTCCAAATCGCGAAATCACATGTTAACCTATGGGAAAATTTCGATGCGCTATTACTTATTACCGAATATAGTTATTAAAATACAGTTTACCGTCAAAAAGTAGACTTCAGATGCCTGTGATGTGCGTTTTTAAAATTTCTCTCTATCAATTTGAACTGTTTCAAAATTCCCTATAAACTTTGAAATTTTACCATCTTCTTAGAATTACTTAAAATTTAAGGAGAGGATTTTTCAAAACGTACAACATCGACAACGTCCGCTTCACTGAAACTGCCCGATCACGAAACCCCATGTTAACCTATGAGAAAGCTTAGAAGTGTGATTACTCATTACCTAATATAATTATTGAAATACGGTTTTTACTATCAGACAAAATACGTCAGATGTCGATCTTGTGGGTTTTTAGAAATCGTCTCCTTAAATTTTAAGTATTTCTAAGAAGATTATAAAATTTCATCAAGTGAAAATTTCAAAGTTTATAGGGAATTTTGAAATGCACTGGCCTCCAAAAGTTGAGGTACAACATGTTTTTTGAAGCTCACCAGACAAAAAATGGCAGTCAGATTAAACTTCTTATTTTATATGAATGACTATAATAAGCTTTAAAAAAACTTACGCAAAAATTACAGCTACCACTTTTATTTTATAGAAAAGAATGGGTATTTGTGAATGAGAGAAAAATATGCAATTACGAAGCTTTCGTAATTTCGCGTGTAAGTTTTGTTGTATTCGAACTATTGTTGTCAGTTTTGTTCACAACAGCCAGTAGAGTCTAGAAATGTCTAGAAGAAGTCGTTTGCCCGATTCATTAAGGTGGTGGGCGGTAGGATGGATGGAAATGGTGTTGTCACAGGCTCAATGTGTCTCGCAGTGTAGTCCAACGACTCTGGGATCAGTATGAATCTGAAGATTCTGTGTCCAGAAGACATGTTCCAGGCCACCCACGTGTTACAACACCTGCAGAAGACCGGTTTCTAGCTCTTTCGGCCCGAAGGAGAAGACGTACTACTGTGCCGCAACTCATTGCAGACCACTTTGCAGCATCAGGGAGAAGAATCTCCTCTACTACGGTGCGAAGACGTCTTCACAATTCAGGTCTCTATGCAAGGCGACCAGTTGTGTGTGTGCCCCTCAACAGACGACAGAGAAGGTCCCACTTATGTTGAGCAAGAGAACATGTTTCCTGGACCAGACAACAGTGGGCTTCTGTACTCTTCACAAACGAGTCCAGATTCACACTGGAGAGCGATTCAGGACGTCTTCTGATCTGGAGAGAACAATGCACTCGATACCATCAATCAAACACTGTCGAAACACACAGGTACAGAAACGGTGGAATCATGGTTTGGGCAGGGATCTCACTCGGAGGCACACTGACCTGCATGTGTTCCATGGAGGAACTGTGACTGGTGCGAGATATCGGGATCAGATCCTTGATTCATATATGTGCACCCATATGCCGGTGCTACTGGCAACGGTTTCATTCTAATGGATGATAATGCGACACCACACCGAGCTGTGGTTGTTGAGGATTATCTTGAGGATCACGGTTTGGAGAGAATGGAATGGCCAGCTCACTCTCCAGACTTGAATCCGATAGAACATCTTTGGGACTATCTTGGAAGACAGGTTACGGCTTTAAGTCCTCCTCCAAGGTCATTAAATGAGCTGGAACAAGGCTTACTCCAAGTCTGGTCAACGTTACCTATTTCGGTGTCCGACAATTTAATTGAGGGCATGGAAAGTCGATGCCGCCAATGCATTCAAGTCCGGGGTGGACATATTCCGTATTAGAACCAGATTTTAATGTTTCTGTCACATTTTACTGCATAATACAGCGATGTACTGATTTCTCCAAGAATGGAATTTTCCACCATGAGTGCTTTTTTGTTGTAATTTCATTTATACGTTTAACTTAAGTAAATTTCTATGTCGCATTTAATAAATAACAGTTTAGCGCACATTTCCTCCAAATTTGCTGTTTCTATATTCATTCATTTGCAAATTAGACGCAAAAAACCGGTTGTACCTTAACTTTTGGAGGCCAGTGTAGTTAATATTTAAGGAGACAATTTTTAAAAACGCACAACATGGGCATCTGACGTCTACTTTCTGGTGATGAAAACCGTATTTTAATAATTATATTAGGTAATGAGTAATCGCGCTTTTAAGTTTTCCCATAGGTTAACATGGGATTTCGCGATCTGGGAGTTTCTGTGAAGCGGCTCCTTAAGGTCTCCTTCCAATAGAATCGCCAATATTAAAATCCTAGTTTTGAGCCAAACATCGAATATCCATTTTTATGAAAATAAAAATGAAATCGTGTTGGAATTATTCAACTCCTTTCAAACGTGCATTTAAACACAGACTTTATCGCCAAAAATCGGTAAATTTTAGTTGAAAATAAGCTTCGAAAATACGTGTCGGAAATAATTTATTGAAATCCAACCGATTCCTAATATCTCTTTGCACTGTAACTTGTTTGTCACGTACATGGACAATAAATGTCGTAGAAGTATCTTGAATTTCAAAGAATTTCCGATCGATAATGGTTTTCAAACTAATGCAAGTCTGAATGAGGTTCACAGTTAATACTTACGTTTTTCTTACAAAACATTCATTTTCGAATACATTTAATTCGTTCAAAATGCGCTTTATTCCCAAAAGAAATTAAATTTTAAATTTCCGGTGGAAAGTTCTTCTTTAGTTATGCTATTTAAATTACAAAATGAACGCATAGATAGTTTTATCTTTTGTGAGCATTTTATGTGTTATACTTTAATTTTATCCTTTATTTCATAAAGATTTCTTAACTTTAAAATTTTTATGAAAATTTGCTTTTTCGATAACATAATGAACATTAAAATAAATACCTGCTGTTCTATGAAAGATGAAATATTTTTTTTTTAATGATAGAGCACATTACAACAAATAATGTTTGTACAGAAAACAAGGGTTTCAATTCATTTATTTAATTAAAAATGCAGAGTATCTAATTTCAGTCCTGTTCATAACTTAAAGAATAATGATAATCTTAACAAAATTTGCGATAGAAATGGTTGAAAAAGACACTATACAAGGACTGAAACAAGAACCAAGTACTCCACATTTCGGAGTGTAATGTAGTTGAAATTCCGAACCAGGATAATGATAATATTAATAAAATTTGCAATAGAAATGTTTGAAGAAGACACTATCCCAGGACTGAAACAGGAACCAGGTACTCCACATTTTGGAGTGTAATGTAGTTGAAATTCCGTACCAGAATAATGATAATATTAATAAAATTTGCGATAGAAATGTTTGAAGAAGACACTATCCAAGAACTGAAACAGGAACCAGGTACCCCACATCTCGGAGTGTAATGTAGTTGAAATTCCGTACCAGAATAATGATAATATTAATAAAATTTGCGATAGAAATGTTTGAAGAAGACACTATCCAAGAACTGAAACAGGAACCAGGTACTCCACATTTCGGAGTGTAATATAGTTGAAATTCCGTACAAGAATAATGATAATATTAACAAAATTTGCGATAGAAATGGTTGAAGAAGACACTATCCAAGGACTGAAACAGGAACCAGATACCCCACATCTCGGAGTGTAATGTAGTTGAAATTCCGTACAAGAATAATGATAATATTAACAAAATTTGCGATAGAGATGGTTGAAGAAGACACTATCCAAGGACTGAAACAAGAACCAGGTACTCCACATTTCGGAGTGTAATGTAGTTGAAATTCCGTGCAAAATTATGCGCATTCTTTCGAATTTTCACTGTGTCATCACAATTCATGCAAAGCAGGATAAATATGTTGAAAATTTCGTCATTATATCTTCATTTTTGACAAAGTTATGAGCAAATATGTTAATTCGTATTGAAATGAGATACCCTGTATTTTTAAGTAAAAAAAATCTGGAGTGACTCTACTCGACTATCCAAACATTTTACAGAGGGGTCATTCCATGTCAACTGGCTTAATGGCTCCTGCTCGACCCCCCCTTTCAATTCTGATGTAATTGCTACAGGGGAATATATATAAGGTCTAAGATGAACATCTGCAAACTTTCAGAGTCAAAAGTAGTAGAGTTGGGTCATTAGGGGGTCTTTCTGTAAAGTTCAGTATTTCACAGGGCAGGAAAACGATCAAATCACCAAGTTTGTCATCTTACTGCCCGTGATACAAAAAATCTTAGTAATTAAAAGTATGTGATATAGTACAACTTCTAGTGCTGAAAAACAAAATTGGGATATTAAAGATCAGAAATCAATAAATTCATCATTATTTGGCCTCAAAGTAGGCCATGCGATTAATTTACTCCTTATTTTAACAAGCTGTAACTGAAAAACAAATTACTTTAGAGGTTTGTCACCTTACCAATTAATTGCCTAAGAATTTGTCGTAGAGCTGTTGAAGTTGATTATCACCTGCTTAAATATTCATTAATTCAATCATCTTTGAAATCACTTCTAAAAAATTTTACAAATTAAACCCTATTTTCAGAAGCCGATATCTCAAAAGGAACACTTCTGATTTGATTACTGCTTGTACCACTGAAAAAACACGCCTTAATTGACAAGAAAACTTTTGTTTCATCTTGGAACTTTTAAATATAAGGTAAATAAAGAGAAAACACCTACTTTGTGTGAGATTCTCGAATATATCTGCCGTAGAAATTAATTCTAAACATGTATCTGGAAGATTGAGAACACTGCAGTAGGGACACAGAATAACACAAAAGTATGTAAAATAAGTGAGTCATTCCATATAAACTGGCCTAAGGAGTCCTGGCCGGGTACAAAGCAATGTCTCGGAAATATCTCTTGAACGGATAATGCTAGAATAGTGGAATAAGTATCTACCGACCCTTTCTTGAAAAATATGAGAGACAGCAAAAGAATATCAACTGAAAAAGTTTAAAGAATCCTCGATTTAGTATGGAATTATGTCTTACAGTACATGTAAAAATAACTGTATTAGAAGCTCTCAAATGTAATTTTTCGGTAGCCAATTACCGTCTTAAATCGCCAATTTCTTCAATATTTTCAAAGCATCTAATAAACTTATTTTTAGATGTAAGACATAATTTTAAGCTAAATTGGAGATGCTCTGCATTTTTAAAATTGACATTTTGTTGCAACCCCTTATATTTTTCGAGATATGGACAACAATTTCCACATTATCTACTAGGAGGCACTGCAACTCTTCTCATATGATAGCGCATAGTCATTTTACTATAGGTAGAAACTTGTTCCACTATTCAAGCTTTATTCGTTCAAGAGATATGTGGGTGTACCCGGACATTACTTTTCACCCGGCCCTCCAGTTGACATGGAACGACCGTATTATTTCATATAATTTTGTGTTATTCTTTCCCTATTGCAGTGTTCTCAATCTTCCAGAGGCTGCCAGAGACATCTTTAGAACCAATTTCTACGACAGGTAGAGTTGCGATCGCACACAAAGTAGGTGTTTTGGCTTACTTTATCTTATACCAAAGAGACCAGAAATGAAACAAAAGTTTTCTTATCAGTTAAAGTGTGTTTTCTCCAGTGGTACAAAAGGTAATCAAATCGGAAGTGTCCCTTTTGAGATATGCACTTCTGAAAATGGGATTGAATTTATGAAATTTAGAAAGGATTTCAAAGATGAATAAATTAATGAATATTTAAGTAGGAAAGAAACAACTTCAGTAACTCTATGACATATCCATAGGTAATTAATAGGTAAAATGACAAACCATTAAAGTAATTTATTCTGTAGTTACAGCTTATTAAAGTAAGGGTTAATGTTTTGTTATAAATTTTCATATTACAGTTTTTTTAAAGCTGGTAGCGTCCCTAGTTGGAAATTGCATAACTAAAATTTTAAAATGATTTTTTTTTTTTATGTATATGTCTTCTCATATGGGAACCATACTCCAAGTTAAAGTTAGAAAGGAAAATTCAAACTCAAACTCAGAGCTAGAGTATAATTATTATTTTTTTTAGTTTTAACTAAAATAAAAATTAAAGAATTTTTATTTTGCTATTGTATTGTTCGCATTGCAGTGATGAACTTCAAGAATCATAAGTTGTTTATGAGTGGTTAAATAATTTTACGCAGAATTTTCTGGTATTACTGAAACTGGTGTATTCCAGTACATTTTATCACAGGATTTCAAATATGAATTTTTTGTAATTACAGGGGCCGAGGTCATATTTTTGGCTATTAACTAGATCCAAACAATATTCGTGCTAGATTTCTACATTTGCAAAAGAAATCTATCAGGAAGATTATTGTTTCGAAATAGTGTTGGCCAAAAAAGTGACCGCTCCAACCAGTGTAATTAAAACTAACTTCAATCGAACATTTCTATTCTAAAGTAATATATGTTTGTTTCAAACTACAGTTTTCTTATTGCTTGCATTATTTAGTATTAATTTTTACGCTGTTGATTTCTTTCTTTCTTTCTTTCTTTTTTTTTCTAGTTTCTCACTCCTTCAACGATTTTAACTTTTGTTTTATTATAAATGAATTTTAATAAATCCATTTAAATTATATAGCTAAATTTTACATTTACTGTATTTTATATGCTTATATTGTCGATATTTTTTTTTCGTCATTTATCGATATTTTTATTGCTATTTTAATTCGTTCATGTCTTTTACAGGTATGTATTCCAGACTGCAGTTTTATTAAAAGAATATCAATATTCTCAGAAATGTAAAGAAATAAAGTATGTTCCAATTATTTTCGTTTTTTCAAACTATTTCCTGTTCAATTAAATTTAATTATCTATATTTCAGTTTTAGGTATACCATTTTATAGTTGTCATCTTTCTCCATAATTTATAAACAACTCAAACGGACACTCATAACTTTCAATAGTAAATATAACTAGTCAGATGTGCCAGTTCCAAAAATTTCTTCTATCTCATACATGTTAATACTTCGAAATTCGCTATGACATTGTCAATAAAAGCCATATTTTTTTCGTGATTATGTTGTACGTCAGCTGCTTGTGAATCGTCGGGTTATCTGGATGCGAAGCACCCTTCCTTACGCGAGCGGCCGATGTACAACACAACAACGAAAAGTCCTTCTGGCTTGTACCGGTGGGAAAAGATAGCCTCCCTATTCTTTGATGTTAAGATTTTAGCGAATTTTACTGGAAAACACTAAGCTAAAATCCGTGGAACCGGATTACAGAAGATTCATTCCCCGATCTCGTCAATATTGAATTTGAATGAGAATTTCGCCAAATTAGTCAAGTATAGCCAAATTGGTTTCATCAATAGTAACCTATTTTTGTCGCCAAATTTGGCGATATTTCATCGATTTTGACGTTAGCGATTATGAATATATGTATAGTGTAATATATAGTATATAACAGTTTAAAAAATGGTTACAGCAATGAAGAAAAATTTACCAGAAAGCATGTTCACTAAAACTCATTAATTAAACCCTTTTAGGGAGGAAAAGTTTGAGCTCATGAAATTAGCTTATGCAAACACCGCGTTTTCCAGTATTGAAGTATTTTACTAAAATTTATATAAAATTAACAGACGTGAAATATTACGCGCATGCCTCCCTGTTAATGCCATCGGAAAGTCACAGGAGGTTACTCAATCCCGATTTTTTTTTCTTTTTTTCTAATTGACAATAATAGCTCTGTGTCACTAGAAAGGTGGAATGCAGATATAATCATTCCGCACTTCAACATAATGGAGTCGTAAAAAAGAGGAATCGTGATATTTTTATTTCAAAGCTGCTTAAAATGTGAATCTCGGGATCAAAGAAATTCACGACATGAAAAGGTAAAGTCTTGTTGGAGAAGTGACTCCAAACAAATACGTGCCAGAAATAATACACTGAAATCGAAGCAATCCTAAGTATCACTTAAGCCCTGCAAATTGCCTGATTGTCACGTATCGGTGATAAATGTCTTAGAAATATCTCGAGATGCGTTCGGCTGCATAATTTTAATCAGTTTTAAGAAATCCCTCTGATATTGATTCCAGGTCTTCTTTGAGTATTATGAAATGTTTTACTCAATAAATAAGTTCAAGGTTGAACGAAATACCATTTAAGAGTTTTATAAAATTGGCGAGCATAATTCGAAAAAAAAAAAAATTGGATAGAATAAAAGGCTAAAGAACTGGAAATGTCGATCCCATTTCCGGTGTGACGTCAACCGCACAACCAATCTTCATACTGGCCTTACTAGCCTGGGCAGGCTGACGCATCCTCGCAGATTTGGGGCTCAAATTGAAGTTCACTCGAAAAACCAAACTAATCAGAACCGGTTCAGCCAATCAGAACCGAGCCTTAGGCAACCCCAACTCCGGCTGCGGTAGATTGATGCTGAACTGAGCACGAATAATCCGAAACAAAATGGATATGCGTCAGCTCCTATTGTAGAAGTCTTAGCCTGGGCGCTTCCATTCTGGCTGAAAGTCACGTGACTCTACCAGTCTTATGGAAAATGAGCTTTCTTTCATTTAGCACGATGTTAAAATATCATTAAAATATCATTAAAACTGAAAACAGAATTTATTTTCAATTTGAATAGATGGTGAAAAAAAAATCGTTATTTCAGTAAATTCTCCGAAAAATAAAAACATAATTTTACATATTCAAACTTCATGAATCAATTTATTCTGCAGAAGAAAAATTGTCTGTCAACATATTGCCATTTAGAAAACAAGATTTGTTTCAGCTATACATTAAACCAGGGAGACAGGATTGAATTTAAAGAAAAAGCAAATACTATTTCCAATTAATTATTTTTGAAGGATGGCTGTTAAAACGTTTCACAAAACGTTAAAGGTAAAATGATTTATCAGGTCAAATTTACATTTGTTTTTACCCAATTTCCCCGATTTTATTTGGCGCTCCTTTTTGCACTGGTTGCAGTTTCATTTTCGCAATTTTTTGGCCCAAAATTTCAGTTTTTTAAGACTGAGTTATGTCAAGGTCCCTATAACAAGAAAATATTGTATTGTCTCCTATGAAATGTGATAAAGAGTTAGTTAATTATTTACGTTTTTAATTATCGGGGGTAAAATATTTTGCTTAATTAATTTATTTTCAATTTGAATAGATGGTGAAAAAAAAATCTTTATTTCAGTAAATTCTCCGAAAAATAAAAACATAATTTTACATATTCAAACTTCATGAATCAATTTATTCTGCAGAAGAAAAATTGTCTGTCAACATATTGCCATTTAGAAAACAAGATTTGTTTCAGCTATACATTAAACCAGGGAGACAGGATTGAATTTAAAGAAAAAGAAAATACTATTTCCAATTAATTATTTTTGAAGGATGGCTGTTAAAACGTTTCACAAAGACGTTAAAGGTAAAATGATTTATCAGGTCAAATTTACATTTGTTTTTACCCAATTTCCCCGATTTTATTTGGTGCTTCTTTTTGCACTGGTTGCAGTTTCATTTTCGCAATTTTTTGGCCCAAAATTTCAGTTTTTTAAGGCTGAGTTATGTCAAGGTCCCTATAACAAGAAAATATTGTATTGTCTCCTATGAAATGTGATAAAGAGTTAGTTAATTATTTACGTTTTTAATTATCGGGGGTAAAATATTTTGCTTAATTAATTCATTTATTCTTCGTTTAATGTTGCGTGAACGAAGTCACGGGGAACAGCTAGTGAGTTATAAGGAGAAATATTCTATTTGATTCTGAAGCTTTTGCACGGTCAGTGCTAGTAACGTAATGAAGCTGTGGGGTGTCAACTATAGTCTTCTGTTTGAAGTCCTGTTCTAGAATTACTGAGAAGCAGAACACATGTCTTTCTGACGTATTTTTAGAATAATATTTAAAAATAAATAAGAATTGTGACTTTTTCCCACAGAGCGAAAATATGCCGGGACCAGGACTCGAATCTGGGTACTTTGGTTTGCCGTACCAAGGCCCTCCCTACTTAGCTATCCCGACGATATCCTGGACTGGCATATTTCACTCTTATTTGTTGGACAAGGCTGCGAACTGCAGCGCTAGTTTCATTCATCCGAGCTATAACTATAGCATTTACATGATGAATCTTAAAATTGGTACGGCAAACCAAAGTAACCAGGTTCGAGTCCTAGTCCCGGCATATTTTCGCTCTGTTGGAAAATATCTCAACTATGATACTCCAACCATTGATAATTTACCTAGTTTAATATACTTTCCTCTGTTCATTTTGAAAGAATTGTGACTTTTGCATATTTCTGCCAGTGATTAGGTGTCAATAAAATATTTGCTATTTTAAACGGATTTTCAGGGACATGATTCCGTTAACAAATATACACTATCACAATTAAAAAACAAAGCAAAAAGAAACTGCCATCCTGACACAGACCAGAAAGAATGAAGTCCAAGCCCGAGTCTGATGAAATTAAATTGGCCCGATCCGACCCCGTACAGACATTAAAAATTTAGCCCCTGCGAAAGCATAATCCTGAGTGCGTTATTGTGCGAATGTTGTTGTTTTTTTCGTACTGCAGTGTACTATGACTCCCAAATACGTAGGAATTTATTTAAAATATAATTTTATAGCCATATACCAGTACAATAACAGTTTTAGATATTTTTTTTTCTTTTGGGGGACTTTACAAAAAACATTTAAAATATATTTTTTATTTTTTGTTTTACTTTAAGATATAATACAATAACAATTAGTTAATATTTCTTATACGTACTCTAATATGTTACGTATTTTACATACTAAGAATATTAAAAACAGTAAACGGTTAAAGATATTTTCTTCGCGATTCATACAGAGGAGATTGTGAGCAATTTTGAAGTATGCTTGAAAACACCTATCTCCTGAAAAATATTTCTACCTGACTTTAAAATATTTAAATTAAGTTACTCGCTTCTAACTTAATAACTCGCAGGCGTCATGAAATGCAATCAGAAAAGTTTACTTCTGCAAGCTGAAGAATGCTGTATGGAAATAATCTTCGTATATATTTCGCGTCCAAAATTTTATCCCTGTATTCGTATCAGTTATTTCTGATCCCGTGATGATATAGCTTCCAGCTTAGATCACATTCGGGTTGAGCTTCAAAATATAGAAATAAAGTAAAGATCTTGAAAATATATCGACATCTCCTAGAAAGTGTTTCAATTATCTCAAATGAAAAGACTTGAAGCTATCAGGAAAGAACTCTTGAAAATATATTGATATTACTTGGCGAGGTGTTTCAATTATCTTAAATGTAAAGGAATGTGATTAAAAAGGAAGCACTGTAAATATGTTGATGTTACTTCAGAAGTGATTCAGCTCATCAAATCACGTTGAATTAGAATTGAAACATGAACAAAAATGATAATTTTAAATTCCCAAAGCATAAGTTGTAGAATTAATGAAATAAAGATTAGTACAAGAGAAAAGAAATTGGTATTGGTATTCTGATTAAATAAAATTTTATTCCTAAAAAACAGATAGAAGCACACATGTGAGTCACTTAAAAGACCATATGTAATTAAAATTAAATTTATTACTTTTTCTCATCAAATTATTTGCATATTTTTTATTAATATTCATCATTCAAATATTCACATGTCCTCTCACAAATTTATAGAGAGCATTTATCAAATTTAGTCAACCTAAAGGCATTTTAAAATAGGCGAATAAAAAATATTTATAATAAAAAGGAATTCATAAAAAAAAACTATTTACATCTTCAACAATTTAATTAATTTTTTAGAACACAAAATTTATAATAATAAAAAACTAATTCAAAATTTGTATTGTATAATTATGAGAAAAGAATCCATAAAATCTTACAAAAATGCTTGTTTCACTTATAATTTTATATGTTCTTGTAGAATACAATTAAGATTTTACCCTACTATCTATATAGTACAGTGTTTTTCAACTTTTTTATATCACGGCACACTTGAAGCTAGGGTTAAACTACCGTAAACACAATTAATTCCATTAATTGCCATTACAATTTTCATGTTTTCACGGACTAATTAACCTCTTTTCTCCGATGGAGTGATTTCGTCATTTCGTAAATGTGACAGAAATTAGCAAATATGTATTTAAGAATATCTTTGACAGATAAAAGTGCTAAAAAGTCTAGTTCATTTGTTTTTTCGCTAAGGCTTTGTGGATTTTGTATATATTTACACTGTAAAAAGAATTTCCGTATTTTGCCAGTGCAATTTTCTTTTATGGTTTTGTATCTTTTGTGGTGTAATAATAATAATATCCACAGCTGTAGAGAAAATGAAAATTCATCACTATCCATCAAATATATTCTCAAATTCCTACTTTTTGACACATTCACGAAATTACTTTCATCCGGGGAAAAAAATCGTAAAATTATAGAAATTATACTGGCGATCAAAGATTTTTTTTTTCTTTTTTTTTTTACAGTGAAGCAGTCTTGAGAGTACAATTCTTCAATTTATTTATTAACCCGTGGACTTCACACTTTGGTTTAGCATATGCGCATTCCTCATTAGTACGATTTGAGATTCCGTAACTTCAACTACATGTAACTTTGTTGGCAATATAGTGAGGAATCGAACTGTGATAATTATTTTTATCCAAATATTCATTTTGTTAACGAAAAATGCATAATAATGAAAACATGTTTTCAAAAAACACTCACGATTTGAAATATTTTGGTCTGCATGTACCGAATTGCACTAATAGTGTGAAATTCACGGGTTTATTCAAAAAGAAAGTACCATCACAACCAATGCGAAGAAATTATAATTTATAGTTAAAACAAAGAGAAAATAATTTTTAACACTTTCCAACATAGCTGAAAGGTGTTTATGAATTCGGTTTGCCTGCCTGCCTGTCTGTCTGCTGTGTGTCAGCCTATTTGTCTCTAACTCGCGTAAATACACTTGGATTCACATGCAACTGATATATGTTATTGGGGTTTACGATAGCATAGTCGATATTGGAAATGAAATGTATAACATTTAGAGTTCGTTTACAGGGACATTTAAAAGAATTCCGTTACATTATTGTCTATGGGGGAAAATCGTTTGTGGTGTATTTTAATGATGCTGCACTATTTAAATCACATTTAAATTGATATATATATATATATATATATATATCACTGAGGTGCACTACAAGAAGCTTACTATAGAATATGGTGTGCATGCATTCATCGTTCATTTACAGGAACACACAAAAGAATTAGGTTACAGTATTGTCTATATATAACACAACTTCACAATTTTTTTAGGGATAAAAGGATGGGTAACTTCTTGACTTGTATTTCGAGGTAGACTCACTCTTAAAACTTCTTCCGAAAATTGTAACCGTGTATGTTTGTTTTTGTCATAAATTTGATACTGAGAAAAGGAAAAATACATTATCTTACATTTTTTTAAAAATATTTCCAAATTCTCCTTTGCGAAATATAATCAAACGATCGCGATGTACGATTTTTTTTTTTCAAGTACTGTATTTTTTGTACCAATATTTCTGAAAAATTGTTTTTGCCTTATTTCTCAGCATTTTTAAGTAAAATTTTACAGTTTTAGAATAGAGATACAAAAATATAAATATTGAATGCCCCGTAAAGGTGAGAAGTCACTGAAATTAATAATCTTTAAAATTTTAATGGCACATCTTGGATCCTCTCATGACACACTAGTGCGCCACGCACAGTGTTAAAAAAACCCTGATCTAGTACATTACTTGAGGTTATTTCCCTCTTATATAAATGTGATTAGTTACAAAAAATTCTAGCATTAAGTAAATATTTTTTTTTTAATTAAAGTTATTAAAATACATACTAAAAACGATTTCATAGCATTTTTAAAATTACGAGTAGCGAAGGGGCTACTCGTAAAAAAAGTTTCTTAAAAATGTTTCCGTAGATTTCAGATATCTATTGGTTTCTAAAGATAAGGGGGAAATTCTGTAAAATAGTGGGTAACCAACTTTTAAGAGGTTGTATTAAATTTCCATAAACATTTTTGGTATATTTGGAGACAACTTGGAACGAATTCATTATTATTTTTTTTTTCCAATTCATGATTAAATTTATAAAAGTTCAGGTTAAAAAATATTTTTAGTGACAAAGTCCTATATCTTTCACAACCGGCTTTCTGTCCGTGTAAATATATTGGCCACTTTTAGACGGCTGTCAAAAAACAAGTTGCAATATTTATCGCTCATACACCACTTCTCAAGATCACACAAAGTTAAACTTTTACATCATTGTATAGGAGAAAAGTGTATTTCTGAATAAATATTATTTGAAAAATTTATTTATTGACTTTTTCATCTTTTTAAAAAATGTTCAAGCTTGATTTTTTTTAAAATCTGTCTCAACAATAAGTATTTGGTGGCTACAATAAAAGTAACTAGTGGCAGGGTTACCGCAATTGGTGATTGATTGTCCAGAGTAAATAATATTAATAAAAAAAAGCATATTAACCATGGGATACAGCACTTTGGCACTAAACTAAAATTTGACACCGAAAAGACAGATTTTTATTTTATCATTCAACAAAATATGCCCGGATTCTATTATTATTATTATTATTATTATTATTATTATTATTATTATTATTATACTTTATTCCTTCCTTTAAAACACTTATTTATTCCTCTGGAATATTTTCCTACAAATATATATATATATATTTGAATAAAGTAACATTCTTTCAAACTACTAGTGTCTTAAAATATTTTCTTTCCATGAATAAACGCGACGTTGATTTAAATCCTAAGACATACAGCACAGAAGAATTAAGTAGTTCCTCGATGATTTACTCCTTTCCCGATCTTCAAACGTAAAATCTCCCGATTTTCCCTCGCCTGTTGACATACGTCCCGGCCTGTGATTGAGGGCTCTGCATCCATTAGTATATTGGGGCGGCGGCCGAGGATTGTACGTTCATTAGCGAGCCGCTAATTATAAGAGTAAAAGAGAAGGGCTAAGAGACCGGGCGTGGAGCCTGTAAATTTCATTTGGACATTAATAATTCACCGGGGAGTCGTCCGCATTATTTCTGCCAGCAGTGACCAGTGATTCAAAGAGAACGGCCGTTTGAGGGGAAAGTTAACTACGTTTAATATTATTATGATGAAAGTTATCCCCCTCTGATTGAGACACAAATGTCCAGCGGGCCCGCAAGTAATTTTACATTACAAAATTAACGGTAAAAGAAATAAACAGAACGATTGTAATCATACTTCTTGTCCATTTGTATAGAAGAAAGTGCAGTAAAATCGGATGCCCTATTATTATTTGCTTTTTGAATACAGAATTTAATTAAACTTTGCGTAAATACTCTGAGCTTATGAGTCCATGATAATATTATTATAGATATACGTTTTTAAAGCTTTTCTAGGAAAAGTCAAATCATCCGGTCTTACCCCGCCAACTGCATGGATATGCTAATATTAATTGTTATGAAATAGTTTAGACCTATTTTGAAAAGAAACAAAATATTTTATGTTGCAACTTTAAATAAGGAACTTAACTAACAATATTTCAATTATAAGTCTAATAATTTAATACTTAAAGACAAAATAATAATTATTTTCATTCCAATTTGAAAAAATGCAGAAAAGTATTTCACCTTCTTGTCACATTTAAAAAAAGTTATAATCTCTCTTACCCATGTAGTTTCGACTGCCTTTTCTTCAAGCATTGTTTACCGGCACTTCAAGCTTTGTTTAGTGGCTCTTCAAGCAATGTTTTCCAATATACGACGTAAGATAAAAGAAGATTATCAAAAAGCAATTTCTTGCAAAAATTTTGTTTTTCTATTTTGGAACATTCCTGATCAAAGTCGACAAAGGCATTATGTAAATAGAGCTCCTTAGAAAATTCTGATATTTCCAAAAAAAAAAAAATGTTTTTTTGAAAATTTTAGGCAACTAAGCTCACCGTATTAAAAATTAAGCCACTTTCTAGAGACACCTATCTAATACCAGGTAACGTCACCTCTAGCCTTGGTGGCCACCTGGATTTGGCGAGGAAGTGAATCTGGAGATATGCCACACCCGGTTGACATTACTCGCTTATGAGTATATGGCATAAGGCCATCAAATTTCAGGAATGCTGTCTTCGGCGTTTACTTCGCTGTTCCAAATAATTCCACAGATTTTCCATGGGTTTAAGATCTGATGATTTAGCGGATTTGTCGAGATTCAATAGCTGCCTTTGTGCTCATCATACTATTCATGTATATATACTCTCTTGTGAACACAACTATTGCATCTGAAAACGAGGATGTCCAAAGAACACTTACTCATCATGAAGATATTGAATGAAGGGTAACATCTGAGCATCGAGAATGTTGACATAAAAAGCCTGGCTCATATTTGTGGACACCACAATCAATGGATACAGATCGTAGTACGTGAAACATTCCTAACCCATCACAGAGCCATCTCCGGCCTGAATTATACACTCCATAGACTGCGAGTTGCATGCCTCTTTTGGCTGTGAATGCACTTCACACCTTGCGTTACTTGAAAACCGACAAAATCGCGATTCCTTAGACCACATTACACGTCTTCAGTCAATGGTACGTGTTCTGTGTTTTTTGTCCTATTACAGACGTGAAACTGTATGTACCACTATGAGCAATAGCTTCTCGCGAGGTACCCGGCTTAAAATCTTAATTGCATGAAGTTATAGTTCCCATCTCAGCCTTCGATTGGAAACAGGTTGGAATGGACCGTCATTATGTATTTTATCCACTTGGCAAGTAAATAAATCCAGGGAATTGAACAAAGACTACTCGGGTTATAGAACAATTGTCTGGTGTACAAAACAGATATAAAATCCTTTTTTATTGAATTCGGGACAGATACGTCCCAGTGGACTAGTTTTTTATTCTACTCGTACCACCTTTTAAAAAATTTCCTCTTACTAACACTTATACTAGGATATTTTCAAGATAAATCTACCACAAAGAATTTTTTTTCTAAATTGTGGTACATTTGAATATACAAATAATCATCAGTTCTGGCCAGTAATCAAAGGGTTAAAAATGAAACGTAGTTCAATGGCTAAAAAATTGCATTTATAAATGCACTTTGTTTTATTTACAGTTGCAAAAGCAACTGTGAGAACTTGCATCGATTAAATGGGAAACAGAACACATTCGTTACTTGAATTTACACACCATAATCTGTTACTTGTATTTGCTCTCATTTTTTGACTAAATAAAGAGCAATCTATTTTTTCAAACTTTCGGCATTATAGAGTTAAATCAAGACGTTTTCGGACAGATTTCGTACATCTATATGAAAGCTTTGAAAATTCGCATGTTGTAAATTAATCGGGGTTACAAAAATTTATTGAAAATGTTGACGCTACGCTTATCCATTATTGGCGATAAGTGGCATTGTTTGGCGACGTGTTATTTTTAGGGAATCGTTTTTTTTATGATTGACGGGAAAATAAATACGTACCCAAATGTTTATCGCTGAGATTAATTTTTTTAACAAGTTTGAAAAGTATTTTTAAAAAATAAAGTTTGGAAAATATTTAAAAAAAAATCAAGTTAGAAAAATATTAAAAAAAAAAAAATCATAAAAATTCAGTAATTTGAGTTCCCGTTTTCAAACTAATTTTATTTGAAAATACAGGGTGTCCGAAACGAAACGCCCTAATTTGAACAGTCTGTAATACAGCATGTGATCGTACAACGGATACACATAATTGGAGTTGTTTGTGCAATCACACCATTTCTACATGTGCCCCACGAGTGGCTCGGAGAATGTCTAATCGATACTCGATCTCTGCCCAGGTAGAAACGCTGCTTTACACGCCTTGATTATCTTAGCATCGGGAGGGTCTCTGTGATACTCTACACGGAAACGTCGTTGAAGTGCAACAATGGACCCCATTTCAGCATATCACAACACGGTTTGTGCTTTTTCAGAATTCGTTCTCATTTTTCAATTTTCCGATTTTCAACAACTGAAATAAAAATCATTGCTATTACATGATGTAAATTTCCAAATCTAAGCTATGATGTACCACCTAACAAAATGGTATTGGTTGTTTATTATCTTCAGTATAGGTGTTTAAAATTGGGGCGTTTCGTCTCTGACACTCTGTACATTCTTTGTTCTATTCAATGGCACTCAAAATGATGTTATGTGATGTTTAGAAGGTAATACATTTCGGATAAAAAGTCCATAACATTTGAGAAAAGAAATCTTATGAATTACAACACTGGAGAAAAAAAAATTAATTTTTCCAATTTCCATGTTAAATGCTATTGCGAATTACTATTGTATAATGAACAAGTTGGCTTAATTTTATAATTTAAACTCCTTCTATGGAAATGCCATTCTCCATTATAATCTAAATTTATGCTCCTATTTTATTCATACTTTTAAACAAACTCGAGCAAATATTTCACGAACAGGAGACGCTCCCTTCTGTCTATCTATTCTTCAATTTGTCACTTGCGATGTGTGGCGAGCAGTGTCAACCTTATTTGACTTTTAGTGGCTTCATAAAAGGGGTAGGAAAAGGAAACGAAGATATTATTTTGCTGCATAGAAGTGTTTACTCCATTTTCTTTTCTGTTTTTACAGGAAAAAGATAAGTCAAACAAACAAGCGTGAAGACGAGGTATTCTTTTAGTTTTCGAATTGTCATGAATGATCCTATTAGAATGATTTCAGTGAGCTCAAAGATAGTGAAATTTCCAAATAATTTCGTATTTTTAAAATAATGTACAAAACATAGACACCGGCAAGTAAGGAAAAGAAGGAGAGGGTCATTTGTCTCTAACTTGCTTTTGAAATTTAATTAAGTTGTTTTTACCTCTGATAACTTTGAAAAATGCACTAAAATTTGTTTTTTACGAGTAACATAAAACGATTAGACAATAATAAAAAGAAGAACTAAGAATTTTTGTTAAAGGGGTCTCTGCCTACTTGACACCTCCCCCCTGCTCGCCCCCGTGGAAGGCAATTTTTAATTTTCTTTTTCTCTTTACGTTCATGTGCGTTTCAACTTATCTTAAACGGGGTGAGGGTAGTACCCCGTTAAAAAGTGGGTTTGTCGAAAAAAAAGTTAGCTGTTTCAATTCGCCTTTTTGTAAAAAGCTGGCAAAAACAAATTTTTAAATATTTCAAATTTCTGTATTAAATTTGATGTTGGTATAGTTAAAAATTGCTTTGCACAAGGAATTCTGACAAAAAATCATTGTAGTTTTATCTTATTTCATGTTTACATTAACCATTTAAAAAAACGCGGCCTGTGCTGCGGACTACAGGCATATCTGTTCGGAAATCTTGCTCTTCGCTTAAGTTTCTTTCTGGCAGCGCCCATGGTACCAAGCAAGAAAATTTTTATCAATATTTTAATGTTAATAATAATAATAATAATAATAACTATATTCTCAATTCTTTTCTGTTAAATAAATTACAATTAAAGAAACACATTAGTTAAATATATCACATTACTATGTGAAGTTAAACATGATATGTGTTATTGTAACAAATATAACGCGTTGAAAATTATTTTAAAAACTATAAAAATTTAAAATATTGAGATACAGTTTTCAAAAAAATTGCATTTGAATTTTTTTTTTTTCTACACGACAGTGTAATTGAAATTATGCGATGTTGAGAAGTTTAATAAAATGAAAAAAAAAAAGTTTATTAAAAAAAAGCACTCTTTTATAAACATTCAGTGTTTATCTTAAAAATCACATCTAATTACATAACTGCAATTCATGTGGTTCCATAACATTTCTGTTAGGATATGTTACTTTGGCATGTTCCCCGATTATTGAAAAATTAGCGCTTTGATTTACGCTTGATAGAAAACGCAAACCGATGAATTTATTTTTAAAATTATGATTTTTTTCTCTTTTTCTATTTTAAAATGTGGCAACAGGAAAGAAAAAACAGCATTATTTAAACTATCTATTCTGGATTTCTAAATTGTTTTCTCAAAGTATAATCATAATTTAATTAATATTATGGCAATTAAATAATAAGAATACAGTCAAACTTCGTTAACATGAACACGCTTAACGCGAATTACTTTTAGCACGAAATGTTTCCGATTGCCCCGTCCAGTTGTATGCAATGTATTTCAATTCGGATAACATGAACTACTTTTAACACGAACAAAAAAAGTTTCCCCTTGAGTGTTCGCGTTAACGAGGTTCGACTGTATATATATTTTTAATAATTACACACAAAACTGTATAAAACAAAATTTAATGCACGGATATGCTCATTTTGGTTAGTATAACAACCAAAGTTAACGTATAGGTACATACCAACTGCAATTAACATATCCAGTAACAATTTTTGCTCTATACAGTTTTGTGTCTCATTGATCAATTTTTGGACTTAGTATAATAATTTTCTCGCGATAATAAAGTTAAATAAGGTAACTAAATCACAAAAATTACAACATAAAATTCAACATACAAATATATATATATACTAGGGGGGCTACCCCCTGCGAGCTACGCTCGCCAACCCCCGCTCAGACTTCGAAGCCTCTAAAAACATGACAGCGTGCTTTGTTTTAAAAATATTGGTAAATCTGTAATTGGGTTGCCATGCTTTTAAAGTTTTAATGGGGCATTTTTTGATTACCATGGCCTCATACACAGCTGTTGCGACAACTGACTACTGTTTTTGGGATTGATAAGTAAAATCAATTACAACTTAAAAACCAGCTTGTATAAAATGGTTAGGTTTAAATTGTGGCTACCTCTCGGACTTTTATAACAACGATCTGTATTCTATTCTTCCTTTGCGTTTAAGGATGAGAAAAATTCCATCTGCTTGTGAATAACATTAAGAACCACGGTATTGAAAAGTACTGTTATAGACATTTTTAGTAACAGGTTTTAATTTTCTCTCTATTTTAGTGCACCATCATGCATATTTTCATGTTATTTTAAATATGTAAATTATTTATTTTAATTAATATGTATATACGAATTTTCTAATAATTATTTATCATACAAAATTAATTAAATATTTTGTGCATGCATGCCCGCGTTTATTCGGCATTAATTGATGACATATTTAAACAAATTTGCTATCCGCGATAATTTTACACCTTGTTATGCCACTTGAATATTGTCCATAAGAAAATCGGGTACTTTTCCAGTATAGGATCCTTTGCTTTTAGGTTTGGCGTAATTTGAGCTTCGAAAAGGGATAGATTCGTTAATATACATAGATTTGTTGCCAAAAGTTATGAAAACAAACCCAATGAGCTTTTGGTGCTTTTCTATTATAGGGGTCTTGACGCTTTTTTAAAAAGCTTGGCGCAATTCGGGCATCAGAAAGTGAGATTTGGTGCCAAATGACATAAACAGCCTAGGAAACAAATTCGACGATTTTTTTGTTTATATGCGTATTTTAATTATACGTATATTATTATTGTTTTTTCTATACAAATTACTTCTGATTATATATAAAATAGGATAAATGACATTTTACGCTAAACAAATTGTATAAATATTTTTTTTGCTCTTTTCTTTTGCGTTTACATAAATGACGTCATTTGGACGAATTTATTCAAAATAGTTTCAGTTTATAAATTAAATTAAATGCTGACAGACGATTGAATCCTGACGATAGAAATGTGATTTTTTTTTTTCAAATTTTCCTGAAAAACATAATTTAATCACAATCTTGTCTTCATTATCGATTGAAATAAAAGATAAATTCAATTTCAATTTGAAAATGACGAATAAAAAGAAATCAATAATCCCTATTGGGATCCTTTTCAATTTTTTTCCCTTTTTTGTCACAAAAAAACTAAGTAATTAGTTGCCATCATTACAGAAATGTCATTAAAATTAGAAAAAAATTAATATCTCGAAAACTAATTCCAATTTCAAAATTCTATTACCAGTTTTGACATCCGCGGATTTTTATGGACAATTGGTATTAATTTCACCATCAAGCGTTTAATATTTTATTAAAAATAGCCCTGAAACATAATCAGTCGTTTAATCAGTCGTTTCATAAAATCGTTTCATAAATTCATTTCATAAAATCGTTTCACAAATTCGTTTCATTAGGATTTTATATATATATAGGGTAGATATATATATGTTACATTATTAAATCTTCCTTCGCGATGTTTCTCTGTTTTATAATAAATTATCACCAGTTTCACTATTTCCTTATTCCTTAATAATATCTATCATTAATTCTATTTAATTCTATTAAATTCCCCTTAAATTCATTATTATTTTGCCCAATTTATACTTAAATATAAAGCTCTCAGTTACTCTTAAATTATATCATAAATTCTGATCATTTCTGTGAATTCGAATGTTTTTTCGAAAGCCATTTTATTATTTTTATTTTATTATTTCCGAGTTTCCCGCGCTCGTCCTGTTCACTATAAAATTCGTCCGCTTAGAATATGTTAGAACTATTTACTTTATCATCCTCATTGGTCATGACGTAGATTGTACACGTATTCCAAATTATCTCATTGGTTAGAACACGCGTTACGTCATGATCTGGTACCTTTCCGCTTATTCACAAAAAGCGAGTGTAACCGTGCTTCCCTCAGTTTTTTTGGCCGTTTTGCAGTTGTTAACAGTCTCCTGGCTGCGTCTTTTAGTCATCTTGTATTCTAAATAATTCTAATAGTAGTAGTATTCTAATAGTTGTCGAGAAGTATGATCATATTCGATGTTTTTTAACAACAGATTGTGACAACTATTTCAGTGAGAGACGGCACTGCACATTTGAATCATGTGAGAACTGCTTTCATGTCGATTTTTGAAATAAAACATGGAACTCTGAATCGAATGTCTTTTTCTTCATACTGGAGAAACACCCACGATTGCCTGGATCCGCTACGACGACTGCCACTATATTTATTCTTCGGATAATCGACAACTGCGTCCAGTTTTATTCATCGAAAGAACAACCCACTTCACTTACATAATTAAACTGCAATTTCGTACACCTTATTGCCAATCTTCTTCAACGATTTCGTCGAATTATAGCATATATATATATATATATATATATATATGTGTGTGTGTGTGTGTGTGTGCAATTATCACAATTGACCTAATATGGATCCAGAAGTAACATTAAATATTTAAAGCCAAGACAAAATACGGAACTCAGTCCAAATTTTAGAGAAAAAAAATACCATATCAACGGTTTGTTACCGGCAGATTAATTTGAAAAAAAAAATTCTATTAAGATCCAAACCAGCTCAGATTCCACAAGAGAATATAAGATATTCGAAGAAGATATTCTAATGATAATAGTTTTCAATAAGGTCACTAAATAATTAAAATAACAAAATACTATTTAAAAAAATATATATAAACATTAATTATCACCTGTTTTTGTTATTGTCGTTGTTTGTTTGTTTGTTTTAATACTAATCATAACTAATTAATATGGATACAACAAGTAGCCTCAGTTATTTAGAACCAAAACAGAATACGGAATTCAGGCCAAGTTTTCCAAAAACAAAAATCACCATAGCAACAGCTTGTTACCGGTGGATTAATTTGAAAAGAATTTTCTATCCAAGATTCAAACCAGCTCAGATTCAACGAAGATAAATATATGGTATTCCAAGATATTACAAGATGATAATCAAATGATAATAATTTTTAATAAGGTCACTAAATAATAAAAATAACAAAAGAAAATGTAACAAAGAAAATATAAAACATTAATTCTCAGCTTTAAAAAAAAAATACTATTATCATATAACTGACCAAATATGGATCCAAGAAGTAGCCTCAATTATTTAGAACCAAAACAGAACATGGAACTCAGTCCAAGTTTTCGAAAAAAAAAATCGCCATAGCAACGGCTTGTTACCGGTGGATTAATTTGAAAAGGATTTTCTATCCAAGATTCAAACCAGCTCAGATTCCACGAAGATGAAGAAATAAAAGAAGAAAAAATGTCCGGGGGATGGATATAAATGTGGGAGGATAATCATAAACTTCGGTGAGCTAAAAACGGAATTGTTTGTTTTAAAAAAAATATCGCCTCGCTACTTTTATGGAGTTGCTCCTAAATATAAGGATTTCCGAAATTCTTTTGGGATTTCCTCATATCAATATTAATAAGACCTGAGATTTAAAAAATGTAAAATCCCCATTCCTTTGAAATATATAAATTATGATTACCCTTGTTTTGTAATGATTGTTCTAGGGAATAATGGAAATCAAATAAATTTTTAAAATATTTGATATCGAAAAAGAATTAAGGATTTCCGTTTCGTAGAATACATTTTTTTTATTTATTTTTATTAAATGCAGATTTATTTCAGACGATATTCGGGAACATTTTGGAAATTAAGTTTTCTGCACGGGTGAATTTTTTAAGTACTTTTTGAGATTTCAGAGATATAAAATATTCGCTTTCATTTAATCTTAAATTGAAGTAGTATAAATTTAACAAATATTTTAAAAGTAATAATAATAATAAATCCATCAATAATGCGCGTTCGGTCATGATGTGCCATTTTAATTACTTAATCTCATTTTTATGATTAAGCAGACTATTGTAGTGATTAGTTAATTTCATGATTATTTCTGAACTTTGAAATGTTTGCATAACAATATTTAATTAGTTTAGGAGGTAGATTTTTTTTTTTACTAAAAAGTTTAGCTTGCATTAAGGGAATAAAAAAACGTGAAGCTGATTTGGCAAAATAAAATACTCAGTCGCATTATTGACGATAGAGACTGTTAAGTAGTTAAAGGAAAAATGGATATTTTAGTAAAAAAAACATTATTGGCTAAACATTGGAACCGTCGCTATATATTGGCATGAAAAATTGTCCTAATATTGAGGTGTTTGCACTTTGCCAATGTTTCACCAATACCGACTTTTGGCAAGAAATATTTTTGCAAAGTAAAGCCAATAAGGATAATATTTCTGCAACATAATTATTTCATTGAAGATATTTCCAATATAACACTAATATTTCTGCAATATTGGTATTTTATTGCCAATATTTCTCACGTAAAGCCAATATTTTTGCTCTTCATTGTGAATATTTTCAACATAAAAATGTTATTTAACCTATATTAGCATTGCATTGGAGAAATTTACAATGATTGCAATATTAGCGTAATAGAGCGCCAATATTAGTTTACTTCTATTGTGAATATACTACTTATTTTTGCTCTTAGCATTTTCAGCTTCGTCACTAGACAATGCCAATCTCTCTGACATATAATTACGAAATTATTTTCATTCCATTATGTATTAACTTTCCGCATATATAATTTTTGTAATTAATAATAATAATAATGATAATAATAGTAATAATGATAATGATAATAATAATAATAATAATAATAATAATAACAATGACAGTTTTTGCAATTGAACTTTTCCACCAATTTTTTTTTAATTTTTTTTTTATGGAATTTTATATTGTTCTATATTATTTTGAAATTCAGATTCCTTCCTACATTTTTAATATTATAGTTTTGTTTTTTGTCATTGTACAGGGCTATTTAACCCCTTCAGGACGGGCGTCCTTTAACGACATTTTAATTTTTAATACCCGTAATTCCCTATAGTATTTTTCGTCTTATTTAATCCCAGAATTATACTACTAGACAAGACGATTACGACTAAGATATTCTAGAACTAAAATTAAAAACCATGCGCACACATCCTATATGGAACGTATACGTGACACCCGTCCTGAAAGGGCCGTTAAAAAGGCTATGGAAAAGAAGGATGTTCGCACGATTTAAAAATGGAAAAACGAAAATTAGCGGGTACGGTTTGCAATAGCAACCATGTATTTCATCTTCGCATCAAGTACGACTAATGCATAGTATTTTTTGTCTTATTTAATCCAAGAATTATACAATTAGACTAGGTAAAGATTACGACTAACATATTTTGGTACTTAAAAATAAAAGTCATTACGCACCCTATGAAACGTATCCGAGACACGAGACACCTGTACTGAAGGAGTTAAGGCCATTACAAAGGCTTTGGAAAACTTTGTGCGCCAGTTCTCACTATTTTCGGTCGGAATTCAAAATGGAACGAAATCTAAAATTAGCGGGAACAGTTCGCACTATGTTTTGACGGAATTCAAAATGGAACGAAATCGAAAATTAGCGTGAACAGTTCGCAATAACAATCACGCATTTCATCTTCGAATCGAAGACAGTATTTTTCATAGTATTTGCATAGTATTTTTCGCTTTATATAATCCAAGAAATCTATGATTAGATTTTCATTATACGCACCATTATGCACCCTATATGAATGGAAACCCGTCCGTAGGGTGCTGGAGGGGTTAAGGCCATTAAAAAGATCATGTAAAAGACGCCAGTTCGCGGTATTTTTTGATCGAATTCAAGATGGAACGAAATCGAAAATTAGTGAGAACAGTTCGCAATATCAACTACGCATCATCAATCTTCTCATCAGGTACGAGTAGTGCATAGTATTTTTTGTCTTATTTAATCCAAGAATTCTGCGAAAAAATTACGACTAAATTATTTTTAGTACTAAAAAAAAAAAAAAAAAAAAAAAAAAACATACGCTTCTTATATGGAACGTATGCGAGACACCCCGTCCTGAAAGGGTTAAAGCCGTTAAAAAGGCTATGGAAAGAAGTAAGTTCTCAAGATTTTTTTTGTCCAAATTCAAAATGGGATGAAAGAAAAAATATCGGGAACAGCTCCCGATATCAACCACGCATTTCATCTTCGCATCAAGAACGATTAATGTATTGTATTTTTCGTCTTATTTAATCCAAGAATTCTACTATTAGACAAGGGAAATATTACGTCTAAAGTGTTCTAGTACTAATAAATAAAACAGACGCATCCTTTACGAAACGTATACTACGCACCCGTCCTGAAGGGGTTAAAGCCACTAAAAAGGTTTTGGAAAAAAGCAAGTTCACATTTTTTTTTCTTGTCTGAATACAAAATGGGATGAAAACGAAAATTAGCGGGAACAGTTCGCAATATCAACCACGCATTTTATCTTTTCGCGACGACTAGTGCATAGCTGCAAACTTTTACGCTTTTATGTTACCACTAAATTTTAATAGAAATTTTTGCATTATCTAATTAGATTTCGGTGATTAAATAAAACAAAATTTACTGTTACATTTTAGTGGTAAATAGGTACGTAAAAATACGCTTCATGCTAGTGAGCGTATAAGGTTGGTTCCAAAAATTTCGTCGTCTAAATAATAAGACTCTAAAATTGAAAAGCGTCGTGTCGTGCACGAGATTCTTTCATTTCATAAAGAGAAATTGAAAGCATTAGTTATTACTTATTGTAATGAGAGACTAAAAGCATTAGTAATATTTTAATGAGAAATTGGAAGCATTAGTTATTACTTATTATAATGAGAACTTGAAAGAATTAGTTATTATTATTATAATGAGAAATTGGAAGCATTAATTATTACTTATTATAATGAGAAATTGGAAGCATTAATTATTATTTATTATAATGAGAAATTGAGAGCATTACTTATTACTTACTATAATGAGAAATTAAAAGCATTGCTTATTACTTATTATAATGAGAAATTGAAAACATTAGTAATTACTTCTTATAATGAGAAACTAGAAACATTACTTATCCTTGTGCCACAATCCGAGAGCATGCTGCTGGATTTGGAGTATGTATTAACACTGTTTTCAATCAAGTAAAAGAAATTGGTTGAAAAGTTAAATAACAGAAATCGCCATTATTTTTTCTATAACTTAATATTTTCATTCAGGCTCGAAAATATAATTTTTAATAGTACTTTTGAAAGATTCGGTATTTTTAAGGAAAAATAGAAAACAGATTTTTATTTTAGGAGTTTAAAACATACTCCAAATCCAGCAACACTTTTTAAAGGAGGGTTAAGAATATCTTAAATTTTTATGAATATATAAATGAAAAATATTCTCCAGAAAGTAGCCATTTTTTATCTTAAAACAGCCTTAAATGTGTCAGAAATTCAACATACAAATAAATTCAACAATAAATTCATACAATAAATTACTGATATTTTTTTTTTTATTCACAGTAATTTAAATGCAATTCTACTCTTTGAAATAAAGTTTTGCGAATTTTCATGTAATTTCTTTGCTCAGGAAAAACAAAACATCTACTTATAATAAAATCCAAGTGTAGGAGTGTGTTGGTAACCTTGCCGGGTGCGACCACTCTGATTTGCAAATCGACCGTAGCTAAACGCCCTGTTTAGGCTTAATGAAAAATATATGCTAACATATGACAACTAAATGATAATTTCTCCTACTTGAAATCACATCTGTTCAGCATATTTTCATATAAAACATGTATATCATATCCAATTATAATGTTTGAAGTTATAAATTAAAAATTACCAGATTAAACATCGGATTACCAGATATAAACAAACGAACACTCTTGCCATTCAGAATTCCAAATTCCAAATGTAGAAACAAAGGAAAGACTGTTTAAACGCTTCATTAAAAAAAATACAGATTAGCATCCTCTTAATATTTAAATTTAGTTTACATATATTATAAAACTTTTTCAGAAATAGCGGTGACAGCTTTAATAAGGAGGCTTTGTGATGATCCATCCGTATCACACGTCATTTTTAAATATTGTTTTGGCTCCATCTATCGGCAATTAATATAAACGAAGAAACTTTCTGTTGGAAATAATATATATAATAATTATAAAATTGTATAAAAAATATATAATATATTGTATAAAATATATAAAATGTAAATAAGATTATTTTTAAAATAAGAAAAATTCAGGACGTATTGATTTATTTCAAGATCAACTTTTAAAAACTTCAGCTGAATATCATTTATTTTTTTTTTCATTCTAATTTGGTTATATAATTTTTTAAAAGCCTAGCTTATATCCACTTATATCCTGAAATATTGCTTGCAATGTAAAATTTCAAATAAACATGTATATCAACATTTCTGTAAACAATATTTTCTGTAAAAACTTTTTTCAGAAATAGCGGGGACAGCTTTCATAGGGAGGCTTTACGATGATCCGTATTGTGCTTCATTTTAAAATATTGTTTTGGCGCCATGTATCAGCAATTAATATAAACGAAGGAACTTTCTGTTACATATAATATACATATAATAATAATAAAATTGTACAAAATCCAGGACATTTTGATTTATTTCAAGATTACATTTTAAAAGCTTAAGCTTAATATTATTAATTTTTTTATTTAATTTGGTAATGTCAATTTTTAAAAGCCTAGCTTATATCTACTTAAATTCTAAAATTCTGCTTGCATTCTAAAATGAATATTTCTGATGAAACGTAATAAAATATAAGGAATGTATATCACATATATGAATTATGTCAATTCATATCAAATTTTGATTTTTAACATAGAATCATTTAAATTTAACTTTGTAGTGAAAAAAAATGTAATTTGATAAGAGAATGCGAAAAGATATTTTTCAGTCATACTAATGCAGTTAATAATTTAAATTTACTTATGAAATAAAATAAGATAATTTTTAATGATCAAAATTTACTATAGTTTTCTTTAGGAATATTTTTAAAATAAGAAAAATTCCGGTTTTTTAATTTGAGATACACTTTTAAAGGTTTAAGTTATATAATCTACTTTCATCGTTGTATACGTATTAAATATTTATTCATTTCTGGAAAACTTTGTTCTTTCTGTCATTTTGAATAGGATGTTTTCCTACTGTGAATTAAGAAGCTAATATCCATAAACATGCAATTTTCTGTCTTATTTTATGCCTATCTTTCTGCTATTTATTTTCTTCATCAGTGAAATATTTTTAATTAATTTTTTTAATTAAATTTTTATTTAATTTTCAACTTTTTAAAACTTGAAGAAACAAATATTTATTTTTCTAATATTTTTGAATGTTTTATCAAATTGTTGAACTCTTTCACAAATTGAATATTGAGTAAAAAAATAGCCTCATCATTTGTATTTGTAGAAATCATTTATAATTTTTAAAATGTACTTTTCTACTGTACAAACCTTTCAAGAATAAAATCTTCATGCTGCTTGTTTGTATGAAGTCTTATAAAAATGAAACGCAGATCAAACATTCCGTCATTTTTGATGGGGGTATATACTAGTAATAAATTAAAAAACATTTACTTCCAATCACATATATTTTTTCTATTAGTGTTTAATTATTTTATGTCAACTGAAAAACACAAATTTTACTTTTTTCATTTTAAAATTTTCAAAGATGTAAATTTTGATAAGATGTCAAAATAGAAGGGCAAGACTTTTCCCACCCCTTTGCTGGCATCTATGCACCCAATTCCCGGTGCCAAATAACGCCTATTTTCCTCGACATATTTAGCCAAAATAGCCAAAGAAATATTAGGCTTTTCCGTGCCGTAGAGAACTGATATGGGATACGTAATTTAATGTCATTTTCTGACAAAGAAGTAACTCTGTATATAAAAGTAGCCTGTGTAAAGACTATTATATTTTACTTTCGCTTCTTTGAATGCTCACATATGAATCCTTATTCGTGTCAAAGCATGCGAAGTTTAGATAACAAAGTCTTTTATATGTGCCTCTGTTTATTCAAGAGCTCCTTTTTTTTATTAATAAAAAAGAAAATCCATAAAGTGAACCAAACGCGTATATATCACAATAACGAGTCGAAAAGTGAATGTACTTATAAAATATCACGTCGTAGATGGAGAAAGTAGAAAATACAGATTTATGTTCATCCAGAATACTTCTTTTTACACACTCTTTTTACACTTACGTAATATTTTATTGCCTATAAGGCTGTTATATTTCATAATTTTCATGAAGTAAAATTAAAGTAGACTCTTTATTTTAAAACCTGAAATTTTTACTTATATTTTTTTAATTAGCTTATTTCAATTAACTATCAAGTACTTGATTTTATGCAAAAAATATAATAAACTACTTGATTAGGTAACTTAATGAAGTCACTTTTTTTATTATTTCTCGAAAATCTTTGAAATCTATGCTATTATATAAAGAAAGAACGACTGGCTGACTGACACATCAACGCCCAGCTCAAACGACTAAAGTCAGGATCACAAAATTTGGGAAGTAGATTGCTGTTATGACCTAGGAAAGCAACAAGAAAGGATTTTTGAAAATTTCTCCCCGAAGGGGGTTAAAGGGGGTCGAAAGTTTTAGGTCATTTCGCCATATCTCAGCAGCAGTTTTAGGTAGGAGCGTGAAATTCAGGAAAAGAAATCTACTAAAAAAATAGTTAAACACGTAATTCAGCCATTTTAGAAATTCACCCCCTAACGGGGTTAAATACGGGTTATTTAGGTTAAAAAAATATTAAATCTTGTAACAATATAATTTCAAAAATAAATCGCAACAATAGTTACTGCAATGAAATTATAACAATGAAATTACAACAATGAAATAAATAAAATACAGCTAAACTAATCTGCTAAAAAGCGAAGCCGGGACGGACCGCTAGTATCATATAAAGACGCATGCAAAATAGAGAACTGAAGTTTACAAAATCTTATTTCACTATTCAGCTGAAAATAAACAATGGTCATTTTTTTTAAATAACTTTACAATGACTGCTTTACTTTCTGTCTGTATGTGTACCTCTTAAACACGCTTAAAATCTGAAAATTTTTATTGCGTTTTTTTAATTAGCTTATTTCAATAAACTAGCAAGTACTCTGATTTTATGCAAAATTGTAATAAAATAATTTATTAGATAATTAGATAAACACGTAAGCAAAAAATAAACTATAGTTTACAAAATCTTCAAATCTTACTTCACTATTCAGCTGAAAATAAACAATGTTTATTTTTAAAAACAATTTTACAATGACTGCTTTACTTTCTGTCTGTGTGTGCCTCTTAACATGCTACATAAAAATGAACTTATTAAGACTTAACCGTTTGCTATGCACGATAATTTCATCGTTTTCTACATAACTCTTTAAATTTGACAATGGGACCCCAGAGAAACCATTTAATAGGGTTTAAAATAATAGCTCTAAACACGTATACTAATGTGACTCTCTATTTTCTTAGGGTGTGGAGGATGTAAACCCACCACCTTGGTTTCCTTGGTAGAAAGTCAAAAACGTATTCTTAAAACCATACGCTTCAATTAAAAAAATACCACATATAATTAAATCCCTGTCTTTGATCTAAAATGAAAAGTTCTTAAAAAACGAACAAAACATTGAATCAGTGTTGATGGGATTTTGTTAGGCATCGGCTAGTTTTAGCAATATTGCTATAGGAGGGATGCTTACAAAGGGAAAATGGCCCTAACCCTAATTATAGTTCTCGTACAAAGTGGCCAGCATGCTCATAGAAATACTAATATTTATGTTCCTTCTTCTATCAGCATGCTAAGCACCGAAAGCATTGAATTGACACATTTATCTTCGAGAGGGATTCCTGAGCTTCCTGGAGGGATTTTATAGACTTTCGTAGGAGAATTTGTACTTTCTGAACCTTAAAAAGCATAAAATTTTAAATATATCGGAATGGAGAGATTTGGAGGCAGTGGATTTTGAAAATTAAAATTTTTAATTTTTAATGGATTCTCTTGAAATTTGGCAGAGTTGTTAAGGACAGGCTAAAATACTTATGCACAAAATTTATAGTTCAAATATTGAAAACATTTTTAGTTATTGCATCATAAATATTTCAATGAGACAAAAAATTGACATATTTTAAAATGCTCCAGGCGCATTTCTTTTGCATAAAATAAGACAATATTTATTTATGAGATGCTTTTCATATATTACAATGGAAGTTGGTATGAATTGTAAAAGATCACTGAATGTATAAGAAAAACATATATATAATTATACTTTATTTTCTCTTGAAAATGTAACTATATATTCCCATATACACAAAAATTTCAACACTAAACTACCCCTGAAATGCAACTTTTTATGCTAACCATGAGGATATACAGTATAAATTTCAAAAGAACCTTCTGTTTCAAAATTTATGGATGAGCAAAATTTTCAATTTTGCAAAAATAGCATTTTAAATATAAACAACTGTTTAAATATATAGTTTGTTTACAAAAATAATAGCAGATCGAAAGAATTTCGTTATTATAGTCTATGGGGAAAAATCATTTGTGGTACATTTTAGTCATGTTGCACTTTTACTAACATATTGAAATTAATACAATTTGTAAGGTGTAATAAAAATAAAAAAAGCTTTTTGTAGAATATGGAGTGTAAAGCATTTACAGCATTTACAGGCATATAAGCATTTACGGGGCCACAAAAAATACTCGGTTACATAATGGTTTACGGGGAAAAACTGTTTGCAGCATATTTTAATTATGTTACACTATTTGAAATATAATAAAATCGATATACATTACTGAGACTTACTACAAGATACTTGTTGTATTACAGGATGTGCATCGCATTTATCGTTGAATTACAGAGCCACGCAAAATATTTTAGATACAGCACTGTATCCGAAGTATTGTCTATAAGTGACAATTGCTGGAAGTGAGCTTTCAGTTGGGTATGCGTTTAATTAAATTTTTGCATACTATGTGGTATGTACAAATGCTGTAGATCATATACAAGGCTACACAAAAGAATTCGTATGCACTACTGTGTGTCAGCGTATATTGCTTAAAGGGGTTGTTTAATCGAGTTATGCATTTTGAAAGTGAAATATATATAGCGTACTGAGAAATATAAATAAAGTCATATACAGGGCCACGCAAAGAATTGGACACATGGCCACCTATGTATGATAATTTCTGGGCAGTGTGATTTCAGTAGTTTTCAGCGTGATTTTGCCTGAATTAAAATTTAGCTTAATATGTGACGTATATAAAAAACTTAAGGTAGTATACAGGGTCATACAAAAGAATTCAAATATGTTTCCGTCTATTGGTAGAAACTGTTGAAGGTGAATTTTAAACTGTGTTATGTGGTTTCTTACTAAACTAAACTGTAGCATAATATATAGAGTATATAGAATTCTATAGATTACATACAGGGCTGCACAAAGAATTGTAGTACTTTTCTATACCCATGGCATGTAATTGCTGAAATCTGGTTTTCAAATGTGTTTTGCATTTTCTAAAATGTTTACTTAGGTATCTTATTTACCTTATTAAACAGCGGAGATTTGTTAAAGTATTCTGGAAGTGTTGGGAAGTGTTTCATAATCTATGCTTGATGCATGATTTTTCTTTCTTGTTTATTAGAATTTTGTGATTTTGAAATTCCTCTGCTCCCTTAAGGCGGTTTAAAAAAAAAAACATTTTTACCCGTTCAACAACGGGAAACTTTCGGACACATTCACGGATTCATTTTTAAGCATAAAAGAATGAAACTGGCATGCATGTATAGTGAAGTGATTTGGAATTAAATAATGTTTTATTTTTCAGTAAATGCATTACATCTTGAGTTATAAGCGATGGCTGTCTCATAACAACCTTTCTCGAGCTATATCGTAACCGGAAATCCTATTCAAAATGCCAACTTTGCCAACATTTTCTGAAAGATTCCTTGTCTTTATCAAAAAATGGGAACCGCTATTTTGCTTCATAATTTCTGAATAAGAGCACCTGCTCGTTTCATGCTTCTAATAATTAATAGGACCTAGTTAATTCGTCAGAAAATAGCAACTTTGGATTTGAGTACAAAATTTAATGAATAAATTTTGTACAAATTTGCCAATCATTTGAATTTTCTGATAAAGTACTCCATGAAAAATAAAAATAAAATATTTAAGGGAAACCCTAGATTGGATTTTTATGCATTTTTATTTAACTTAACTATGTTCATGAATGTAAAGATATAATTTTGTAGTTCATTTTTCACCCACTGCCTGATGTATTAGAATTCCAGCAATTTGAACAGTTGTGTGCGTCCGATGACAATACAATATTTTCATATTTTTATTATCTATTAATAGTTTAGTATTAATTAAATTGCGATTACACGTTGAAAAAACAATTTTAATAGAGTAGATAAATAAATAATGCTTTTAAAAATTGTTTATCACTTCACTAGCTCACGCTTTCTGCCAAGCATAAATAAAAGCTTTGAATTTTCCACATTCGTGGCCCACGGCAAATTAGAATTTTGTAACGGATTAATGAAATTAGGCGTGATTTTAAAGATAAACATTGGAGGCTAATAAAAGCATGTTTTTTTTTCCAACTATTTTTACTTATATATTTATTGCTTAGTTTATATTAAAAAAAAAAATACCTAAGATACTGAAACATCTACCAACCCATTAACACTTTTTCATTTTGTTGTTTATGAATTACTGTTTTTATCTTATCTTTTCCACTGATATTTATACTACATTCAATAATTTGCTTCAGGTAAAACAGTTGCACATATAACTTTATTCTTTACGACTGTAAAAAGTTCAAGCACATAAAAATGATAAGATTCGGGAATTTTTGTTTTGAGATTTTTTTTTCCTTGGTACTCAGTGTTTTAAATTTATCTCAAACTTGTCTATCAACGTACAAATAATTCTTCTCTATGAATATTGGTGGATAAAAAGAAAATGTCAATAAATTACATTTAAAAACAATTAATAAACATAGGATAAATAATAATAAAAAAAATCTTTTAAACGACAAATTCTTTTTGCTACAATTCTTTTATCTTTCCAAACAATAATTTGCTTCAGGTAAAACAGTATCACACGTAACTTTAAACTTTACGGCCGTAAAAAGTGCAAGCACATAAAGATGATAAGATTCCATAATAAATTTTCGTTTTGAGATTTTTTTTTTTTGTCCTTCTATTCGGTATTTTAAATTTATCTCCAACTTGTTTATAAACGTACAAATAATTCTTCTCTATGAATATTAGTACATAAAAAGAAAATTTCAATAAATTATCAATTAAAAATCATTAATAAACGTAGAATAAAAAACATATATATATACAGTAAAACCTCCATAACGGACACTCCCGAATAGCGGACACCTCTATTTAGCGGACACTTTTTCAATCCCAAACACAAATATTGTTTGCATAGTCTTACCTCTGAATAGCGGACACCTCCAAATAACGGACAAATTTAGCGTTCCCGCAGTGTCCGTTATTCGGAGGTTTTACTGTATATATTATTTTAAACGACAAATTATTTTTACTACATTTCATTTATCTTCTCAAACAATAATTTGCTTCAGGTAAAACAGTATCACACATAACTATTTTTTACGGCCGTAAAAAGTGCAAGCGCATAAAAATAATAATATTCCTAAAAAAAAAAAATTCTTTTTTTTTTTTTTTTTTTCATGGTACTCGGTATTTTAAATTTAACTCCAACTGGTCTATATAAACGTAAAAATTATTCTTGTCTATGAATACTGTACTGTACAGATAAACTAAAAATATATCAATACACTATCAATTAAAAATGATTAATAAATGTAAAATAAATCATTTGGACAATTATTCGTTTACGACAAAACACTCTCTCGCTTAAAAACTAATGAACAAACAATAAATAAAATAGATGTAACAGTAAACCAAATACGCTTTCTGTTTAATATCCCTAAATAAACATTCAAAGAATGCAAGTACAATTTGTCATTAAAAAAAAAAAAAAAAAAAAAAAAAAAAAAAAATCTAATTATATCCAATCGAGATCTCGTATTTATAAATAAATTCTTCTAAGGATTTTACTTAAAACTTATAAATATTTAATAATTCGACGCAAACTATTGTTTGACATGAACACATGAAAAAAAAATTGCTCATAATCAAAAACTGGGATTTTCTAACACATTTAAAATACTAGCTGTATGGCAACCCGGTGTGTTCCATTTAAATTGCAAGATATCTTTCGATTGCTGTTTAATAAAAAATCTAATTTTATTCTATATTTAGAAAATATTTATAATATCAATTTTATTAAATGCTAAATTTCAAGTAAGAAACAATATTTACAATATAAGTTAAAAATTCTCTATGAAATGAATTTTTTTCTCTATGAAAATGAACGTTTTCAATGACGTCATTTGCCAAAAAACATTTCGTGTTTTGTTTTGTTTTTCTTTTTAAGATCTCGCTTCTAATTTTGGAGCTAATTGAATGATGTTGACACCATTTTGACGAATTTATACCAAAATATTTGAGTTTTATTATTTAAAATAAATGCTTTTTTTTTTTTTTTTTTTTAAACCCTCCAAATCATTCCATTTTTAACGTGGAAAATCTATATTTTTTCTTTAAATTCAGTACTTGGGAATAGAGGTAATAATTGTAAGTTTAGAGCAAGGATCTTGTACTTAATTAACGTCTTTGTTTTAATGAAAAATTCAAATAAGAACGAAAACTCGTGTGTCAAGCATAGATTATAAAAAAAACTTTCCAACACATCAATTTCATTATGTTTAAAATAGTGTAACATCATCAAAACGCACTTGAAATGATGTTCCCCCATTAATATAACGGTAAACGCTTGATTGTCCCTGTAAATAAACTATAATTGGTACACCCTTCATTTCAGTCGCGATCTTAAACGTCAATAACATATAAAAATTTCCGCTCAATCCGAGTCTATTTACGAGCAAGGACAGACAGAGAGACGGACTGAAAGAAAATCAGATCGAAGTCATAAACTAGATTGAAAAGTGTTTTAAATGTCATTTTTTCAATAGTTTCTGTTCTTTATAATAAACTGATTTATGAATCTTGAATGTATAAAAATATGTTCTTATTTCTTCAAATTTTCTTAAAAAATGTAATTTAACCAAGGTATTTTATTTTTATTATTTGCAATTTTAAGTAGCAAATGGCTTTAATTAAAAAAATCTAATAATCCCTACCCCTCGGTATAATTTTGTTGCCGCCGTTATATAAATTCCATTAAAAATCCCCCTCCCCTCACACACGCAAAAAAAAAAAAAAAAAAAAAAAAAAAAAAAATATTTACATTTTGAATTTTTTTAGAGTCATTATGACATGCTCTCATCTTTAAGAATAATTGGTGTTATTTTCAATAATTAATTTATCCTATTTCCGACGGAATAGATGGAAAATACGTACATATTGTCAGATTTTAATATAATAGATAACATAATAAGGTAGATCTTATTGAATAGCATAATGTAATAGATAAACGAAAAAATACTTTGTCTTTTAATTTACACACCATAAACAGATTAAAGTATACTAAGATGCCATCTAATTACAACTTCTCTCATCTTAAATTAATTGTGTATAATTCATGCTAAAAATGCTTTTGAAAAAAGAAAAAAAAAATGCGAAGAAACTTTGGAATTTGCAATAACAATATTTATGTTTAATATCAAAGCAAAATTTTATTTTTCGAACAAATTTTAAATCAGTTGGGAAAAGATTTTCTAAATTATGAATTTGGATGATTTTAAATTTTTAATGGAAAAATAATGCATTATACATTTATTCATAATTTCTGTCAATTATATATAGCCTTTTCGTATTACACTTTATTGCTAAATAACTAAAGAACAGTTTCAAAAATATATTGTACTTCTTAATATCTAATAAAGCAGAAAATAAAATGCTCAAATACTCTAATAAGCTAAAACCTTATTTTTATTTTTATTTTTATTTTGTTTAACGAATATGTGCGATTTTATCTTTAACATCTATTTTTTTAAATAATATTTTATTTAAAAAAATGTTTGCGTTAAAAATAATTTAAAAATTATTAAAGCAATAGTTCGTGTTTTTATGTGATTCAGTTTCATAGTTTTAAACTGAAATTTTAAGTATCTGTTTGTCTTAATATTAGTTGAAAAACTCGTAAAATAATATAATAGCCCAGTGGCTGGGGATTTAAAAAAAATCCGAATACGGAATTAAATAGAGGAAATCTTTAAATTGTTTTAAACTCTTTAGTTTGGGACTTTTATGAACATACTAAGTTTTCCCCTTCGTACTAGGTGAGCTTTAGCCACTATGTACAAATTTATAATTGGAAAACACGTTTTATTTATTTATTTATTATTATTATTATTATTATTATTATTATTATTATTATTATTATTATTATAACAATATCTCAAAACAACCAACGTCATATCAAAAATATTGTCTATACAAATGTTGTACAGCTTAAAAGTCTGAGTAAAATAAGTACCCACGCTTAATATCTTTGTCGAATATTAAACTCACTACTCCCTTTCAAAATTTTGCCTAATTCGCTAATCAAGAGCTTCAAGCTCTTGAATAGCCAGACAAGCCTTGACAAGCCAGAACAGACCAAGTTATTAGCCCACCCTACCTCCTATTTTTATATACATGTATTTTTTTTATTGAGGTCTTCACGATGTTTCGAATTTTATTTTCTATAATTTGAGAGTTATGGTTTAACATCTTGATTACGGGCTAGGACTGGCGACTATTTTTTATATTCACTCGTGCTACAATTTACAAAAAAAAAAAAAAAAAAAAAAAACAACTTTGCGGTGAATTCTTTTGAAAGTACCGTATTATAAATGTTTGGCAAAGATTATTTTTGAAAAAGCGGTGCAAATAGAATAAAGAAATAGTGTCTGGGACGACATATGTCCCAACCCCGTAATCAAAGGGTCAACAGAGAAAAACATCACGCGAAAACTTCAGCAATGTTTGAGAGGGAGTTTGAGAGGAAACAACAATATTATCCCCTGGGCTATAAACAAAGAGTAATTTTTTGAAGATAGACTAGTGATTACAATGCACATTCTCTGCCAAAAAAAGAAAGAGGAAACAGAACATACAGTCAGAGCCCGATTTGGGTCGTCTGGGGCCCAAGGCCCAGCAACTTTTTGGGGCTCTCTCAAATTAAAATAGTATCTAGAAATTTTTTCGAGGATTATTATTAGACACTATGATACAATTGCCAAGTTAAGCAAAATATATTTTTTAAAACAATTGCAGAAAACTTCATTTTTAAAAGAAACTTTTTCTAAATTATTATATTCATTTTGGGGCCCCCAACAGCAGTCGACCCAAGGCCGTGGCCTTTGGCCTGTGCGTTAATCAGGCTCTGCATACAGTCCACCCACGATAACTTGTCTGATGAACTTGAAAGAATTCGCGATGCTACAGGAAAAGAAAGTTGCTAACATGCACAATTGGTACATGCTGACGTCATATCGACAGTAGTAACTTACTGAATAATCAATTTCGTTTTATCGCAAATTTATTAACTTCTAAGCATCCCACACTTTAATTTTTTACACCGTCGAATAGAAAAAAATACATCCTTACAAATGCAATTTTTTTGAAAACTGCATTTTAATTTACTTATATTATATGGTTCTTAAAATAATTCTGAAGTATTATTATTTTTTTTAATCTATCTCTATTGCGGGCAGGCTAATTACGGAAAATTAACCCGTTTGGACTTTAAAACTCTATAAATAGTTCAACATTTTTTTCCAGCTAATATTTCATAACAAAATTTCAATTTCACGAAAAAAAAAATTAAATAAAACACAAGTTTAACACGTATGTGATAGAACAAACACAAAAGTTAAAAGCACGGAAATAATTATAATCAAAAGACCCGATCAAAAGATTTGCTCTAAATAGCTAGGTGGCGATTTCATTGGCTATTAACCGCGGACATGCGGCTAATACGAAAGTAACGTCTTTAATAAATTTGAAAACTTTATATGAATACCTAATTGATATTTTTCATATAAAACTATTTTTGTGTGTGTGTGTGTGTTGCTACTGCGCAATCTGAAAGAAAAAGCAAAATTATATATTAGAGTTTTCTGTTAAAAATGATTTCCAGCTATATTCTGTAAACTGGAAAGCCCGGGGTTGGATCCTCTGGTTTAATTAAAAGCTAGATTATACTGGTTTCTAGTAGTAATTATCATCTTAATTAACGAATAACTTCATGTAAATCTGCGTTAATCATCGGCCAAGTTATCGCGTGTGGATCATCGGTCGTTATTCGCGTATCATTTGCGAAAAAAATCAAATCAAATTTGTCATTTAGACTTGAAATTATGTCTTTGTTTTTTAATATTATTGTTCTGTTAGCACAAGAAGTCATTTTTACATTTATTTTGATATCATATTAAAATTTCCAAGAGCAACACCCCCATATTTTATTGTAAAATGATTTAACGAAATGCTGATTCAATACTAATGCATTGAAATGTTACCGCAATTCTAAGTATCTTGTTTTTACAAGTTGTTAATTAATTTAAGCGTAAAAATAAGTCTGTTTAACGTCACAAGCCATATATTAAATATATTACCAGTAGGAAGGAATGGAATATTTAAAGAGTGGGATGTGTGTGTGGGGGGGGGGGGGGGTATAATTTCTTTTTTTGCTTTCCTAAAGATCTACAAATATTTATTTTCATAATTTTAAACCTTTTTTCCAACATTGAACCTTTTTTTGTAATTTCGCAATAAATACCAGAATTAATTTCAAAATAGAATTCACTGCTTACTTTAGATCTATAAAAAATACATTTTACAACTTACAATTTTTTTAACCTTTCAGTTACAAATTTTGTGAAACACTTAGTAATAAAAAAAAAAGCCAAATCATATTTTTCATTTAGCTTAGACTTATGAAAGTATAATATTCGTTAAAATGTAAATTCCTTATATTTTTCCTTTAATTTAGTTGAATGTCCCACTTCTCTCTCAAGTGTGGGAGAGTGGCACAATTTCTTTTATAATTTTCAAACTGCCAGAAAATAGTCTGCCTATTGATTTCATAAATAACGTTTTGACGTGGTTTCGAACTGTGGACCACAGGCATATCTCTTATGGAAATTTACACCTATCTGGATTTCGTTACGTCGGAGCCCATGCTCCAAACATTTGTTCTAATAACTGGCATCTTGTATCTTATTTAAACTTCCTTTAAAAAAAAAAAAACATTCGGTAATAAAAAACAATAAAGAATGAAAAAAATTTTATGCGTTCGTAAATAATTTCACTAAAATTGGTGGAGTTAAGAAAAAAAAATTAAAGTTTCAAAATATTATAAAAAAAAAAAAAAAAAAAAAAAAAAAAAAAAAATCGGGAATTTTTACATTTTTATTAAGATGTTACTTAAATGCCTGAGCACGTAAATTTGCCCATTAAATGCCGAGTTTGTCTTCTGTTATCTTAAATTGGCAGGTAATTCATCATGTCTTTCTATCTATCACCTTTTTTTAAGGAATGAAAAAGAAAACAATTAAACTAAAAAAGATTTAGAGGTTGTACTGACATGATGTTTGCCGAACCGTATGATAGTCTAAACAATTTTCTTGCCACCTTTTTTAGAGATTTCTTCTCCATTTTTCGGGCAGTTTAACTTTTTATTTATTTATTTATTTGTTGTTTTCTTTTCGTCATTTTTTCACGGAGCCTTGATCATTTTTGTTTGCAACTGAAGATAAATGAGCGAAAACAAAACAATAAAAAGCTCAAAAATGTCATTTGCGGGTATTGTTAACTGGGTCATTACTTTTATCTTACATTTTTATCTTTTTTAAACGTAAAAACAACATGTATTTTATACTGAAAAAGAACTTTGTAATTAAAAAAAAATATTTTAAGATATCTCATTTAGGTTTTTGAATATTTATAAAAAACTGTTCGGAGAAAAAAAATGAAAGTTAAAGATTAATTGAAATTCTAAATTAACATTTTAATTCAGTTTGCGTTTTTATTTTACAAAATACACCCGAATTTAATTTCATTAAGTTTGGTTTTGTTGTTTTTCCGAAATACCATTTTCTTTTACAATTCCCTTGAAGTTTCGGTCGAATGGAGGATCCAAAGGGGAAAAAATGGGGGAAGGGGTGATAAATGGTCTCCATCCGACATATTTAAACCAATTTTAATGCTCTTTAGTTCCTAAAGCGATTAAAACCGATGCATTAATCTTTCTCATTCTTTATTGTATAGCAATTCTAAAATACGCTTCTATAGAAAATATTGTGTTATAATAAAATCTAACTCTTTCCCAAATAGCTCCATCTATTAGCAAGACTTTTCACCTTTAGAAAACTGACGGCAGCTCAAAAGCCCCTTAAAGCTGCCTACACTGTTCAGCACCGTTCAGCCGTATTTAGTGTTTACTGGTATATGTGGCGTGCTTTTTATACCAAAATTTTATTTTTAAATTGGCGGTGCATCTAATACAAGAGGATTTGATTTGAAGACAGCCGCTGTGGAGCTTCCCACCTTGTTATATGACATTGCCCCTTATATATAAGATTGTTGGACGACTATTTTAAATTTAAATAAACGAAATCATGACATGATATTTTGTAAAAAAAATTGTAAAAATTTTGTAAAAAAATTTGTAAAAATTTTGTAAAATAAATTGTAAATAAATTTTAATGGAATAAAATCTGTTCAAAGCTCTTTTTTTCTCATGCTTTTTACTAAATATTATTTTCCCCAATTAAAATATTGAAACTTAAGGTGCCCGTGTACACAAAGGGGCGGCGTACACGAGTAATTACGATATATACTAAGGAAGTGAATGCGAAACCTGCGTGAAAATGAGCTGAGCAAGAAGACATTCATTTGATGTCGTTAAGCAGCATTAATAATTTATGCTTTTGAAATATACATTAACAAGTTGACAACAATAGTATATCTGCAATAGCTCTTATAAAGTTCTTCGCTGTCAAAAACTACGACCAACAGTAGGCAAACCGGAATCTTCCATTTGTATTGCTTGTTTAAATGTATTGTTGTAATCTGTTTACTAATTCCTTTGTCAAGATAGCGTCTTTTTTTGTTTTAATAACGAGCCACATCATAACTATGTTAACCATGGGATCATTCTGGTAAAATAAATGAAAATGCAATATCCTAACAATGTGGTGATCACAAAAATGGAGCTCTGTGCATTCCCCGCCTCTATAAATCGTTAAAATGACAATCGGAAATAATGGTGTTACTTTGAGGCCATGATAGTAAAACGCCCCTGCTTTATGGATGAAAATGCACGTTTTCTTTGGCGCGTGTACCAGAAAAAACATGATTTCCCTGACAATGAGAAAAAAAAAATCAACCAAATGCAGTAACATTAAGTGAAATTCTAATGAACGAGCAGATTTACTGGCAAAAGGTGCTATCACAAATGATCGTTACAACGAGAAGGAAATTCTCTTATTCCCATTTTCAAAAGTCAAATTATTTTTTAGACTAAAAATAGTCACAGATTGGCAGCAAGATTGGACATATTCATAAAAAGGCCGAGATACTTATGAAATTTTACGAAAAGTGGATCAGAACTTTGTTTGCAAAAAAACAGTCATAGCCAACATATCAGTCCAACATTAGTGGACACAGTAGCTTCCCATCATTTTAAAATAAAATACGAAAACGCTCTTCCCCAGCAAGTTCACTCAAAAATAAATTATTGTTATAACCAGGTTTCCCCAACATTAGTTCTCATACAAAAGTCTACCACAACTGCGCTGGGATCTCCGCAATCAGAATACCATTCATTTAACTTTTCAGATGGTCGTGCTATGTTGCTATGGCAACACATTTGCTGGTACACCAACTTGCTGGCAGTTTCATTTTCTCTACTACCTAGTCTATCATAATTATCAAAAGCACCGACGCTAAATTTTTGCTGCAAAAAATGTGACGCTTCCTCCTGGACTATCATTTCATTTTCTCACATTTCTTTGAAAATAAAACGTCCTCTGTAGATGCAAGTGGTAACAGAAGATGGCCCCCTAAGCACACGAAAATTCAAATTTCTTTCTATTTTCAAAGTTATTGAAAATATTCAGTTATAAATTCACACACTTGTGTTATTAACTTCTCTAAATCTTTTTGTACAACATTTAATGTAGGTCATGATATATATTTTTTTTTATATACATTTTTACAATCAACATTTCGCTCTTGAATCTAAAAACTTCGTATATTATATTTGTACGGTTTCATTTCTTGTGTAAAATAAAATGCTATTATTTTTGTAACAAACATTTTCTTTAATGCGTTTTTCCAAGCAGAATAGTGAAGGTGTATATATATTAGGGTAAATGAAATACGGCGAATCGAATAAAAGGACAATTCGACACATTAGAATAATGTAATTCATCACTCATATATTAAAATTTTAACTTGAATATTCAAGTTTATTCTCGATCTTAAATAATTTCCAAACCATTACCCTGCCTGAAGTATAAAATTCTGTTCACATCAACGCATGACAAACAAATTACTCGAAGTTAAACTTGCAATTCTTACAATATATTGAAATCCCCAGTCTCTGAATATTGCATTTCGAGAATCAACCCGGGCACTTCGTGTTGATAGGAAAGGCGCCGCACTCTCTTGCCATTCAATCTTAAATTACTTTAATTATCCTCTCCTTTCATGCCCTGTAAGAAGGTCTAAGCATTTCATTCCAGCATTTCTGACGTAGCTTTGACATCACAGATGGCTTACAATTAAATGAAATATTTCCTCCGTTTGCGAAATGTATTGCGACCATATTTCGACCTGACAGGAAAGATATTCAGATGTTTGTCCGAAATGAAAATGGTGTGGAATTTGTGAACGGAAACATTTTATGGAATTTCAACCGTAGTGTCACTTAACCGTTGTGTAATGTTGCTAGATGGTGTATGGGCGAAATGAAATACCGATCAAATGAAAGACTGCGAGTTTTGTCAGCTGTAAATTATTCTTTGAACGTATACTTGAAGTGACTTATTGTTGAACAATGTGTTGATTTAAAAGCAATTTTCTAAAAATAGTAAATACTTACTGTCGATGCATAAAAGTTTTAAAATTAGCTCATAAATTAAATTTTGCTCCTTGTAAATATTCATTTTATAAATTTGGGAATTTTTAAGAAAATATTTTAAACAGAGTTAATTTTTAAATGTTAAATGATTCATCAACCATTATTATAAAATTAAGAACAAAATTTATTTGCATTCAAGCTGCATCCAGCGGCAATAACATACGCCGTATGCACGTATTTCATTTCATGATAAAGTGAAACCCTGAAATTCAATCATGTTAAACATATACTATTGTTATAAATCACCCCCGATGTATTGTTCATCTGTATTATTATTAAATGTAAATAGGGCTGTCGCTGTGGCTAAACATAGGCCAATGAGTCAGGCACTTTTAAGATGGAAGTAATTGTCGCCTACGTTATTAAAAGGTGAGATTGAAGAGACAGCAAACGACCCGATGCGAGACACTAATCCAAACACTATCCAAAAAAAAAATGAACAAAGGATGAACAAACAATGAACAAGAACAAAAAATCAACCATTTTAGGTGGTTCTCAAATTCCTTGTTCAACAATGCAAACTTTCTGACACATTTTTCCGGCGTAGAGGAACAAAATTGGCAGACCTGACTGTGACTATTGAAGCGATTTGGAATCAAATTGCGTTTTCCATTTTTTATAAATAAATTACTTATCGAGTTATGAGCGATTGTTGCCACGTCACAACAAGTTTTTTTTTCCTTTTTCGCGGGAAAACGATTCAAAATGCCGACTTTGGCAATATTTCCTGAAAGATCTTCGCCTTTACCAAAAAATAGAAAAAGTCTTTCGAGTACATAGTTTCTGAATAAGAACACCTGCCAAGTTCATGCGTTTCCGAAAAGAAAGCAATTCATAAATCTGTATTAAAGCAGCTCCTTTGGATTTGAGAACAGCCTTAAATATTAAGTGGCGCAAACAATTTAACTCATAAAACTTTTAATTTGTCCTCGTGTACTTTGGAGGAGTTTTTATTTCTTCTTTAATAAGAAATATGACAGATGTTTATTTAAAATCTGTATAAAAGGGGGAAAGACAGTAATAAACACGACAGTTAATTTTTTCTTTAGGTTCCCAGGTTCTAGACTTCCTTATAAAAAATTGGTATACCGTACCGCAAGAATAAAAACCCAACAACCTGTTATCCAACCTGATGTGGGGACGCTAATCCAAACACCATCCAAGAAACAAAAAAGAACAAAAGTTGTACAAGAACAAGAAATCAACCGTTTTAATATTAATTCATGCGAACAGTTCAATCCATAAAACTCTCACCTTGCCGTCGTTTGTAGGAGTATTTATTTCTCATTTTATAAGAAACACGACGTCTGTTTATTTAAAGTCGCTGTAAAAGGAATAAAAAACAGTAATAAACACGATAGGTAAATTTCTCTTTAGGTTCCCAGCTGTGCCAGTCATTTCCAGTGAAACACATTGCAAGCAGTCGGTCTTGTAAACCCCATCCACAAGAAAAAAAAAAAAAAAAAAAAAAAAAACGATAGAAAAATATAATTTTAAACTTCAGCTAATATTCTAGACTCTCTTGGGAAAAATTGGTTACATTCCACCCCGGTCTCATAAATCACTTTGATTAGCTTCTCTCTCTCTCTCTCTCTATATATATATATATATAACCATAAATGAAACATTATCATAACACCAACTTAAACAATGAAATAATAATTAAGTATGAAATAATTAGTTGACAATGAAAGATTCCCCAACACACTTAATATGGAAACAAAAACATATTAAAAGAATAAGAAATTAAATAAAAATTGAATAAAAATTGGATAAATGGAATTAAATGAATGAAATGAAATGAAATTTGTGGAATTTAGACAGAATTATCAAGTCCCAAATGCCTAAATACCACAAATAAAATGAAATGAGATGTTTCATCATCCTATTAGCCATACATTGCTAAAAAATATGATTTTGGGACTAAATCTCATAAACCTCATAAACAATGAAGCAAACCAGTGATAAAATGAAAAATAAAATACAATATTAAAAAGGAAAGAAGCCATACTTATAATTTACAGAGAAAACATTTAATAGAGTCAGTAAGTATAAAATCCATAAAGATTAAAAAAGATACCTTGCACCTCAAGAACCAGCATGAAACTCAACCATGACTAGGGAATGAATTGCAAAAAAAAAATCATTGCATGTTGCCAATTTTAGAAATATAAATTGCTTTACAATGATGCCAGAAATAATGTTAGAATATTATGGATTGTAAAGTAAACAGGAACATTAGTGCTGCCATCTATTGGTAAAAGTGAATATAATCTGAATCGAAAGTATTGGATGGAAATTAATGTTTAATAATTAAACCAAATTACTATCTTAAATGATACCAATTAGTTAAATAATAAATAAAAGAAATTAATTAATTAATAGAATATCGAATTATATTAAAGTAATGGATGTATTAATGAATAATTCTATGTTATAAATAAGTATTAAGATGGAAAAATTAATTATTAAAGCAACTTAAAATAGTGCTGCCATCTATTGGTAAAAGTGAATATAATCTGAATAGAAAGTAATGGATGAAAATTATTGTTTAATAATTAAACCAAATTACTATCCTAATGATAGCCATTAGTTAAATAATAAATAAATGAAATTAATTAATAAATAGAATATTGAATTACATAGAAGTAATGGATGTATAAATGAATATTTCTATGTTATAAATAAGTAGTAAGATGGAAAAATTAATAATTAAAGCAACATCAAAATATATGTACCTTTAAATGACAAAAACGATTAAATAACTGTACCAAAAATTCAACATCAATTAAATTAAATTAAAATAAAATACTAAATATTTGAATTAAGATAAAAATAATTTAAAATTAATATTGATTAAATATTGAAATGAATTAGTCACAAATAATGTTCCTTCATACAAAGTTAAATAAACATATTATATTAACACTGTATAAAAGTAAACATTATATTAGAAGTAAAAATGATATTGTCCACCATAGGTATTAATCCAAATCATTAGATCAAATACATTCTTAATATTAATGAATATAAATTCATTTAAATTAATTAAATAATGAATAAGTAAATCTAACTAAATTAATATACATATAGAAATATCACATCGCAGTCCATTATAAAATGTGTATTATCAAACAATTGTGTAAATCAAAATGCCCCCATTTTTTTTTAATTAATTATATATATATATATATATATATATATATATATATATATATATATATATATATAACCATTAATGAAACATTACCGATACTCCAACAAAAACTGTGAAAATATGAATTAAAATATAATAATTAATTGACAACAACAGTGTTCACTCCAACACACTGAATATAGATTCCATATACATTGTAAAAAAAAAAAAAAAAAAAAAAAAAAAAGTGAGAGAGAGAAATTGAATTACAGAAATTGAAAAAATGAAATTTGTGGAATTTAGACAGAATCTACAGGTCCCAAATCCTAAATTACCACAAATAAAATGTGTGGTTTCATCATCATATTAGCCATAACATTGCTAAAGAATATGATTTTCGGACAACCACACCGATAAAATAGAGAGAAAATCTGTGAAATAATCATTAAGTTCAAAATAAAACAAGATTAAAAAGGATAGAGGGATATATAGATATATATAGATATATATATATAGAGAGAGATGGATAGATAGACAGATTGACAGATAGATAGACATATAGGTACAAAGAGGGAGAGAGAGAGAGAGAGAGAGAGAGAGAGAGATGGATAGATAGACAGACAGGTAGATAGACAGATAGATACAAAGAGGGAGAGAAAAAGAAAGATACTTCAAAGTCTCCTGAACTAGAGAATAATCCAGTGAGAAATTTGATATACCTGACTCCGATGTGCTGAAATCCAATAAATTTAAAATAAAAGAATCAAAACCCGAAACTCCCAAGCACCCGAAAAACTGGGAGCCATTCCGATTTGAACTAAGTTATCTATCACTATGCAGAACACTAATCCAAACACGATACAAGGAACAAAAACAACAAAAGTTATGGGTGGAAAAAAAAGAAAAAGAAAGAAATCAGCCGTTGTAATATTAATTGATGCGAACAGTTTAACCCATAAAACTCTCACCTTGCCCTCGTTTGTAGGAGTATTTATTTCTCCTTTAATCAGAAACACGACGTCTGTTTATTTAAAGTCGCCATAAAAGGATGAAAAAAACAATAATAAACACGATAGGTAAATTTCTCTTCAAGTTCCCAGCTGTGCGAGTCATTTTCCGAGCAATACACCGATAGCAGGCGGTCTTGTAAACTACATCCACAAAAAAAAAACCGGAGGAAAAAAATACTCCAAAGTCTCCAAAACTAGAGAATAGTGTCAACTTCATCCATATTCAAATGATAGCCTTCGAATAAACAGAAAAAGAGATAAAGTGCGGCCACCCACATGGAAGCGCTTTTTCGTCGAGAGCTATCGACCCTTATGCAAATTTTGACTTCGATACATTTATTATTATGCGAGAACTTTGGCTCTGGGCCACACTAAGCAGTTAAACATCGGAAAGATTTGGTTTCTTCATTTTTCTGTTCTCAGGAGTCTACGGGTTAAATTTCATTCGAATTTTCAGTGGCAGAGAATTATCGAATATCAAAAAGAGTTTGTTGTTTTGAGTGAGTTTCAGGCTACTCGTTTCCGATATTCAAAAACAGAAGACAAAATGCGCACATATATAAATATATATATTACCGTAAATATTTTTATAAATATTTTATTTATCTCCCACATGCAGCTGATGCAGAAGAGTCGATTTTAGTTTTGTTTAGAAGATGATATACTTATATGAAAGTGATATAAGTTTTTAAAGCGTCTAAAATTGTGTGCTCATTCTGGAATTAAATAAGGCGAAAATTTCTCTTTTTCTACGCTGGTTGCAGCTGGCCCATACATGGATACATGGTGTTAAACTAATTTGCAAATCGTTTCTCAGTTACCTGGAAATGATTGCAGAATTTGAATTTTTTTATAAATTATGTTCAGTTTTCTAAACAGATTTATTTATAAAATACTTTTTATAACAATAAAACTTTAATGTCCGTGAGCATATTTGACATAATTTGTACTTTCATTAACTCAAAGTTTCGCACGATAGACGCCATTTATTTAGATAAGCACAGTAAAAAATGACAAAACATTGCGTTTCAAAACTTTGAAATAGAGCCCTATAAAATTGTTAAAAGCCTTCTGCTATTAAAAGGCTGTTTCTCTCACGCGAAAACACCCACCCGCTAATGTTAATCCTATGGGACAGTTCTTTTAAAATATCTCGATTCAATATTTTTAAACGATTTTTATTTGCTTTGGATAGCCGAGGTCGATCTCTACTACGCAGATTTACGCCGATTATGACTCCCAGAACCCAAAACCACCCCCAGTTCAAAACTTTATGCATATATATATATATATATATATGTGTGTGTGTGTGTGTGTGTGTGTGTGTGTGTGTGTCAGTTTTTATGGGCACGATAACTGCAATAATTCTGCACAAATCTCTTCCAAACTGATACATAAAATCAAGGGGCATAAAATCTCGGTCAAGTTCGTTAATGGGCGACCCAGGGGGGTGGGGGGGGGGAATGGGGAGCCTTTTTGTGAAAACAGAAAAAAACCCATAATTTCTTAATTATGATACGTATCGAATCCGTTTAAAGTTATTATTACTTCTAGGAAAAGGGCCGAAAATTTATGTATGATAGATTTTTGATATAATTAAAAATGGTCCCAAAGGGGGTGGAGGGGTTTTAGAAGAAAAAAATTCATAACTTCGTCAATTCACAAGATATCAAATCCGCTTAAATTTATTATAAATTCTCTTAATATTATCTAAAACTTTTATATTGACAAGTTTTTTTTATAGAACCAACCCTTATAACAAAAAAAAAAAAAAAAAAACTTAAAAACAAAAACAAATCCCTGCCGGCTCCGCCTGCAAACAAGATAGGTTTCGAAGTGGGCGGTTCCCACTCGCATCATGGCAAAAAGGTCATTTCTTCCGCAATTCCTAACAAACAGGCGCTACACGGTCTGCATCTTCGAAATCTACCTGTGCCTGTAGGCCGAGTCGTCAGGGATTTTTTTCGATTTTGTTTGCCGTTTTAATTTTTATGAGCATACTTTCACTTTCTGAATCAGTTTCGAAATAATTCCCTCGCTATCTTTTTATATCTAAAATTTACATCATTCTCAGGCGATAATACGTATTTTTTATGTGTAAAATTTAAAATGTTACTATAAGTGCATTAAAAGGATGTAATATCTTCATTTAATTATATATGTACTTAATAACATCTACTATTATACAAACATTTCGTTTTTAAGAAAAATATTCCGGGAAAAAAATAAAAAATAATCTCCTAAATATGATGACATTACTTTCTATGAGACGCTTTCAGTGAGACGTCAAACTGACTCTAAACAAACGGTTCCTGTGTTTTATTTCCTATTTCGTTTATATATTACAGCTATATCTTACATAGCTGTAACCTTATAGCTAGGTGTTTTATTATTTTAGATGCAGTGGTAATTTTTACAAACAATGAATGCGTATTTAAAAATCTAACGGGCAAAAACAGCTCAGATTCTATTAAAAAACAGTCTGGGGTGCGAATAGAATCACACACTCACAAATATTACTGCTTGAAGGCTGAAGCTAATCCATCTCATGTTTGAGAAAGCTGTTTGTTAAAAACAGTTTCACCAACAAATCACAATCCCTCCAAAAAGCGAAAAACAGTAGGATCAATCTTTTCAGAATGCGTAACAACTGAAACAAGTACGAAAAAAAAATAAAAGAAGACAATAAAGTGAAAGAAATAAAAAACAGAGACAAAAACTGGAAAAGAAAGAACAATTATTAAAGCTTAAAAGAGCAGAAACAGCATTATAAAACGGAATTAGCAAAAACTCGAAGTAGTCTCTAAAGCAGCGGTTCCCAAAGTGTGCTCCGCGGAGCCCTCGGGGCTCAGCCAATACTTTTCAGGGGCTCCACGGCGTTCCAGGAAAATAAACAAAACATGAAAGAAATTACCATATTGCAAGGGAAAATTTTTCGGTAATTTTTGTGTGTGTGTTTGTCAAAAAATAAATACTTCTATCACTGTATCGAAAAATACAATAATATACTTTTTTAAATCATATAAAAATTTGCATTATAGATGTATTCATTATCTATATAATATTTTTGGTTTGAACTTCTTTATTTTAAGTTTTTGCATTTAATGTGTTTTAAAAATTCGATTCAAAATAAGCTACAAGAAATTGAGTATTCTGAATCCCACTAAATTCTTATACGTTATTGCTCGTCACACTTTGTGCAGAATAAAAAAATTATATCAGCATCTTGTATCATTTAAAGCCCCTCACTAGATTCATTTTACATTTGTGTATATTGTGTATATATATTTCATTTTCTTTTTACAACTTTGATTTCTTTAATCTGTTCATGTTATTTGTATATTTAAATTTTCTATACTGTTTTCATAGTAAAACAATGTTTGTCGCTTAAAACATCTTCTTTATAACATCTTGTATCATTTAAAGACCCTCATCAGATTCATTTTACATTTGTGTATATTGTGTATACACATTTCTTTATTTTTATAACTTTAATTTCTTTAATTTCTTTAATCTGTTTATGTTATTTGTATATTTAAATTTTCTATACTGTTTTTCACAGTTAAACACTGTTTGTCGATTAAAACGCCTCTCTTTTTTGTAACATCTTGTATCATTTAATAGACCCCTCATTAGATTCATTTAATATTTGTATACGTTGTGTATATAGTTTTCTTTTTTTTTCTTTTTGTGACTTTAATTCCTTTAATCTGTTTATTTTATTTTTACTAATTCATAGTTATTTAAATTTTCTATGCTGTTTTAAATAATTGTACTTAATTTTTAAAGCAATGTATGTTGCTGAAAACGCACTTTTTTAACATCTTGTATCACTTAACAACCCCTCTTTAAAATTTTGTTTTAATTGGCAATGGGTCAGCTTCTTACGTTATGATGCCACATTTTCCTATCAGAAATAACGCTGTAGCAATTAAAAAATATATATTGGTTCTATACATTTGTCACCACACTAACAATCTAAACTTTTGCTCTGTTCCACCCCTTGCTTAGATTTCTCGTTAATGAGTACCCGCCCTGATATAAATTTAACCCTATCCATTTATCCCGTTTTGTTAGTAAAGTTTTTATACTAGTTTCAGTTATTTTACCATGTGTAGTTTTTAACCGTATATCTATTTTGATTCAAAAACAGTGGTGAAAGAAAGTTTCTTCCAAAACTATAATTAATAGCTAAATACTTCAAATAAAACAACCAAAAAAAGGTTATAGATTTTGCTTCACCCACTTTAACACTAAAACTATGATCTGCTTTTAAATGTATTCTTAAAAAATGGTTTAAAAGAAGAAGCTCAGAGGTGTTTCATTTTCGTTGCATGTTTAGAAGTACTAGAAACGTAAAGAAGAGCGAAAAAAGAATCCGTAATCGCATGATTCTATTACGGGTGGGCGAGACTAGCGAAAACGTTTATATAATTACTCATGGGCGACTGGGTCTACGCATTTTCTTTCTTTTCGCGAGTAGTCTATTGGGATTACACAGAAGTCTCTCTTTGTAAACGAAAACTGTACAACTTACCTTTTTCTCTCTCTTTGTGTGGTTTTCGCCATAAATAGTAATAGTTTCACGTAAGCCCCAATGCAATGCATGAACCAAACTATCCTGATCTTTAATTCCGAGTTCATACTGTAAATCCCAAAAGAATATTTTTTATTTTAAAAATGTATGTCATTAACCCCTTAACCGTATTGGTCGAACGTCACTCGGTTAAGAAGAGTTTGTTTTCTTCGTTACTAAAAGCTTTCAGAAACCATAAATTGTTAACTATAACTGTATTTGGCGGACATATCTCTATTATACAAGGCAGATATTTTAATACAAAAAAAAAGTGGTTTTTAGTCCTTATTTTTAATTTATTGTGTCCAATAACAGTAATATTAACTAAAACTGTTAAAGGGTTAAATAACAGAAAATTTGATTTTCAAAATTCTGGTATGAATTCAGAATTTCTGTATCAAGAAAAGGGCCAAACTGAGAACCTTGGCTCCATGTTGGAAACTTCTGGTTCGGACTCTTATTCAGCAGATTTTTCTCTGCTCCAAAGGCATAAAAAAACATTAATTTGTAAACCATGGGGTACCGTTGGGTTAAGGGGCTCCACCTTAGAAATTCTTCCCAAAAAGGACTACGCGAGCCTAAAAGTTTGGGAACCACTGCTCTAAAGCAATCTGGAAGTAAAGGTAACAGAAGAAAGGGGAGATATGAAGAAGGCCTAAACCTCAAAATCATCTATATCCAACACTTCCACAAATCAAAAAGAAAATATTGTGACCTACACGGAAAATGAAAAGCTAAAAAAATTTAAAGTTAAACTGCAATGCAAAATATTTGCGCAAATATACCATAATAAACATTGCCTAAGTAAAATTTATGTCGTATTGGTAATTCATTAGTTACTTCTTGTTACTTTCTTCTATCTTTATATTCATGAAATTTTTCGACTTCCGGTTTCTGCCGTATTTCTACGCTTTAGAAGGTCCTCAACACGATTTGACTGTTTTTAGAGAATGTCTGTCTGTGAGTGTGATGTGACAAAACGTTTGTGGACGTTCTATCTCAAGAACTAATGCACTTAATGAACTATTGAATTTAATAAAAAAAATCAGATTCAGTTAGTCCTGATATAAATTGGTGCGGATTAGTTTTTGGTGCAAATCGCCCAACAAGTGGCGCTGCTATGCTGCATTTTTCGCGATTTCCGCAATAGCTCTATCTCAAGAACTAATGCCCTGATTTTCATCAAACTTCAGATTCCGTTAGACCTTCACATAAATAGACGCTGATTACGTTTTGCTCTAGATATCTCAACAGGTGGCGCTGCTACGCTACTTTTTTCGTGATTTTCACGATAGCTATATCTCAAGAACGCTCACAGAATTTAATAAAATTTCAGATTCTGTTAGACCTTGATATAAATGGATGCTGATTACGTTTTGGTGTAATTAGCCCAAAGAGGTGACGCTGCTTTGCTACTTTTTTCATGATTTTTACGATAACTATATCGCAAGAGTTATTGCACGGATTATCATCAAACTTCAGATTCGGTTAAACGTTGACATAAGTTTTTCTTGATTAGGATTTCGTGTAAATCGCCCAACAGGTGGCACTGCTATGCTACATTTTTTAGGATTTACACGATTTTAGCGATAATTATATCTCAAGAACTAATGCACGGAATTTAATAAAACTTTAGATTCGGTTAGACCTTGATATAAATTGGTACTGTCGTTTTTAGTGTATGCGAAACCTGTGTGAAATAGAAGAAAGTTTTGGGATTGGCACATCCGACTAGTTTTTTACATGGTCAGATTTAAAAGTGTTTAAAGTTGAAGTATTCATTATTTAATTATAATATGTGGGATATATGTATCTCAAAGTTATTTTTGTTATTATTTGTTATTGTTGAATTCATTTATTAGTATATAAATATTAGTAGTCCATTCATTGTAGTTATGAATTAGTTATTAGTTAGTTCAATAATAAGTGTTTCAACTTTCAATTTTATGTATTTCAACTCTTTATTAAGTATTTCAAAATTTGATACCAATTAGAGGAACATTTTAAGATGAACTGACATTCATAAAATGGATTATCACATATAGGTACTTTTGACGCCTCATTTAGGTTTTAACTACTGTAGTTATGACAAAAATGATCTAAAAGCGACAATAACATACGGTTTGCTTAGATTACAGATAATGATTAAATTTCTACAAAACAAGTTAGTTTTAAATTAAAAGCACAATATTCCATCTTTTTGACTTTTGACACCTAATTTAGGTTTTAACTACTGTAGATATGACAAAAATTATCTAAAAGCGACAATAACATACGGTTTGCTTAGATTTAGAGATAATGATGCATGGCCGTGGTCGTCGCATTCGATTGACATCAGATGCGTAACACGTGTTTGTTATGCCACGAGGGATTTTTAGTTCGACGTTTATCTGTATTTTTAATATTTTAACAATTTATTAGTTATTTCGTTAATTTAAACGTAATCGTTAAACGTAAAAATATAGTCTTAAATACTATTAATTACTCTGTTTTAAAATTTGAAATAATAGGTAAAAGATTTTGTCGAAATAAATTAACCTCTCGTGTAAATATATTTTTAAATTGAAACTATTTGGAAATATTGTTATTTCAACATTTTAAATATGACGTAATTTTCCCCACTTAATGCTTTGAAAGCGTAATAATTTAATTATTTCACTTTTTAATATTCACGCGCAAGTATTTTTTTATTACCTAATTTTTTACATTTACTGCTTTCAACACGTAATCATTTAATTATTATTTTAAAGTTTTATTTCTGTTTTTAGTAGTCGCGTGTAAATACATTTTTTAATTGAAAGGGAATATTATTATGTGCGCTATTTTACAAATTGGCAACAATTCAAATAATGGACTTTTCGAAATATGAAATAAATCTCCATCAAAATAATGAAAATTTAAATAAAGCCTCAAAAAAGGAGTAAAAAAAAAAGTAATTGCACCTTGCACACCGCAAACTTGTCAACTATATCCTTTTAAATTATGGTTAAATTCCTATGCACAGTTTTCGTTCCTATAAAACTTTTTTTAAGAGAACTATTTTGACAAAATATTTCTACAATTTAAAAACTGTCTACTTTGGCGTATATATCGAATATTTCTCTATAAAACTACCAGTTTTCATATCTGTATATGCAATAGTTTTCTGAATATCAGCCCAGAAAGACCTCGAGGCACAAAAAATGCTTTGACACAGCGGCTGCGACGGCGGTAGTTACTTTTATTTTAATATAGAGAATTTTCGAAATTACGTACAACATAACAAAACTATGGGGAATTTAGTCTCATTTAGGCACAATGACCTTATAAACTATCTGTTTGCATGTTATCAAACATAATGAAGGGTTCGAAGTAGTATTTTACTGTTGAAGCTTGTTTTGATTATCACATCATTTATTTACATACTTAGTTGTTAAAGATATAATAGATATGGGACATTCGAAGAAATGTTGATATGGACAGTTATTTACATATTTACAAAATTACAGATTAATTTTACCTTGAATTCAAATTATCGTACTTTACACCAAAAAAGATGATACTAAAATATGTTTTTATCTACATTCTATTAAATTTTCGTCATGCTTTTTCAGGAAAATAGACGGACGGAATTCTTCTAAATTACATTCATAGCTACCGACGACAAAAACATTCTTTTTTAACTAAACAATAAAAGCAGATGCCAACTTTTTCTCCTAAGTTTACCTACTATCGTGAGATAATAAAATGTAAAAGAAAAATAAAAGGAAAAAAACCATAGCAACGAAAAAAAAGAAACAATTTTATCGGCATTAGCCAAAAGTCGTCTGCATAAATAAAAATATTAATTTACCGATTCCTAACACTATCGTTTGGATACGAATATAAAACATTTATTTCTAAGTTATATACTTCCTTTATTTTCTCATTGACCTTATAGTTATATCGCACTAATGGATAAAAAAAAAAAAGTATCCTTAATATAAAATTACCAGAAAAATCAGATGAATTACAGTGAAAATAAGTTTAAAACAAATGTTTTGAAAACTCGTTTTTCAGACATTCTGGTATCTTTAAAACGGTGAAAATTATATGGAAGAGAATTAAAGTATACTCTAACTCTAGCTAATACATATTCTGAAGCATGCGTTTGGTTAAAATCGTTTCATTTGAACTGACTGACACTTTTGATTGAAATCCAGTAAGACGTGTGCGCATGTAAGTTCTCGGATATTTCAAAAGTGATTTGACAACACGGCTTGAAAATTAGTTGTTAAAGTTGATTTACATTAGTTGATAGATACTTAAAATTCATGAGAGATGAGGTAGAATTTCGGAATAATTTTAAAACACATCAAGTAAATTAATATTAAAAGTATTTCAACTATTTGCGGCAATAGTTCATGCCGGGATTTCGCATATAATTAAATAATTTAAAGATAACTGCAGGGTGTTTCAAAAATTTGTATGCATATAGCTGCACTCTCCGGCCCGGATTATTTTCATTGCGAAGTGGACTAATTTTGTCTTCAGTGTCACACTTCACCATACCCCCTCCCCCTTCCCTTGTCACATGTCACGCTATATTACATAAACGTATATTTGCAGTTCAGAAACAAAACACTACGTTTACAGATCGTATTGCAAATTTTATTTTTAAACTTTAACTATGTGTTTTAATGACATTTGTGAGCATAACAATAAAAATTATTCGTGTACTTATTTTATATGAAATAAGATTAAGGTTTACGACAAAATACATAATTAATATACAATAAAGTAATACAATTAGTAATAAAATATTACTATATTTTTTTGAAAAGAAAGGGATATAAGTGAAAACAAATCACACGAAAGTTGTTTTAGCCCCGATTAAAAAACACCCTCAAATTCTGGTAATTTCAAAATAACTTCAAAATTTAATCTGCTGGTTTTAAATGATTTTATTTTAACTAAAATGTGTGATGTCACACTTCTTCTTATCCCCTCTCACCCCCTTGTCACAAAACTGTCACAATTTCATGAACACCTCCCCTCCCTCCAAGCTTGACATCATTTGTGGACGGCCCCTTAGTAGATAAAATTGATTTCCGCAATTCTATAAATTTCTGTTTTTTTAAGCAGCCGAGTTACTTATTACTTTCAATCACCGGAAAAGTGTTATGCCACGTATGATAAAAAACAACCCGTTCATGGAAAAAAATCGTTGTTGAATCATTCTTCTATTGTAGGAGAATCCACTGCTGGTTCGCAAGGCTTATTCACCTCAAATAAAAAGTGAATCATGCCAACATCTGTATTATTAAATAATAAGCTTATAAAACCTAATAAATTTATTAAATTTTATTTGAATCAGGATTATAGAAGATTCTTCATTAGTCACTATTACTTCCAATAGTTGAAAAAGATTGTTTTATCTTTTGTTTGCATGAAAATTTTTTGTATGTAAATACAGTGTGTCCCAAAAATGACGGGTGAATTTGAAAAATGAAATAAGGAAAAACGGAAAGCGATTGAAATGCACAGTTTGCTTGAGAAACCAGTAAGTTTTCATTTACACAAAATTTCAAATTGAGTTGCGAAGTTCGCCAACAGATCGTGCTTCATGATATCTGCGAGTAGAGAACCTTTCCTATTTAACAACGCCATCTGTTGGCAAACTTCGAAACTAAATTTGAAATTCTATGTGGCTGAAAATTTACTGGTTTCCCCAGAAGAATGTTGCAAACTGCGCATTTTTATCTCTTTCCGTTTTTCTTAATTTTATTTTTGAAATGCACCCGTCATTTTTGGGACACGTTGTATGTATTCTCATTTCAGATGAATATCTACTTATAATAAATCCGAAGGCAGGAAAGTGTCGGTAACCATTCCGGGCGCTACCACTTTGGTCTGCGAATCGACCGTAGTTAAACGCCATGTTAGGCTTAATGGAAAACCTATGTTAACATATGACAGCTAAATTATAATATATTATATTTGAAATCATGTCTGTTCAGCATATTTTCCTATAAAACACGTAATATCATATCCTATTATAATGTTTTAAGATCTTAATTAAAAATCCAGATTAAACACCAGAAGCCCAGATATAAATAAACGAACACTGTTGCCATTCAGCATCACAAATTCAAATGAATCACAAATGAACGACTCTTTGAAAGCTTCACATCCGATTCTGCTCTTAAAATATTTGTAAAAGCATAATTAAAGCTTTTAAATATTTTAATTTTGTTTAAAATCTTCAAAAACTATTTTAGTGGTCATCTATCGACAAATCCAAATGTTAGGAAAGTATATTGTAGGTAATCATTCCAGAGCGAACCGAGTCGGAGATGCGAACCTACTTCCATGTCATCCTACTTGCATGGCGAACCCGAGCGTAGCGAAACGCCATGTTAGGCTTAATGAAAAACATATGCTAACATATGACAACTAAACGATAATTTCTTCTGCCTCAAATCATGTCTGTTCAGCATATTATCATATAAAACATCTATATCAACATTTCTGTAATCAATTTTTTCTGTAAACACTTTTTTCAGAAATAGCAGTGACAGCTTTCCAGGGAGGCTTTGCGGTGATCGATCCAGTATTATATTACGCTTCTTTTTTAAATATTTTGGCGCTATCTACCGGCAGATAATACAAACAAATTTTGAAATTTTGTTTCCATCGTAAATAAAATGATTTTTTTCTTATGAAACGTAATTAAAATATAAGGAATAAATAGTACAGAGTAATTTCCATTTAATTTTGGTTATATAATTAAAAAAAATGAGCTATGTGGTGAGTCAAGCTCTTTAGAAACTCATTGATAACACATTTATACAAAAACTTTCGCACATGGATTATTTTTTAATATTTAATTTGAATGTTTTGTCGAATCGTTGAACTATTTAAAAAATTTAATATTGCGTAAAAAAAAAAAAAAATAAAAAAAAAAAAAAAAAAAAAATCCTCATCATTTGTTTTTGTAGAAATTGTCATTTTTAAAATGTACTTTTCAACAATACATACCTTTCAATAATAAAATCTTCATGCTGTTTGTTTGTATGAAGTCTTATGAAAATGCAGTGCAGATCAACTATCTGTCATTTTTGAAGGGGGTTACATACTAGTATGTGTATAAGATGGATATATGTATGAAAGATATATCTATGTAAGTATATAAATAAGAAAGGGATTTTTAAGTATAAAAATTATTTATTAAGTATCAAGTATTCAGCATGTTGCTAATTCAAAAATGAAAAAAGTATTTATTTAATCACTTTAACGTATAACTAACAAGTTGGAAATTGTACGTCAAACCTGACAAATGAGGTGCGTTTGTACTATAGCTAGTTACATAAATATTCAGATCGTGATGATTTTTAATTCTGTAAAATGAATTATATCGTCTGCAGATTAATTTCTGTACTAAAATAAGCATCTCGTCGCTTGACGATTAAACCTCGGAAGCTCCTATAACAAGAAAGCGCCGATTTTTTTTTTTTTTAATTCAAATTTCTTAATAAATGTTTTTATTAATATTTTCTAAAGTTTTGATTCGATTTTCACAAAATTTGAAATGTCTCAACAAAATTCTGCAAAGATAACATATCTTAAATTTCAAACCATTCGGTTTGGTAGTTTTTGCGTTGTTATATGCGGACGGACAGACAGACGGACCAGACGACGACAATAGGTGCTACGTATTTATATAATTACGAACGCACCTAAAAACTGCTAGTAAGGACAGAATTGTTGCTATTGTTTCTCTCTCTCTGTCTCTCTGTCTCTCTCTCTCTGTCTCTCTCTCCCTTTAACACTTTCTAACCTAGTTGAAAAGTGTTTATGATTTCGGTTTGTTTGGCCGTCTGTCCGTGCTCTAACTCCCGTAAATATGCTTGGATTGCCCTGCAATTTTTATATGTTATTGTCGTTAGCTATAGCATGTTTCCTATTTCAACTGAAGTGTGTAGCACTTATCGTTTTTTAACAGGGACACTCAAAAGAATTCCGTTACATTACGGTCTATGGGGAAAAATCATTTGAGGTTTATTTTAATGATGTTACACAATTTCAAACATATTGTAATTGATATATATCACTAAGGTGCATTACAAGAAGCTTAATATGGAATATGCTGTGCATAGCACTTATAGTTACTTTACAGGGACAGTCAAAAGAAATCCGTTACATTATGTCTATGGAGAAAAATCGTTTGCGGTTTAATTAAATAATGTTTCACTATTTTAAACGCATTGAAATTTATATATATCACTAAGGTGCATTACAAGAGGCTTACTACAGAACATTGTGTGTATAGCAGTCATCGTTCATTTACAGGGACACACAAAAGAATTCTCTAATGTCTGTTAACAATAATTCCTGGAAGTGCGTTTTAAGTTGCTGAATGCGATTTTAAATTTAAATCCCTTTTTGTCTATTACTTGGTGTGTATAAATTCTGTATTTCATTTACAGGGCAGTACAAAAGTTCGCGAACACATTTCCGTTTATTGACAGAAACTCCAGAAGGAGAATTTTAAACTGTGCTACGCGTTTCCTAACTAAACTAAAATTTAGCATCCTATATAGTATATATACAAATCTATAGATCATATACAGGGCTGAATAAAAGTATTCGGATATTTTTCCGAATATTGTATATGTTGGAAATATATGTTGGAAATTCCTGAAATTACGTTTTTAAATATGTTAGGCGCTTTCCAAATTGTTTACTTAGATGTTATCTTTCAGCTTATTAAACGGTAATGATTTGTAAAATTATTTTGGAAGCGTTGGAAAGTGTTACATAATCATGCTTGACGCATGATTTTTCGTTCTTTTTTTCCTTTTAAACGAATATAACACGTGGTTTAGACTTTTTTCTTTCAACTGTAAGTGATTTTTGAACTAAAAAACGTGCACTTTAAAAGCAATAAATATGTCGCATCTTTAAAACGGATAAAACTACGTCGGAAACGGAAACAATATTAGTTAATACATTCTCTACAACATGCACTGGATAGAATCGCTTAATTTGTGCAGGCTGACACTGTTGATTAAAATGACAAATGCGCGTGTAGTTGACTGATATTTCAAAAGTAATTTAATATTACAGTCTGAAAATTAGTTGATAAAATTAGTATGTAATAATTGACAGATGTTTATAAAATGTAACAGCTTAGAATTTGGAAATCACTTCAAAACACAAGTAAAATAATTTGAATTGTATTTTATTGCATTACAAGTTTATATCTATTTGTAAATTTAATACTATTTAAGTAATTTGATAAAAACTTTCATACGTGTGTTTTCGAAATTTAAAAAAGAGAGTAACACGTTTTTATTTTTAATTCTGGAAATATAGTTCAGGACCTTATTCTAAGAAAGTAGTATTTTATAAACATAAATTTTGGCATATAGTGTGTTATAGGAGCGGGGGGGGGGGGGGGGGGAGGTATTCATTTTCCAACAACATATATCACTTGGCCTATACCTTAAAAATTACAAAAAAGTGTTTCATTGATAACAATATCACATTATTTGATTGACTACTCAATCGAACGGAATTCAATAGAGATTTTTTTTTTTTTTTTATGTAAATGGCAAACAGAATACATGTATTTCAGTAATACCTATTTCATAATTATCAAATGTTGTTCTAAGAATAACTAATCGCATTACTAAAAGTCTCCAAAATAAAGGTCGTTATATTTCTTATTAAAATTGTATGTATTCGAACTTATAAGCAGTGTCTTTATAATTATGACCATTAAAAAATTGTAATCCTTCATTTTGTAAAGAAAAATATCAATTTTCTTTAATATAAAGAAGCGAGACATTGTTCTCTTTTGATTAAAAACACATATTATACAATGCTTATCAATACTTAGAATTTTACAAAATATACGCTTCTTTACATTTTTTAGTCTAAAATGGAATATTTCTGCAGTTCTGTGATTGCGTGATTTCTAACACAATTCCAATATGTTTTTTGTGAAACAACCAATAAATAATTGCATGATATTGGAAGATATTTTTTAACAGACACCGCATATTTTGATAATTTCATTCAATATACAGACGTTTTTGACACAAATCTCAGTATGTTGGTTTAATACAAATAAAGTGAACACTGTTATTATTATTTAAAAACATTTCAATTTAATCATACATAAACATCGTAACTATAATTAAGCATTTGCATGTATATAAGTTAAAAGAGAAAAACGATTCTCAGGAATGTTCATTCAAGTGAAATTTCGAAACTACATTGAGTATTTTAATTAAACTTGTTAATGCTTCATGAGTGATCAGCTAATGTATATTTAATGTGGTGAGCTACAATGTTCACAGCTGTTGCAACAATATCGTTAAGTGACGCGAACAGATGCCGAGAAATTTTGATGAATCTCGTAAGTTCAGCCTTCAGGCAATTTGAAATTTAATGCAATCGATACTAGAAACAGCACTTCACCACATTTTAACAAAATTTGAAATCGGAAATCCTTCCAACGCTATTTAACATAAAATTGCATTATTTCTTTTAGATTGCAGTAGAACCTAAATTACACTAAACATCTTGATTAGAATATAGATATAACAAATAGATGATAGATAATACAAATACCGTCAAATCTTTTCAAACGGAAACTGTATATAACGTAAACTTGCCTCAAACTTAAATTTATGGTTTTTCTGCATTTCTAATCTATGTCGTGAAAAATTAAAAAGAAATTTTCAAACGAAAAAATTGCAAAATCTGCCTTATTGCATATTTTATTGCCGAATCAGCAGAGGAAAAGGGAGGGGCAAAATATATCTTCCTAAAATAAAAATTAAAGATACTTAATTAGCTACTTTGGTGAAAAATTAAAAGTATCAGGGTCTATAAGCCGTGGTTTTGGCCCATGAAATAAGAATAAAATTCGATTTTGTTATACTGACTTTATTATTTCACTTTTTAATATTAGAAGGTTTATCCTATGCGATTTCAACAATATTTTTTGCATTTTGTTCGGATTTATATAACTTCTTACACAAGCTCAAAGTTCGTATTATTCGTAGTTTTTGATGAAAAATAAGCAATTTCTCCTAATTTTACCCCAATTTTTAATATATTTTTTAATATTTTACTATGAGCACATCTTTGCAACACTTTTATTTTTACATATATTGTACATTTTGATGTATTTTATAATATGTGAAGAAGGAAGTTTTGCACGATTGCGCTCATGTAAATAAATGAGGTAAAATTAGGAGAAATTGCGTATTTTTCATCAAAAACTACGAATAATACGAACTTTGAGCTTGTGTAAGTCATATAAATCCGAACAAAATGCAAAAACTATTGTTGAAATCGTACAGGATAACCTTTCTAATACTAAAAAGTGAAATAATTAAGTCAGTATAACAAAATCGAGATCAAGTTCGATCACATGTTCAAAAACACGGCTTATGGACCCTATGATCATTTGTCCGTTAGTCAATTTTCGTATTTATTTAGTTAATTATTTGCTTATTTGATAATTTTAATACAAAACTGGACCAAAAAAAAATCGATTTAGAAATTTTAGAACCTTTTATTTCGATTGTAAGTTTTTTTAATAAACATTTTTATTTTAATTTAATTTTTATAAAAGAACATTTTTCATATTAAAAAATTATAAAAAAGAAAAATTCCATGCAACTTGAAAGTTATACACATTATTTATTTATAAAACATAAAAAAACTGCATGAGCAGCTGTGAAACTATACATTGTCTAAACCTCTCTGGTAAGATTTAATTTAAAAAAAAATATATACAGTGTCTCACAAAAGTGATGGGACACTTGTGCTTTATAAAAAGAAACTGCAATAAAATAAATAAACAAACATGTGCAAAAATTTTTTGGGTGTGTTTCATATTTAAAGTTAGTAACAATTATTACATAACATACATTTTGTCAAAATATTAAAATATTAATTTAGTAAAAATACAATTGTTCAGAACGGAGCAAAAATGGCTCACATAAGTGATGGGACACTTACTTTTCCATCAAATATTTATCCAAAAATTTTACTTTTTAAAAGGTTTTAATATTTTGTTGGATTTCCTTTTACTTTTAAAACATGATTTAATCTTTTTGGGATGGATTCGACTATTTTTTTTGTGATTTCTGGAGTGATTTTACCCCATTCTTCTTGAAGCACCGATTTTAGTTGTTGTTTTGAAGAAATGGTGTGTTTGCGAATTCTTGATTCCAATTCTTGCCAAATATTCTCTATGGGATTTAAGTCTGGAGATTGTGGTGGTGTTTTTATTATTTCAGGACAGCTATATAGCAGCCAGAGTCTAACGTTCAGAGCAGTGTGCTTGGGGTCATTGTCCTGGTAGAATTTAAAATCGTTATGAAGGTTCAATTTTCGTGCTGAAGATTTCAAATTTTGCTTTAAAATATCAATATACTTGTACTGATCCATTATACTGTCAATAAAAACAAGATTACCAACTCCAGCGGACGACATACACCCCCATACCATAACTCCTCCTCCACCATGTTTTACTGTTGGTACCAAGTTCTGTTTGCGAAGTTCTTCCCTGGGTTTTCTCCACACCAAGATTCTACCGTCAGAACCAAATATATTAAATTTACTCTCATCAGCAAATATAACTTTATTCCAGTAATCAGAATTCTTATTTATGTTGGATTTTGCGAAAGCTAGTCTGAGTTTTCTATTCTTTTCACTTACGAAGAATTTTTTCCTGGCTACTCTACCGTGATATCCAGCAGATCGAATTACCCTTCTAATAGTTTCAGGATTAACAATTATTCCATATAATGCTTGTAAATCAGCAGCAACTTTTGAAGCACTAATTCTTGGATTTTTTTTAATATTTCGAACGATAATTCGCTTTATTCCATTGGATAGCTTTGATGGTCAGCCAGGTCTTCTTTTATCCTGAATCATATGATTCTTTTTATATCGTTTAATGATATTGAAAACTGTTGAACGACTCAAGTTAACTGTTTCAGCAGTTTTTCTAATAGATTTTCCACGTTCAATATGCAAATTAATAACTAATTTTCGAATTTCAGGCGAAGTTTCTTTTCGTTTAGCATTCATGACTACACAGAGCTAAAAAACACAAAAATTCCAAAACAAACTGGAGAGAAATACTGCAGACGATTTTATAAATTATTGCCAATTGCTTTTAAGTAAAAATAAAACCCCAAAAAATATTTTTATTGCTTATTTCAGACGATTTTTGTTGCATATATAATGGTGTCCCATCACTTATGTGAGCTATTTTTTGCTCCGTTCTAAACATTTGTATTTTTATTAAATTAATATTTTAATATTTTGACAAAATGTATGTTATGTAATAATCTTTACTAAATTTAAGTATGAAACACACCCACAAAAAAAATGTGTACATGTTTTTTTAATTTATTTGATTAGTTTCCTTTTGTAAAGCACAAGTGTCCCATCACTTATGTGAGACACTGTATATATACAGTGTCTCACATAAGTGATGGGACACTTGTGCTTTACAAAAGGAAACTAATCAAATAAATTAAAAAAACATGTACACATTTTTTTGTGGGTGTGTTTCATACTTAAATTTAGTAAAGATTATTATATGACATACATTTTGTCAAAATATTAAAATATTAATTTAATAAAAATACAAATGTTTAGAACGGAGCAAAAAATAGCTCACATAAGTGATGGGACACCATTATATATGCAACAAAAATCGTCTGAAATAAGCAATAAAAATATTTTTGGGGGTTTTATTTTTACTTAAAAGCAATTGGCAATAATTTATAAAATCGTCTGCAGTATTTCTCTCCAGTTTGTTTTGGAATTTTTGTGTTTTTTAGCTCTGTGTAGCCATGAATGCTAAACGAAAAGAAACTTCGCCTGAAATTCGAAAATTAGTTATTAATTTGCATATTGAACGTGGAAAATCTATTAGAAAAACTGCTGAAACAGTTAACTTGAGTCGTTCAACAGTTTTCAATATCATTAAACGATATAAAAAGAATCATATGATTCAGGATAAAAGAAGACCTGGCTGACCATCAAAGCTATCCAATGGAATAAAGCGAATTATCGTTCGAAATATTAAAAAAAATCCAAGAATTAGTGCTTCAAAAGTTGCTGCTGATTTACAAGCATTATATGGAATAATTGTTAATCCTGAGACTATTAGAAGGGTAATTCGATCTGCTGGATATCACGGTAGAGTAGCCAGGAAAAAATTCTTCGTAAGTGAAAAGAATAGAAAACTCAGACTAGCTTTCGCAAAATCCAACATAAATAAGAATTCTGATTACTGGAATAAAGTTATATTTGCTGATGAGAGTAAATTTAATATATTTGGTTCTGACGGTAGAATCTTGGTGTGGAGAAAACCCAGGGAAGAACTTCGCAAACAGAACTTGGTACCAACAGTAAAACATGGTGGAGGAGGAGTTATGGTATGGGGGTGTATGTCGTCCGCTGGAGTTGGTAATTTTGTTTTTATTGACAGTATAATGGATCAGTACAAGTATATTGATATTTTAAAGCAAAATTTGAAATCTTCAGCACGAAAATTGAACCTTCATAACGATTTTAAATTCTACCAGGACAATGACCCCAAGCACACTGCTCTGAACGTTAGACTCTGGCTGCTATATAACTGTCCTGAAATAATAAAAACACCACCACAATCTCCAGACTTAAATCCCATAGAGAATATTTGGCAAGAATTGGAATCAAGAATTCGCAAACACACCATTTCTTCAAAACAACAACTAAAATCGGTGCTTCAAGAAGAATGGGGTAAAATCACTCCAGAAATCACAAAAAAATTAGTCGAATCCATCCCAAAAAGATTAAATCATGTTTTAAAAGTAAAAGGAAATCCAACAAAATATTAAAACCTTTTAAAAAGTAAAATTTTTGGATAAATATTTGATGGAAAAGTAAGTGTCCCATCACTTATGTGAGCCATTTTTTGCTCCGTTCTGAACAATTGTATTTTTACTAAATTAATATTTTAATATTTTGACAAAATGTATGTTACGTAATAATTGTTACTAACTTTAAATATGAAACACACCCAAAAAATTTTTGCACATGTTTGTTTATTTATTTTATTGCAGTTTCTTTTTATAAAGCACAAGTGTCCCATCACTTTTGTGAGACACTGTATATGCATGAAAGAAGCATTTTTTTTTTTTTTTTCATCATATTATAGAAACTCAACAGAGTTTTTTGGCAAGCACAAGAACAATAACTGGATGAACAACAAAATAAATTAATTTTTGCCAAACGATTTTTCAAAAATAAATAGTACTCTGCCTAAGTTTAGATTTTGCGGATTGAACAAAATGGGGTTTCGACACATCTATAGCTCGAATTCTATTTGTCATAGAATCAAATTTCTTTTTTCTATAGAATGAGGGATCCTAAGTGACTAAGTAACCAAAAGTAATTTAGAATCTGGCGAATATAGTTTTTTAGTAAATATGATTAAAGTTCACTTTTCCATTTTTTTTGTCTGCTTCATATTCAGCCCAAATCTTTTTACGGGACTCTAGAAATAAGTAATTATCGAATTTTTGCGTAGTTTGCTATATTTTATATATTTTTATGAGCATTTCAAACTTTTACAGTTTGGTGTGAAAATATTAATTTGTTTTTGATTTATATAAGTTTGAAGTATTTGATTTCTGTATTTACTAGAGAGCAAATGAAAAAAAAAAGGCCTAACTCTTGTCAAAATGTTCATATAGACGTGATATTAAGATATGTTACTGCAGTCGATAGCAGTAAGCTTCGTATTGTAAAAGGGCATTTTAGCACTTACAGTTCGTTTTCAAGATCACTCAAAAAATATCGAATACATTACAGCCTATGCGGATATTTACTGAGTGATATGTATTTTACCATTAGCATGACTGTATAAATTAAATTTTAATATTTATTTTAATTAGCAACTCTTACTTGCAACACAAGCAGAGTGCAAATTCATTGAAAATTACTTCATAATTTTAGAAAAAAGTTTGAGCTTTATGAACGTAAGTGGGGTTTTCTTTAGATATGAGGTCATATTCACATGTGGAAATATTTATAAAATTAGAATCTAAATTTTTATTTAGTTTTACACTATTTATTTGAACGCATAGCGTTTTGAAGTGTTCGGAAAGTCGAGTTGAATCATTCTAACCAATATTTCTGGGACATTTTTCTAAAATATTTCGATCGCATCGGAACACTAGTTTTTAATTTCTATTCATGTAGTTTGAGAAAATTCTAAGATATCCAATACATATTCATATGTTTTTGTTCGTTATGAAAATGCAGATGGTAAATAATGACTTATTGTACGAAAATTCATAATATAATGATAGCAATTTACAATCTTCTTTTGTCATTATTGCTGAATGATATTTTTGCAGTCCTACACAAAAGATACATATATTTCAAATGATTTTCAAACCAGTACTACCTGGACATCTGTGGGCACTGTATCTACGATTGTATCGGGACACTCTGATTTTCTATCCATTCAATAGATCTTTAATACACATATTCACATGTGTTTCTGTTCTTTATAAAAGTGCCCAGATGATAAACAATAACTTATTCTGCAATATTGCTAATACAATCAAATAAATCATCGAAAAAGTAATCTACAATTTAATTTTCTTCATGAAGGATATTTTTGCAATTGATGAAGGATATTTTTACAATCCTACAGGGTTGTAAAAATACTAGTACAAAAGAAATATCCGTTCATATATTTTTTAAATGTCTCTTTTCTAACCGAAACTTTTTGGACATTTTCTAAAATATTTCAGTTGCATCAGGACATTAGTTCTGATTTTCTATCCATACCATTATGTTTTTGTTCTTTATGAATGTGCCCAGATGATAAACAATAATTTATTGTACAATATTGCTAATATAATCAAGTAAATCATTGAAAAAGCAATTTACAATTTTTCTTTCTTTACAATTCTGCAGGATTCTAAAAATACTAATAGAAAATAAATATGCGTATATATATTCAAACGTTTCTTTTCTAACCAATACTTTTTGGGCATTTTCTGAAAGATTTCGGTTGCTTCGGGACACTAGTTCTGAATTTTCATCCATGTCGTTTCAGAAAAATCGAAGACTTCCAATACACATCCACACGTTTTCTTCCGACATTCTGGTAGGACTAAAATTGTTCAGAATAATTCATGACAACGCGGATATAAATCATCCCAAAAGTGCTACGAAAAGAGGTTTTCTCAGGAAAAATTTCATATGTATAGAACAGCGCCTGTTCATCCTAATTTAGGATTTATGACTTGAAAGATAAATTGCTTTATGCTATACTGCTTAGCGGGGTTTGGTGCCTTCTTTATATATTCATTATTCTCATTTGCTTTTATTTAGCGTAAGAGTACGTTGACAGAAGTAGTTTCTACTTGAATTAACTGTTTGCTCTCTAGCATTCATAATATAATAAACATCTGTGTGAATTACGTGAATAAATAAATATTCGTATTCTGACAGCCTTCTTCTCAAATGAAATATTTCTATAGAACTCTTTCCTTTAATCAAGAGATTTTTTAATATTAATTTTACCTTTTCCTAAACTTATTTAGTACAAATCGTACGATACATGTATATATACTGCAAAACCTGTTAAGATGGAATCGCAAGTGACCGGGGAAAATGCCATTTTAGATTGGTTTCCGTTTCAGCAGGTAGAATTAATTGCATTGTTCGTTTTCATTTGGACTATGAAAATTATCGCTTTAAGGCAGGATACATACAGGATCCGTTTTCACAGGTTTTAGTGTATATAGAAAAACCAAAATAAAATTCCACATATCAAAATTTCTGGTAAACAATAAAAAGAAATTTTGAAGTAACAAGTTAAAAATTTAAATTCACAAAGAGTTGAATTATCGTCTTGCTTTACTGGCGTAAAGAAAATGAAATGCTGAGAATTAAAACTTTTTTTCTGTACACTAAAAAGAACTGATAAGATAAATACAAAAACCAACGTAAAGGAAAAAAGCACTTATGTTTGCTTTTGTATTTCAGCCTCTCAATTTTTCACCCTTTACTTTGAATTAAAAAAAAAAAAAAAAAAAAAAAAATTAGTATAATGATATGAAGCCAAATTTTATAGCCATTATACAATTAAATATATACAGGGTGTTTTTTTTTTAACTGACACTATTCAGAGCCGTCTGCAGCTCGTTCTAATAACTGGATTGACACAAAATTTTGTGAATGGACTAAGAAAACCATGGGAAAAAAGATTCCAACAAAAAAAAAAAAAATAGTTCCAATCACCGCCGATAGAGGGAAATGTGGCGCTGTACATTGAAAAAAACCCATCAGAAACAGACAAAATTAATAATTTGGATTAAATGCCACGTTTTATTCATCATTTACACTTTCCCTTTCGTTGATCGCAGTTGAAACATCCATTATCACTTTTTCTGCCACCGGTTTACGTCCTCTGCCTGACCGAACTGCTAGCGAGCCTGTTTCTTCGAATTTCAGAATCATTGCTTTCAATACATTAACCAAAGAATATAGAATAGATATGTTCTTTGTTCTATTTCTTTGCATTAACGGATAAGGTCCTTTGCGCAGTTTATGGCGTGTTCTAAGTAAACGAAGAGCGGCTGGTGCATTGTACTGGTTACAATATAAGAACTTCACAAGTAACGCGCGGTGCGGTAGCGGTAACGTGAGATTCATTTTCAACCTGAGCTGAAATTGTTTCTCGGTGTTTTTAACATACATTTATAACATAAACTATTGGCGCTACTGTCGCTTGCGTAAGTAAAAATTTGCATTTTCATTTTTTGCCCGTATTTTATGCTAATTCCCAGTTGCATAAATGACCACAGCGCCACATTTCCCCCTATCGGTGGTGATTGGAACTAATTTTTTTTTTTTTTTTTTTGAATCTTTTTTCCCATGGTTTTCTTAGTCCATTCACAAAATTTTGTGTCAATCCAGTTATTAGAACGAGCTACAGACGGCTCTGAACAGTGTCAGTTTAAAAAAAAAACACCCTGTACTTAGTAGTCACCCTAATTAATAATATATTAAAAAAACATTTTGTAGCTATCTAATTTCTGTTTGGAGATATTTGATGTCAAAAGTCTTATTTCATTGAAATTTCGTTATCAGCGAGGATGTGAATAGAAAACACGAGAGTTGGATTTTCTATTCAGCAACAACATCTTTAAAATTTCTTTTGCTTAAACTCTTTTAAAATTAAGACAATAAATTTTAATTCAACTTCCTTAATTACATTTTATTTTTTTTAAAGGGAATTTTGTCTAGACTTCCGCGATGGTCCACCTTAAAATTCAGAGAAATAAATTTAAAAATTATCTCGTCTACCTATAAGTATAGCTCGCTTAAAGGGACACGGTACCCTTTGAGCGTTTTTTGTTGTTGTTGTTTGTTTACTGAAGCATTTTCACTACCTATTATGCATATAGTTATTACTAGATAAACTCATTTTAACTGGCACATTTTTTTTTTTTTTTTGGTAAATTTTAAAATGCTTAAATTTATAAAAACAATCGGCGATTTTAAAGTCCTTTCATCTAATTCAATTTACAATAACAAGCACTGATTTTTGTATTATGTTTATAAGTGTCTACTCTATTATTTTAAGGGTCGATTTTGCAATTAATTAATTAGTTTTTGAGATAAAAAAAATAAAACGCATATATCTATGGAAAATGCTGGAAAACACACGGATTCTGTTACATTTTTATTTATTTTTTTATCCCCACTATATTTAAAAATTCACAGCTAATTTTATTAAATAGATCTTACTGAATATATAAAAAATAATGAAGAAATTTGAAAAAAAAAATTGTTAAAGTTTCAGTTTTTTATGTTACAGCAAGATTTCAAAACTGCAAAAAATCATAATTCAAAAAATTATTAAGAACTGTTTTATTTTTTAAAAACACAAATTGCACAAATTGTGCTTATTAGTTGCTAAAATCAGTGTAAAAATTGTTTTAAACTCATAAAAGAGCTAAAATCCTACATGTTTCGGCTTTAAACTTAAAGCCATCATCGGGGAAGAAGAACAACACAAACGACTACTGATCTTTTAATTTTCGACACGAGAAAATTGAAATCAACAGTATGGAAAAATTTAAATAAAATAAGCGGGCGCTCTCTGTTGCCAAAGAGCGAAAAACAAAACAATGAATTAACAAGGGGTTAAAAATGTATCCCATAAACTAGGTATGTTGAAAGAAAAGTTATCATTACAAATACAATCTTTTCTAATTTTAATTTCCAATGACGTAAACCGATGAGAAGTAACACAATAATCCCATTTAATGCCTCTACAACTTTCACTTATAAGATTGCTGCCTTCAATTTATTCATCAAGCGTGCTTTTCTGGTTTGTTCAAGTGAATTCATCCAAGATGAACTTAATTTTATCAGAGATATCGCCATTGACCATGGTTTCCCCGCTCATCACGTACAGAAAATTATAGAAAAATTCAATGGCCATTTAATTCAGCATCCTGTCCCTAACAATAATAAACCAAACTATCGTAAATTCCAATATATACCTATTATATTTGAAAGGATTAAAAGGGCCATCCGTAAACACAATATCCATCTTATTGCTGTCCCTCCCAGAAAATTGGTTGACTTAGTTTCATGTAAATTAGATCCTATCCCCCCTGATCAATTCGCAGGTGTTTATGAAATCCCCATTAGCTTAAATAATAATAGTTTAATTTTTTACATTGGTATGACTAAAAGAAAGTTTTTGGAAAGGTTAAAAGAGCATAAAAACGACATAAAATTTGGAAAGTTATCCACTGCACTCTCCCGGTTTTACGCTAAAAATAATGATACTGTAATTAATTTCGATAAAGCAAGAATTATCCATAGGTTCAATAACCCATTTAAAGTCGCCATTAGGGAATCAGAAATTAAAATTAGAAAAGATTGTATTTGTAATGATAACTTTTCTTTCAACATACCTAGTTTATGGGATACATTTTTAACCCCTTGTTAATTCATTGTTTTGTTTTTCGCTCTTTGGCAACAGAGAGCGCCCGCTTATTTTATTTAAATTTTTCCATACTGTTGATTTCAATTTTCTCGTGTCGAAAATTAAAAGATCAGTAGTCGTTTGTGTTGTTCCTCTTCCCCGATGATGGCTTTAAGTTTAAAGCCGAAACATGTAGGATTTTAGCTCTTTTATGAGTTTAAAACAATTTTTACACTGATTTTAGCAACTAATAAGCACAATTTGTGCAATTTGTGTTTTTAAAATACTAGTTAACAGTGTAGTGTCCAAATGGATTCAATTGTGTTTTATTTTTCTTAATACTTTCTGAATATCTTTGCTGCTCATATACTTTAAAATTACAGATGTTACAGTTGTATAGGTGAACATTTTATCGTAATTTTATTATAGGAGGCGTGTCATTTAAAGTGCTGGAAAAATAATAAAAAGTGTTTTTACCACACCTATAATTGTCAGATTGTTTCAAAAACTTCGCTCATAGTGATGCCAAAGTTTATTTTTAATAAAAAATTAAACAATCGATATTTTCATCGATTTTGACGATTCGAGGGTGTCAATAATATTAGAGGATAAAAAATTCTGATTTTAGATAAAATATTTTTTCTTCTAAGAATCGCTTATTTCGAAAGCCTATAGCTGAAAAAAAAAAAAATCGAAAATGAATGAACACAGTATTTTTAACACTTTCCAGCATTGTTGAAAAGTGTTTATGAATACGGTTTGTCTGTCTGTCTGCCCTTTCTTTAACTCGCAATATACTCTGATTCACATGTAATTTTTATATGTTAATGAAGTTCAGTATGTTTGCTACTCAAAATGAAGTGTGTAGCATTTATAGTTCGTTTACAAGGCCACAGAAAAGACACAGCACCCGTTGCATTATGATCTAATAGGGAACACTGTTAAAAATAATCTGAAATTCACGGGTATTTTTTTCCTGAATTTCACAGAAAATGTCCCTTTACGCGATAAAACGGTATTTTCCGTTAAAAAACAGAAAAATTCCTCATATTTCCTGAAAACAACAGAACGAACGGAGAGGAAAGGGGCCAACGGAGATATTCCGTTATTAGCTGCATGTTTATTTTCAATGTTAAAAACTGACATGTTGCTGCACATAAAAACTAAAAATGCAATAAATTAAAATTTCGAGTTTATTTAAAACAACAACAACAACGAAATAGTGCTTTCGAATTAAAAAAAGGTAGCAATTTTCACATTCTTTTAAAATTATTTGCTTATTAATAATTAAAACAACAACAACAAAATAGTGCTTTCAAATTAAAAAAAGTAACAATTTTCGCATTCTTTTAAACTATTTGCTTATTATTATTAATTATTTTTTAAAGCTATAAGAAAATACTTGCACTTAAAATATATTCTAAACAAACAGATTAAAAAATATATATAATAGTTAAATTAAGTGAAAAAAAAATCGATTTTACTCAAAAAAGCAGCAAAAAAAAATAATGCTTTCGAATTAAAAAATAATGCTTTCAAATTAAAAAGTAATAAAAATAACAATTTTTTCATTCCTTTAAAATTATTCGAAATTTATTTTTTAAAGTAATAAAAAGCACTCGCACTAAAAATATATTCTAATTAAAATACCTATAATAGGTGAAAAAAAAAATAGATTTTCTCAAAAAAGCAAAAATTTTTTATCGAATTTATTTCAAAATATAATATTCATATTTTACATCTAACAATCAAATTAAGAATATATATAATTCATATTTTTATCCTCTATTAATATTACAATTTTAACCATCATCTCATAACGAAATCTCCCCGCAATTAACTTCAAAATTACCAAGCTTCTAAACCCCAAATTGTTCAAGTTCTAAGCCGCCATTTTGAGAAACGTCATATCATCCTTTTAAACTGCTACTTTAACAAGCGCCCACTGGTCGAATGGGCAAAGCACTTGATTCGAGGCATTGTCATCCCTAGTTCAAATCCGATGTCCGGCAGAAAATGCTCTTGAAGTATATTAAATATTAAATACTCCCGCAATGGTCGGCAGATGGCAGCACATATATAAAGATCAAATTTTTAAAACCGAGTTTCTCATAACAAATAATTTCCTTTCCTGCCAGTTCAGCCAGGAATATTTCCGTGATTTCTGAGAGCGTTAACGGAAATTTACCGCTTCTGTAAACGGAGTTTGTCCTTCTTTTATCTTTCAAAACGGAAAATCTACTAACGAAACGGAAAAAGTCCAGCAACTTTGCTGCCAGTAGTTTTACCGTGAATTTGAGGATTTATTTTTAACAGTGAAGGGGAAGGGGGGGGGTTGCTTATTGCTTATTTGGATATCTCATTTCATTGTACAAAAAATTAAATTTCTTAATAATATTCTGTTAGTGTTGGAAAGTGTTTCATAAACTATGCTTGATTATCCGTTCATGTTTTTTTTTCTTCTAAGTTATTTGACACGTCAACTGATGCATAAACCCATTAAAAGAACGTTTCGTATTCCGTTTCACGTCTTTGAAATGCTCGTTTACTACAGAAACTGACATTCATATTTTTATTTATTTATTTAATTTTCAACTACCGCAAGAGATTTATTTATTTATTTATTTATTTATTTTTTTTACCATTGTATTTTAGAGAATACTCGCTTGTTCATAACATTTTTCTTTTCTATATATTTTGAAAAGCTCTTCGTTCACTTTGATTCAATTTAATAGACATGACTCGCGTTCAGGAGTATCTGAAATCACTTTTTTCAACATTTGAATTTATTTTAAATTTTTCAAAATAAATTTCGGATTTATTAAAAAGCTCTTTTTGGTTAACTTATACCCTTAACTCAACTCATCATTATGATAAAAAAAAAAAAAATACAGAGTCGAAATGTACTATAATTACGGAAAACTCATAACTGCTAAGTTCAAAATTTTGTTTTATTCATCCCTTTCCTTAACCTTAATGAATAAGTTATTTTACCATATGATGTAGAGAGTCCTCTTTTACATTGGGAAATTTTTCCGTAAAAGAATATCTACTTTTTAGCTGTGTTAATTAGAAAGTTTTTATGGCTGTTGGTCAGTAAGACCTGAAATTCCCCCTCCAAATAACCTACTAACATATGGAAAGCTTCGTATTTTTAAAAAATTATCAGCAGAATTATTTTTATTTTGTTTCTTCTCTCTCTCTTTTAAAAAGATGTCTCTTATTTCTTTGTTTTAAAAAATATTTCTAAAATATATACTTAAGGCAAATCTAAAAGAGCTATTTTCTGACACATTTCTGAATTAATTTTTGTTCGGAAACGCATGAAATGAGCAGGTGTTCTTATTCAGAAACTGTGCAATCGAAACACGTTTTTCATTTTCTGTAAAAGCAGAAGTTCTTTCAGAAAATGCTGTCAAAGTCAACGTTTTGAACCGGCAGCACGAGGAATAGGAAACACATGTCGTCAAATGACAAGACTCGCTTATAAGTGATTTATTTATCAAAAAATGGCTAGTGCTATTCGATTCTAAATCGCTTCAGTAGTCGGGCCTGTTAATTTTATGCCTTTACGTTTAAAAATGAGTCAGAAAATATGCCAGAAAGCAGGGCCCGCTTAAGACTTAGAAGTAGGGGAAGCCCGGCGTCACACAGGGGAGCCCCCCCCCCCCCCCTCTTTTTACTCTACCAATTATGCTTCAACAATTTGAAATTTTAGCATCAAATTTTCAAGTAAACAACACTTTTAATATTAAACTAAAACTAACTACGTATATACATCAGAAAAATATTTTACCATATACATAATTATACATAACAAAATAATTTTGTAAATGAATTTACAAATATGGAACAGGGGCGAATATCTGAACTTTAAAATATATTTTATGCTTTGAAAATTGCAGGATTTGCCAAATGCTAAGAGCAGTGCAGAAGCAACAAATATTTGACGTAAATTTATGCTTTGCTGCAACACAATTTTGCTTCTATTTTATAAACAGAAATTTGATATCACCTGAATGCTAATTACTTTCTCCTTTCTTTAAATAACCTATTCTCCATATTTTATATAATTTCTCCGCGCTTTATGAATATAAACAAAATATAATTATACAAATTAAATTTTCTGTTATTTTTAACATGTTACAGTCTTAAACATTTGAAATCAAAATGTAAAACATAAGAAAAATGAAAATAAGTTGCATTTAATCACTGTTTTTATACCATTTATTATATCAACAGAGAAAAAAAAAAACAGAGTATATATGTATCAGTATTAGTCTGAAGAAAAATTTAGTAGCTATAATTAAGAAAAAAATACATTTCTTAAACTGACTGAATATTTTCCCCCTAAAAATTAGTTTTGAAAAGTAAATTTGGGGGCCTCTTTGAATTTCAGTGGGTAAGCTCAGGCTTCACGGGCCTATTTGGTAAACCGGCCATGCCAGAAAGTTTCGCGTTGTTGATCTGGGAATTTCAGAACTACTTTAATTTTATTTGAAGAGTTCAAATCTTACTCAACGCTTGTCAGCTTCGCAATTTTAACACATAAAATATAAAATTAAGCATATGCTTTAAGAATACTTTGTCAAACAAAAAGTAAGAGACATCCTTTAAGGCTGCTCGTCAATAAACTTCCCGATTCCCCTCGCTAATGTTATTCCTATAGGCGTAGGATGCATTCGTATTTTTGAAATATCTCCTTGGGAAATTAATATTTTTAACTTCTGTTTCCTGTGTACTGTTCTTAAAGAATGTCTCTTTTTTTCTTAGTTATCAAAATATTTCTAAACTATGTGCTTAAATTATATTTTTATGTGTTAAAATCTTAGCGAAACTGAATACGATTTTAACATTTCATATAAAATTAAGTATATATTTTAGAAAAAAAATGACAACTAAGAATAAAAGAGACATTCTTTAAGAACAATACAAAGAAAACAGAAGTTAAAAATATTAATTTTCCGAGGAGATATTTTAAAAATACGAATGCATCCTACGCCCATAGGAATAACATTAGCGAGGGGAATCGGGAAGTTTACTGACGAGCAGCCTTAAGACGAGTATATATATTTAAAAAAAAAATAATAATAATAATAATAATTTTTTGATAAGATATTTTTTTAAATATGTTAATGCATTCCATGCTCATGGTTTTAAGTTGAGGATGGGAAATTGATATTTGAGTGACCAACAGAATTAATATCTCAAAACTTGAAATTCTCAGACTAGGTTGAGAAGGGGGGGGGGGGGGGGGATAAACTATTCAATTCCATTACTTATGATAACTGATGTCCACGTAAGATAACCTCAGTAAATTACATTTCGATTTGCTCCTCCCAGAGAGGTGTATGAGCTTTCTGCGAAAACATTTCTTTGTTAAAATGGACATGGAAATTTGGGAAGAATGCACTTTTTCAGCCTATTGCCTGCAGTTTATTTAGACAAATGTGTGTGGAACTGGTTTTTATGGAGAGATAGGAGAGAAAGAACTAGACACTGTGGTCACTGGGCTTCTTTTGTGTACATGCCACTGTGACAAAGTGGACAGTGGTGCACAAATGTAACCCCTGCACCTCTGAAATCGCCTCATTTATTCACCCTTTTTTTTTCTTTATTGTGCTTTCAAAGCGTGAAGAGGGGAGAGTGATGATTCTGGCACCTGCCCAAGCTGCGAGGAAACAGAAAAATATTCTGGAAGTCCACAGAGCTTACTTGCATCCAAATCTTGAAACATGGAATACTATGCAAAAGAAGTCTGTATAAGAAAGTAGCAAGAAACTAAAAATTTATACTAGTAAATTTAGTTCACAACAACACATATTATGAAGGAGTTTTACATTTACGCTCACTCTATTTAAATGTTTAAAACATTCTTTATTTTCTTATAAATTTGTATTCCTGTTGCAGGCGGTCAAGCAAAGAATTTTTTCTAGTGAAATTAAAGCAAAAAAAAAAAAAAAAAAGTTTTCTCTTATTTTATTACTTTGTTACAATAGCTGTGATAAACTGAAAAAAGTAGAATAGTCGAAATTTGACTATGTTTAAAAATTATTAATTTCCTATTCATAGGGGCCGTTCAAGTATTACGTAAGCATATTTTTAGTCATTTTGTACCCCTCCCCCCCCTTGTAAGAAAATATAAGCAAATGCTACCCCCCCCCCTCCCTTTGCTTACGTAAGATTTTATGACAGTTTATACATCAAGACTTCTTGACAGATAAAAAGTTACCAATAAATTACATTATTAATCATACAAATTTATATAAATAGGCATATAGGGATTGTGATATCAAAAAATACAAAATGGTTTTAATATATTGTTGTTTATTGCATTAAACAAACCATTGTTTAAACCACCAAATTCATTGTTTAATGCTTACGTAAGAACTGTCGTGACCCCCCCCCTCCCTCTTGTCAGAGAAAATAAGCAGACTCTGGACCCCCCCCTCCCCCTTTACTGCTTACGTAATACTTGAACGGCCCCATTATCTAAATCCCTAGATTTAAAAGATTACTATGTACAGGCGTGAAAAAAGAAAAAAAAATGAGAGAGAGAGAATACCTCTAATAATTCTGCTGCAAATCATTTTATAAAAATCTGCCTGGTAGCCATAGATTACTAATAACATCTATAATTAATGATATACTTAATTTTTGCTTAGGGGGTTGTCTACAGATAAACATTGAAACAAACATTGCAATTTTTAATACTAATACCTAATTTTGACATAATATTTAAATTTTTCAATAAAATTTGCCTTTGGAAACTAAATAGGAAGTTATTCGGTCAAGTATTTTAGGAATTATGAAGGTTTAAAAGTTTGGAACTTCTAATGTTAAATTCGTTTTTAATCGTTGCAAAACGGATTGCAGTGCGGATAGTTTCGAAGTGAGCTGTAATTTTAGATTCACATATTTGTACATTCTAAAAATCGGATTTCTGTTTGTTTTAAACGGATTTCTGTTTGTTTTTGTTTTCTGTTTGATTTCATGGGTTACAATTCCTATTTTAATTTCTAATTTTTATTAAATTACAATTCATAAAATTAATTTCGAAAATACATATTAGTTTGAAATTAATTTAAAAAATATATATAAATTGCAAACTATAATTTAAAAAAAAAAAAACAGAAATCGATTTCTAGAAGCTTAAAATATTCGAATCCAAAAGTAAAGTTCATTCTGCCCAGTAGTTTTAGATATATGCTTAAAAAACTACACGCATGGCAAAGTGCATTTGCAACGATTGAAAATAAATTTAATACAAGAAGTTCGCTTTGTCTGTAGGTAGTTCTTGCAATTACTGAAACCTATTTCAATTTGAAATTTGGAAATATCACAAAAAAATCTTGGGAAACTGCAAAATTGAATTTCATTTTGTTAAAAACCCATTTCTAATCTTTCCAACGGAAATATACTTGTTATAATTTTATTATTAATTACATGCTTATTCAACTTATAGTACCTAATGTAAGTTCCATTCTTAATTTTTAATTATATGTATATTCATTTATTTGTTTTAAAATAGCCCATTTGACCAGAATAATGCATTGGTTTTGATAAACACGACTATCGACTTTTTATAGTTACATTTTAGTCTTTCGCACACCCTCATTCATCGGTGTTGAATTCTCTCATTTTTTGTGAGGAGCTATTTCTACATTGAATCAGGTTATAATTTTTTTTATTAAAGAATTTCAATTATTGATTTAGTAAGTGTTTGACTAATACTCTACTAAGTTGCTTTCTTTTTTCTTTTCTTTTTTGTCTCTTACCATGACTGATACCTAAGATTGTCTAAAACCACATAAACATTCTCAAACACTTAATTAATTTATTCATTATTATTATTTTTTTGATGCAAAGAAACAAAATCAAATATTATGTTTCTTGTAATTTTGATGCGGTTGTTATTTTTGCGGTTATCGTATACATATCACAATGAAATTGCAGATTTATGTATGAATAAAACTTATACAAAAGTAAAATAATAGCGTACGATATTGAAATTTTATTAAAGTATTCTACTTTATTCAGCTCTTTTTATTTCTTAAACTGTGAAATTATGCAGGATTACGTTTCCAGCTTTTACATAAATGTGTTTCAACTAAGTTAGAAATCCAATAAAATTTATGAGCCACAAAGCACGAGTGAGTTGTGATGACCACTTTATGACCAAAATATATCAGAAATGCTTGATGCTTTTCATGTCCGGTCTTTCTTCATGGTAAAATTTTATGAGACGTTTATGAGCTCCCGACAGGATGCAGATGTTTACTTAGCCTGAAATTTATTTTATCTATAAGGAGAAAAATCATCATAGGAAGACAGAGAATTCTAGGACGCTGGCGACATTCTGGAGCCAAAGGAAAAGCTGATGCCAATCTCATGGACACAATTTCATAAAGTCAATTTCTTTGTGAAATGGTTAATGGAGTTAAAGCTGCAAACTAAATTATTTTTATATTATTACATAAACATATTTCTCAAAGCGAGAGTAAGATTAAGCAGTAATTTAAGAGCGGGGAGGGGAAGATTTTATTAGATAAGCATTTTTGAATTCTGAGATTTTTTCCTGGAAGGGATTTCTGCGGCTGTAGGGAAGGGTAATTTTCCCTCACGTACCACCAGTGTTGAATTCAGACATTTTTCTCTAGGAAGGAATTCTCCAGCTCCGGAGGGAGGGGGGGGGGGGGACATTAGGGAGTTCCTGGGGGAATATGCACTTTTGACCATATATAAAATTAAAGTGTCAAAATCTTCTGGGGGGTATTGTGATGCTCCGGAGGGATGCCCCCCATCCGGCCCACCTTCTGAATTTATCACTTTTTTTTTCGGGGAACATTTTGATAGTCTGGTGTCTGGTGAGAGAGAGCCGGTGGCGGGGGGGGGGGGGCAGAGTGTCTTCACCTTTACTTTAATAAGCGAATCGAAAAAGGATGACATATAAAGTATATTTTACTTAGTTCTCTAACGGTATACAATGATACCTCAGCTGACGGAGAAAATTCGTACGGAAATCTCATTCCTTAATCTAAACTTGCTTTGCTTTCCCTTTCAATTAAAATGCAATGAGACTGCTGTGTGTAATAAATTTGCTTTATGTAATATTGCGTGCACGTCCAAAGCATTCATTAGCCGAGTCAGAAAAACAGTGAAAAAAACTTCGTCAATCGAAACATCCGTTAATAGAGGCATTCGTTAGTCGAGGTACTACTGCAACGGTGTTACATGTATATGTAAGACAGGGTGTTTCAAAACTTATAGTACAAACTTTAGATAGAATGAGAGATAGAATGCCCTAAACAAACAAATATTGCCTTACAATGCATGTGCAAACTCTAAGGATGAAGCACTAGAGGACAATTTCGGGTGGTGACAAAGGAAATGCTTATGCAATAAATTCTGCTGAATAATTGCTGAAATTTGCTTTATGTAATATTGTAAGCTAAAGAAAAAAAAAAAAAAATCTAAGGATGAAGCACTAGAGGACACTTTCGGGTGGTGACAAAGGAAATGTTTATGATGCAATAAATTCTACTAAATAATTGCTGAAATTTGCTTTATGTAATATTGTAAACAAAGAAAAAAATCTAAGGATGAAGCACTAGAGGACACTTTCGGGTGGTGACAAAGGAAATGTTCATGATGCAATAAATTCTACTAAATAATTGCTGAAATTTGCTTTATGTAATATTGTAAACAAAGAAAAAAATCTAAGGATGAAGCACTAGAGGACACTTTCGGGTGATGCTAAAGGAAATGTCTATGATGCAATAAATTCTACTAAATAATTGCTGAAATTTGCTTTATGTAATATTGTAAACAAAGAAAAAAATCTAAGGATGAAGCACTAGAGGACACTTTCGGGTGATGATAAAGGAAATGTCTATGATGCAATAAATTCTACTAAATAATTGCTGAAATTTGCTTTATGTAATATTGTAAACAAAGAAAAAAATCTAAGGATGAAGCACTAGAGGACACTTTCAGGTGATGATAAAGGAAATGTTTATGATGCAATAAATTCTACTAAATAATTGCTGAAATTTGCTGTATGTAATATTGTAAGTAAAGAAAAACTTAAATTGAAAAATAAAGCACAAGAAAATGCAAATTTTAACAACAATAACAAAAAAAAAACTGTCAAACTTTGAAAATTCGTAATTGAGACTTTGTAGGATTTGCATTTCGAAAATTCTTTCCTGACGGTTTGACATACTTTTAGGGCAATTTCTCGGAAAGAAATGTGTTACAATTTAAAAAAAAACCTCCCTTACTTCCTTGAGCGCAGTTCTTTTTCAAATAAAGTGCCCTTACTTTGTAATTTCTCTATTTCTTCTTGTATTTGTCATCTCATCCGTATTAGTATTCTGATGGCTAAAAATACTATGCATAAATAAAATCAGCAATCATTTACTAGATATTGTGCGGTGAACGGGGTTCTCCACAGAAAGAGCACTCTAGCGCTTTACTGTTTGAGTTACGTGTTATAGTAACTTTTTCTTTACATGTCTAGATGTATTTTATCTCCCCTTAAAGTGCGTACCATAAGTTTTAAAACTTTAAAGTTAAAAGTACATGGTTTGAACCAGAATAAATATTTAATGACATGTTTCCTGCTTATGTTATTAATTAATTTCTTTTATTTAATGAAATTTCTGCTTTCATTTTAATTGAAAAAAAATATATATATCGGAGGGTTAGCAGGTATATCAGTACACACACACACACACAAACTCAATGTCCGTAAAACTCCTAAAATTCATGTTTTATCTCCTTAACATATTTATTTCCTTTATGTTTATTTCGAATAAACACGTAAAAACACAATTCTGTTGAACTAATCATCATTTCAAGGTTAAATATAGGGGGGGGGGGGTGTTTGAGGTATATGTATATGCTTTATACGCTTAATGCAATTTCCGAATTAGCATCACGAGTTACCCCTCTTTTGAAACTGATTCTTTTATCTTATTAAAATTTCTCGGAAAAAGTGTATTTCCAAAGTATCAGAGAGAGAGGGTTATAAAAGCTTTTTCGCATCAGTTTAGATGGCAACAATGAAACCAAGGGTAGGAAGTTGGTCCGGAATCTCATATTTCATTGCTGAGGATCAGAGTGCTCTGAAATCCCAGCTTTTGTGTTCTACCACCCCCGAACTGGGAACATAAAAAGGATTTTTTGCAACTTCCCGAGATTCTGCGGTCCCATGAGGCTGTGCTGTGCTGATCCTGGCACAATGGCGTTTCGATCTTTTCAAAGCCGTCCACAAATTTTGGAGGAATTCGCTGGCAGACTTTACATTGGAATATAGAGATATATTTATTACACTGCCGGATGTATTGTTAGTTTCACGTATAGATTCGGGATGCCTTAGATATGGCTGTAAATAAACAACGGATGGCTTAAAAATAAAATGCAGTAAACGTTTAAGCTCATATTAATAAATCTACATGAGATGACATTTCATAGATAAAATTAGATGATTTGAACATTTTTTTTATTTGACTTTACATGATATGAACATGTTATGAACAATTTTGAGAGACAGTAGATCATGATTTTACATTGAATTATTTTTGTTGATTTTGATAGCTGTTATTCAAGATTCAGCGAGAAACCAGGAAGAATTTTCTGGAAAATTTTACATTAGATTGCATACAGAGATATTTATTGCTCTGGTAGATGTTTTATAAGTTTCCAACTTCCAACATAGTTCAAGAGTATTTATGACTTCGATGTGTCTGTCGGCCGTTTCTCTGTCTGTGCTTTAACGCTCGTAAATATACTTAAATTGTCATTTAATTGATAGATGTTATTGAGGTTCACTTTACTTTTGAAAATGGAGTTTATAGTTCGTTTACAAGGATGCTCAAAAGTATCCCATTACATTATGGTCTATGGAAAAAAATAGTTTGCGGTGTATTTTAAAGTAACCACCATTCCAAATTTATAGTTTACATCCCCAACGGCATCACAGTAATCCCAATTTAAAACGTTTTTTGCTCCTGCACCCTATTAAATTAAAAATTTTTTAGAAACTGTTCTTTACGAGTATTTACGTCTTAAAAGTAACATCCATGTCAAATTTTCGCTTCCTAGCCATAAATATGCCAAATAAATCATAATTTAGACTGTCTTTAGAACATTTTCCGCTCGTCCGGTGAGGGGTAATGTCCCCCCCCCCCCTTCCCTTTCCATGGGACATCCCTTGAATTAATCATTGTATTAAATACCAAAAAGGGAATATGTCTTTTTTTTTAACATGATGCTTTTTTCAAACTCAAAAATTTCTAACTCTTTCCTAACTCATCTTCCTTCAAATCTAAAAATAATAATAATAATAAGGCGCATTGATGATAAGCATAATACTCTACGTCTAAATAAAAAATGACGGATGACAAGTTATAAACAAACTCCTAATATCACTGTGTTTTTACACCAAAGAGAACGATCGAACTTATGCATCAATTCATTATATTATGTATGAACTTCAGGCCTAAAAATCTGATCAGTATGTGATTTATTTTCGTTTTTTACTGCGTAGTCCTTTATAATTCTTGCATAATAAAAAGATATCTTTACAACTAAAAACTACAAAATCACAACAAGAAACTTGGATTTATCGGAAATTATAAATTTAAAAGTATGAAATAAATAAAGGAAGGAATTGGATAATTTCATACAATGATAACAGAAGTCGTATACAGTGATAATAAGAGATACTACAGAGTTTGTGGTATTTTCAGCTTTTAATATGTTAAAAGACACGTTTAATCTTAAATATCTAAATTTTCTAAAGCATTGCAATAAAATTTTTAGCGAATAATATAATTTTTATAGTGAGAAATGTTCAGTTGTTGTCACAGTAAGATGCCACGTCTATCAATTTCCCTCAACCGTTCGTCCGGCTTGTTTGTTTCTTATTTCAACACACGTATCTCTCTCCTTTTCCTTTTCTACTGAAAAATGGGAGACATACAAACAGATAAGATGGAATGCGATATACCATTTTGACATATTTGTGGAAAATGTGGCGATACGGGTAGCTACACAAACCTCCATATAAACAATCGTATTCTAAGTTATCTTTCTTTAGGCAGATTTAAGGGCATATAAGACTATGTGAGAGGAATGCTTTACGCATTAAAAAGATATCAAGACCCATAAAATGCGAAAGATTTATGGTTGTTTCATATTTTAATGCTTTTGATGAAACTGTCACATTTTCTTTGAATTTTTATCTACAATTTGTCGTAGTATGAGATTACGAAGAGTTTAAATAAATCAAATTTAAGGTTTTCACAGGATAACAACAAGCGAAAATTTTTATTTTGGTTCTTTTTTTGCTTTGAAGTCATAGCTCCCAACATTCCCGATTTTATTCAAATGAAATAAAACCAAAAATGTTCTTTAAAAAGAAAATAAATTAATCAGTAACTACACAACATGGAAAGAAGAAATATTTCACTGAATATTTTTCTAGTTAAACTTTGCTTCGTAAAATACCGGAAGAGTGGAAGTAAATAATTTTCTATACTTTTGATTTTTTAATTTCTATTTTGAGTATTAAGACTACAAAAAATAATTAATTTTAAAAGTAAGCGTAATAAGATATTACTTCATTCGAAATATTCCATATTTATATCCAGTAATGGACCAAGTAAGGGGAAGGGAGATATGAACTGACAAATGTTAAATGTTACAGTAATGGACACCCTCCAAAGGTTTTTGTTTATTAAAAAATAATAATCATAATCATAATAAAACAAAAACAGAAATTTTATTTCGTAACTCTCCATTGGTTGTTTTATAACCTGGATTGTGTATCACAATCTTAATCAAACCAATCAGGAAGCATAATATAATATTTTTACAGTTTCACTGTCTTTCAGTGAAAATTTTACTGAGTAAGCTAAAAGTTGTTTTATATCTTCTCTGTTTTCTCGCAAAAAATACATGTTTTTGTTTTGATAGTAACAGAAAACTTTAAATTTTATATACTAATTAGAATTTACAAAATCCCCTTATTTTTAAACTTTTATGACCCAGTGTACATTACTGGAATGCTTAATTAGTCAATTTCCACTAATGGATACCCCATGCGATGATTAATAAAAGTGTAATTTCAGTAATTGCCATAGTGCATAAAATGTTTTGATTTAACTGAAAAGCTAAGTAATTAAATTTAATTTTTAAATTGCACTTACAGGAATGCAATAAAAACAAAATTTTTATGAATAGCTGCTTTTAATTAATTTCATGAGGTTAATAACATTTTTAATATTAAACAGATTAATTTATTTTAGAACTCTGCTTTGTATACTTTATAACCTGACAATCAGGAAGCAGAGAATAATTTTCAAGGGCATAGGAAAAGGGGGATCTCACGGGGCTCAAGCTCTTTATATTCATACAAAGACTTTTTTTGTTCACATTAGTTTTTAAAAATGCATTATTTTCTGTTTAAAATGTTTGATTATTTATATCTGACAAAACAACATCTATGCACAACTACTGACAACTCTATGAACATAAAAAATACTCAGAATTTTAATTACATTTTTAGTAATAATGAAATTAGTAAGTTTGCAGATTAGGAGATTGAAACGTCAGTTCGGCAGTATTATTTTTGTATCATTTTATTTAGTATTTAAAACATTCAATCTGCAGTTTCATGCCATACATATTTGTATTACTAATTAGTTACAAATAATATATCAAGCAGTTTCAGGAAATTTAACTTTTAAGAATTATAACGCGAAATACCATTTCATCCAATGGTACTCCAAGACATTCTCTCTCTCTCTTTTTATTTTTACTAGCCCCCCCCCCCCCCCCCAATAGCACAATAACTTGAAAACTGTAATTCTCTGACATTTAGTATTTTAAATCATCTGTCTAAAATAATTAAAATCGATCTTGGGATAATGACAATAATTAATTTGAACAATTAATTATTCTCATGAATATTTTATTAATTTCTGATATATTAATTGTTAAATTTATTTGAAAAAGGCTATTTTATTTTATTAGTTTCCTTTAATTGAGGTCTGATTCTAAATACAATCATAAAAACAATCATCTCTTACTTTGTATAGGGTATTCATTACTGGGATAGTGGGTATCCATTACTGGTATTTTGGGTATTTTGATATATTTCTGTTATTACAATTAAATTTTGATTCACAAACGTGTTTGCGAAAATGAGCTTTGTTAAATATTGTTGATAGATTAATATAATGTTAAAATTTTTTTATCTAATAAATATTTTTAATTAAAAATATGTTTTAAAGAAATCCTTTAAGAGTGGTCATTACTAGCACATTTACTCTAAATTAAGAAAATTTTAAATTAACATTTTCAACAGCTTATATAAAAATGTACAGTTTAACATTAAGCAGGCAGTAGCTATTAGTGACTATATAAGCAATTCTTTTTCAACATATCAGCAATATTCTCTGCAGATTTGTAAGTGCGAGAAAAACAGCTAGGACAGAATCACTAGAGACCGAAAAAAATATTTTTAAAACGGGCTTCCATCTTAGAATGTTTAGTTGTATTTGTATTGTGTTACGACGAAATTTAATATCATAAGAGAGTTGATATGAACAACCCCCTCGCAAAAAGATTTTTTAAGCAATTAAATAACACAATAAACGCACTTTAAACACAAAAATCTTCTCGAATAATTATAAAATTCTTAAAATTTTATTTTGAGAACTGATAATGCAATATTTTAATATTTTTAGAAATTAATTATAAATTAATAAATTAATTTTAAGGCATTTTTTCGTTAGCGGGGTGCAGGTGATAAATCACCAGATTTGTCGTATGTCTTATCTCTTGTCAAGACATAGATTTGCATAAAAAAGGGAATCCCAACTAACTAGCCAATCAACCTTAAATAAATGTCTATATTATATTCTTTATATGGTTACAACTTTATTACCAGTTACAACAACAATGGAGTTAATTATGTACCAAACCATACCCGCTAAAATATGCCAACTGCTGTGAAACTGGAACAATGAAATATTTTAAAAACTAAAAAAGTAAAATATAAAATATAAATAAAAAAATAAAGAGTATAATATTTTTTTTTAAATGATGCTCATTTATTATTTTCCTTAAATATGTACTATTTCTCTTGTCAAGACATAGATTTGCATAAAAAAGGGAGTCCCAACTAACTAGCCAATCAATCTTAAATACATTTCTATATTATAAATACTAAATGTGTCCGTTCATTACTACTATATTAAAAAGTAATTGTGTTGCGAAAGAAGGTAGTCCGACCACTTAATAAACACTTACGCACATTTAGTTATTTATTTATTTATTTATTTTTTAAGATTGATAATATTTTAATAAACAACACCTTTTGGTGTCTGACAGTGTAAATAATGGCGTTGGTATACAAATGATTAAAAAATAATAAAATAAAGTTTATAGTTCATTTGATTGAGATGTTAGGGATGTCTTAATAAAAAGCTATACAAAAACCAAGTAAATAGTCTTAGTATAAGTCTTACGAGTAAATGAACGCAAAATTTTCCAATGAATGAACAGGCAGCAATTAAAAAACACTTAAGTTTCATACTATGTTATTTATTTTACAACTTGTACAAATAACTTATAACATGTTTTTACTGAATTATACGGGTTTTTAAAACCCAACATGATAATTAACTAGTGGGGAGTTTTTTAAACCTTATTCTATTAAAATATTTACTAATTGTTCATTCACTGAGGGCTGTTCACTTTCTGGTTGGACTAACTCTATAGTTACAAAAAATCAAATGCACCATAATTTACAGAAGAAACGCCGCGGAAATTATGTATGCGTTATTTTTTTTTCTGTGCTATGGAAGTGGATAGCAATAAATACCAACTGATGTCTCGTTAATAAACAAATTAGATACATTTTTTTACACACACATTAATACTGGATTAAAAGTTTTAGTAAATATAATTTGACACAAGATTTTACAGTGTTCGGTGCGGTGTCTACAACTTTTACTGATTTATTAAGCGTATCCTTACTAAAGCGGCATTATTATTTTATTATTATTATTATTATTATTTATTAGGCTGAATATTATAAGTGCTGCGTTTCTTCCGTAAACTACGTTAATATAATAGTTACATACGATTCTGAAACACTTCCCATCCCACGGTGGAAGATTTGCCGATTCTAGCTGGCCAACATTATTTTTCAACTTCTATTTGATAAAATCTATTTTTCGTTTATATAAACGATATATTAGACTGATTTAAAGAAAATATATGAAATTTTAAACGGTAGTTTAATAAGAAATCATTATATTTAATTAAAAATTATTAATGTAGTACATTAGATGTGCAGGGTGGCTAGTGGTCAGGGAAAAATACAGTAAAAAAAAAGTTAAAAACACCAGTATATTTTTATAGAAAAATTCATGTTGATTATTTGATCGAATAATCGACATGAATTTTTCTATGAGAATATACTGGTGTATATCACTTTTTTTGACTGTATTTTACCCTGACCACTAGCCACCCTGATGTGAATTTTTTTATTATATTACTATGATGTACCATTCAGTTAAATATTTAAATTATTTAAAGCTTTAAAACATGTAATGAATGAGTTAATCTTTTACTTGATAACTAAAAAGGATAATATTTATGAACTTTTATAATATTATTAAGATTTAAGCGATAGAATTATATTTATTATATGATACCAAATTATAAAAGTAATTTTTTTATAATAATCTATTAGAAATTGGGATAAAAAATAAATATTAAAGAGTAATACTTATATATACAAAGAAATAAGAAAACTGCGTAGAAATTTTCTGACAATTCACCATCTAATAGTTCTTCATTCTGACTTTCCTCAGTAAGTTACGAGTACTCATTGAAAGAGGCATTTCAAAACTGCTTTGCAGCCAAGTTTCATACTTTTCCAGAAATTTTTCATGTGCTCTATGTACAGCAGTCCACTTTTGTCTAAACTGGGTTTTCTGTATAATCATTTCCTGCTTGAAAACTTTCATTTGTACTTCGTTATAATTTTCATTTGTCAACAAAAAATTTTCAGCCAATTCGATTTTTTCGTTAAATGTGGAAGCTTGTTGCTGCTGTATAATATTATAAAATCTTATTCGTGTGATTGGTTTACATTCTGATGACCCTGGTAAAAAGAAAAGTGTTCTTAGAAAAAAAAAATATAATAATAATTTTAGACTTCGTATGATAAAAACAACTTTAAAATCTACGAAAGCAGATAGAAGCAGACAAATAAACGTTTATCCAATATCTAAGACTCTAAACTATTTACTAAAATTAAAAGTTGAGATTTATCTAGCTGTATCATATAACTTTTTGAATTTTCAAAATGAAATTTATTAAAAATACATAAAGTCATTAAAAACATTAAATTGGAAATAACTATTGACAAATGAAAAAATTATGCAGATAAATTAAAAAAAATAAAGTACATGCCTTGTTCTAAAGCACTCATAATGTACAATTTCTTTCAATTTCTTCAACATTCACATATTAAAACAATATACTAGAAATCATCGATTTATTCTCCTCTAATAAACGCCAACTTCATACTCACCTACTGGCAGTACGGTTGCATTTATATCAAAAACATCTGCAGTGTCCACCACCTGCACATGTAAGGTACATGTGGTAAAAAAAATTTTCCAGTTGGATGAACTTTGAAAAATCGACTTTTGGCCAGCTAGAATTGGCAAATCTTCCACCGTGCATCCCTTCAGAAATAATCTAGTGAAAGGCTAAGTCAGAAGCCTAAGAAAACAATAATTTTCAAAATTTACTGAAAATATACTCAAAATTTTTCGAAACAAAATTATTCTTATGTTACCAGTAAATTTTGGGAAAGACGCACTGAGTGTGAGAGTATTTAGTAAAAAACGCTGGCCATAATGCGAACACTAAAATTTTAATTAATTGGAAATTAAACCTTGTTACCCCTTTCCTTAGTTCAATAACTCCGATATCACGTGAGGACCATCCCTTTTAACAAATATTAACAGAGAAGCTAACCTTTCAAGTGATTATTCAGTCTTATATATATATATCTATATATGTATATATACCACTAACCAGACCCGTGCCTGCCGGGCATGAGTGCCTAGTTTGACGAGTTCGTACCTGGACGAGGGACGGTATTTGCCTAATCACAGCATGTCTGTGATCCACCTGACAAGAGCCTTGTTGCGGCATCGCTGCAGTGCTCTCAAGTAGTTTTCTACAGTTTTCTTTGTTTGTCGGTTCATGGTTTCTATTTAACTTTGTTGAATTGGCAGATAGAAAATAAGTCAAAAATTAAAAAAGGAGAAAGGAATTGGTCTCGTAATTTAGAACCTTGGTCAAGTGACGAGACCTTCACCTGACAAGACAACTCCAGAGGTATAATTCATATGAACTTGGAGGACTTTTCACCCACGACAGATTTTAGATGCACCAGGCGCAATTAGCGTACTTGGCGATTATCAGTCGTTATATATGAACGTGAACTATTCACTGAACGTGAACATCTTTCTTTTTTGCGCTTAAAAACCAAAGAGCATAGTTTGTAATTCTATTTTAAGTATTTTGTGCGTTGTAGAAAGAAGTTATTTACAGTGGAATTACAATACAAGGGTATACATTGTAAAATTATCATGCAATATTTTCTAATTAGATGAAACATATGTCTGAAAAGTAAAACCTTAGTACAGGTTTTCGCAAACAGTAATGTTTTCGTCTCATCGTCAGTATATGACACAAAAGAAATTATGGCTCCAAAACTTAAGCAAAGTATTAGAGAAGAAATATTGTGCGCATCTAACTGCCCTACTTTAAAAATAGATGTTTACCCTTATGATATTAATATTTGCAATTCCCCCAATCTGACCTTATGCAGTTTATTTTATCAAATAAGAATAGTTTCTTAGTTCGTATTTTTCGCTGATTTTAATTTTTTTGTTGACTGTTACGGAATGCTATGTTTTCAATAAGCAAATGTGGTATGTTTCTCAGTATGTATGTAAATCTTTAAAAAAAAAAAAAAAAACTTAAATGGTTGATCTTATATGATTTTTATGGTAACAATTTTCTCTGAACTATATACAGTTCAGGCACTTATTTTTCAGTTACTTCTGCCAGAAGTTAAATGTGCCTTAATTGAGTTAAACTAATGAGTTTATCACTCATAATATATAACTTAAAAGTAATTATTTCCTAAACGTGTTACGACCATCTCGTTATTATAGAGGGTTAAAAAAAAAAACATTGAAAACATTTGTAAGTATTTATTCGTCTTTTTTATGCTATAACAAAAACAATCGAAATAAATGGATTTCTTTAAATGGATTTCTACGGAACAAGAATTAAGTTATTCGGAATGATGCTTTTCAGAATACTCAAGAAAAATGAGTTTTATATAATCAGCTTTAAACGTAATGGGGAAATAAATTTGACTAACTCACATACTAATATTTTTGACCAGTTTCAATGTGTATGTAATCCTATTAGTTGAGCATCTGTTCTGAAATGTGATAATAAAATGTATCACTATATCATAAATTGGCATCATTACATTATTGCCTCATTTTATATTATATGTATTCAATCACCCATTCCAGCAAAAAACATTCTTCTAAGATGGATTTTTCTAGTTTCATTTGTAAAGAAGGAAAGATGAGAATCCAGTTAGTATGTGTTTCGATAACCAGAAAAGGGAAATAATATAATAATCGCTATAATACTCATTTCTTCGAGGATTTTTGTTTTCTTCAAAGTGAAGAATGGATAAAGGGTTTTCAATCAGCGTTCCGCTATGACTATTTTTACGATCTCTTTTCAGCAATTAATATATTCTACCGCAAACTTTTTCTCTTAGAAATAAAATGAGTTTAATTGCAATCATAGGCGTTCAGTTTGGAAAATTATTGGTGGGGCTCAACACTTTTTTACACAAATATGTATACGTATGTAAGAACAAAAAAGATCGATTACCAATTTAATGTTGCTTTTTTAACTCCTATTTAGAAAAATGAAACAGAATCGTATACTGATAAATAATCACAAGTTAAATAAAACATTACGACAATAAATATAAAAATTCGAATCTGATATTCGCGAATCGTTTATAATAAAACCACAACAAAAGTTAACTTTTAATAACGTCTTTTTTTTTTTCGGAATATGGATTTTTTTCTGTTTTTATTTTTTATATAAAAAGTTCAAACGTTGAGCATTTTATTCTTTTTTTTTTTTTTTTTTTTTTTAATAGAACATAAAGTGAAAAAGTTTTCCTAATGTCGTTTATCACGATAAAAAAAGAGGGGGGGGGGGGGGGGAAATAGGAAAAAATGGAACATTTAAAAATCTTATAAAGTACTAGAAAGTAAAAAAAAAAAAAAAAAAAAAAAAAGTTTTTTTTTCATATTAAAAAAACAAACAAAATAGAGAGTCTACTTTAGAAATTTATTGGTGGGGCTCCAGCCCCACGAACTCATACAACTCTACGCCTATGATTGCAATTAGCGAGAACTTCACACAAATTTAATTCTATTCATTTAATAATACAGTCGAACCTCGTTAACACGAAACCGCTTAACCCGAAATAACACCGAGGTCCCGTCAGATAAGTCTGAAAACCAATATTAATTAATTCGTTTAACACGAAATAGAATTTCGGAAAATCCCAATTAAGGCGAAAAAATGTTTTTGCTCCAAAGTCGAAACATGATTCCTTACCCAAACTTTTTGATATTTCAAACTTATATGTCACATCTTATTAAAAATGAAATTTTTTACATGGTTTGAAAAAGACCTAAAGTGGAAAAGGGTTTCAGAAAATGCTGAAATATCGAATTCCTGACTAATCCCTGCTTTTCTTTGTCATTTGATATTCGGAAGTTTTCCCACATTAACCATATGAGCTATAGATCGGTCACAATGAAAGTTTGAGTGAAGGAATTTTTTTGAAAGTGATTGTTCCATTACTCATTTGACTGTACTGACAGCGATATAAACCATAAACCGGGTTTCTGAAATCCCCTATTTTCGGGTGAAGGAAGTGACAATCCCTACTTCACTGCCTGACTTACATAAATGAAACTCTGTTCGCAGATGCTCTGTAGAATTCCATGAAAAAAAGAATCGAAAACAGCAAGCTTATCTTTAGAAAACAAACAAGTTATTTTAAACGAAATCAGCGGTAAAGTGCTGAAAAAATCAGAAATTGCAGCAAAGTATGGGATACCAAATAGCCTCTCCTCTTGGGATACAAAATAGCCAAAAACCTCTCTACGATTTTAAAGAATCAGGAAAAGATTGAAGCGGCTTATGCTGTGCGTCAATTCAAACCACTAAAAAAAACGAATGTGTACAGGAAATAATGAAGAAATTAAAATTGCTCTCTTGCTGTGGATAAAAGAGGCAAGAAGCTACAACAATGTTTTAACTTGTGCAGTTTTGAAAGAGAAAGCAAAAGATTTTGCTGTTAGTCTCGGTGAGAGCTATTTCACATGTTCTAACGGATCACAGATAAGATTCAATTAGAGTCATTGAATTGTCTGCAAAAAGATATGTAGACGAAAAACTGGGAATTCTTTCGCCGACATTTTTTTTCCAAGTACATTTGCATCGATGAAGATGTGTTGACTTAAGATGTGCCGACAGACGAAGAAATAATTGCTGCATTAGCTGAAAAAAAGATAACATCGAAGTGTCAGACGGGGATGAAGAAATCGACACAGAATGGAAAAGTTTAGTGTCATTAAATGAATTTCCCACATCACTGAAAACTGTACAACGTTTCGATACGGAACAAGAGGATGCTTACCGAGCTTTGGACAAATTAGATGAGGGTGATATATTCTTAAAAGAAGTACTCTAAAAATATTGTAGCAAAAGTCAATAACAGGTTTTTAAAAAAATGATTAGCAAGTAAATAAACTTATTACTGCTCAAAATAATGATAAATTTGTTTTATTTTTTAATTAAATTGTTCATATCTTCTTGATTTATGATTTTAAGAACGGAGATATATTTGTATGTTAATTTATTTAATTTTTATATCTAACATAGATAGCGCCACTATTTTGACGGTTAACACGAAATTTCGGATAACACGAAAAAAATTTCCAGTCCCTTCAATTTCGTGTTAACGAGGTTCGACTGTACATCTAAATAACGTACTTTGGTATTCACACAAGACTCATGTTACAAACATTTTTCCACTCTTTTATTTAACTTAACTTGGTTTTTGTATGTAAAGATGGAATTTTTAAATTAATTTTTCACTCACTTCCTGATACGCTAGAATTATAAAAATTATGTACACAGGTATGTTTTCGACGACAGCGAAGCATTTTAATATTTTTAGAGCTGAATTATAACTTAATAAATTACTTTTAAGACATTTTTCTGTTAGCAGGCCGCAGATGATGTATATCAGCAAATATTCTTTATTGTTACAAAAACGTTAAGAGTTAAGGCTCGCTATCAGTCAAATCTCAAATTCCCTTATCTAATTTTAAACCTATGAGCTTGGAATGCATCCGTATTTTTTCAATTTTCTCTTAAACAAATAAATTTTTTAACTTCCCTTTTCTGTATATTCTTCTTGAAGGATCTTTTTTTCTTTTTTATTTTGCAAAATAACTCTAAAATAATGTCCTTAATTTTATATTTTAAGTGTTAATATTTAATTAAAGCTGACGAACAGGTAGTAAGATTTTAACATTTTAAATAAAACTAACAGTGTATTTTAGAAATATTTTGTAAAATGAAAAATAAAGAAACATCCGTCAAGAAGAACATACATAAAAAAGAAGTTAAACATTTTAATTTTCTGAGGATAAATTTGAAAAATATGAAATTCCAATCCCATATATTAACATAAAAGAGGGGATGTGTGGTCTGACTGATAACAAGCCTTAATCATGCACCAAACCACGCTCGTTAAAATATGGTAGCTCGATGCGAAACTGCAGCAACGAAATATTTTAAACACTAATATATATGCATAAAAATAAAGAATGTAATATATATATATGTGTGTGTGTGTAAAACAATAATAAAAAAAAATGAATCAACATATTGTCACTGCATACGGACGATACAGCTCGCTACATAATTCAATGCTGATTTGTGGCTCGTGAGTAATGTATATTAATTGAATCGTCCGTTTTAAGAAGGTCGTGGTGGGGGTGTTTGTTACGGTCGATTACAGACCGTACGAGGGTTACAGACCAATGAGGAGGGGAGTTCCCTCTCTCTGTGTGTGTGTGGGGGGGGGGCGATCTTTCTAACAGAATGCAATTTATGCAAAGTTCGAAGTAAACTCCGACGAGCACGACTAGGTTCGAACCCAGCACCTTCCGTCTAAAAGGCTTGAGAGCAGAACCTCTCAGCTGCTGGTGGATCAGGTGTAAGAAAAAAATAAGTTGAAATTTAAGTTCTTTTCTTATATATATATATATATATATATATATATATATATATATATATATATATAACGAAAAAACTGTACAAGTGGTAGAGTTTTTATTCAGTAAACTCCAAATCTTTACTGGAATTTCAGATCCTTGTCTAGGTATAGAGTAGTACTTGAAAAAATTTGTATGATGCATAAGGTAATTTTGTCATTTTTAAAATTCTTCATCTCCTTTTTAAACTTGACGATTTAGTTCTAAGTTCGTATAGAAAGAACGTCTAACTATCTATATATCTTAATTAATTCATGTTAAGTTGAATGAACCATTTCCCGTTGAAGAAGATTCCAAACATTTTTTAGAACACTTTGATTGAAATATGAAAATGCCCTAGGTCGACCACCTTCAATCACCACATCCTCCACATCCCCACAGCTACCGACATGCAACCATCATAGTGCACGATGGGATTCTCGAGGCTACTACCACACAAATACTAGTGCTCTGAGCTGGGTAGTTGTGGCTACCAAAGTGAAATATTGGGACACACATGTCTATTTATATATAGTAGACAGATAGATAGATAGGTTACATCTGTGCATATATTTCTAACGGGGAACCTTTACTAACATGTCTGCTTTGTTATGCATATATATATATTTTTTAACCATCCAAGAGTAATACACTGTTATTGAAACAGTATTAAATAAGCTTTTGAATGTAGTAAGTTTGTTATATCTTAATGAAAACAAGCGATGATGATAAAATCTAAAAGGATGAAATCTGTATTAAATATTTAATATTCTGTCTTTATATGTGTGTATGTGTGCATGTGTTACGACTATAGAAGATGGATAAAAAAAATTACGTCAAACATTGGTTGGTATAGAATTCCTTTATTAAAAACACTAGTAAATACAACAGTCATGTTTATGATAATCTGATTTTAACAACAAAGATTTTAAGATTCTGTTTTAAATTAAATTTTACTTTATGAAAAGATAACATAAAACCTCACGTAAACATATTTACGGAAGACGAAGCCTCAAAATTGTCCTTCATAAAAAAAAAGTATTTCATTTTCTTCAAGATTATATTCGATTTTGTATCTGGGATGAAAATTTGAGAGCATTCCTTTCATCTGATTTCGCTTTCATATTTTGTTAGAGGTTTCTTTGCGAAAATGCTTCTCTCGAAGATGACCGTTTCATTTCCGTTTCTCACAATCCAATCTTACATTTATGCAAAGAGCCAGATAGAAAGATAAATATTTATTTCTTTTATCTTCTTTTACGATTTATTTTTCCATTTCTCTTACCAGCTTTACATATAAAGAAACTTGTTAGAGTGCAGATGTTTTCAGTGCTAGAAATAAAAATGTATTGAAAAAAATGGCAAAAAGAAATTCTACACTGCAAAAAAAATCAACACATTTTTTTTTTTTTTTTTTTTTTTTTTTTGCAGTGTACGTTATGCTGACAGTAATGACGAGAAAACAGTAAAATTTTACATATAGTTCATATTATATTTGAGAGGTCTTTAGTTCCAAAAAAAATTATTCTATAAATAACACCTATATTAAAAGTTTTGGATCATGTTTCAATAAAACAAAATCATTACAGATAATAAAAGGTTTAAATTGTTGATAAATTATATATATTTTTAAATAATTTTTCTTTAATTTAACAATTTTTTTTTATTTTTTCAAATTTGTATTATAAGCTAGATTTTTAAAATCTCATACTCAGGGTACTTTATTCTACAAACTAAGTATCGCATTTTTATACAAAGATTGGATTGGAAGACAAAAAATAATAACTGGATGTATATGAAATAAACCCATAAAAATCGCATACATTTAAAATCAGATTTTCTTTTTTTTAAATTTCAAATATGTCTAAAAATCGTCACCTATTGATCTCTCATAGAATCTGAAGATACATTTACAAAAAAATTTAGATAACTTGATTAATTGTTGGGTGGAAGCCTTAGCATTTTGATTGCATAGAGTAAATGAAAAAATAAGAACTTACATTTCATTCACAATAAAGAGATATTAAAGAGCGATACGTAAAATTAACGATATCTTCGTTACTATTTATCAGAGGGTCAATAAATTTGGGCACAATGTTCTAGATATGTTAAGGTTTATTGTAGGATAAAAATCTTGATATTTTTGTCGTTTTTTCTCAAAATGAGCAGTATTGAATCCCCCATGTTTAATTTTCTTTAAGGTTAATATTCTATTTTGTATCTGAGACGAAGCATTCCATCCATCATCCATCTACTCTCGGGTTTTCATTAAGAATATTCTTCTTCCTTGAAGATAACCATCTCATTTTCGGTTCTCACAATCTAATCTAACACTTATGCAAAAAGCTTATCCTGCGATTTCCACGGTTAAGACATTTGTACACAATTTTTGAAGCAATTTTGTTTTAAAAGTTCCACAGTCAAAGGATGAAAATGCAAAAGATAAACTTAATACATATTTCGAGTACATGATGTAGTAAATAGAGAAGATATACTGGTCAAGAAAATAAATAAATAAATAAATAAATAAATAAATAAATAAAGCGGTCAGAGGGCTGTTTTCATATTTTAACTGACTACTTTCTAGCACATTATTATTATTATTATTATTATTTTCGCAAACGCCTGAAATTTGCGGGTGCTTTTAGTCAAAAATTTTGTAATGATTTTTATTTGTTCATTTTTTAGCAAAAAGAAAATTTTTCAGAAAATTGTGGCAAAGTTGGCGTTCTGAACCGAATTTTTGGACGCCACAATGCGGAAGAGGAAGAAAAGTGTTGTTAAGACACAACAATCGCTTATAATTCAAGATATAATTAAATTAACGACAAATGAAAAGACTGTTTAATTACAAATCAGATCAATAATCTTGCTTGCAAGTCTCATGATGCTTTTACGTTTAAAAATGAGTCAGATGACAAAAAGTTTCGCTTTATTTAACAGGGAAAAGCATGTTATCCGCCAAGAACCGCCTTCAATTTAATTTTAAATACATCAAACTTATTTACTAAAAATATAGCCTCAAAATTCTTCGTGAAAATGATTTTATTTTCTTCGAGATTATATTCGATTTTGTATCGGGAATGTTATCTTGATAGAATCGGGCTTCGTTTTCATATTTTGTTAGAGGTTTCTTTGAGAATATTTTTCCCATAAAGATGTTCTTATAATCTAACTTATATGTATGTAATGAGTACAATATGGATAGTAAAATAAATATTTATATGATTTACTTCTTTTAAGATTTATTTTCTGTTTCTTTTATCAGACAATAGATATGGAAACTTGGGACAAGCAAGATTTTAATATTATAATGTTATAAACAACTTCTCTCTCCTGTTGCTTTCCGTACTAGAAATTAAAAAATATATATATTTAAAAAAAAAGGTATAAAAATTCTGCATTATCCGGAGAACAATGATGAGAAAACATAGAAAAATAATTCGTTTAAATTTCATTTAAAAAATGTTTAATTTTCCTCAGGATTGTAATCGATTTTCTATTTGAAATAAAATTTTAAGAATATTCATTCATCTAATTTCGCTGTCGTGCATTTTTAGCGGTTGCTTCCCAAATAATTTTGTTGTTGTTGAAACTGAGAAAATGACGTCTAACTTTTCGTTTCTTACAATCCAATTTAAATTTATGAAAAAAGATCAATATTGAGATAAATATTTATATATTTTGGTCCTATAATGGTCAGTATACAGTTATTTACTATTTTATACGAGTTTTCCTGCAGCTGAAGTACAGTTACTTGGAACGCAGTTCTATGTATGGAGTATTTAATATTCACATGTAGGATTCCGTTTCTAATCCTAAATTTTGAAAAATAGTGATTTAAATTAATTTTTGAATTATGAAAAGATAACTAGAAAACTCAAGTGTTTAGGGACACGTTTAGAGGAAATGTACCGTATAATCGGTCCTTTATAAATACATATGAATATATATATATATATATATATATATATATATATATGTATATATATTTCGTTTGCTTCGAGATTGCATTCGATTTTGTATCATGGAATAATATCTCTTCAAGAATTCTATTCATCTTTTTTCGTTTTCATATTTTGTTAGAGGTTTCTTTGCGAATAGTATTTTCCCCTTGAATATGACCATAACATTTCATTTCTTAGTGTCCAATCTTACATTTATGCAAAGAACTGCATAGTAAGATAAATATTTATAGTTTTCGTCTATTTTACGATGTATTTTTCCATTTCTTGCTATAAGTTTCTATGAGGATTCTTACTATATGATTGCTATGTATTTGCTATACGTTATTGAGATTTACTATAGGATGTTAGGTACTGAAAATGAAGCATTTATATTTCTTCTACAGGAACACGCAAAAGATTTCCTTTACATTATGGTCTATGGGTAAAAATTGTTTGCGGTAAATTTTGTTGATGTTACGATATTTCAAACATAGTGAGATTGATATGCATCATTGAGGTGGACGACAACATCCTTTCTCAGGAGTATAGAATAAGTAGCATTTATATTTCGTTTACATGGACGCACAAAATAACTCCTTTACATTAAAAACATAGTAGAGAAAACCGTTTATGGTACATTTTAATGATGCTATGATACTTCAAACATAACAAAATTTAAAAGGATCACTATGGTGCACTATAACATTTTTCGGTACTTCTCTATTATCCCGTCGACAACTTTTCATAACAAAAAACTATCGCCAAACTGTAAGATTAAACGCCAAAAATGCAGTCCCATTTACTTGATGTCAGAAGCATTATACGTGTTTGTTATGTCATCAAGTGGTTTTTAATTCGACATTTGCGTGCATTTTCCATTATGTTTTGCTGATTTATTAGTTATTTCATTAATTAACATAACAATTGTGTCCTTAAATTCTTATATTTTATTTATTTATTTATTTTGATATTCCAATGGCAACGTTCTCCCGTTTATTTGGCGTTACAGTTTGGCGATAGTTTTTTATTATGAAAAGTGGTCGACGGAATAATAGAGAAGTACCCATTTTTCTATAGATTATGGAGTGCGCAACATTTATCATTCATTTACAAATACGCATAAAAGAATTCTGTACTGGACTGACTATAATCGATAATTGCTGGAAATGCATCATATTCCGTTGTGGTATGCATTTTCAAACTTATCTAATTTTTGTGTATTATGTAGTAAGTATAAATTCTGTAGATCATATACAGAGCTGCACGAAAGCATTCGCACACATTACCGGATATGAACAGCATTGCCGGAAAATGGATTCTACTGAGTTATGTGTTTGTTAAATTGCTTATTTAGATATCTCATTTCATTGTATGAAAAAATAAATTTCTTAATAATATATTCTGTTAAGATTGGAAAGTGTTTCCTAATCTATGCCTAATGCATCATTTTCCATTCTTATTTTATTTTCAATCGATTTCTCAATAAACACATATATATATTCATTTCTCAGCTTTGACTAAAACTGTTTTCTGTCTTTCTTTTTTTTTTTCAGGTGAGTGAAAAGAATTCTATGGTATCACTGGAACAGAAGTAAAAACTTATATACTTATTATTTTATACTTAACTTATATACTTATAATAAATTATTTTTTTTTTTTACAAATATTTTATTTTAATCGGTAATTATATATAATTTTGTGTTTGAAGCGAAATCTTGAGAGTATTCTATTCATCTGATTTCGCCTTAATAATTTTTTTGATGTCGTCTCATTTGCGCCTCTTTCATCTAGTCTATACACTTATGCAAAAAAACTGGATAGTGAGATAAATTTTAATATTTCAATGGTCGATACAATTGTTTTACCGTTTCATGCAAATTTCCATGAACATCAAGTACAGCGATCGTAGACGAAGTCCTGTACAGAGAATATTTAATTTCACGTATGTGCGATTCCCGTTTTTAATCTGAAATATTTAACAAAATCCTGCTTTAAAACCTTTTAAGCGTACGGCAGAATTTTTCATGTTTGTTTAAAGATTCATAAAATAATAGCTAAGAAGAGCGTTGGTATGAGGATTTGTATTTAATTACATATTTATTTATCTTATGTACTGGAAAAATTTAACATTAATATCAACATTCTGTTAAATCAGCCTTTTGATTTAAAAATTACTTTGCGTAAAAAAGAGCGTTAGGACGCTAAAAGAGTTAAATTAATTTTAAATGATGAAAATATTACTGAAAAACTCACGTAAACATATTTATTGGAAATGTAGCCTCAAATTTGTCCTTTAGGAAAATTCTTACATTTTCTTCTATCCTATACTCGATTTCGTATCTGGAATTTCGTATCTGGATTTCGTATCTTGAGAAAATCTTATTTCGCTTTCGTATTTTGTTACAGGTTTCTTTGCGAACATTTTCCCTTGAAGATGACCCACTCCTTTCCGTTTCTTATAATCCAATCTACATTTGTGCAAAAAGATGTATAGGAAGATAAATATTTATACTTTTTACTTACTTTTTTGTTGTTGTTTTCTTTACCAGCTATTAAATAAGTAAAAAAATTTAAAAACTAGAATGCTATTGTTTTCAATATTAGAAACAAAAATTATATTTAAACAAGTTGGAAATTGTACGTCAAACGTTACAAACGAGGTGCGTTCGTACGCACGTTTTAGAATTAAATTCATGATATCCCGTGCGTAGAACGGGTTAAACCGCTAGTTAAGTATATTTTTTATGACACTGTTCATACAAATATCTTAACTAGTTATATAAATATTCAGATATATATGTATCAGCTAGTTATATAAATATTCAGATCTTGATGATTTTTAATTCTGTGAAATGAATTATATCGTCTGCAGATTCATTTCTGTAATAAAAAAGTCCTTCCGGCCTGTACCGAGAGGAAAATGTAGCTTTCCTATATCTTCGTTTTAAAATTTTAGCTAATGTTACACGAAAACGGCAACTTAAAATGCAAATAAAACGTTTACAAAAGATTCGTTAATACTGAATTTGAATAAGAAATTTGCCAAATTATTGAGCAATAGCCAAATTGGCTTCATTTATGAAGACTTATTTTGGTCGCCAAATTTGGCGATATTTCGCCAAATGTCGCCAAGTTTGGCGAGAATTTGGCGCTAACGGATATGAATATATAGTTTTATGCGTTTGATTGGGAAAATTATTACAACAATGAAAATTTTTGTAATGTGCTGTCTTGTTTCAAAATGTCAGCCACCCTAGAATTTCAAACTGCTCTAGCTCAGCCGTTTTTTATGATAGAGATAAAACAAAAAATGCTCTGGAATCCTCGTTTCAAGGCCTAACACTGAATTAAAAAATAAATTTGAATTTTTAACTTTTTTGTATATTTATTTTAGTTTTAAATTTTTAAATGGCCGCCATCTTGAAACAAAATGGCGGACCAAGCTGTCCAACGAACTCGGTCGAGACATTGGTGAGCTTAATACACACAATTAGTTTCATCAAAATTGATTTATAAATACGAGCGTTATCGTATGACATAGGTCAGATATATATATATATATATGGATATATATATATATATATATATATATATATATATATATATATATATATATATATATATATATATATATAAATCAACATTTGAACGGAGGGTGGTTTTGGGGTCTGGGGGTCATGATCGGTGAAAATATATCGAAATTTTCCGGAACTGCTTTCCTCCGAACGGCTGCAATAGGTAGCTTTATACTTTTTTGTATTGAAAGCTACCTAATAAGCATCTCGGTCGCTTGACGATTTAACATCCATCGGAAGCTCCTATAACAAAAAAGCACCGATTTAAAAAAAAAAAAATTCAAATTTCTTAATAAATATTTTTATTAATATCTCCTAAAGTTTTGATTCGATTTTAATAAAATTTGAAATGTCTCGACAAAATTCTGCAAAGATAATATATTTTAAATTGCAAACCATTTGGTTGGGTAGTTTTTGCGTTGTTATATGCGGACAGACAGACAGACAGACGGACGGACAGACAGACGGACAGACAGACAGACAGACAGACGGACGGACAGACGGACGGACAGACGGACGGACCAAACGACGACTATAGGTGCTACGTATTTATATAATTACGAACGCACCTAAAAAAAGACAGAGGGAGGGGGTGGAGGAGGAAAAGGAGAGAGAGAAAGTAAAGAGGATGAGAGGGGGGAGGGAGAAAGAGAGGAATAGAGAGAGAGAGAGAGAGTAAAGAGGATGAAAGGGGTGAGGGAGGAAGAGAGGAATAGAGAGAGAGAGAAAGCGATAGAGACAGGTAAAAAAAATGTCTACATTAAATTGGTAGTAAAATTTATTAAAATTCTAATTTATCAAAATTTATTAAAATTTACAGTTACAAATGTTTTATTTTCGTTAAGGTTATATTCGATTTTATATCCGAGATAAAATTGTGAAAGCTTTCCATTCATTTGATTTCACTGTCATATTTTGTAAAGATGTTTTTTAAAAGATATTATTTCTTCCTCAACGATAACTCTCTCACATCGTTTCTCACAATCCAATCTTACGTTTATGCAAAAAACCCAATAGTAAGATAAATAATATTTATATATTTTATCTTCCGTTAAGATGTGTTTTTCAATATCTTTTACCAGCTGACACATAAAGACACTCGCTAAAGTGCTAATGTTTTCAAAGTATAGAAATAAAAATATTTCCAAAAAAAGAAAAGAAAAACGATTACATTATGCCGAGAGTAATGACGTGAAAATAGTAAAATATTAATCTAAGTTTATATTTTATTTTTTAAATATTTCATTTTATCAATATTCTATTCGATTTCGTATTTAAAATGAAAGCTTGAAAGCTGCTCCTTTTACAAGCTGACGCATAAAGAAACGGAGAAAAAGCAAGTTAGCTTATTATTAAAATACAATTGTTTTCAGTATAAGAATTAACATTGAAAAGTTTTTAGCTAAAATTGTAAAAAATGTAAATATGCTGAGTGTACTACTGCTGAAAACATTCGTATCATTGGAAATATATATTAATTATTCATATTAATTACACATATTAATGTATATTAATTTAAGTATATATTTTACATTTTACATGACGGTGAGTATGCATAAATGCGATAAGCTATAAATGCGACAAAGTTCTTTTACCTTAAATCCTAACGAAATAATCATTATATGTTTGCTACATAATCCTAATTTCATTTCAGAAATAAAGCGCGAAATATTTTAATGCATTTAAAGCATTTCTTATGGCAGAATTTCCCTTAATTATCAAACTCTTTTAATACTGCCTAATTGCGAGGAATAATCCTGAAATCGAGATTATTTACCATTTCGTTTTCATCTTTGAATGCCAAATAATCCCATCCACGGTGCTGCATTAAACGTCTGTTTCATCTAACGGAAGTAAAATCGGAAAAAAATGACACGTTTTGAACTAGCGTTGTTCTAAAATCTTTATCGCATTTTGGTGTCTGATTTTTTGATAGACATAGACCAATTAGCAATGATTTGTATTTTTGAAATGTAGAAAGGTTTTCAACAGATGTATTAAGATACGTTCATATTGTATTTTAATCTATTAAAATAAAATTATGTTTAAAAACAGAAATTGGGAATGATTGAACTTTGGTGAATTAGGAATTTGCACATATATTAGCTTTTTGCTTTAGCTGGATGCTTAATTGAGTCTTCAAAATAAGAAAATGCATGTCTTTATGAAATTTTAATTCAAAATTTGACGTGATAACAGCGGTATATCTTAAAGCAAGGAATAAACAAATATGATCAATGGATGAAGTTTTGAAACCAAGGGGTAGGAGGCAATGCAAAAGTGCCTTATTCCAATTTTTCTAGAAACTTGAGGCTCAAACTAAACTGTCAAAATTCTTGTTTTTCGTCATATTTCACTTTTTAAAAAGAATATATATTTTTATTATAGAATAAATATTGATTATTTACCACAATTCCATTACTATTTTTATACAGCGTGTCCGAGATAGGTCTTTATCATTCTAAACATTAGTAACAAAAATACTAATAGGTGGAAATGAAATGCAGTTTGCTGCAAAAGAATGAAGAAATCTAAGAGTTTTTTTTTTTTTTTTTTTTTTTTTTTTACAGTACTTTTAATGTAGTACCTGAGCTCCGTTAGTAGCACGAAGAATGTCAATCCTGTACTCGATTTGCCTCCAAGTGTTTTTTTAACATTTCCGGTGTAACAGTGAGGTTTGTTAATTGTATACTTTCCTTTAAAACGGATATATCAGAAAGAGGTGTTTGATAAACCATGTCTTTAACATAACCCCACAAAAAGAAATCCATTGGAGTTATGTCGGGCGATCGCGGAGGCCAAGGTATGGGTCTTCCACGACCAATCCATCGTTCGAGAAGCACAACAAAACTCTTAGATTTCTTCATTCTTTTGTTGCAAACTGCATTTCCTTTCACCTATCAGTATTTTTGTTATTAATGTTTAGAATTATTAAACACCTTTCTCGTACAAGCAGTACTTTTTTTCGGTGTAATTTCTCGTTAACAAAATGCTTAAAGGAACTTTTAAAAAATCTTAGAAGTTAAAAAAGCTATCGAGCTCATTAAAGTTGCTCGATTGACATCATGGCCCATAGAAAATACAATATTTTCACTCAACAGTGCCTGGTCTGATCAAATAGTAAAAGGATGGACTTTTGGGGGCCTTAATTCTAGCTTATCTGATAAAAATATTAATCGAGTTGTCTAATGATAATATTAAGTTTAAGAGCGATGTAATTGTTGAGTATGGGGGCGGAAGTGAATTTTTCCAGATACTATTGTTACTTAAGGGGACCGTGGACCTTTATTTGAGCAAAAATCAACCCTAAAATTTAAACTTATTTTTGTGTGTATTATTATTCTTCACTTTGTATTGAACAATTTGTGATAAACTGTATGCAGCTGGGAGGATTTTTCGCAATGTTACAAGCGTTTGGATTTTGTACACAAGCAATTTTTCGGCGTTTTAGTAAACTTTAAATCTGTCTTTCTCAGAACAGATTTTTAAAGTTTTTAAAATTTTTGAAATGTTTCATGCGTCTTAATTTTTATTCAAAATTCTTGAAATTGATAATGAAGAATCCTGATTCTGTTTACAAAGAAACTGTGTATGCATTTTACAATAACGTGTCGATAAGGTAATTAAATCTGATTTATAACGTATTAAAATACAAAATTTTAAAGAAAATCGGAATGGAATTCAGAAAAAATTATCTAAAAAATTAACTATTCAAGTGATTAAATAACGGTTACACAAATTTGTTTTTTAAATATTTTTACGTGATTTAAATGCAAAATCGAGGAACTATCTAAAAAATTAAGATGCATGGAGCATTTAAAAATTTTGTTTAAAAATTTTAGATGTTTTTATAAATTTAAAAATTATAATAATATGAGAAAATGTTTTAAGGTATTCTGTATACTTATGGTGAAATATATGCTCAATATTTCATATCTCTATGATGAAAAATAACAAAATTAAATTTTAACGTCCACCGTTCCCTTAAGATAGATAAATAAGTTGAAGTAAACAGAATTGTAATGAGTGGTCCCAACATTTGGAAATAGCCGTTACGGTGTGATAAAATATTTTATGAACTGAATAAAATAGAAATTACTACAAGGGTTAATTCTTACAGCGTTTAAGAAATTCCTAAGCATAAAAAATTTTGTTTATGAAATGGCTGTGTATAACAATAATAAATATTGTTATGGTAAAATTAATTGCAGTGCAATATTAAGTATTTAAAAAAACTGATAACAATAAATCACTAAAATTAAGATGAACTGACCTGCATAAAATGCATTGTCACATTTAGATACTTTGGACATTGCATTTTGGTTTTAACTTACTTTAAACGTGACATAAATGATCTAAATGTGACAATGATATAATTTTGCTTAGATTGCACCTAATAATTCAATGTCTTCAAAACAAATTAGTTTTAGCTAAAAGCATTATAATAAAACTTTTTTTTGCTTATATTTGGAATTTTATATTTAATAAAATACGAAATATATCCAAAATCTGAAAAACTTATCAGACATCGCATCACATTTAAGTCCAGTGACCTTATATAGTTATGTTACTTTCATTTACATAAAGTTTATTTTTATTATGTTTCAGATTACAATAGAAAATATTTATTTATATATTTTCTTCGAGATTATATTCGATTTTCTATTTGAGATGAAATCTTGATCATTTCATTGATCTATTTTTCTGTTACCTTTTATATTTTGTTAGAGTTTCTTTGAGGATATTTCTTACTCGACGGCCACATCATTTTTTTTTCTTCCTCACAATCCAATCTGCATTTATGCAAAAAACTGAGTAGGATAAATATTTATATATTTTATCTTCTTATGATTTATTTTCTGGTCCTTTTACAAGCTATGGACACACAAAAAATTTTAGGAAAAGCAAGTTATTTTATCATTAAAGGCAATTGTTTTCAGTATTAGTAATAAAAAAGTTTTCAGCTAAAAGTGAAAAAATAACTTTTACTATATGCTGAGTGTAATAATGATAGATTAATTGAAAATGTTTGTATTTATATTTTACATGTTTATATTTATATTGCTTACATTTATATAAGATTTGTATTTATTACGTTTCCGTTTATATTAGAAAATATTTATCTTTCTTTTATTTATTCATTTATTTATTTTGTACTTCAGATAAAATCATGAGCATTACATTAATCTATTTTCCCTTTTATATTTTGTTAGAGTTTTCTTTGAGGATAATCCTTTTATTTCTCGAATATGACTCTCTCATTTATTTTCTCACAATTCAATCTACATTTATGCAAAGAACTGAATAGTAAGATAAATAATTATATATTTTACATTCGTTTAAGATTTATTTTTTACTCCTTTTACAGCCTGTCACAAAAAAGAAATTTAGGAAAAGCAAGTTATTTTAGTGTTAGATTGCAATTCTTTCCAGTATTAGCATTAGCAATAAAGAGTTTTAGCTAAAAAAGGAAAAATAATTGTTACTGCATGCAGACAGTAATGATTAGAAAAATTTAGTGCATTAATTAGTACATATTTATATTTATATTTATATTAAGTTTAACTTTATAAAAAAATTTCTGCACTAAATTCAGTTTTAATAAAAAAAATTCTAATAATATGAATATACCTTAAAACAATAACCTTATAACAAAAAGAAGGAATGTGGAGATAAGTTTTACTATATGTAGATATAAATACTAGAAAATTGAAGTATGGTTTTTCATTTATAGAATTCAGTTTAGCGCCAAAGTACCACATTTTATACTTAATCTGATCTTATGAGTTATCTTTCATAATCGAATCCATAGCCAAATGGTGTATTTAAGCAAATGTGATTTGGAGCAAAAGTGTAGGTTAAAATATTTAGTGGTATTCATATTGGGTATAGGTCACATGTAATGGCATTCAGATAAAAGGAGTCAGTTTCCCTGTAAGTTCATAGACAGAAATTGTTGAGTTGCCTTGATGGAATTTCCACTGCCTTGTAGGAATGGTGCTTCGTAAGTAAATTGTGAAAACCTGCTTTTTTCATTACGAGAAATATAAAATCAGTGATAAATAACGTTATAGTGATTGTGGTATAATGATTTCTTGTATTTTTTAGGTTCTTATACGACGAGGTTGCTGCATCGAGTGATTTTTTATTTCATGTGCGCGAAGCCCTCATACATGCATTCCGCACTTGTAAATTTTTATAAATTTTCTTGTTTCGAAAGTGCGCGTATATACGAATGTACGGTATGTTGAAAATTACTTTAAAATACATTTATTTTAATTACTAGCAGGGTTATGCCCCCTATAAGCTACGCTCTCCAACCCCTGTTCTGACACCGCAAACTCTAAAAACACGCTAATTTGATCAACTCTAAAACGATTACGGAAGATTGAATTATAATTAAAGAACCAGTAGCGATCTACTGTAATCTGGTTTCCATTCATTTTCCTTTGACTGATTGTTTTTAAGGCCGAATTAACAGCTGTCGAAACAGTTAACAACTGTTTTCGTGATTGATTAAATAAGATCAATTAAACATTTGAAAATCAACTTGTGTAAAATGGCTAAGTAAACAATATCGCTGCATCGGGGAATTGTATAACGAGGATATAAGAAAATTGGGTACTTCTCCATTATGCCGTCGATCACTTTTCATAAAAGAAAAAAAAATGCCGCCAAAATATAGGATTTAATTCCAAAAGAGCATGACTGTGGCGTCATATTCAATTGACATCGGATGCGTTACACGTGTTTGTTATGTCATCGAGTGATTTTTAAATTGACGTTTTTATATGTATTTTTAATGATATTTTACCAAGTTATTAGTTATTTCGTTAATTTAAATAATAATTATGACCGTAAATGGCGCTGCCATGATATTAAAAGAGAAAAAGCGTTGAAAAAATATTACTGTGCATAGTTACGCGTAACTATGCACAGATCCGTTTCAACTGATGTCATAAACATTTATCCACCAACCGAGGGGGTAATTAAGAAAAATATTGTAAATAAAAAAATATTTAAGATTACTTTTTTTCCTCTTTTCATTAATGTTTTATAAATTTTATTGTTTAAGTTACGTATAGTTGACACTTTAGTGAGTGGGGCTTTTTCAATTTTTTTTTTAGATTCCAATGGCAATATTCTTCCAATTGTTTTTTGGGAGTTAGAGTTTGGCGAATAATTTGGCTATAGCTTCTTTTTAATAGAAAGTTGTCAACGGTATGACGGAGAAGTACCGAAACTTGTTTTCAGTAAGACGTCTTAAATATATCTTTTCCAATATGACGTAATTTACACCTAAGCTTTCTTTCTATTATTAAACGTAAAAATATAGTTTTAAATTCAAGGGAAATATTATTATATTACGCTGTTTTAAAATTTGCACAAATAGGTAAAAGATTTTTTTCGAAATAAATGAATCCCTCGTGTAAATATATTTTTAAATTTAAATTGTTTGGAAATATTGTTATTTAAGCATTTTAAATGTGGCATAAGTTTCCCCATTTAATGCTTTGAACGCATAATAGTTTAGGTATTATTTTTAAGTTTTATTTCTCTTTTTATTCACGCACAATTACATTTTTTATGACGTAATTTTCTCCATTTACTGCTTTTAACACGAAATCATTTAATTATTATTTTGAAGTTTTATTTCTGTTCTTAACAGTCACGTGTATATACATTTTTTAATTGAAGGGACTATTATTATGTGCGTTTTTTAGCAAATTAGCAACAATTTAAATAATTTACTTTTTCTAAATATGAAATAAATGTGAATTAAAATGATAAAATTTTGAATAAAAAATTAAAAAAAACCTCCTCAATAAGTTATTCAAATTGAAAAATTAATTGCACTCTACACACCGCAAGCTTATCAAACATATTCTTTCAAAATATTATTAAATTCCTATGCATAGTTTTTGTTCTTATAAAACTTTTTTAAGAGGACTATTTTGACCGATTTTAATATTAAATGTCTCTTAAAATAATTTCTTCTATTAAAAAACTGTCTGCTTCATCGTGTTTGTCGAACATTTCTCTATAAAACTACCAATTTTCATATTTTTATATGCAATAGTTTTCTGAATATAAGTCCAGAAACACCTCAAGGCACGAAAACTTCATTGACAACGGCGGTGACTGCTGCGGCGGCGTTTTTTAATGTAGAGAGAAATTCATGAACGATAGTTACAACGTTCTTCTGGAGCGAGATGAGAGACCCAGTATTTTTGAGGAAAAAATATATTATGACCCTCGTTTCCTATAAAAAAAAAGAAAAAAAAAACAATTATTTTAATGTGCACTGCCATCTCTAAAAGTTTGTCTAATCTTTTTTAAACACCCTGGTAATCATACACAAAATGATGTTTATGATATATAAACCTTTCTAATGTAGGAAAAAATATCATATTACCATTCGAGACGCGAAGTAAAAATAGCACTAGAAATATTCATTCACATACAAAATGTCAACATTAGAAGACAGAAAAAAGCCTTTTTTCTGAAACTGATACTTTAGGGGGCTGGAAATTCGGGTTCACAAATATGGAAATAAAATTACTACCCTCCTAAAATATCAATTTAGTCACAAATAACCTAAATACGCACAATACAAAAAATTAAGAGCATTAAATAAATAAATGATCTGTAAATCCTTTAAAAAAAAATGTAAAGTGTTTAAGTTAAAGAATTATGAAACTAACCTACTTCCTTGGCCACACTATCTTGGAGGCATTTTGAAAACCTCCTATTCCTATTTTTTTTAAAATATTTATTTTAACGTGCACTACCATCTCTAAAATATCAATTTAATCACCAATAACCCAAATCCGTACGATAAAAAAATTAAGAGCTTTAAATAAATGAATACTCTACCATTAAATCCTCAATAAATAAATAAATAAATAAATTAAAAAAAAAATTAAAGTGTTTAACTTAATTATGAAACTAACCTAATTTCTTGGCCCACTGTCTTGGAGGCATTTTGAAAACTCAGATGAAAACAACATGTGTTTTATGATGAAATCAGCATTGGTTCTGTCATTTATTTGTTTTATTTTAAAGCAAAAACATTCAGCTATACCTATATTATAAAGGACAAATTTATCCATGCGTAACGCTGACGTCAGTTTGAGGTTGGCAACATCTGACGATTAAATTTTGGTTTAGCAATTTTTGCTAACTGCAATTTTTTTAAACTTCTAAACATCGCCTATTTTCAATTTTTGCACCGTCGGTCGTCGTGTAGGAAAAAAACTGTACTTTTAGATGAAGTTTATTTAAAAACTGCATCGCAATTTACTCATTTATTAGGTTTTTAAAATATTTTTCAAGCATGAATTTTTTATATATCTATCTCCATTTCGTTCAGACTCTATTACGGAAAAATATGATAGAATTATAACTAAAAGAACTAATATAAAAGAACTAATATAAAAGAACTAATATACCCATTAGCACTTAAAACTATATAAATAGCATTTGTCTCTGGCTAATTTACCACGACGAAATTAAAACTTAATGACTAAATAAAGAACTAATATAAAATAAAATAAAATAAAATAAAACACAAATTTATTATACATGGAATAGAAAATTTTAAATTTTTACATCGCCCAATAGGAAAAAATATCTACTTTCAAATAAATTTGTTTGAAAACTGTTTTTCGGTTTACTGATTGTCTATATGGTTTTTGAAATAATATTCAAGCATAAATTATTTTTAAATCTACCACCATGCTGTGCAGTCTGATTACGAAAGATTAATCCGTTTCCACTTAAAACAATATATTATTTATTTCCGCCTAATATTCTAGGACGAAATTAAAACTTCTCATCAATGAAACAATAAAAATAATTGTATTATATAAATAAAACACGAATTTAACTTAAATGTAGTAGAATTATGCGCTTAAACCGCTAAAAATATCAGAATAAAATAGGCTGAAGTACACCCAGAAAAAAGTTTTATTGAATCAACAAAAATTTGGTTGACCCAACAAAACTTTTCGTTTAAATATGGGTCAATGGAAATTTTGTTTAAATCAACATTTTTTTTTTTTTTTTTTTTTTTTTTTTTCAATTCCAACAAAAAAAATTTGTATCGTCAGCAAAAAAAAGTTTTGTTAATTCAAGTAAAATGGTTCAATTTTACTTGAATTAACAAAATTCTTTTTGTTACATAGATATATGCTACGTGTTATTTTAACAATCTATTTTATTTTTTCAACAAAATATATTTTGTTTGTTTAAATAATAAAATGTGTTATATTACGAACTTGTTTTGTTTATACTACAAAAACCTTTGTTAAATGAACCAATCTAAGTATGAAGTTTTAATTCACTTTCAGCAGGGAATTACGCCTGTAATCCTTGAATAATAACAATTGAATTTTTATCCTTTATTTATTTTTTATTTTTTTTTCAAGCGAAAACCGAGGGAGTGAAAAATGCCCCAAGCCGGGACTTGATCCTGGGTCCTCAGAACAGCGCTCTGAGGCTCTACCACTGAGCTACAAGGAACGATATCCGAACTCGGCATTTCTCACCCTTATATATGTCGGACCGGCTGCAACCGCAGCACAAGATGGAAATGTCATCAGGAGCACGCAAATTTCTGCGGCAAACATCAGACGACGCGACGATACAAAGCCCAGCATACGGCAACACATATAGTTAATATTTAATTGATTTTCAGCAGTGACTTACGCCTGCAAAAAGGAGGATAAAAATTCACTGGTTATTATTCAAAGATTACAGGCGTAATTCACTGCTGAAAATGAGATAGAGCTATTGCAGAAATCGCGAAAAATGCAACAGAGCATTGACAGTCATTTTCTAAAAACAGTCAAATCGTGTTTAGGACATTCTAAAATCCGTCGGAAACCGGAAGCCGAAAATTTTCATGATTCCAATAATTTCTTCTTGTAAAGATAGAAGAAAGTAATAAATGGGACAGGGGAATTTTTAAAACTACCTTGGCCCGTCCCAATGAAAAAAAGTTTTAGTTATCCAAAAATTACGTTAATCCTTTAATTATATAGCTATATAAGTCAAATAAATCGAGTTACATGATAGAGTCATGTCTACTACACAATAATTTAAATTTTGCAAAAACAACAAAATTTTGCTGGAATTACAAATTTAAATTACAAAATTATTGTACAATTAAAAAAACAGATTTTGTTAATTCAAGTAAAATTGATGAAATTTTGTTAAAATTTTGTAAGAGTGTTAACAATATTTTTTTTTTGTCCAAGCAACAAAACCAATTTTTTTATGCTTTAACTAAAATTTTTGCTAAAACAACCAAAATGTACTCAACAAAACACGTTTTGTAGTTTTAATCAATTCTTTTTTCTGGGTGCAGGTAGAAATCTTTGGCGATTTCTTCGGCAATTAACATGTGACTAATATGAGAGTATCGCTTTCAATAAATTTCAAAACTTCATTTGAATACATTATTGATATTTAATATAAAAATGCTTTTTGGTTTTGTTAATGAGAAATCTACCGTGAAATCCGGATTGAATTCCTAGTAAAAGTTAAATCACGATGTAAATAATAATAATGATAATGATAATAATAATAATAATAAATCAAACAATTTAGTTTTTAATAAGAAATAAAAATAGTGGTTCCTATTTAGGTACCCCAGGACTGAAGAGAATAAATTATGTAACAATCACATCATAGCAAAATTTTAAAATCATATATATTATTTCTGTTGTCAACATCCCTTTTTCTATACATTTACAAAACGTTCAAAAACGAATGAGGTATCATTCGAAAGATTTTTGAACCGGCTTCTGACGTAGTACACTCACATTTCGTTAAAACATGTTTTTGTTTAAAAATTGCAGTTAATTAAAAGTTAAATCAGCATTGTTTTCATAAATGAAATGAAATGTTTTCTCGAATCAATGTTGCCACTAAAATAAAATACCATATTATATTATGCTCAGCAATGATTATAAAAAAATAAATAGTACAAAAACGATAAAGTGTGATTTCTCCATACGGGTTTATTTTATATTTATGATTAAAAAGCAAAATTGAAATTGAAATGCTTAGAAGATAAATATACTATCGATCGATCAAAGCAGGGGTATTTCACGTGTAGCCTATAAGGTATGCTTTGCTATATTAGATTAAATTGTATTTTATATGTGCTGAATTCATTTTTCTTTGTCCCATGTTTTTTCTTGAAATGGATGACGTCATTTTCTAATGCAGTTAAAATACGATTGTTATTTTTTTTTTTCTCCCCTGCAGTTTGCTAACTTTGATCAGTTTTTACTATAACTTTGATAAAATAAATGAGATGATATTCTGGCTTGACTAATTTGACAGGCTTGTTTCCAGATATTTTTATCCTTAATTTTTCTTTAGAGGTTTAAACCTGCGTCTAAAAGATATTAGATGTTGCTGAAAAATATTAGACTGCAGTGCGAAATCCTCGCACGGATTCACTGGTTTTCTATTTATTTTAAGGACTTTATTAATTTATTTTTTATAATATGATAAAACAAAAAAAAAATTCATTTTATGTATAGCCATGCAAACATCATTCAGTATCGTTTAATAATAACATTTCGCGAAAAAAGCTATTGAAATGGTCTAATTCATGGAGAAGATATATAACACTTTCCATTTAATTTCGGGGATATTATAATTATGAGCTAAAATAAGATTTTTTTTTTCTTTCGAATTGCAGAATTTGACCCGTCACATTTATAAAAAAGAGACATTTTTTCAAGCGCGCAGGTGAGTCGAAAACCGTCCCGAATTGCTCCGTCCCAATTAAAAGATCATTTTCGTTCCGCAGTATATACTGCTCGTACTTACTGAATTGGCGAATTATCTTTCATTTGGCGAACTCTTCTTTTTCTATTACAGTAGGCAAGACAGGTTTATTTTCTTTCTCATTCATTCATTTTATTTATTTTTTAATTTAATTTATATACGATTAACTATCGAACCTATTTTTGTGGAATCTGAGTTTTAATAATAACCGGAAGAAAATGAAAAGACATGAATTATGACTGGAGAAAGAGAGAAATGCTTTATATAAGAATGCTTTATATATAGGTTTGTTTATAAGAATTTTATAAACATTACTGAATCGTATCCGAAACAAAATCAAGATAAAAACATATTTCGCTATAAAAAATACTAAGATCTGCAATAATAATAATTATAGTAATAATAATAAAGGATTTTAAGACGTTTCTTTGGAGTATTGATATTCACAACGTTGTAATTAAGCAAGAACAAAAAATCACGCATTACGGTATGGATTATGAAACACTTCCCAGCACTATCGGAATACTGTTAACACGTTCGCTACCGAGGACACATATGTGGCGCCGTTTGTTCAGTCATTTGACATTCCATTTTTAAACCAAAATTACGAATTTACACCGGAAACTTTGAAAAAAGAATTTTTATTTTATGTAATCACGAAATGCCTGCTATTAAATGAGTCAAATATTATTATTAGTGTTTTCTTGTATGAATACGGAATTTCTGAATAAAATTAAATTTCGTTGATTTTAAACCGGTAGTGAACGTGTTAAGAATTCATTTTGTTCATACAATGAAATGAGATATCTATATAAACATTAAAAAATATATGCAATGCAGTAAAAATTCATTTACAGCAATTTCTGACAATAGCCAGTTATGTGTATGAATTTTTTCATGCAACCCTGTATATGATATCCACACTTCGTAATACACTAAAATTTAGTTAAATTTTTAAATGCATACCACAGGTGAAAACGTACATCCAGCAGTTATGGCTCTTAGTCAGTCCTGTAACCAAATATTTTAAATGTCTCTGTAAATAAACGCTAAATTCTACGTACTCTATACTATAACCCTGTTACGGTTGGTTTCAACCAAAATTTTTTTTTTTAATCTACATTAATTACCTTAAATCACTCTCTCAACATTTATTTAGAAGTTTTCTTTTTGTTTCTGTTTTAAATAAATATATAAATAAATGTAATTGTAATATTAATAATAAAAGCAGTTTTTTTTTTTTTTTTTTTTTTTTTTCCCCCTCTTCTTTCCATTTCTTTTAAGCAAAGCAATTTCAACTTTCATAGTCTAACGTAGCTTCCTGTTTTTCAAATACGAAAAGCAGACAGCAAGGGAGGGATGTTTTGTCAGTTAAAGACCGCACAGGTGGAAAATTTGGAGTCATCTAGTCTGACTTTGATATAAGAATGACCGACCGCCCTGTATAAGAATTACGTTATCTTATGAGTGTACTATACACGCAATTAGGCTTTGTAAGTTTACGACAGGCTTTAATTGGCTCTGCTATCAGGCGGATAGCTGGCGCCCATGTAAACAGAGGCTCACAGGACCCCCTTCAGCACACACCATGGGGGTGAGGCACGGTTGTCATCCCCCATGAGGCGGCCAGCAACGGTGAGCGACGCAGTGCCGCCACCAGGGTTAGTCCATTCCTATTGTTTCCATTCCCGTACCCCCTTTGACAGTGTGGTTCCGGCCAGTTTTTGTGAGCAGCGCGGGAGAGAGAATGTTTACGAATTATCACTTGGCTCGTAAACGGACTTGTTGCTTGGTGCTTCGTTGAGATACTCATTACTTGGTTCGTAAATTTAGTAGGTGTGGCGTAGCGGCGCTCGAAATGATGTATTCTGTGTTACTGAGTTGAAGTAACATTAGCAGAGACATGGTAAAGGTCTAGAGCCATGAATACTCGAGTTTGTGATCGGCATTTTGCTTAAATAGAATGATCGTTGTCTTAGAATAGAGATGAGTCTCTTACCAGGACCACTGCTAATACCCTATAGTCTCCAGTGTGAAGGGCGAAGGAAATATTGTTAAAAGCTGAGAAAATTAATAGTCCTGCTCCAAAAATCAGACTTCAAAAGTCCTCATCATGATACTATTCTGTCCTTATTAAGACGAGGGATTCCAAGTATTGTTCGTTATTAGAAGGCAACTAAATGTACGGAGGCTACCCAACCCGTTGAAATTAGGTGACTTATCATCTCCTATTATAGTGTAAGCTAAGACCGAAAAGAAACCTGTCAGCTCGCCTGCTGGTATATAGCAATAGTTTTTCTCTCAAAACAAAGAGGAAAGAAAAGTATGTTGTGCAATCGGCTGCAACATTAAAAGAGGAAAGGGGAGTGTAAAAAAACCTGCCCACTGATTCAACCATTGAATTCTTCATTCTATGTAAGTAGAATTTACATAGTTTTTATTTACATGTCTCCCTGAGGAGGGAATATATATTTGTGTGACTCAGAGTTGGAGAGTAAGATGCAAAATAAGCAAAAATAACTTGTAAATTCATATATATATTTATATTATGATATGTTAAGCATTACAATGCGTATTTGAAAGGTAATTAATGACTTATCTCAGAAAAGTTGATCATCCTTTAATTTATGATGTTATGTTAGTTTTGAGATCCTTAATATTTGATTTAAAGATATTTAATAATCAATATTAATCAACTTTTATTTGGTGTTATTATAGTAAATTTTTTTGGGAATTACATTGTTCTTATAAATTTTAATTATTCAAATAAAGATTGTTTTTTGTTCATTCTCAAATATGGTATGTTCTTCTTTATATGATCTTTAATTAGTATTCTTATATCTACAGCAATCCTATAAGAAAGGCTTAACCTCTCAATTACTGTGAGTAAGGTTATGAAAGCTATGATACTAAATTAATATTTTTTTTTAATTTCTTAAATTTTTAATTCATGGTAATAATTTATTTGAAAATTAATTGAGGTTTACGTAAGGTTATTAGATGTAATTATTGTTCCTATCTCAGTAATGGATATACTGATAATTGATGCTAAAGTAAAATTAAGTCTAATTTCATAATTGATTAATTTAATTTTTAATTATCCTTTCTTTGAAGTATTATTCAAGGGAAACAACAAAATGGTTGTTTTTTAACAAAGTAAAAAAAAAAAAAAGTATCCAGTTATTTTATACCACTATACGATTCTTGGTTAACCGATCTGATCTTGTTCAGAATCTCCATGGTTGTTCTAAAATTTTAGTACATCATCATATCCCTATTCTATTAACGGATTTAACTCTTTCTCCTTTTGGTCCTCACATTGGAGGAATTTCAGGTTGTCTTCATTTTTCCAAATTGAATGATGATTACATCTTTATTAATCTAATGTGTGTGGAGTTTTGAGCTTGATCGGGTTGGAGTGGAATTGGGTGTTCTTTCGTATTTCAGTATGCTACTTGATTTAGAAATCTGTTGCCCTTTCTACATTTAGAATTATTTTAAAATTATGAATTCAAAAGTATCATGTTGTCTTAATTTATTCGGGTTTGTTTTAAATTTGGTTATTTTGATTAGTTTAATATAATTTGCTCCCTTTTCCATGGCAACAGATTTCAGTGGAGCTAATCAGGGTATACTTATTTTTTTTTAAATATTTAATTGTCAAGTGAAGATTGAGTAATAAATGAGCTTTTTAAGTTTAAGTAAGTTGTGTTTTAGAAAGAACCCCAAACCCCACAACAACCCATAGCAAACGTGCTGTAAGTGCACCTCAGTAATGTATATCAATTTTATTGAAATAGTGTACAATCATTAAAATACAATGTAAAAAAAATTGAAGATTTTTTATAGATAATAATGCAATGGAATACTTTTGTGTGTGCCTGTAAATGAACTATAATTTCTACTTATCCTATACTCTATATAGAAGTACCTTGTCATCCATTTCAGTGATGCATATTAATTTCATTATGTTTGAAACAGTTTAATATTATTAAAATGCACTGAAAACAATTTCCCCCCATTGACCATAATGTAATGGAATACTTTTGATTGTCCCTGTTGTAAAATAACAATATAGCACACACTTCATTTTCAATACCAAACATGCCATGGTAAACTTCAATTAAATATATCAATTACATGGCAATCCGAGTATATTTACGCGAGTTAGAGGACATACAGACAGGCGTCCAGGCAAACCGAATTCATTCACACTTTTCCACTATGTTACAAAATGTTAAAAATTAAATAAATGTTGCGGTATAACTTGTTAGTCCAGCGCAATAAGACCTAAAAGTCTAAAATAGCGAACAGAAATTATGATCCGCTGATTTGTACGATTCTTGCTTTAATACCTTCCTAAACATGAGTATTAAACAGTTACAGAAAAAACAAGTTTGAAATTGTACGATAAGTATGACAAATGAGGTGCGTTCATACTATAACTAGTTTTACAATGTAAAAAAATTATTGTTATTATTTCAGTGAAATGAATTAGATCGTCTGTTATGAGCGAAATAAACATGCCTTTTTTTTTTTTTTCCTTCTTATTACTTATGCCACGTTTACAGATGCGATTTTTTTTTTCGACACCAAACACCGCGGCAAAATTCACTATGGAGATCTTGCTTAGCGAATGATTACTTCCATGGTTTAATATTTCTATGACTCACGATGAACGAATCTCTTGTATTTATTTACTTTAATGGATTGAGATATTCGGCTGTTAACCTAATTTCTACTGAAGTCATCTTAGAATCTATACATTTTTTAATGTAGCTCATTTCTCCAACAAACAATTTTTTTGAACGATCTGTCTAAAAATGGAACTTTTATGCAATTTTATTCGAAAAAATAATTTTAAATAAAAAGGGCCGCTTGGCATGGGAAAAAAGAAATGGTTAGCCCGTATTTGTTTTCTTCAGTCACATGACTTACGCTTTTATTATATAACGTAATGATAGGATTCGATAGAATAAAGAAAACTTTTATTAATATATTTTAAGTTTTGATTCGATTTTCATAAAATATAAAATGACTCGACAAAATTCTGCAACGATTATATATATTAAATTCCAAACCATTTGGTTGGGTAGTTTTTGCGCTGTTATATGCGGACAGATGGACAAACGGGCGGACCAGACGACGACTATAGGTGCTTATGTATGTGGCTTTTATTCGTTAGATTAATTTTGAAGGTAATTAATTACATAAAACAATTAGTATGCTTTTTATTTATTCGAAGGAAAATTCAGATTCTTATAATAAAATCCATGATTCAAGAAAAAATATTTTAAGATTTTAAGATTTATAGTCCAGGAAGCAGAAATTAATTTTAGCTGATATTTGTATATATGATTGATAAGTCTAAAAGTAAAATATATATATATATATATATATATATATATATATATAAGCACTATTTTATAAGCATTGCATCTTGAAAATTACGCATAATTTCATGACTGCAATTCCTGTTTTTTCTAAAAAAAATTCCATTACAATACATTAATTTGGCCTGGACAACGACCTCGATTACGGAAAATTTGCAGCTTTTTTTTTACGCTTGGTAAAACGCGTAAGTTAGAAAATTTATTAAAAAATATATAATTTTTGCTTTCTTTCTTTTTTTAAGATATGGCAACAGGAAAGAAAAAAAAATAAAATATTCTTTAAACCATCGCTTTATTATTTCTAAATTGACTTCTCAACATATACACTGCAAATCCCTGAAACACATTTTACTCAAAATACAACGCTTTATAAACGCTTGAGGTGTCAAGATGTGTTTCCAATCTGTTTAAGGCATTCTCAGGTGTTTGAAAATGTGTGGTAAAATGCGTTTACCGAAACTCGGCTGTCACTTTGGTAAAGATTTAATGGAAAGCGAAACACATGCGTATAACAGAACACATTCAAAACACATTTCACTAAACGACATGTTCAATGCTATATTCAGACATTTTTCTTCGGCTAGGATTCATGAAGCTCCGTGGAAGAAATTGTACTTTCAAAAAATCTGAAATGTTTGCTGTATATTTGTTTTAAATGTTTCTACGTGGAGAAAAAGTGCGTAATAACTTTATTTCTTACAGCCAAAGATGACGTCATTGTCGGGGAATGTATACATTTGATAATCCTAAAAATAAAAGTTAATTAAAAAAATAAATATTTAAAATATTGGAAAAAATAGAAGATTTTGGGAAATTATAATTTTTCACATTAAATGTGAAAAAATATTTTTTTCCACATTGTTATCTATATTTTATGTACTATGATATATAAAATTTAAAAATAAATGTTATTAGTGCAGTGTTGCAGTGAGAAACGTTGGCTCTCGCTAAGTATAGCTAAAAGTGCTTTGCCAGGGCTACGCGCTATGTTGCGCAGGCCGCACAGTCAACCTCCCCGAAATAAAAGTTCTGAAAGCACTGATCGTGATAGGTCGCTATTTTTTTACGGTCGCCAAAATGTTGTTGCATAAAAAAATGATAGTATAAGAATTTTGAATATCGTTTAAGGAGGGGACCAATATTTTCGTGCTGATACCCATCACCAGTGTTGAATTCAAGGGGTACCCAGGCGGGGACATTCATCCCCCCCCCCCCCCCGGGAGCACTGAAATCAGTGTTGAATTCAGGAGGTGGCCCGGGGGAGGACATTCCCCCCGGAGCTTTGAAATGTTCCTCGGAAGATTTGAGATTTTATTATTTCAATGGTAAAAAAGTTGACCCCCCCCACCCCCCGGAGAAAACTGTCTGAATTCAACTCTGATTGAAATACCCCCCCTCCCCCGAAAGATTTGAGATTGTATGCTTTTAATGCTTAAAAGTGCAATTTTTCCCCCGGAGCCATAGAAATCCCTCCCAGAGAAAAGGGTCTGAATTCAACTGTCCAGCACCTTTAAAAAAGAAAAAAAAAGAAAAGCTCCTACAAAAATCCCCAACGACTCCAGTTCACCGAGCTCTCAGTGCTCCAGTTAGCCAAGTTCAGACGCATGCGCACAGGTACTGTTATGGTTTTCAAGCTATTGCATCCTTCCGCTTCCGGTCCGCCATTGATCTGCAATCGTCACGTGTTTCTGTGTTTTTGTGTATACGTTAAATGCGACCCTAAACCGTATCCAGCCATGTTAATTTTATTTATTTAATTTTGTTCGAAGTGTTTCTCAGAAAAGTACAGATTTTCCTGGACAAAATTTGTTGAAACTATCCACAGGGAGGATTTCTTGGTGTGATCAACCGTCGCGCCATTAAGTTTTGATTATTTTCCCGGCAAAACATTTGCAGTGTAAGTTTTTCTATATTATTTAAATTTTTTGTCGTAGGAATTATATATGCATGGATATTAAAGTTCTAGATTGTTGTTTTTTGGTAAACCGATGTATTTATGTGTATGATTTTTATAAAATAGTGTTATTTTTTGCACCTTGTGACTTATGTTTTGATGTTGACTGAAATGTAACAATCGTCAAAATGCATGCTGAAGTTAATTACGTTTTTTTTTTTAAATTTAATTATTTATTGACGTTTTTAATATTTACATAAGGGTATAAATACACATAATATGCATGGTTATTTATTTTTAATTTCTTGCAAACTTTAAACAATTATTAATTAATATTAGATTTTTAATTATGTTTATCAAAACATTATATACTAGGACCTATTTCTTTTTCTCTTTAGCTTACGTATTTTATCCAACTAGAATGCCGTTCTGACTCGTTTTAATTTCTAAAAAAATCTGTTTACAATTTATCTAATAATTAGATTGTCCTTCAAACACTTTATTTGCGTGAATAATATTTAAATGCATTATCTCTTTGATTAATTAACTAATTAATTTTTTATTACTAATATTAGTTCTTTTATAATAGAAATTCGTTTAAAAATTACTATTAATTTTTGTCCCTTTATTTTTTTTTAATTAAATGAAAAATAACGAGTGTAATTAAATATTTTTTGCATAATATTAATTTTTTTTCTGTTAATTAAGAAATAGAAATTAATGAACTGAATCTGAAAATGCACTTGCACCCTTAGTAATGTTTATTAGGACTCGATAACAATAAATTATTTTTTGTTCAAACCTCCTTTTACATTTCCTTGACAAAATTTTGCAGATTTTTATTTTAGCATGAAGTGAAATCTAGCTTAACATTAGAGCTAAAAAAATCTTATAATTTATTTAAGGAAGGTTACTATTTAATTTATACAATACGTTTCTGTATACTGAATTTATTTTTATATAATAAACTTGTCTGCATTTCATCATTTAAAAATAACTTATTTTTAATATTTTACTTATAGTCTTTGCACATAAGAAAATGATAATTTAAATCTAACACACATTTATTATATTAAGTTTGTAAACGTTATTTATTATCAGATTCTTTGTATTTTTTACCACTTTGGGTTTTCTCGGAATATAATTACTAATATGCATAATACTCATATCCATAGAATAAACAATAGTAATATAAAAAAATGTACTATTGTAATTTAATTATAAATTTACAACAGTGTTTGCAGATCTAAAATAATATGTGACATAACTTTGATTTTTGAAGTAGTTTTCAATTCTTTATTTATTTGCTTACATAGTATGAACGAAGAGATAACAATGTTAGTGCCAGAAATTGTCATTTTTGAATGATTTAGTAAATAAAATGACCTGCTGTATTTTTTTCAATAATTATTTTCAAAATAGTTACAACAAGCTGGGAATACTTTTATTTCAGCTAAATATAATGCATGTGTCTTCCAAAACATTATTATTAAAATACTAATGTTAGTTCATCATGCAGATATGGTTGTATCGCAAAATTTTAAGCTTTACAAGTAGACATTTTATTTCCTTTTACACGGAGTGTGCTTCAAGTTAGAGATATTAATGTAGTAAAAATGCACTGATACCTAATAAAGTAGGAAACTGTTGAGATCACTATAATAGATTATATATTTTTAATGGTGATATATCCCAACAATATTTTTTACTTTGTTTATATTGTTTAAAGGGCATAAATGGAATATACAATACAATTAAAATTTGCTTTTCAACCATAATAGAGAACCATTTGGTAAAGCTAGGCAAGCTTTCATAATTTTTTCAAAATTAATGTTTGGCAATTGAAAATGAAAAATACAATTGAAATGATTATGAAATTGAATGATATGTTGGGAACTATAATGTTAAATTTAGGAAAAGCTAGTGAGGAAATTATAATACTGAAAGGTTAAATTTTTAATAGAAAAAATTATGGTACTTTTGTGTTATAGTGGCTCCGAGGATGAATCGTCAAGCGACCAAGATTTATGTCCAAATTATAAATCATATATGACATTATATAATATATTATTTAATATAATTTGTGAATCATATGACACAGTTATAGTCAAATATGATGTAGGGTAGATGTGCCAGTAATGGACACCCTTAAGGAATTTCTTTAAAAATTATTTTTTAATTAATAGTTATAATTATTATTGTCCAATTTTTTTAATATTATATTAATCTATCAACAATATTTAATCATGCTCATAGTCACATTTCCCAATGTGGATCCAAATTTAATTATAAATAACAGAAATAAATCAAAACACCCTAAATTCCAGTAATGGACACCCTCTCTTCCAGTAATGGGCCACCTCTGTTCCAGTAATGGACACCCCACCAAAAAATAATAGGTAATTGATTTTATGATTGTATTTAAAACCCGAATTTAATGAAAGCATAAATGAAATAAAATAGTTGTTTTCAAATAAATTTAACAATTAGGATATCAATAATTAATAAAATATTTATGAGAATAATTCACTGTTTAAATTAATTATTGTTATTATCACAAGATCAATATTTTAATTATTTTAGATAGAAGGTTTAAAATACTAACTTTCAAAGAATGATATTTCTCAAATTATTAAGTCATTGAGGGGGGGGGGGGAGGGGGTTTAGAAGGGTTGGTTTAACAAAAGAAAAAGATTTTTTTAAAAGTGCCTTGGAGTACCAGTGCATGGAATCATATTTATTTTTATTCTTAACAGTTAAACTTCCTAAAACTGCTTTATATAGTACTTTTAGCAATTTGTAAAAAATATATCAAATAAATGAAAGTGTAGGTTGAATGTTTTTTTAAATACTAAATAAAATTTTTTGAAAATAAAATATCAGAACTGACATTTGAGCCCCCTGATCCTGATTTACTACTTTCATTGCTACTATAAATTTAATATTATAGGGATTTTTTTATGTATGTAGTTCTTTTGTCAGAGCTGAATAATGAAACATTTAAGACAGAAAATAGATTAAGAACTTCGGTGACTTAAAAAATTGTCTTTTTTTAAAAGGGGAGAGTGTGAGCACCCTCATTTTCCCATGCCCTTAAAGATTATTCTCTGCTTCCTGATGGGTGTTGATTGCCACATTATAAAATATGCAAGGTACGGTTTACAAAATAATAATTTGATAGCAATCTTAGAAAAAATTATTAATTACATGAAATTAACAAAAACAGCTATTTATATAAAAATAATATATTATTACATTCTGGTAAGTAAAATTTAAAAATTAAATTTGACTATTTAGCTTTTCAGTTAAATAAAAAAAATATATATGCACTATGAACATTACTGAAATTGCTTTTTCAGTAATGTCCACATGGGGTGTCCATTACTGGAAATTGACTAATTAAGCATTCCAGTAATGGACCATGGTCCTAAAACCTGAAAAATAAATGAAATTTTGTAAATTGCCATTAGTATGTAAAATTCAAAGTTTTCTATTATTGTCTAAACAAAAACATGCAATTTTTTCAAGAAAATAAAAAATATATGAATTGCTTAAGTGAAGCCAGCTCTTAGCATGTTCATTAAGATTTTCACAGAAAATCTGTGGAACTGTGAAACATTATTTTCTGCTTCCTGATTGGTTTGATTAAGAGTGTCAACAATAACCCAGATTATAAAACAAACAAGGAGGAATTATGAAAAAAATATATAAAAGGCTAAATTATTATTGGTTATTTTTTTATAAATAAAAAACTTTGAATGTGGCCCATTACTGGCACATCTACCCTATATGGCGTAAATAATACAGAGGCGGATCTACTCCTTCATTTAGGGGAGGGGGGGGTCATATCTTCTTTCTTATCTTTCTGGGGCATGTGTGTGTGTGTGTGGGGGGGGGGGTCATATGTCTTCATTAGCAGTTTTTATATCTTAGATTCAAATTGACTATTTTCTGACATATAGGGTAGATGTGCCAGTAATGGACACCCTTAAGGAATTTCTTTAAAAATTATTTTTTAATTAATAGTTATAATTGTTATATTCCATATTTTTTAATATTATATTAATCTACCAACAATATTTAACCATGCTCATAGTCATATTTCCTAATGTGAACCGAAATTTAATTGTAAATAACAGAAATAAATCAAAACACCCTAAATTCCAGTAATGGACACCCCACAAAAAGTAATATAGATAATTGATATTATGATTGTATTTAAAACTAGAATTTAAAGAATGCATATTAATGAAATAAAAAGCTGAATTTGTATTGGTTATTTTTTTATAAATCAAAAATGTTGAAGGTGGCCCATTACTGGAAGGGGGTCCATCCATTACTCACACATCTACCCTACCCGAATTTATTTTCTTTCATAAGTGCATGAAATTTGCAGGTATATTTGTAAATATATAAAATTTGCATGTTTTATCCACAAACCAAAAAATCAGCTTCCCATTTTCTTTCAAGTACCGTAAATTGTATATATAAAAAAAAAAACATTTATAAATATATATATTTATATATGTATAAAATATTTAATATATATGTACATAAACATATATAAACAAGCATAAAAGTTAATCAAGTTTGTTTTTATATTATTTGGCAACAAATCCCACTTTCTGTTATGCAATTTGTGCCAAGCTTAAAAAAAAAAAAAAAAAAAAAAAAAAACCTAAGGCCCCTGTACTGGAAATTAAATATCCATCAATTCAAAGTATAAATCCAAGCAAATTGAAAATGCTGTTCTCAGTCTTGTTATTTTATATTTAATAATTTTAATCTTTGTGCATTATGTAAAGCCTTTTATTTTTATTATTTATTTATCTGTCAGATCACTTTGAAAAAGTTATGAGCTAGTTTCAAAAGGACTGTTGGAAGCAATTAAAACAGACAGGTATGCCAACTTTGCATTCTCCAGGGGCTTGGAAAATTAAACAAAGTCTGAAGAGAATAAAGGGCATTGGCTGATCTAAGCTAACATCTTTCGTCTAAATACTGTCCACTCGGTAATTGTTTTTCATGTCATTAAATAACATATACTTATATGTACTATTTTGTACATTTTTATATTTATACATGTATTCCTTCAATATGTCATGTCTGTTAGAATATTATTTATCAGGGGTCGATCCAGTAAAAATTTGGGGCCTATTTAATTTAGGGACCCTTCACAAAAATCTATATAATAAAATGGGCACAAAAATCAATTTGATAAAATGGGCTCCTTCCCAAAATTCTATTACATAAAAACTTACTATTTATTATTTTGTGATGGTTTAAAATCTGTAATTTGTAAACAAGCAAGTTCACCAGAGAGGAAAACTTCAGCAAAAGGATTTTAAAAAGTTTGTTTATAAATGCTTGGTTTGAATTTGATTAACTGAATATCACCTTCCATTACAAAATGTTATTTTTCGCAAAAATATAATAAATTTCACAAAAATAACCTTTACTTTTCACAAAATGCCCCCCCCCTCCCTCTCCCCCCCCCCAAAAAAAAAAAAAAAAAAAAAACATGCATCGACCCCTGTTTATGGAGGAGCAAAAAAGTAAACATATATGCGTGAGAGCTTCTTCAAAAGGTTGAAATTCATCTTTTTAAAACCATTTTGTGTATTTTCTTAATTAATGCAAAATTGTAAAAAAATATCTGTTATAATATGATTAAATTATAAGAATATTTTATTAATGTATTGCTTGAAATAATTTCTGTATTTTTTCATTCCTGACGTACCTGATTAATGCAAATCTTGTTTGTTACTTGTATTATTGGTGGTACCTAAATATTATCCTGGCCAGGTCAGTTACAACTGCTATTATAAATAATATTTTTTTGTTATTAATTTATTATTGCTCATTTATTATTTATTTATTTTATATTTATCATTTTTAGCAATGTTATGTATCTAATAATAAATTACTGTTTTGTACATGATTGGTAACAATAAATAAGGTTGGCAATATATCTCCTGGCCCGGATAATACGCAAGTACTCTATTATTTCTTGGTAACAATATTAAATTTAAAAATGATTAAGGATGTTTGAGTTAGTGTTTTGAATTGAATTTTGGATACTACAATATAGGAGAGAAAAAACATTCAGGGGTCTGTCCAGACTTTTTTCCCAGGGTCCTGTTTTTGTGAAATTGTGAATAATTTTGTGAATTAGAAATGATCATTATATTCAGGTTCTTGTTTATACATTTTTAAGAAGATATGTGGATATAAAATACATACATTTTCTTTATATATATAAAAGTGACGTCAGATTTTATTTTTAAATGATTAATTTGTCAAATGTTCGATTTAAAGATGGAAAAATTTTGTGAAAAACCTATTTCTAAGACAAATAATTTTGTGAAGGGTCCTGTTTTAGGGAAAATAATTTTGTGAAAGGTCCTGTTTTGAAATGAGAAATTTTGTGAAGAGTCCCTTAAAGGACCCAATTTTTTCCTAAACAGATCCCTGACATTTGTCAAAAAACAACAATCGTTTAGAACTTGAGTTGTAAATTTAATGAAATATATATAAAAAAAGAAAAAACTGTTCAATTACAAATCATTTCAATAATGCTGGGAAGCCTCATGCTTTTTCATTTAAAAACTTGTCAACTAGTGTGGTATTATTCAATGGAATTTTTTTTTTTTCTTTGGTCGCAACAGCTTAGTCTGTTTCGCAGCCTAAGTAAAGTTAAACCTCAGAATAGTGCACATCTTGGGAAAGTAGAAATTCACTATTCAGAGTTAAAGTCATATGAATGGAATGTTGTCATATAAATTTTCATTCCTAGTAAATGTTGTGAAATGAAAATGTGTTTGCTGAGACGTCTGCTTTTCAAGAGTGTAAGTGTATAAGAGGGTGTGTGTGGAGAAAGAGATTTAATCCTTAGACATTTTGCCTACTCAAAACCTTGCAGTTTGCTTCTGAGCTGCTTTTAATCAAAGAAGAGCTATAAAATTGAAGGCTTATATTATGAGCATCTGAAAATTATATAAACAAAGTTGTTTAAAGTGTGTTTTCTTTCCAGAGGGATATTTTCTTTAGAATTTAAAAGGGAAAGGAAGTTTGCTTAAAGTTCTTTTTGGAAAATAATATATTTTGTCCCATTTATACAGCACTTTTAGATAATTTTAATTATGTATTTCTGGAGCAAAAATTACTTTGACGTGCATAGATTTAACAATGAGAATTGTTTTTTTCCTTAGAAAAAAAAAAAAAAAAGGTGGGGAATCTTACCAGTCAAGCTATCCAGAATATTTGTTTTTAAAAATTAATCACTGTATTTCAGTCAACTGGCTTTTTCGGAGGAGAGGGACAGGCCAAATTCTGGTAACCCGGTATTTGTATGGCCTCTTTTTTTCAGCTAAGTGTATTTTGTAAAGTAAATTTCTAAGAAATGTCTGTCACGTAATATGAATGTTTTATGTCTGGTGACTGATGTGTAGGACCTAACCAGTTTATTATAAAAATGCCAAATGTATTGTATGATCATGCAGCAATAATGGCTTGGTAGTAATCAAATCTGTAATGAACATTAGGTACTTCTTTGTTATAGGTGTCTTGGCAATTTTGCAGCAAATATAAACAATCATGAAAATGAAACAGCGACCAATGAAACAAATTTTCTAATCTGCACTTAGCTTGCTCTTCTCCAGCACACAAAAATTTTCTCTGATAAATTAAAAAATTGACGTTTCTAAAATTTCAAACATGTTTACTATTTTTAATTTACCAGCAAAAGAAACTTTTTCCCCAAAAAAAGTTAATTTTACTATTTGAAAGAATTTGTGAAACTCATCATAATATGCAACTTATATATTAGAGCAAAAATAACTGGAAATACAGTACACAGTAGACTCTCTTAAATTTACATAGAGATTGTGCAGATTTTAGAATTTTGCAGATTTCTGGTCAGTTTTGTTTACATTTTTTAAACAGTAATTTGAATTTAATAATGCACTCGAAATTATAATGAATGCTTACAATAAAGTAAAATAATAAAAATTAAGAAAATTAATTTTTTTAATATTAAAAGTAAAGGTCAAGTAAATAATTCATAATACATAACTAAATATTCATAGTGATGAGATATTATTTCCTTGAATCATTCAGTGAAATTCTCCTTATAAATTTACACTTATAATTCACATCAAAATCTTTAAATAACAAAGTTTTCTTTCATGTTTAGTCATACTTAATAACCAAAAAGCTTGATAAATGTATTTGTTAAAACTATATTGCCACTGATATCAGGACTATCTTGAAATTCTTCAGAAATAAATTTATGCTTCCTTCATGAAAAAACAATTATATTAACTAGAATTCCATATTAAAATGTGTACAGATTGGTATAAAAAATTAAAAAAAACTTCATTGTTTACATCTGAAATGATGTGCAGATTTGAGGAATGAGACTAATGAGTTAACAATTAGAATTGTTTTTTCCTTAGAAAAAAAAGATGTGGGGAATCTTACCAGTCAAGCTATCAGAATATTTGTTTTTAAAAATTAATCACTGTATTTCAGTCAACTGGCTTTTCGGAGGAGGGGGACTGGCTAAACTCTGGTAACCCTGTATTTGTATGGCCTCTTTTTTTCAGCTAAGTGTATTTTGTAAAGTAAATTTCTAAGAAATGTCTGTCACGTAATATAAATGTTTTATGTCGGGTTTACTTTACTACTGTACTATGTTGCAAAAAGAAGAAATGTGTTCACAAGGCTAACTATAGTTCAATGGATTTTAAATACCTTTTTCTTTTGGAATTGTGATTTATGTATTACTAGAGTAAGGAACTGACTTCAGTCTGATTGTGCAAAAAAACTCTTAAATCTATACTTATAAAGATCTAACAATGTAAATAAAGATTGTCAGAAAGTGACTGAAAAAAAAAAATCCTGCCAAATTTAACCTTGCCTTTTTTTGTAACACACCCAAGACATTTAAATTTTTTTCAAAAGTAAAAGAATATTCTCGATTTTATCCTCCCCTCTAATTTTAATTATCATGTGGTCCGTACCTAAATCCAATCTTGTTTATATGAAATAGAGTTAAGTGGCAGTACATTACATATATAATGTTTTTGACTGTATGATATAAAGATATGATAGCTTTATAACATTATACATGCACATCCCCTAATACATAAAAATATCTAAAATTAAATATAAACTGGCAGTCTTGTATTATAATTTACACATTGAATGTGTCAGGAGATATATTAAGTATACAATTTAATAACTAAAAATTAAATGTAGTAAGATTTTTTTTTTTTTTTTAAGTAAATTTGTTTTTTGTTTAATTAATGTTAAAAAAAAAAAAACAAAAAAAAACATTTTTTAGGATGTAAAGTATTTGCATGTTTTCCATCATGTAGAGAGTTTTCAACTTAATTGATTACTTATGGTTTTAATTTCAGATAGCAATGACTATTTGCAGAATATAATGAAGTATCCTACAAATTGGCTTTTGAAGTACCTTAAGATTTGTTTGTATCACTATTATTTTAAATATTTTGTTATATAATTCATTCTTATTGTAGAATTTTGGATTTAATAAAATGTTTTGTTTCAGTAATCTATGAAATTTATCTGATTTATTGAATAAAGTCTGTTTTTGCACTTATTAATTCAATTTACATTCATTTTATATAATGCAGGGTTCACACAATTATACCACAATTTTTTAACTGTAGAAAAATATTGTAAATTCTGTGAATAAACAAGGCAGTTATGATTTGATATATTTAAAACTTTTATTTGGATATATATATTTTTTTTTTTTTTTTTTTTTTAAATGGAGTTTGCGAACCTTGTATATGTAAATATTGCATTTAAACTTTATATATCTATTATTTTAAGTGATTAGCATTTTATTGTGTAATGCATATCATTTTTTTTTGCTTTTAATATACCTTTTTGAATTTATTAATAAGTTTTAAAATATTGTGTAAATCTATTTAAATATTGAGTAATAGTAATAACCATTCTTAGAGACATTTTTTTGTACTATTGAAGGAAACAAAAAAATAAATATTGAAATGGCCAATATCTTGAATAAGTTTCCTAATAAACTACAGGTTTTTATTTTCCTCTTCCTCTCTTCTAAAAAACTAATATTATCATAAAATGTTACAAATTTCTTTTTGTCATTAATTTGTACTTAAGCAATATATTTTTATTCTTTATAACTATATTTGAAACTTATATTTGGATATATATTTTTTTTTCTTTTCTTTTGTGAGTGCAAACTGTAAAAATATTGGAAATTTAATTTAATCTCCATTTTCACTCTAAAAAAGTGGTTCCTAATTTGGGGTGTTGTACCCCCCCCCCCCCCCACACACACACAGGGGGGTAATTTGAATTTTTAGGGTGGCAATTCCATATTTGTTATACTCCCATTTCCTTATTAGTTATATTGTAAAAGTAATGTTGTAGACTAAAAATAAATGTTACACCTTCAAATTTCAAAAATAAAATGAAAAAAAAAAAGTTTTTTATCTAATTTTTGGAAAGTATTCCTTCAAAAGTTCAAAATACAATAACTACCAGAATAATGATATGAAAACATTTAGATACTTGTATATTTAAAATTACTCTGTAATTTTAATGATTTTAGATAACTTTTTTGAGTTTGCATTTAACGAGTCTTGTATGTCTTTTCATTCTGCAATATGTTAGATAAAGAAACTGTTACAAATGAAACTATTCAAGTGCATATTTAACATCTTTGCAACAAGCGTCCTTTACAGAATTTTGAATTTTTTATTACCAGTAATTTTGGTAAGAAAATTTTGCCTAATGTAATTGCTAAGTCTAATTTATTCACTATTCTGTGATTAAATAAATAAAGTTTTCAGTTCAAAATTACCGATAGGAACAATCAAGGATTCTGAGTGCTGTGCAGGTTATTAAAACTGACTGTTTTAACCCTTTATGCTCAGAGTTCTTTTAAAGGGGAAAATATATTAAATAAAAAATATTTGATTCATCCATTACCTACAGTATGTTTCAGGATCAATTTTAAATACTTTACTCTATCATCGACAGATACAATAATAGTCCTGTGAATCAAAAAATGAGATTTGCTCACCTATGTATCTCATTCTAGTTTCCATTTTCCTTCGTGATATGCAATGCTAAGTTTCTGTTGTGAAACATCTCAACACTTTTTAATTTTTTTACTTACATTTTAAGGTCTGGGAAATAATATTATTTGTCTAATTATGTTTTTTTTTTTTTTTACTTTACTTTAAAAATGTTGACCTTTTGCTGCATATAGGAAACAATTGCAAACAGTGCACAAGACAAAAAGGAGGAGGTAGACAATAGACATATTTCTTCGAAATGAAGAAAATGCATTATAATAGCAGGGATCATTCTAGAACATAAAAAAGGGCAGGGCGCACATTACATAATAAGGGCAATTTTGCTGAAAAGGGCACATCATTTCATAAAAAGGGCATTTTTGTAATAAGCGCATATACGAATATAGTGGTAGAGAGGGAAGTCTAGCAACAGCTTAAAGTGCTCTTTAGTTTAAAAAATCCAATAACATTTCTAAATTTCCATAACTTTACCATTTGAAAAGTATTAAAAATGCAAAATGAAACTTATATTCTCGATTTTAATTGTTAAAATTGTTTACTATATTCACAGTCATTTCCCTCTTTTCCTACAACATTCAAAAACTTCTCTCTCTAAAACTTTTATTCACCAGATAACTTTTTCCCGGTTTTGGCAAAACTGGTTTTGAAAAAGCTACAAAATAAAAGTTCTAAAGCTACTTCTCAATTTTTTTATAAAACTTATTTAAGTTATCATGTGATCAAAGGCCAGAATGCCTGATCCAACCAGTATATTTTACTAGAGAAGGTGAAATTAATCAATGACCCTTAGTTACCCTTTATGTTCAATGGAAATAATGATAAATGGAAAGATGAATCGCTCAAAGTCAAAGATTAGATATACCAGGGCATTTCACAGAGAAATAAAAAGGAAAAGAGGAGTACTCCTGATGTACCTTACTAGCATTCTAAAAATAAAAGATAGGAAAAGAATTTTTGAAAGTACAATGCAAACAAGGCAGGATTCTCTGCAGGAATAAAAAGAGGATAGAATTCTACCTGGAAAAAGGGCTAGGAGGGTAGAATTCCACCGGGAATAAGGGCAGGGAGGGTAGAATTCCACCTGGAATAAGGGCAGGGAGGGTAGAATTCCACCTGGAATAAGGGCAGGGAGGGTGGGATTTTATCTAAAAAGGGCATGAGGGCTGGCCGCCCTTCTGAAACTCTCTAGAATGATCCCTGTAATAATATTTAAAATACTGCTTAAAATTAATAAAGTTATCCAGAAATGATTCTTGTTTATTGTGTTCATAGCTGCGAACTGTTCTGATTCTTTGGCACTAATAATTAAGGACAGAATTTTCTCCCCTTTCATATCGTAGAATTCTGTGATACAATAAGATGAAGAATTTTTTAAATAAAATAGTGATGCTAAAAAATCGTAGCAGTTGACAGCTATGATTGTATTTTGCAAATAGAGATATTAGCACCCAAAAACTTTTCACATGTATGAAAGAGGTGCTAAAATTAATCACAAAATATATCATTGCTATCATATTTAATGCCAAATGAGAGTCTCTTCAAGAAATTTTGTCAAGATAAAAGTACAGACCATGAAATACTACTTTTGTTTTACACCAAAGTAAATATAAGAAACAAACAAAAAAAAAGACTTTTAGATATAAATGCGAAAATAAAGTTCATTTCATTTATAAGGTTATATTAAAAATGTATTACTGGTAACATTATTACTTGTTTTATAAGATTAAAACTATGTGATGTTACTTGTCATATGTATTACTTTTTAGGCTTTCACCATGTGAATTTACCATGATGAAAGATCTTTTTGATAAGAATTATATGTTACAGAGGGTAAAAATTATTTTTATCAAAATATAGTGAAAATACATTTTTACTAATAAAAGCTTTGAAAAATGCATTTATTGGCAGCAAATGTAAATATTTTCTAACTCTTCATTTTTGCATGAAAAATTTAGAAATACACCTTGCGTGGAAAAAATCAGCAAAGTTTGCGAAGTTAATACAAAGATGTAGATTGTCTATTTGAAGTAAATTTTTATTTAAAACTTCTATGCTTTTACAATCTGGTTTTGCATTTTGTACACCAAAAATTTACCATACAAAAACACACCATTTGTGTTGGTGTTCAATGTTTTTGTACTTTCAATAAAATTTTATGTAATCAAGTTGAATTGAAAGAATACTAGTTATTTTGATTTGCGTTTTTTAAGACAAAAAGCCCTTAAACATTGTTTAGTGCAAGGGTTTTTTTTTTATTATTATTTAAATCAGCTTGATCTTAATCATGATTTAAATCAACCACATATTAAAAAAAAACATTGCTTTCACTCAACTTTTTAAAAATTTAGATCAAGGTATTTTGTAATAAATGTTATGTTTTGCATAAAATGCATTGGAAAATTTAGGTATGTGAGAGACTGAAAACCCAAAGTCGATGCTTTTGTAATTTAAATTAAAATCTTAATAGATTACCATAAGTATTTACCTATTAGAAAATATTTGTCTTTTGTGAATTTTAGAATTAATACAAAAAAATGGAGACTTTCTGCAAAGTAAAGTTCTTAAAAAAGTATAGACCTTTCCAAAGTATTTTTATCTAAAATTTTCATTACAATATCTTTAGTTATTATTAACATGTAAATAACAAATTGTTCAATTTCCAATGCAGTTTATTTATAGAAAGATTTGGAAAATAAACTGTTGATAACTTTAAACATGTGCTATATCAATGTTTTAATGAAAGGTAACAATTAAACGTTTGATCCCTGACCTTTTTTCACTAATTTTGCATATCTATTGGTTCCACACTATGCAGGAAAATATTCAAATTCTTACACAGCATCAGCGTTTATAAAAGAGAAATGTTCCTCTGTAGTATACTACTTATAATTAAAGAGTAGGTTATTAGAATGCACAATAGGTCTGAAAGGATTAATTGTAAAAACTATTGTGAATGGAGAAATTTCCAATCAAAGTTGTTACTTAAAAAATAAAAAATGAGCGATATATATTGGATTAAATCGAATAAAAGTTAGATTTCTGAGTGTTTCTGTCATTTTTATTTTGATAATATATGTAACAGAAGGTAAAAATTTGTGGCATAGCAAAAATTTCCAATAATATTCATAGGTTCTATAAAAGTATACATGGAAAATTAAATAAGGTAGATTTTTAAAATCTTGATAAGACAAGCACATTTTTGTAAATTTAATGGGATTTTGTATATTAAGTGTTAGTAGTAATAATTGAGCTTTATTAATAAAATATATTTTTATAAAAATTTTAAAACATACATAATAAAATCTTTGAAAAAATGCCTCTGTTGGCAGTAAGTGTGAATATTTTAAAACATTTCATATATTTATAATTAATTTAGTGGCACACATAAATATTGTAAGTACCAAATTTGGCATTTCATTTAGTTTCTATAAAACATTACTGGTTTTTGCCATTTTGAGGATTTTTTTTACAGCTAGAATTATTTTCTTTAAACCTAAAATGCTGAAAGTTTATAAGGTAAGTACTAAAAAGCTATGTGAAAGCATAGATAATTGATGACATTGTACAGCCTATTTTATAAATATGTTTGCAACACAGATGATGCACTTTAGTGTTGGGCGATGACAAGATGCATCAATTCTCTCAATTGTATGGACATCTCGAGTGTGTTAGTTGTTTCTCAATGCTGTCAGTCTATAAACTGTTATTTCTATCTGATTCTCTCTCTGATTTTAAGTCATAATATCTCAGTGAAATGGCTTTTCCCATCTTTTTTGTTATTAATTAAAATATGAGGAAGCAGAGTGTTTACGATTCAGGCTATAGGGGCTTTCGAGATACAGTTCTAGCTTTGGGTTTTTCCCCTTTAATCTCTAACTTTTTCTGGTTTTATCAACCTGAATTGACTGCCCGCAATGTATTTATCCTATAGTTGTAGGCATATGCATTTTCTATAGATACCTTTTTTATCAGCATTTGCCCAGTTTCTTCCAGCAGTTCTCCAGTTTATCCTCCCGTTCCTGTTTATATACACCTTAACACATAATGTTATACATTTTGGATTGCATTTAGAGCAGATAATCTGAATCTGATGCATATGCACCGGGAGGCATAGTTTCTGGATACAGTATAGCTTTGGGGGGTTTATTTTCTTTCTTTTCTCCCTAATTTCTTCTGGTTTTATGACCTTGGGTTGCTACCCACAGTGAATTTATCCTACAATTGACAATGTTGTAGGCTTATGCATTTCTTATAGGTACCCTGTTTTTTTAGCGTTTGCATCATTTCTTCCAGCAGCCCTCCTCCTTACTTCTATAGATTTTATTTTTCATCTCACTCCTCTTTCCTTTTCTCTGTTATCAAGATGCTGACAGCTTAGCTCCTCCTTACCCTTATATATATTTTTAATATTATCTTTACCCTTTACTCCACTCTGTTTCTGGGGTATTCGAAACAAGTACCATTAGGTTGTCCTCCTTAAATGTACCTTTACTTTTGCGGTAGGAGTCTTAGCTTCTCAGATATGAAGGGCTTTTGCCCCTTATTTTCAAATTTACTCCTTTCCCTCCTTTATATTTTTTCTATGCTGGGTTTTTACCTTTTGAGGCTCATAGTCCTATGCCCTATCTTTCCCTAATTTTCTGTTTTATTTGGACAACATTTGTAAGCTTTAGCAGATTTTTGTCCCCACCACCATGTGGTACTTTTGTTATTTGTATGTTGTTTGTACACATAATATTTCTTGGTTTTCTTGTCATCTAATTATTCAATTTTTATGCAACTTTCATCATTGTACCTGTAGTCATTACTTCCCACCTTCTACAGTAGAGGACACTCAGTATTCCCTTTTTATTATCTTACCAGTATCTGTCCTCCTGCTAGTTCTACTTGCATCTGGCTTTATTGACTTTGCATTTGCCCCCCCCCCCCCACCTTTATTTTAGTTCTCATTCTCCCCGCTAGAGGGCCCTCTCTTTCTTGCGCTTAAAAGAAAACATAAGATCACAGTTGGTTCTTAGAACATACAGTAATAAACATTATCATCAAAATAAGTAAGAAACAAATGTGATCTTAAATGTTTTTTTAAAAATGCGCAGAGGGTACCCTCTGTCCGGGAATATGCAAGGTCAATAATGCAAGATGCTAATAGAACTAGCAAAATAAAGGCCAGATGCTGGAAAGATAATAAAAAGGAAAGAATGAGTTTCCGCTACTGCAGAAGATGTAAAGTGATGTATAGGAGGAAAAGATTACAGGTACAAAGATGAAAGTTGCATAAATAGAAAACAAGAAATACTATGTGTACAAACATACAAATAACAAAAGTGCCACATGGTGGTGGGGGCAGAAATCTACTAAAGCTTACAAACGCCGTCCAAATGAAACAGAAATTTAGGGAAATATAGAGCATAGGCCCATGAGCCTAAAAAGGTAAAAACCCAGCATAGAAAAAATATAAAAGAGTCAAGGGGGTAAATTTGAAAATAAGGGGCAAAAGCCCTTACTACCTCAGAAACTAAGACCCCTATCAAAAAAATAAAGGCATATTTAAGGAGTACAACCAAACGGTACTTGTTTGGGATACCCCAGAAATACAATGGAATGAAGGTTAAAGATAATGTTAAAAATATATATATGGGTAAGGAGGGGATAAGCTCTCAGGGTTGTGATAGCGGGGAAAAAAAGAAACGGAAGAAAAGAGGAGTGAGATAAAAAGAAAATCTATAGAAGGAGGAAGGGGGGGGGGGGGCTGCTGGAAGAAACTAGGCAAACACTGAAAAAAGGGGTACCTAGAAAATGCATATGCCTACAATTGTCAATTGTAGGATAAATTCACTGTGGGCAGCGACCCAAGGTAATAAAACCAGAAGAAATTAGGGAGAAAAGAAAGAAAATAAATCTCCCAAATATAGAACTGTATCCCGAAAATATGCCTCCCGATGCATACGCATCACGTTATCTGCTTCAAATGCATTTCAAAATGCATAACATTGTGTTTTAAAGTGTTTAAAAACATGTGTTGTGAATGCGTTTAAAAAAGCGATGCGTGTAAAAAGTGTTTAAAACTACACCTCACGAACACATTATTTAGCACCAGGAGTAAAACATGTTTTACCACACGAGAACACTTGGAAACACATTATGAACGCATTTTATGCGTGCAAAAGTCGGCCCGTTTTTGTGTTAGTTTTGCGTTCTGTATTGTGTTGCCGGGATTTGCAGTGTATTTTAAGACTTATCTTGTAAGTTTTTCAATATAGAAACAAGATCCTTAATCTCAGAATGGACGGAATGTAAAATTAGTTAAAACTAAGCCATTTTTATTCACTTGTGGTAAAATGTTTCACTTATATAAATTAAAGTTTTCTTTTGTGCGACATTTTCATAGACGGAAAAGTTTCACCTTTCTGGCCTAATCTGAGGTTGGAGCTTTAAACTTATAATGAACGCTTTCAGTCACTCCAGTCATGACGTTCTGGTTGGAAACTGACTACAAACAAACGGTTGCTATGTTGAATTTTATATTTTGTTTGTATATTATAGCAATATCCTATAGCCATATCTCACAGCTAAGCATTTTAATGCTTTATTTGTAGTGGTAACATTTTCTACGATTTATATTTAATATGAAATGAAAGAAGCAACCGTTCGTTTGGAATCAGATTCTAACCAAAACGTCATGACTGACGTCATATTTAAAGAACGAAAACTTCCACCAATAATATATGACGTCATAAATATATACATTTTCACTTGTAGAACTGAAAATAAACTTAGTTGCATCACAGTGGCGTTATTTTTTACTGACTTTGCACCAATACTGAAATCAGAGCCCTATATGAAGCCATAATCTAAGAAGGGAAGAATACTTCTTTAGGCGAAAATCATGTCTGTTGAGAATTAATTTGATCACATGATACCTGTGGGCAAGTTTATGACTGACGCTCACGCCAGTACGTAATAACCCGAACTGACGAGAAAACTATTCTTGTTATGGAATAAATTTATCTTGAATATGGAGCATATGGTCGATGTGCTCCCCTGGAATTTTTATTAAGTTCAGTCTTATTTAATTATTAATATTTTTACTTGTTGTGTTTAAGTTTTTGGTTAATAAAAGAAGAAATGGCACTCAAGACTTTTATCCTGAATTTAACAACAACATGGCACCAGAACTCTTGAAATGTTTTGTATCTAGTTTCGATTCACGTAATCCCATTAAAAATAGGGCATTTTCATTCATAAAATTAAACCAAAATGACACAGTTTTGACTAATTTTTCATTCAGCCCTTAAACAAAAGAAAAAAAAATTCTAATGCCACAACAACAAAACATTTTTGCTAGGGGAAATCACGTCATGTTTAAAAGAAAGGATCTTATTTTTATTCATGAAGGAAAAATCTGAAATATTTTGCAATAGTTGCGCAGAAATGGCATTGTTGTGGTATAATTTATAGTCTTTATACGTACACTCTTAAAACTGTGCCTCTGATTTAAGAGGTACATTCTGAATTGAGATTCAGGGGCACAGCGTAAATGCCTTTGAAATTAAGAGGCACAGTGTGCCGCTGAATTTATATATTCAAGTGCCTCTTATTTAAAAATACATTCTGTGCCTCTTATAATGGTGGCACATGCATGTTCCACCATTATAAGAGGAACAGAATGTAATTTAATTATATTTTTATTATTTTATATTTATATCTTTACAGTAAATTCTGTCTACTGCAGAAAGATTTTCCAGCATGGCATATCCAAAGACATATTAAATTTTGTGTAAGGCAGAATACTAGGTATAATAGGAAATTTTCTCACTCCCAATTTATTGAAATAAATTTTAAATAAATATTAAAATGTGTGCCCATGTGGCCTAAGTCAGTTCTGTGGTTCAATAAAGAACCTTGTCAACATATCACTTTATTTTATACATATCAAAATACATAAAAAGGCATAAAAGCTTTATTAAAAACAAATAAGACAAACGTTAAAAATAATCAGCGTGAAATAATCATAATATTGATCTTGTGATAATGACAACAATTAATTTCAAAAAGTAACTCTTATCATAAATATTTCATTACTGGTATCCTAAATGTTAAATTTATTTGAAAATAACTAATTTGTTTCATTAGTATATATTTTCATTATACTGAATTCCGATTTTAAATAAAATACGATTATAAAAACAATATCTATTACTTTCTGTAGGATGTCCATTGCTGAAATTTTGAGTGTTTTGATTTATTTTTGTTATTGCAGTTAAATTTCGATTACAGTGGGAAATGTAGCTGAGATTAGTTAAATATCGTTGACAGATTAATATCAGTGTTGAATTCAGACATTTTTCTCCGGGAGGGATTTTTGCGGCTTTGCTTCGGGGATGAGGGTGGGGGGGGGGGGGTTGCACTTTTGTCCATTAAAAAGAATAAAATCTCACACTTTTCGATCATTGTTCCGGAGAGGAAATGCCCCCCCCCCCCCGGCTAGCCCCTGAATTCAACACTGATTAATATAATACAAAAGAAACTGGACTTTATTAGCTATAACTATTAATAAAAAAATTTAATTTCTCAAGGGAATGATACATTTACCCGCGATATATACATATGTTTGTAACATAAAACATTTCTTTTAGAGTGTCGATTTTTATACTACGCATTCAAAGAAAATAATCAAGTACTAAACTAAATACACTTACTTATTGCAGGCTTTTCTATAACTCTCTCTATTCATTATGATTCGCCGGTGGATGATTGCAATAATAACACCATCCATTGTACATAATTTTATGTTTCCTAACATAAATTCATTGTATTTTCCACAGGAACATTTACCTCTGCGGCGTCGTTTTATATCGTAGGAAAACCTAACTCCTATTATCAGCGATTGATATTGTTGCAATCCTGAATGACAATAATAACACGAGCGTAATTAAAAAACGAAAGCGCAAAACCTCTTGAGGCAAAATAATCGTCTTGCGAAAAGGATATATATATAAACTTTGTTTGTGTCGTCAGGTGCCACTACTCGAATAATCTACAAGACGCCATTTCTTCTGGTCAAGCGTCCATTCTTCCTTCTCCCCTATCCCTCATCGAAAGTAAATATCCCGCTCAATGCATCATGGGTTAAACATTTGTACGCGTGCGTGCTTTCCCACTGTACCGCTGAATAAATGACCGCTTTTTTTAAGAGGCACACATTTAGCGCCGTGACTCTGATAGATTTCGTTCTGTCATCCGTGCCTCTGATAGGTTTTAAGACCTTCATTTGTGCCTCTCATTTTTTTGTGCATTTGATATTTATCAACTAATCACAGTCACTTTGTCTGTGTGCCTCTCATATGCGCTGGTGCCTTATATATCAGAGGCACAGTTTTAAGAGTGTATATATATACGCATATACATATATATTTATCTATGTACATATATCACTGGCGCCCAGCTAACCGAAAAGTACCAAAAATAATTTAATTTTTTAACCAGTGTTGCAACTCCCGTACACTTGGAACCACATTCTTCCAGCATCGCTCATATTTGGCGCTAACTTTGGCTGTGGACCTTTTGAAACAGAAGATTGACTAATATTATATTATGTAATAATTAATCTTATATTTAAATCTTCATTTTCAACAATATTTTTGAAAACTTGATGATAATTGTTATTTTATTTATGTATTTATTTTTGTGCAATTCGAAAAATATTTTTTGAATTTTGTCAATAACACGAAATTTTTTCATAGCTCCATTTTTTAAAATGCATTTTCTTATGAACTAGTATCGGTAGTATCCACCAGGCGGCGATACTTTCCGGAGAAAGTCAGATAATAAGTTGGCAATTTCCGCGGACATTTTCACCCATAGACTTTCTCCGGATTGTGAAGTCTGATCTATGATAAGGGAGTCTTGCTTTAGCTCTTGTGTATAAAGATGGAATTTTGTAATCGAATTTTCACTCAATTTCTGAGGGGCTAAAATTATAAAAGTGAAGTACGCAGGTGTTTTTCCGGTAACAATACATTTTAATATATTTAGAAGGCAATTTATTTCTTCAATATAGGAGCATTGGCGAGATTATATACGTATTTATTATACGTAATTCATATACGTAAAATTATATACGTATAAATCTATCATCTGCGCATTCTCCTGAGTATATATTGTGAATCTTTACTCACTCACGGAAGATGTATCTTGTTTACCATATTTATTGCAAAATATATTTGATACAGTTTGTTTTCATAAACATATTTATATTTAAAAAACATTCACTATATATTAGCCACACACAGGGTGGCTTATTCTTTCAATATCTATCATTTTTCATATTTATGAAAAGTCACAGCCATTCATTGTTACCACAGGTTAATTTCGGAAAATTAAACATTTGAAGTTATTGAAAAAAGTAATAGCTCGAAAAGTATTTGTCACAAAATTGTTAGACAAGCTGCGTTAGAAAGGTAAAAAATTGTATTTTCCTTGATATAAATTTAAAATCTAATGGTTATGCCGTTTTTCAAATACTGAATTTCAAAAATTACTAAACTTCACAATGAAGTACCATACCGAAACCTTCACGCATAAAAAGATAATTAGGCTGTTCACGGACGAAGATCAGGCTTCGCGCGGGCGAAGGAGACTAAAATATGGAGTGAGTCTATACTGTGAATGTATGCATAGTGAAAGGCCTGCGTTCGAAACATTGATTTGACTAATTTGCCTATTTTAATGATATTTTCTTAAAATCTAGAAATGAACTTTATGGCCGAATGGTTAGAGCACTGCTCTTGATTCTGGACGTTGCGGGTTCGATTCCCCTAAATTTCTGTTCAATTTTTCTACTTTCTTTATTTAAAAATGTTTTATCGATTGCTTTGTATTTTTCATGATAAATGGAATATATTTCATAAAAGTAAAATTTGATACTAATAACATTTACTTATTTAAATACGACAAAGTCAGCTATTTTACGATTAAAATTTTACATTACATATTATTATTAGCCACACACAGGGCTAATTCTTTCAATCTACAGTAAAATTCATGTTTATGAAAAGTCACAGCCACTCCATATATAAAGGAGGACACCCTGTATACATAGGTATACAAATGGTTGTTATTGACGATATTAAAAATCAAATTGTATCTCTTTATTATGCCGATACTTCCACTTGTATTTCCTTTCTCAGTCCCTAATTGCCCTAAGCGGGCAGACCCCATTTAAACAATAATAGAAAGGATCCAACAAAGTTAAACCCGTCGTGGCGGACATTTCAATGGGGTTCCCGTGGCCCTATCTCCCATAGGAACGAAGTAACCCCCCATGGGGGAAACACCTTTTTGGTGCTCAAACCCCTTCATGTAACATATCAATAGATAGATCTCGTCAAGCATTATGGTCTGGTCTTACTCTCTCCCCTCCCTTAAGATGCATTTTTCTCTGTTTCAATTCCTTTTAAATTTTAGTTTATCCCATCTTTCTCAGGCCCCTTAAACCCCCCAGAGGGCGTAGGCCTCTTCTAAAGGATACAACGTAGTTAAATTTCCAAGAGAGTCCCGAGGCCCTTTCTCCCGTAGGAACGGAGTTCCCCCCCCCCCTCCGGGGGGGGGGGTAGACATTCAAGGTGTTCAAACCCCATCATGTAACATATCAAATGTTTGATTTCGTCAAGCCCTTTTGTCTGGTCCTACTCTCCCTCCTGCTTTTCTCCCCCCCCCCCCTCCCGTCGGGAGCACTTTTCTTATTTAATTTTTTTCAATTTCTCATAATTATTTTAGTTTTTCCCATTTTTCTCTGTTTCTATGAACCGGACAGCTTCAAAATTACACCAAAATTAGCTGTACACCACCTAAAGGCATTTCCCTCCCCCTCCACGCTTCTTTTGGCGCCTCGGTTTTCGCGTATCTCTTGAGGAGTGCGCAAAAGGGGCATCCCTTTTAAAGTCCCATCTCTCAATTGCAAGTGTGGATTCCTTTTAAAGGTCTCGTAGAGTACTTGTGTTTTGTATAGCTCCCCCTCCCTTTCCACCCTCCACCACTCTCCAAGACCCCGTCAATTAATGCTAAATCATCATTTGTTAAACAACTTCTCTTAGCTGTATCCATCATAAAAGCTGCTATCATAGAACTTTTTCTTACTTTTTTAAGTTATCTATTAAGTGTTAAAGTGTCTTAAACCATTAAAAATAAGTTTAAAGGATGTCATTAAGCCAGTACATTTGTAAACAACATCTACCTCGCCACGTCTCAGCCCGTTGGAGCCACATCTTTTCACTATTATATTTATTAAAAATACTTCTAGTCACCGAATCTTTTTAAAACTTGGTGCGTTCGTTCCTAATATATTCCGCCAGCCTTACAGAAAATCTTAGAGCGCTAACTAAATTCTAAAGTGGGAAAGCTGGCTTATGCTAACAAACACTTTTTTTTGACGAGTTAGATTTGGCTGAAAAAATCTCAACGATAAAAGCCGTGGGTGGCCAATCTATATTCTGCCGGAAGGTAGAATTTTTCCCGCTTGTTTTTAGTTTCGAGAGAAAAGGAAATAGTGCTTATATAATGCTTATATATTATTACCTTTACTACTGAAACTAAAATTATATTGTGAATGTTTTTAAATGTACATATTTTTTCGAAACAAACTGTATCAAAAATATTGGCAATAAATCTGGTAATCAAGATAAATCTTTCATGAGTGAGTAAAGATTCACGATATATGCTCAGGAGAATGCGCAGATGGTAGATTTTGTCATACCAAATGACGTCATCCTAAATGCGCGCGCATGGCATTATCAACCCCATCCACATGGTAGCGCAGTTGTGTCAATTTTCCGCCCCTATTCTAGTATTAAGTTGGTACGCTTAATATGTATGCAGTTTTGCGCTAAACTTTGATTATAATTTGCAGCTCACGAAAAATAAGAAAAGTATAGGTGCAACGAAGAACAGCGAAAATAAGGTTCTAGGATATGGCAAAAGTATGGAAAATAGCCTAGAACGAAAAATTGGTCCATCAAATAATTTTATAATATAATCTACCGAGAAAATGGGAGTGTAGTATGTGAACAGCAGTGGAAAGGATCGAACCAGGCACTCCGGATCAGTAGACGAGAACTATAGTATCGAGCAACCGATTAACTCAGCTACTATCTGCTAGAAACTAGTTACATACGCTGTTCGTGCGAGATGGTGTCGCCACAGAAGAATCAGGAGCCACAATTCAATCTGATGTACTTCTTATAGAAAATTTTTTCCTATAACAAGTAAGTCAAACCATCAGATAAAAACGTCGTCATTTATTAAAAGGGGCCATAATTGTAGAGAAAATTGAAATAGTTTACTACAATTGAGCTAAGATGCAGTAACATTCCCTTTTGTTCTGCCAGGAAAATAAAAATTAAAATGAGAATGTTAAAATGGTTCTCCCAGTGAAAATTACGCCGAGAAGGTGACAAGAAACAGTATAAAGAAATGGATTTTTTTAATAGAAATAATACATCTGAACTGAAATATTTTACAACTGCATCGAAGTGATGTCATTTTCAATGGTTTTTCATTTCGTCAAATTAAGGCTCGTGAGAAAAAAAGAAAAATACGCCTCCATTATTCGGAGGAATTTGGCAACACTTTTTGCATAAATGAATTTCGAATCGAAACTTTACTTCGTATTTGTTTTAACTTTTATTAACTTACTGTAGCAAAATGGATACGCTAAATTCTGGTGATAATTTACAGTTCACGAAAAATAAGAAAAGCATAGCTCCAACGAAGAATAATGAAAACAACATATCAGAATATGGCGAAAATATGAAAAAATGCCTTGAACCCAAAAGTGATCCATCAAATAGTTTAAAAATGGAATCTGTTGTGAAAATGAAGGTATCAGGAGCCACAATTCGAACTGAAGTACTTGCTATAGGAAGTAACTTCACAGAATTTCATGAAAAGTCGTCTTTGGTTAACGAAGCTGAATCGGGAAACAGAAAAACTGAAGTTCTCGGACATGACGAAATTATGGAAAATCGCTTTGAACAGAAAAGTGATCCATCAAATAATTTGAAAATTGAATCTGCCGTAAAAATGGAAGTATCTGGAGCCACGATTCAATCTGACCTACTTGTTATAGGAAGTAACTTCACAGAATTTCTTGAGAACTCGACTTTGGTAAAAAGCAAACCCTTGGGAAACCTTGAAAAAATCAATGATCATGGTAAAGACAAGAATACAGCAGAACAAAAATCGGATATGGAAATAAATTTGAAAGGAACTATTATTCATGCTGGCTTAGTTGTCATAGGAAGTAACTTCATTTCGTTGCGAAATCACCAATTTTCTGAGAAATCATTTTTGGTCAAAAGCAAGTGCTTAAAAAGCATCCCTGGCGAAGATAATGATCATGATAAAAACAGAAATGTTGAGGAAAACAAATCCCAAGCAGATATGGAAACTCTTCCTTCATGTGGTTATTGCTATGCTTTGCTTGCCATAATGTTTTTCATGGTCATCATTCTATTCATTATCCGAAATTATCCTACAGATGATAGATTTTTATTAGATTATTAATAGAGGACTCATAATTTTTTAATACGCAACATTTGAATTTAAATCCCCTTCAGAAAAATACTAGTAAAATACTAATATTGTAATACTGATAATCATATGTGGTCAAAATTTCTAACTGATTGATTGTTAAATCATAGTTTTTCATTGAGTGAATCGAATTAAAATTCGTTTATAAACAACATTACTGTTTTTTTTGTTGTTGTTGTTGTCTTTTTTACATCTACCAAAAAGTTATCTAGATTTATAATTTAAGTTATTGATTGTTTATTATAGAATGCTTACATTAATCTTGCTTGAACAAGATATTACTAGGTTTGGGAGAAATGTGGCAGGTAATAGCGGTGTTTAGACATAATAAAACATACTAGATCCGAACAGTATCTTATATTTTGTCCACGAAAATTGTCCTTTAAATGTTTACGTTTACCACTTTGGTTGATATTTCGTAATCGCGGTTCGGCATTATACACGAGCGATGGGGGCAAAAAAAATGTGGGATTTTAAAGTGAATGTGAATACACTTAAAGTTTGCCCACAAAAACGGGCAAGGGTCAGTTGCCCTGGCATTAATTTCATCTTTGTTAAAAATAGCCCAGTTCTCCTGACATAGAAATAGGTAAACTGCTCCGGCAAAAGAGGTTATGAATTTAAACCAAATCTTTTAAAGAGGTAAATGTAAGAACATTCTCGTTGTAAAAGAATATCTAAAATGCATGGCATTAGCTAATACCGTAATCATTATAACGCTTGTATGAACGCTTCGCGCCCGTAAAAAAAAAGAAAGAAAATCACTGGATGCAACAACCTCGTTGTTCTAGAATCTCTAAATTGCATCAAATCCGGCAAAACGTCGATCACTATAACGCATGCATGAGCGCTTTGTGCTAATGAAAAATAAATCACTTGGTAGAACAAGGTCGTAGTACAAAAATCTCAAAAATACATGAAATTCGGTAATGCCACAATCAGTTCAATGCATGTAGGAGCACCTCATGCCCATAAAAACAAAAAACAACAACAACTTGGATGCAGCAACGACACTGGGTGCAACAACCCCGTTGTATTGAAATCTCGAAAATAGATGAAACTCGGTAATACTGCGCTCGCGATCACTATAACGTATATGTGTGCTTCGCGATTACGAAAAAAAAAAATACCGGATGCAGCAGCTTTGTTGTATAGGAATCTCAAGAATATGTGAAATCTGATGATGCCATGATCACTATAACGCATTATGTGCGCTTTGCGCTCATTTGAAAAAAAAAATAAACATCACTGAATGCTGCAACGTCGCTGTAGAGAATATCGAAACTACATCAAATTCGACAATGCCGAAGCTACTAAAATGTTAACTAGCACTTATTTTAAACTTCTAGCAATGAAAATAGCCAACTAGACAATATCTGTCAACGAAGTTTCAGGACAATTGTTCCCTTTTCTCTGAATGCAGGGCAACTGACATACACTGTAAAGAAAAATCGGTACTTCTCTATTATCCCGCCGACCACTTTTCATAACAAAAAACTATCGCCAAACGCTAACGCCAAATAAACGGGAGAACGTTGCCAATTGAATATCAAAATAAATAAATAAATAAAATATAAGAATTTAAGGACACAATTATTATTTTAATTAATGAAATAACTAATAAATCAGTAAAACATAATGAAAAATACACGCAAATGTCGAATTAAAAACCACTTGATGACATAACAAACACGTATAATGCTTCTGACATCAAGTAAATGGGATTGCATTTTTGGCGTTTAATCTTACAGTTTGGCGATAGTTTTTTGCTATGAAAAGTGGTCGATGGGATAATAGAGAAGTACCAAATAAAATTTCGTAATAAATGAAATAGCTTCTATTATTATATTATTCTATTATTATTATTACCTTTTATTTTTATATTGAAATAAAAAATCACGTGCTATTATTGCATGCTATCTGTAACTCATATATTATTCAAAAACAAAGTTTTCGCCAAATTGGTGGGGTAAAAAATCGCGCCAATGTGGTGCGCATATGACATCTGTGCCAGAATTTAATAGAGGTGGAAACACTTAAAAGGCGATATTTCTTGCTTACCTGAGATAAGTATGGATGAGCTATGGAAGTTGACCAATGGTTCAAAAGTACGTTTGAATAGCTTGCCATAAAATGAAATGAATGACGTACCGGTACTTACGTATTACCCGGGCCAGTAACATAGATCGCCAAAAATGGTTATCAATTGCCTTGTTTATCGTTGCGAATGACTTTGTTGTCAATCATGCTCAGAAGAGTAATTTAACATTAAATACATAACAGTGATAAAAATGGTGAATTGTATAAAATAAACAAAATATAATGGTACTTACGTATTACGTATTATCCGTGCCAGGAGATTGATCGCCAAAAATGGTTGCTATGTACCAATCTTGTTTATCGTTGCCAATCATGTTTTCAAACGCAGTAATTTAACATTATCAAATAACATTGTTAAAAATGGTAATTAATATAAAATAAATAAAATGTAATATATGTTTATTAAATTTATAACATTGTTAAATTAGTAAATAACATTATTTTAATAAAATTAATAAATGGCAAGTAGCATAGTAAATAAAAAAGAATAATATTATAGACTATTCCCAGGCATGTACCATGTAGCAAGGAAAAAATATATAAGGGTTACTATAATTAGTAATACTGGCTCCATGCCTGGCGCAGTTGGCTTAAAAATGGCACAGATAATACGTAAGTACCAATATAATAAATGAACAATAATAAATAAATAACAAAAAACTATAAACTATAATAAAAAAGAATAAACTATAAATTATAATAAAAAAATAAAGTATAAAATATAATAAAAAAAATAAACTATATAATTGTCAAAATATAAGAGTTATTGTAAATAGTAATAATTGGTGCTATGCTTGGCGCCATTATATCTGACTTGGTCCGGATAATATTTAAGTACGGATATTTCAATTAATGATTACTGTCGCCATTAGTGTTGTCAGGTGTCCCGATTTTCAATCATAGCGGCTCCCACATTTACGATTTTGTCACGATTGCAGTTACGATTTCGCCAAGATTATAGGCAAACTTATATATGTATTATATATCCGCATAGATATATACTCCAAATGCTCATATATGTGTCATATACGTCATTATATACAAATTATTTACGTCTTATATGCCATATATAAATCATATACATATTATACACATGTCATATATACGTCATATATGACTGTAACTGGGCCATATGCGTCATGAAATGTTATATATACATCATATATTATTATAATGTCACCTATGCTTTACAATTTGGCGATAAATCTTGGTCGCTTGACGATTCATCTTCGGGGGCTGGTATAATCCAAATGTACCTAAAAGGGTGCGTGTTTTATAATAAAATAAACTTTCATAATAAAATAAAACTAACATGCTGTTTTTGTCCGTTAGGCCTAACAGGTATTCGGAAACGGGATTTTCTTGTCATAATGACTCAAAAAACAAATCACGCAAACCCCAGTGCGTCTGCAACATCTGTTACCAAATATGAATGATACTAGCTACAATATGATTTAAAATGAATATGAACATCACTAAAGAGTTGCCGTAAAAAACATCCTTAAAAATAAATAAATAAATAAATAAAAATAAACTACTTTGATAAAATACAAAAACTGGCTTGAAACCTGATTACGGAAAATGGTACTTTTCCAGTATAGGGGCCTTGGCGAAATAAAGAAAATGGCCCTGGCGAAAGAAGGAAATTTAGCAACATATTTTCTAGCAACTTATTCACTGTTTCATATACACAAGCAATTTTTTCAATATTTAGACTTACAATTTATTTAATATACAGAAGCTTTTGTGTATTTTTATAGAAAAACAGGAGTAAATTGTCTATAAAAAACAATAATTATATATATAGAGATAAATAAAATGTCTATACACGTATAGATAAATTCGTATGTAATAAAGCATAAAAGTTCATTAGGTTTGTCTTCGTTTTCAAAGTTGTTTTTAACATTTAACACTTTCTGAATCCCGAATTGTGCCAATCTTAAAAAAAAAAAAAAAAAAAAAAAAAAAAGAGCGTCAAGGCCTTGAAGTGGAAAATTAACTGTGATGTAATTCAATAAGGCAGTTTTCTTAAATTGTAAAACTTGTAAGTCGAAATCAGAACAAGTGGGTAAGTGTGATCCAAGTTCGCACAAAGGGTTTCGTTTAATATTCCTTTCTTTAAAAAATCCAAATAAATTTCATTTTCTAAAAAAAAAAAAACTCTATTTTTCTCGGTTTTTCGAATATCTGAACCGGCCCGATAGCGGGTGAAGCCCACTATTATATTCTGTCATAATAATATCTGTCATGTGGACTAAATGCGATATTTAAAAAATAATAATAATTTCAAAATTAAACATGTTGTACACATTCAGGATGTTAAAATATGCGAATATTTCCATAATCGGGTTTTTATCATGATTCAATACGTTCCTCAAACTCATATATTTACTATTCTCTATTACTCATATTCATACTCGCTTTGTATTATACTGAAACATTTGAAAAATCCGTTAAACTTGCGATATGACTTCAGATTTTCTTTTTAATTCTATAATGACGTGTAATTAATCTGCTTTGTGTACATGCACACATACTCATACTCCTTGTATTATTGAGAAATCTTTCTGTTTTATTACCACTATGACGTCAATCTTTTTTTATTTCATCTTTTTTTTCAATTGGTGAAACTTTTTATTTCATTTTTATTTTTCACGTGGAAATCGTCTGATAGAAAATTAATTATTGTAGATAGAATTTCATCATGGATTTTTAATTTTTGGCATCTGCTATAAGGGAAAATGTTCAAATTTAATAAGAAAAGGCTGTTAGAATTTTGGTTTTTTATCTCTATTTATTAAAATAACACGAATTTTTCAAATTTTAATATTTTCAGCTCTTCGCAGCTGATATTCTGATTTATACACAAAGTTTCAACTCTGTGAGTTAGACAGTTTTCGAGAATGGCTCTGTGACAGACAGACAACGGAGCGGGAGCAATAGGGTTTCGTGAGATGAACGAAACCCTAAAAAACCCCAAAATATCTTCGTTATAATTTTTATCTTACTATGTACACCTATTTTTAAAAAAATAAATCAAAGAAATAGTTCCTTAATTTCATATTTTATTAGATTTAATTGGTTATAATGAAAGTGCTAAATTGATTTTTATATAAAATAATTTCGATAGATTACTTTATACGATAACTGACATAGAATAACATATTTACGATATTTTATGATATTAACAATTAATTGAGACTTTCGCACAAAGTTATTCTTATGAAAATCGACTGGATTATTAAAATGGATTATAAATAATTCCTTTCGATAATAAATTAGGTAGTTCTTTAAAAAAAAAAAAAAAAAAAAAAAAAAAAATCCTTAGCTTAACAACGTGAAACTTTCTGAATCAATTCTTAAACATAAAAGCATGATACTTGCGCATCAGGCAAGGATTATTTAAGTAATTTGGAATCCAATAATTTTCCTATTTTCGATAAATGGATTACATCCTGAGTCATAAACGATTGTTGGATTCGAAAGGCAGTTTTTCTTCTTTCCTGTGATGTCGCGTCCGTAAATTCCTTTCAAAACGCCAAATTTGACAGACTTTTCTGAAAATTCTTATGCCTTTACCGGAAAATGGGAAAAACAGTTCAATTACATAGTTTCTGAATAACAGAACCTGCCAATTTGATACGTTTGCGAGCAAAAATGGATTTAAAAAATGTGTCATAAAGTAGCCAATTTGGATTTGAGAACAGTCTTAAGTCGTCAATAAACTTTCTTAGAAAATCGCCAAAGCTTCGTTCACGAAATCCTTATACATTACATTCACTATTGATAAATACCTGTAAAACTACTTTTGCAGCAATGATAATACATATGCAGAGAAGGGAATTTTTGTGGGATATTGTACCAGTAAAAAAGTTTTGTACAGTTTAAAAACATTTAAAATCTAAGTAAAGCATTTCAAATTATAACCACCCATAAGTAGTAATGCATTACAATGATTTTGTTTGACAACGTATTTAAACTATACAGATATACCCGCTACATAATGTAATGGATTTCAGTTCAGCTGAAAAACGCATAATATCATTGAAAACCCATTAACAAAAATAACCGATCATAGAATGTAATGTGTTCGAATTCTTTAGTGCGTCCATAATTCAACATTTAAATGAAATATGCGGCATTTTCTTTATACTTAAAGATAAAATTTTAAAATCATCTGTAAACGTAACAAGTTAATGCTAAGCTATAGAAAAACATTATGAGTTGAAAGAGAATATTACATATTTTTCGAACTGAATTATATACGAAAAACCACAGCTAATTCGGCATGTCCCACAATCATACGTTTTTATCAAATTTCAGGCTATTCGGATGATTTTTTCAGCAGTTATTGCGACTGTGTAGTCTGTTTAAGAAATCTACCTTTTTAAAATCATAGAGCCTCAATATCAGGATTTTTTTTTTTTTTTTACCCATATATATATATATATATTTAATTTTAAACTACATAAATGTTTAATTTAACGAGTCTTAAATTTGAATGTAAAAGTTTAATTAATCATATAATGCTGCTATTATGTATGTCTTGTAGATACAAAGTCAGCCTTATATCCTGTAAAATTTTCGCATAAATATGTATGCATTATTCTTTAAAAGAACCTTAATTGTAGGTTGAAACATCATCATTTTTTGCAGAAATTAAGTCTGTCCCTGCCCGATTTCATTTATTTTTTCACGGGTCATGAACTACGAAAATATAAACGATCCGCGGCGGGCTTGTAATTTTTACACGGGAATGCGCCTGTTTTCGGGACGGGGCTTGAAAATTTTGGCTCATGCAGACCTCTATTCACGGCAACTATCTATCATTAAACTGAGGCAAAACTCAAAAGCCACATACAGATAGTAAATAGTAAGACGGGAACCTCGACGTCTGCTGTGGAAATCATAATTTTATTTTCATCTCACTAATCTAAAATACTAACATTCAGGATTTTCTTTTATTATTATTATTATTATTATTATTATTATTATTATTATTATTATTTCAATATACGATTCATAAGCATATAAGATTTCTCAAAAAATCATGAAATTTAATTTTAAGAGCTGTTACGATTTCGCCCAGTGATAGACTATGCTTATTCTCGTATTTTTAGGGTTTCGTATCTCACGAAACCCAATTACTCCCGCTTCGTTGTCTGTCCGTCACAGAGCCATTCTCAGTAACTATGTAACTTACAGAGTTGAAAATTTGCGTATATATAGCTGAATACCAGCTATGAAGCTCCAAATATTAAAATTTGAAAAAATCCTATTATTTTAATAAATAGAGATAAAAAAACAAAATTCTAACAGCCTTTTCCTATTAAATTTAAACGTGTTTCGTTATAGCAGTTGCCAAAAATTAAAAATCCCCAATGAAATTATTTCTACAATAATTAATTTTCTATTGAACGATTTCCACGTCAAAATGAAAATGAAATAAAAGGTTTCACCAATATAAAAAGAGATAAAAATGAAATAAAATTGATTGACGTCATAGTGGTATATAAAACGGAAAATTTCTAAGATTTCTCAATAATACAAGGAGTATGAGTATGTGCATGTACACAAAGCAGATTAATATCACGTTATTAGAGAATTAAAAAGAAAATCTGACATCCTATTGGAAATTTAACGAATTTTTCAAATGTTTGAGAATAATACAAAGCGAGTATCAATATGAGTAATAGATAATAGTAAATATATGAGTTTGAGAAACATATTGAATCGTGATAAAAATCCGATTATGGAAATATTCGCATATTTTAACATTTTGAAGGTGTACAACATGTTTAATTTTGAAATTATTTTTTTAAATATCGTATTTAGTCCGCATGACAGATATTATTATAACAGAATATAATAGCGGGCTTGGCCCGCTATCGGGCTGGTTTAGATATTCGAAAAAACGAAAAAATAGACCGGAAAATTTGTACTTATAAAAAAAATACTTTGCTTATAAAATACACACAATACTTACTTAATAATTACTTATAATACACATTACTTATAAAAAACATGACATTTTTTTTTTTTTTTTTTTTTTTTTTTTTGCTAAATGAAATTTATTTGGATTTATTAAAGAAAGGATAAATTGTTTTGAAAGGAATATTAAACGAAACGCTTTGAGCGATCTTCGATCACACTTACCCACTTGTTTTATTTTTATTTTTATTTTTATTAATACTTAAGCTTTTTGGGGATTCCAGTATATCATACGAGTGTGTTTTGCATTGTGATTGAAACAGAAAAAAATTACGCATTATGTCCACGTTGTTCAAGTTGTGATTTACTGATGTGAATGTTACGGCTAATGTTTATATGGTAAAGTAAAATTTACAAGTAAAAATAGGAATTAGCCTGTGGCAAAAAATTTTTATAAAATCATAGTTTGACTGCTTATTATTTTCACGAAAATATTTCATAAAATAAGATGCGTGAAAAAAAAAAAAAAAAAAAACAAAAAAAAAAAACATAAACAGTATAATTTTTTCAGCATTAAAATGTTTCAAGGCTTCATAATAGGAGCCTCTGTTTCAGCACAATATTAACAGTAAAGTAGTACGCGTGTTACTGCTACCGCTCTTTTCCCCTCTCTTCTCCCCCCCTCCCTTCTGTAGACTGAAGTAGATGCTCTTTTATGAAACTGTTAAACGCATGAATGTTTAATTTATTATGGTTGTTTGTGCTTTTCATTATGTCAGTTCTTATGTGTCACGCATTTTACTGAACACTCCCTTTTAATAATAATAATAATAATAATAGTAATAATAACAAGTTGGAAATTGTACGTCAAACGTGACAAACGAGGTGCGTTCGTACTATAACTAGTTTCAGTGAAATGAATTATATCGTATGTACGTATATGATTCATTTCCGTAATAAAATAAGTACATTTTAAGTTGGCAACATTTTATCTTTTGTTGACATTTACTGAAAATTCCAATGGGACGAAGACTATTGGTGCTACGTATTTACATAATTACGAACGCACCTAATAAAACACGACCTAATTTCATCAGTATTTAGCCAAGATGAAAATAAACAAAATTATTATTTCATAATGCATTCATTTATTAATATTGTAAGAATAAATAATGTTTGAAATAAAGTTGTGTGATGCTTTGTTTTTTTTTATGAAAAGTGATTTAATAAATGTGTCTGCCTTATAGAAATTCAAAAACTATTCACTTAATTAATGTATTAATTCTTTAAAAATTTTTTTACTTTTAAATTAAATTATAAAATCGATGACAAGAAAATATTTTACATAAATAAAGCAGATGAATTAAAATAAATAAGAACATATATGTTTTAAAACAATTGCTAGACATTTAGCAACAGTTTCAAAAATATTGCTTTTTAGGGTTTCGTTCATCTCACGAAACCCTATTATTCCCGCTCCGTCGTCTGTCCGTCACAGAGCCATTCTCAAAAACTACATAACTTGCAGAGTTGAAACTTCGTGTATATAGAAGAATACCAAGCTGTGAAGAGCTCAAAATATTAAAATTTGAAAAATTCGTATTATTTTAATAAATAGAGATAAAAAAAACCAAAATTCTAACACCCTTTTCCTATTAAACATTTTTCGTTATAGCAGATGCCAAAGATTTAAAATCCACAATGAAATTCTTTCTACAATAATTAATTTTCTATCAGACGATTTCCACGTGAAAAAGGAAAATGAAATAAAAAGTTTCACCAAATTGAAAAAAAGATAAATATGAAATAAAATTGATTGACGTCATAGTCGTAATAAAACGGAAAATGTCTAAGATTTCTCAATAATACAAGGAGTATGAGTACGAGTAAGTAAACAAAGCAGATTAATTACACTTCATTAGAGAATTAAAAAGAAAATCTGACGTCCTATGGGAAGTTTAACTAAATTTTCAGATGTTTGAGAATAATACAAAGCGAGTATCAATATAAATAATATAGAGAATAGTAAATATATGAGTTTGAGAAACTTGAATCGTGATAAAAATCCGATTATGGAAATATTCGCATATTTTAACATTTTAAAGGTATACAATTTGTTTACTTTTGAAATTATTTTTTTAAATATTGCATTTAGTCCGTATGACGGATATTATTATGACAGAATATAATAGCGGGCTTGGCTATCCGGCTGGTGTAGATATTCGAAAAGACGAAAAAATAGACCGGTAAATTTTTACTTTATAAAAAACATGACTTTTTTTTTGTTGTTGCTAAATGAAATTTATTTGAATTTATTAAAGAAAGATAAAGTTTTTTGAAAGGAATATTAAATGAAACCCTTTGAGCGATCTTCGATCACACTTACCCACTTGTTTTAAATGGTTATTGATTAAGTATTAATAAATTAATGTATCAAACTAATTAAGATAACAATCTTAAAGCAGGTTTTATTTCATTCAGCTGTAATTAAATGAAATTACCAATTTTATTTAAACTGGCTCGGATGAGCAAAAAAATAAAAATAAAATAATAATAATAATAATAACATCAATTTCAATTAGGAAAATCAAAATCAAAAATTATATTTCGAAGAATCTGAAATATAAAAAATCTTCCAATTATAAGTGATGATTTGCTTTTCTAAATTGGAAAGAGAAAGAAAATCATAATTCTAATTAGTCAGCGTTCGAAACTAATTATTCCCACTCAGACACGATGCCATTCTTAATTAACAATTAATTTAAAAACTTTGACCTCTTGTATAGTAAGTAATCGATTCTGAAGATATTTATTTCTACAGCTTTTAAACATAAGAAGCTAAAATAATGATACTCTTCAAGCGATTTCCACGCTACTAAAGAAAATAAACATTTATCCTACGATATTTGATGTTTGGCGACTATTAATATCGCCAAGACTGAGTTAGGTGCCTCGTCCAGGAATAACAGCTTTCCATACAGGATTTAGCTCGCGCGGAAACCGGTTGTATCCGTGTGGCAGCTCATGGGGAAATTGACAGAGGACGTAGATCTATCTCGTGTTCAGCCGAAATTTCTACGAAAATAAGAGGAAAAATATTTTACTTTTCGTTGCAACAGGTTATTTAAATAAAGAATATATACTATGATTTACACCTATAGTATTTACAGTGTTGTTATCATGAAGCACTTCTAATCATTATCATTTCAATTATTCTACATATTCTACTCGTATGAATATATGTGAACAGCTTCATTAAGTGAATTATGAGACAAACACCATTTATGTTTAACGTTAAGGATAATATATTCTGAATTTTAACAGAAATGTAGACGATTGAGCGAATAGAACGCTGCTTTTAAATGTAAATACTTTGTAAATATTGTTATTATGTTATATCGTCAGAAATAACTGAAGACTGTGCTCTGTTATGGTGCATGTCAGTACTTTTCCGGTAATATTTTACCTTACTGGACTAATGTTTCAAGGTGTAGATGCTTTATTCAATCTTTATGTAAGACCACCTGAAGTTAAAAGGCTATTAGGTAAGTTTAAAGTTTTTTAAACACTTTATTTTCTATGATAAAAATATGCACATTATTCATTTCTACATGAAATATTTTTATAATACGTTACTGAAACTCGTTTTTAGACCCGTTTGTTACGAAATTTCTAATAAATTCCGATATTATAACTTAGTAAAAAACGTTAGTTTACTACTAAGACAGGTGTTAAAATAAGTTGGTCTCTAAATCTCTCAGTTCATTAATACAGTGCTATTTTATGTGATAAGAATGTACACAATATTTCTTTCTCATGATAGCTTATTGTAATGTGGTACTATGGGCTTTTTCCAGGTTTTTCTGTCGGATAAATTTATTCCGAAACTTCCTTTAAAAGAAATTATACCTGACGCAATTTTTCTACTAAAACAGGTGTCAAAATAAACTGTTTAAAATTTCCGAGTTCAATGTTACAATATTTTTCTGAATTCTTCCTGAAAAATGAGAATTTCACGAAATTTCTAAATGTTTACTAAAATTTATTTGTTTTACATGTAAGGAATTCGTATAGTTATCCGTGTTTTCGTTATATTAACACATTGAGAACGAATCACGATAATTCTCGCCTTTTTAAATTGTGTTTGATATAAACTTATATCCAACTAGAAATGTTATTAAAGAACTTATCATATACCTGGGTGGCATACGCTTAATTTATTTTAATAAATAAAATTTCTGGTTTAAAACATCTTTATTTAACATAACTACTGTCTGAAATGCGTTAAGACAATTAAGATGAGAGATAATAATCTTAAATTTTAGTTAAGATGAAAATATTTTTTAACCATTAAAACTAAAAAAACTAAATTAAATATACAAACCCCCTTTTATTTTATTTTTCAAGTATGAAAGACAAGATAGTTTTGATTAAGGGGATATAATCATTTAAGTGTTTAATAAAATTGTATTATATCCATGTTCAAAACATTTCCCATAATTTTCTGCGTTTACTCAATATTAATAACGAAAATTAAAAAAGAAAGGTAATTTTAGTTGTCAGATAGAAAGATAAAATGACAAAAAATCTTAACCTTTGGATAAAAAAATAAAAAAATAAATAATCTCTTTCTTTCTTTCTTTTTTTTTTTTTTTTTTAATTGTTATAATTTTTTATTTATTTACCGTAAGTGGATACCGTGTATATTTCAAGCGATATTTGAGAAAAATTTACTAAAGTGCAGTGTAGTTTATAATGATTGTTATTAAAACGTTTATGGAAAGTTTGAAAATGACGAGATTGATGACATTAAAGTTTATTTCGGCGATATTGAATATTTCTAGATCTTTGCCTGATATTAAAATTGGAAACCCAATGTTTCTAAATAGGGAGTATTATTCAATATGCGACGAAATAAACAGATTGTAATTACTTGCATTTGAAGTTCGCAATGAAGTCATTATGTAGAAGAGTTAATATTATGCAATGTCATTTAAATGGACATTTTATGTGTTTCAACAAATAACTTCGTTTTGAACCGGAGCGCAATGTAAAGAGTTGATTTAAGAGATTCTAGAAGCTTTCAAATAAATTGAAATGCGTTTCCAATTACCATACCTTTAAATTACTCCACTTAATTAAATTATTTATCATAACGCACAGACTTTTGACTGATGCATTTCTTTATCCATTTGCTATTTATCTTTTTAATGAATAATTTTAGTAAGTTACGGGTTACGGTGTCATGTAACTTTTGAAAAAAAAAAATAATAATAAATATTTACCCATATTGAAATTTAGTTAGTTTGAAATATTTTAAACATAACAGCATTCAAAATTTTGTGTTGGTTGAAAAGTTATTGTAAAAAGAATTCGTCATATACTGCATATACATTTATTTTCAAAGCAAAATCAATTTATTCAACGACATTTTTTTTTTCGAGTTGGCGCGCACGTTTTTGGAAAATTGGCTGGTCAGATTTTTATGAACGATTAACAGCTTGTATAGTAAATGAATGTGCAGAAAATGACCAAACATTTTTATTCTTCAGTTAAGTCTTAAAATATGTTTGCTTTATAAATTTTAAATGTTTTTGAAATAGTAGTTCTTTTTCATGTTTGAAAGAATACAAATTTTGTATCGATGATAGGTCACTTTAATTAGACATTATTTACGTATTAAAAATATTAATTCACTGAAAATTGTTATTGAATCTAAATGAAATTCTTACTATATTATATTTACCTTTTTTTTTTATTTACTATTATAATTTCATTGTTATAATTTTCTTAATCGCCGTGATTGCCAATCTTAGGAACATGTTTTTCACATTTTATTCTTTTTTTGTTTTGTTTTGTTTTTTATTTGAACCTAGGCAAATTTTTAGAACGGGAAAATTCCCGCTTCACACAATTTTTTAAGCGTTTGGCCTAACATACTGACTGTTGAAATTATATTGTTCCTTGACACAATTATTTTCAAATAATTTTTTTTTTCTGCGTGTACTATATTTCTAATTTATAATAATAGTTATTTTTATCATTAGTATCAGATATGAAATCTTTAAAAGAACATTACTAAATACGATTTTTAATATTCATACTTAATTTCTCCGTCAAGTTCCAATTTTTCCTTGTATTACTAATAATCTTGTATTAAAGTTTATTGTTACATATATGATTTCTTGTATTATTAATAATCTTATATTAAAATAATTTCTTATATTACTAATTAAAATACTAACAATGTAATAATTTCTTGTTTTGAAGTTCCGTGAAAAAATTGGAATTTGTTTCTTACAAGTTTAACAATTTTTAAACTATAACTAAGTAATGATAGTAGTCAAAAAGTATTTTATCAAAAACTCGTAAACATAACATTATGTAAAATTAATTTAGTTTGAGAAAATTTTATAATAGCATGAGATATAAATTCGTAACTTTCTGTTACTGATGGTACATTTCGTTATCATTTTCAAAGCAGGGAGTGTTTCCGTCTACATAGGATGTGGTTTTGATCTATTTTATGTAGTATTGTACAGGAAGATAAATCTTTCAAAATATACGATTTAGGAAGATAAAATTATTAGTCTTGCACTGTTTTTTTTTTACAGAACTTAAATTTCCTTTATCTATTAAAAAAAAAAAAAGGAAATAAGAATATGAATTTTTTTAAAGTTTGTGTACACTAAAATACCGTAATAATAGTTGGATGCAAACTGTTACGTACATAGGTTGTATTTAAATACAGTAAAAGTGACGCCGCCAGGCTTTTGAAATCCAGGCTCCCTGGGACCCAGACACTTCTAAAGTTGGGTCCCTTTTTTACAAAAGGGAGCCCTGTTTTAGAAATAAGACAGATTTAATGTATTTTATACAAAATATACTTCTTTTGCGATCTTTCAACAAAAAAATTATGCATCCTGAAGGACCTATATAAATTATATTAATGCATTCCCTTCTCCAATTTTTTGCTTAAATGATGCTCTATAGCGCATCCCTGGCATCGCTGAGTAATAATTATGAATTTGATTTAATGCTATATTGCATTTGATATAATTGTTTTTTAAAAATCGCAAAAGAGATCTTTTAATTCAATAAACACTCAAAAAGTATTTTAGAGCATTAAAGTTTTTTATTTATATATTTAACTAATACCATATACAAGAAAAACAAATCAGAAACTTCAGTAGTGTCATAATCTATAACATCCTAATTTACTTGCATTTTTCCTCTGCTACGTATTATATTAAATCTGAGGCTTTGAATTTGGGGTATTGTATTTTATGTTCTTTAAGAAACTTCTAATTTACAACGCATTTACTGTTATGAAAAAAAAAACAAGCCATTTAAAAAAACAAAATAATGGTGTACTAATTATATAAAACAAAATCAGGTATCTGTTTAGGAAAACTTAGGGTCCTTTAAAAGATCCTTCGCAAATTTATTCCTCTTGAAACAGAACCCTTCACCAAATTTTGACCTTAAAACAGGCCCCTTCACAAAATTTTTTGTCTTAAAAATAGACCTACAAAAATCTTTATTTCGAAACTGAGCCTTTCATCACATTTAATAATATTAATGTAAAATCTGACATGTCACAAAACACCTGACGTCGTCACCAAATGATGGTGACGAGACGACGTCAGGTGTCGTCACCAAATAGCGTATTAACTAGCTTTTATATATAAAAAGGATTTTGTTAACAATGCATAAATACGAACCTAAATATAATGGTAATTTTAAATCCCCAAAATTATGACTAAATTTTTCACAAATCTAGAACAATTTCACAAAAATAGAATCCTGTGTAAGAAGTCTGGACGGACCCCTAGTCGCCAAATAGGACGAAGAGTCGACTGAAGATTTTGGCTGAAATGACCTATGGTCAGGATGGGAACTTCGGTACTAAATCAACATTTCCCTTTCCCCCATTCTTTTCTATTCAGGTTTCCCACACTGTGAAGAAAATTCCTTTTCACGGTTTCAGGGGGCCAGAACAGTCCCCTCATCAACATTTTCCGCTTCCTTCAACATAATTTCATTGTACTCCGTGAAAAGTTGGATTCTTTCATAGGATTACTAGGGTATTTTACTTTTCACAGGATTAATAAAAGCGTTATGATCCAGTTAAGAATTTTGTATTTCTTCTTACACATCTCTCACGCAGTGCTGTCTTAACCCGATTAACGTTTATTAAATAGCTTCTTTCGTTAGAAGAAAAATGAGTTTTAAATTCAATACGCTCTATTACTTCATTTCTGTAGCTTACAGAGACGCAATTTTAAAAGTTGTAAGTTAATAACTATAATGTGTTAAAAATTGATGTCGCAGGTAACATGTAATTCTATCTCTTTAATATTTTGAGATTTTATACAGTTTTAATTGATACCAGTGGACCCGTGCGAAGATTTTGCACTGCAATATAATATTTTTTAGAAATATATAATGTTTTTAGATGCAAATTTAGACTTCTACAGAAAAATTAAGGATAAAAATATCTGCAAACAACATTAGTCAAGCCAGAATATCGTTTTATTTATTCCTAACAGTAAAATCTCAATAGAAAAAGTCACGTGCGAGAAAAAAAAAAAGATTTGGTTTTTAATGATAAATATAAAATAAACCCGTGAGAAAACGTCACATTTTATCTCTTTTGTACTATTTATTATTTTTCATATTCATTGTTGAGGATCCTATAATGCAGTATTTTATTTTTGTGGCAACACTAAATTGAGGAAAAACTTTCATTTCATTTATGAAAATAATGCCTATTTAATTTTTAAATAACAACAATTTTTAATTAAAAAAAAAACCATGGTTTAACAAAATGTGAGTGTGCTATGCCAGAAACCTGTTCAAAATCCTTTCTTATGGTATCTCATTCGCCGTTCTGCGTTTTATATTTTCTTATAAAAAGGGATGTTGACAGGAGAAATAATATATATGATCGGTTTAATTATAAAGAAAAAAAGAAAAAATTGTCAGAGAAGAAATTATATTGACAAGTGTTTAATTAATTTATAATATTTTCTACTTTTACTGCAACGTTTTTAAATATTATTTATTTTTATTCGGAGAAATAATATATATAATCGGTCTAATTATAAATAAAAAAAAGAAAAAGAAAATGGTCAGAGAAGAAATTAAACTGAAAAGTGTTTAATTAATTTATATTTTCTGCGTTTACTGCAACGTTTTTAAATATTATTCATTTTTCTTATTCAAATTTTTTTACACACATCCAGTTAAGCAGTTTAACCACACTTTTATGTAATTGCTCTCCCCATACTGGTAATAATACAGATTTTTAGAATTTATATTTGGTAATAATGCCTTATGAATTTGGTTAGCTGAATTATGTATAACTTATGTAGGTTTTTTTTTTTTTTTCTCCCGTTTTAACTTTCATAAAAATTCTCAGAAATGCTTAATCTTAATATAATATGAAATACGGCTGTGAGACATTTGATACAGAAAAAAGTAATTGTATCAAATCTTTTTCAACATTCCGTATTCGAATTTGTGCTTCTTTTCATCTATTCGATTTAAGATGCGCCTTCATTTAAAAGCTTTTTTAATCCATCTTCGTTACAGAAAGATAATATGTATACCGTAATTATGTCGATTATAATTAAGAATACAATTTAATATCTGTTGATGCATGTAGTTCCGACCCCCTTTTATCCTCTTTTGTTGTAATTTTCCACATTTTCCATCCAGATGTTTCGCATCTTAATTTGTTCGGCTACAAAATCTCTTATTTAGAATGATCACTGTGACGAAAATACCTATCGTTTAAATAATAATAATAATAACACACGTTTTCTTATTAAAATCTTTTGAAAAAGATTTAAAAGTCGAATAAAATTTTAAAATATTTATTTTATTTTTGTTTCATTTCATCAAAATAAATGTGACACACAATTGTAGATATTCTTTTGTGTATCTGTACTGTTTAACACTTTCCGGCATTATTTTTATGTGACTTTAAAAATGCTGCATCGAAAGCTATTTAACTTGTTTGAAATAGAAAATATACTACTATATATAATAATGCTTTTATCTACGTAATACTGAAATTTTAACATTTTAAAATAAAAGTTTATAGCCGTAGAAGATTTATCGTAGTTTTTATTTTTATTCATTTATTTTTAAACAAAACAAATGTGCAACATTATTGTTCAGAACATATGTATATACAGGATAAAAAAAAGAATTACGTGCTGCAAAAATATGTGTAGACTTAGTCCTTAAATTTTCCTTAAAAAAAAAAAAAAAAGATTATATTTTGAGTTATCAGCTTTAAAACGAAGCCCGTAATCTATCGAACAAAACATTACTAATAAAACAATATCCATGCTCGTATTCCTCAATAAATGACTTTTACAGTCATTTAAAATTTTCTGCGCAAAATATAAATGATAAAACATTTAGCGTGTCCGTATTCCTCAATAAATGACATTATTTACAGTTATTTAAAATTTTATCAGCAAAATGTAAATGATAAAACAATCAGCGAGCTTGTATTCCTCGACAAATGACATTTGCAGTTATTTAAAATTTTATCTTCAATGTATCAGTAATGAAACAATCGGTATGATCGTGTGCCGCAGAAAAATTACTTTTACAGGTTAAAATTTTATTTGTAAAATATAAATGATTAATCAATCAATGTGCCCGTATTCCACAATAAATGATTTTTACAGTTGTTATTTAAAATTTTATCTTCAAAATATAAATAATAAACTTCTTCCAAAGATTGCCATAAGTATAAAAATATATTCACTGATACGATCGACGAATCTCAAAATCTCAATCCTAAAATCCCTCCACATTGTGACATTTGATTTCGTAACTTCATGTTCGTTTTATGACATTTAATAATATTTAAATGATTCCCCATCTTCTCATCTCTGTTGCCCTCGTTTTACAACAATTTGAATGTCACACCAGGCATAACCTTGACGTGACAAATGGGAAAGGATTTTATTGATTTCTTTGAAAGATATTTTTACACTATTTAACAGTTTAGCAGGAAGTAGATTAAATATTTTTCTAATGACGTGCGCAAAATCTTGCGAAATAATTAATCAATATGTGGAATTAATTATTTGTAATAACAAAATGTTTTCCATGCATATAAATTTTATGCTGTAATATTATAATAAGAGTTTGATATGTGCATAAAATAATAACCTTTTGCAGACTTCTAAATTTTTTAGTTTTTACTCGACAGAAATATTTTATTATTATCATTATTATAGAATGAAAAATAAACAGTTACTACTAATAATAATTATTAATTATCGCTCCATTATTGTATTCAGAGCTTTCCAGGGGTTTAAAAAAAGAACAGGGTGCTCCTGGTGGAAAAGGGGCGTTTTTTAGTCTTGAGGGCATTTATTTAAGGCCTCTTGATTTTTAAAAGCACTTTTAATATTTAAAAGTCGGGGCATTATTTTCAAAACACAACAATCAGTCAGTTTTTACTATGCAAGCAATTTTAAAATGCCATTTATTTTCTTTACTGGCGTCAAGAACGGTGAATTTTTTTGAATAAGGGATAAGAAAGGTGTTATATTTTTAACCAAAGGACACACATATCAAACTCTTATTTATATTACAGCACATAAATTTTATATGCATGTGGAAAATATTTTGTTATTGCAGAAACCTCCTGAAACTGTCTAGAGGGAGCGAAGCTCTAACCATATCACCTTCGAAATTAAAAAGTAAATTCTTCAATGTAAATTAATTTTATATTTATTTATTTAATAATAAATATAATTCAACCACATTATCTTAAATGCTAAAGGTAAAATATCTGCAGTAAATTATAATGATTGGCTACATCTGACGTTATGTACTTTTTTAGGTGCGTTCGTAATTATATAAATACGTAGCACCTATAGTCGTCTGGCCCGTCCGTGCGTCTGTCTGTCTGTCCGCATATAACAGCGCAAGAACTACCCAGCCAAATGATTTGAAATTTAATATATATCGATGCAAAATTTTGTCGAGTCATTTCAAATTTTATAAAAATAGAATCAAAACCTATATTTATTAAGTAAATTGATTTTTTTTAAAAATTGGTACTTCTTTGTTATAGCAGCTTACGAGGATTAATCGTCAAGCGACCGAGATGTATCACTCTATTAAGTCCTATCATACATAATTAATTCAATGGTATCACATGATAGGTAATGATACTAGGTTGCCATGGTGATTACGTCCTATTTAAAATGAGTCATATTATTTCCGTATTACTGAATTTAAAAACCGAATTTGGGTACTAAAATTGTTTAATTATAGCAATCCTATAATCTACCGACAGTTTTTGGATAGATGTTTCTGGGAAAATATATATTAAATGGAAAAAAAAAAATTAAATATAGATTTCAAGTTCTGAAATTTTCAATGCTAGGCTTAAGTTTCCCATTGGAATTTTCCGTAAATGTCAACAAATGATAAAATGTTGCCAACTTAAAATGTACTTATTTTATTACGGAAATTAATCATATCATAATAACAAATGATATAATTCATTTCACTGAAACTAGTTATAGTACTAACGCACCTCATTTGTTACGTTTGACGTACAATTTCCAACTAGTTTATATTCTGTGTTGTTGAGATTCTAAACGTGGCAGCATTCAGAGACGTAAAGCAAGGGTCTAAAATGCCCGTAATAAATCGTTTTATTTATATTCTTATGTAACTACGAAGTTCGATGCTGCGAACTCTAGTTTGGGAAGCGGGGGCATTGGCACCACCGTGTACGAAACCGCGACCCTTCTTTATCTTTCGCTTTTCATGTTGCTATTTCTTTTGGCAAACCTTTATTTAACTTAGCTTGTCTGTCCTTTAGACTCAAATCTTGCAATCCAATTTTAACACACTTTTTATGCTACAATTAACCTAATTTTTGGTAGTGTGACATATTCCAGTGACAATACAGTATTCTCTAATATATATATATATATATATATATATATATATATATATATACTTGAAATTTGCTTCCGCTACACCTCAGGGAGCAAAAACATTTGTCTAATAATGGTACGTAAATGTCATGACGCATGTGGTCACGTAAATGTCATTGATTGCATCAGAAATAAGCTGATGTTCTTCGGCAGTTAAATGTGCCATCTTTCAGTTCCACACAAGAAGTGAATGTATGTGGTTCGATCCTCAGGAGAATGCTGATCAATTTTTTTTCTATCCAGGAAGCTGGATTTAAAATTGCATATCTGTTTTATTTTTTTTTTAAATAAAAAAATAAACAGTCACTCGCAATTTAATTTATTTCTTTTAAAAATCGTATTTATTTCAGTCAATTGTCCTCATTTTTTTCCTTTTTAGTACACTATAATAAAAGCTTGCCTTTAAAACATTTTTTTTTTTTTTACTTATAATTATTATTCAATTATCTTGCATATAAATTTTATTTAGTCATATCTTTTCATATTGCTCTTTCTTTTATCTTTTCATTAATTCCTTTTAAGTTTAATTAGATATTTTAGCACAGGATGTATTAAAATAGTACAAAGATAACGCATACTTACCACTGATTTAAGTTGATTCAGTTCTAATCTAAATAATCATTTGCTCCAAATGCATTTATTCGAGTGATACTTCATTAAAAATTATATATTCGTCGATTTGCATTATGAATATAATGTTTGTTATTCTCTCAATCATCGTATTTAATGTTGCATAGGTCATCATGAATGTAAATTTTAATACTTAAGTACTTCAGCATAATAAAGTTAGATTTAATGTGAGTAAAGCGGAACAAAATCCGTAAAAATAGAATCGATAATTATGTTTCTTATTCAATCTCATGTGTGATCAAAAACTTACCTCCCGCACAATCTCAAGAAATAGATTAAATTTTTAGGACAACGGTTGGCATCAGGTCAAAAATCAAAAGAAGGCAATCAGAGAAATCTCGCAAAGAACGCAATTTAATTGTTTTGCTTTTTTTTTTTTCCCCTCTTTCAATGACAATAAAGTAAGTAGATCATTCGCCTCGAACTACTCGAATGTAAGAACATAATGTTCTTACATTCAGCTAATTTTATGCTCAAATCTGAGAATGAATGATTTTTTTTTTTTTTTTTTTTAAGGTAATTTCGTCGAAATAATCTCGGAAAATTGTCCTTGGGCGCGGTCAAAGTTTAATAAAGAATAGGTTTTGTTAGTAATTTTAAGATTTCCACATAAGTACAATGCATTGAATTTATCACAATTATCTATTTAGTTTTCTTTTCACCAATCTTTAGGTTTATATGTAGTTTTAGCTTAAATAATTTTAGTAAAAGAATAAAATCAATTCACGCTAAATTTTTATTAGTAAAACTACGGGACTTAAAGGGCAAAACTGGGAAATTTCATTAGTGGCCAGTATTAGTTTTGAAAGTGGCCTCTTTTTTTTTTAATACTAGTGGCCACATTTTTTATTTTAAAACGCTAAACAAGAAACTTTCGGTGAAATTTATAGTAGTATTCTAAAATTAAATAGACCAAATAAATGTGTTAATATTAACATTATTGCAACCAGCAAAAGTATAATCATTTATGAAATGCAAGAAAAGTTTCCTCTCTCCTTGCAGGAAAGGTGGCCTTAATGTGGCCGCTGGTAGATAATTTTGTATTAGCCACTTTGTTTTATCTAGTGGTTGCGTACCTTGCGGCCAATGTTAATTTTATCCTTTATTATTGGCCAGTAACCAGTAGTAGCAATTTTAATGTTGGCCATCTTTTTATTTAAAAGTGCTAAACAGTGAACTTTTATTAAAATTTCTATTAGTATTAATATAAAAGGAAATAACTCAAACAAATATCTTAATATTAACATATTGCAACTGTAAAATCATTGATGTCCCGCAGTGGCGCGGACGGTTAAGCTTAGAGCTCCTATAGTAGGAGCGTTAGTTACGCTCGGTTCCCGTAAGACAACCGAAAACCAAGCAGCATCGACCAAGGTCAGTGCTTTGGAGGGTGACAACCTCTCTCGACTGCCGCTGCTGTGGGACCGTGTGCGTTAATGGAAGCTGGTGCACGTAAAATCTGTTCGGGGCTCCAATGTCCTCCAAGTTTAGTATAATCGTTAGCTCTGGGGGTACCAATCCAGGTGCAGGTCTCTTATCTGGAATTGCTTCAAAATTAGGAGGCCAGCTCTAGAAGTCCAACCTCTCTTGAGGCTCTGACACCCCTTCTTTCAGAGAAGTGCCTTGGCACTTTCTCTGACACGCCAACAAGAATCATTGATGGCATGCAAGCGAATTTTACTCTCTCCTTGTAGGAGAGGTGACCACTGACACCTGGTATACTCCGGTGTGTGGCAGTGGTATACACTGGCAAATATTTTTTTAATAGCCACTTCTTCATTTATTATTCTTGTGGCCAGTGGCCAGCACTAATTTTGCCCTTTTGGATCCAACCCTTGCTTCCCGGGTTACACGGCATACTGCCTGATGTACAGAACACATGTGAAAAGCAATTTTAATGGAAAACTCTAACAGATTATTTTACATTTAATATACCATTTTAGATTGTCCACTAACAATACCAAAAAGCATTTGTATCTGAAAATATCAATTATATATTCAAGGATCTGTTTAGGAAAAATTAGGGTCTTTTAAAGCACCCTTCGCAATTTTTTTTTTCATCTTAATAACAGGATCCTTCACAAAATTATTTGTTTAAAAAAAGGACCCTTCCCAAAACTGCTGCATATTAAAAAAGACTCTTACTCAATTTAACAATCTTAAAATGAAATCGGGCATGTTACAAAACAACTGCAATCACCAATACAGTTTTAAACTTATTAAAAGCGACACTTTATTTTATCTATTTATTGATTAAATTTTTATTTTGTTATGTAATATAGCCGGAAACAAAGGCTATTATATTGGACTATCTATTTGTATAGTTTTAAGGGCAAATGGGTTAATCTTCCGTAATTGGGCTGCAGGTTAGAGACTTAATTAAAAAAAAATCATGCTTGAAAATTAAATTAAAAATCGTAAAAGAAATTGAGATACAGTTTTCGAATAATGCGCATTTAAAAGTACATTTTTTTCCGAGTTCGACAGTGCTGGGGTCGATGCAGGGTTTTTTTCCTTGGTGCCCATTTTGTGAAAGTAAGGGTTATTTTTGTGAAATTAATTATATTTTTGTGAAAAATCACATTTTGTAACGAAAGTTGAAATCCAGTTAATCAAATTCGAACCAAGCATTTATAAACAAAAACTTCTTTTAAATCCTTTTGCCGAAGTTTTCCTCTCTGGTGAACGTGTTTGTTTACAAATTATACATTTTAAAACATCACAAAATAGTAAATAAATAATAAATAGTAAGTTTTTATGGAATAGAACTTTGTGAAAGGGCCTATGTTAGTAAAAGGAATTTTGTGAAGGTGCCCATTTTATCAAATTGATTTTTGTGAAGGGATCCATTTTATTAAATTGATTTTTGTAAAAGGGCCCATTTTATTAAATTGAATTTTGTGAAGAGGTCTTAAATAGGCCTCATTTTTTTCCTGGATCGATCCCTGCAGTGTAAAAATTTAAATTGTGCGATGTTTGAAGCTAAATTTCTGATAAAAGCAAAATTGATTGCTCATGTCGTTGCCACCGTTGACGTGACGTCAGACATGTTTCTGCTTTATAATACAGATTTATATTCAGGGAGGGATGACCAGAGAAGATTTTATGTCTCTTAATAGTCTAGAAGTGCAACCCCCCCCCCCCCGGCCGCGCCCGTTTGATCTCTACATGCCCTTAATAAACAAAAGAATTATTCCCACATTAATAATTGCTTTTTAATAGTTTAAATCATGGAATAAGGAATATAGATCGTACTTCCATGCTTTACATATATTTCCAGCATAAATCTCTGATAAACGAAAATATTTTTAATATCTTCATACAGGAGGTTTAAAAAAACAGATTTTATCTGACATTCGCCTCATTCATTACTCTATCTACTACATCAGGTTTTTCTTTGAGATGTCATTATTCTCTGATTGGACTGCAATGTTTTTATTTGTCGATTCCACGCCCCCATACTCTTATTTCATGTTCATCTACTACGCGAAGAATCGGTGACACATGTTGCTTCTCTTATTTTTTCATTATCATTCTCTTCTTTTCTTTTTTTCTCCAAGCCATTTGGCGCACAGAAATGTATGACATCATTTTTAGATGTATCGCAGAAACAATTACCAGAGAAATGTGGAAAAAAGAAAAATCACTTTTAGAATCATAAAAAGACATTTAACTCCCCTCTTGCATCCGAAAAATACCATTGAACGAAGAAATAAAGCTATATAATGATTCGTCCTCTTCAGCTAATAGCCCAGAGAGAATCTGCAACTTGAAGCAAACAAACAACCGGGAAAAAAGAAAAAGAAAAGAAAATAAATCTATTCTTTTTTTTTTTTTTTTTTTTTTTTTTTTTTGAAATTATAGCTACTGTGTTTGTCAGTATTCGTTTCTAATTTCCGTTCCTTTTAACGAGTTGGCAAAATAAAGCTTCGTAGTTAGGAAAATAGGACTTCTTTTTTTTTCTCCTGTCTCCTTTTTTTTCCTTTTTTTAGTATTTAGCTGATGTCTACGTTTCACACGTTCAATAAAACGTAAAGAAAGAAACAGAGGTATTTCCGAAATAAAGTAAGGGACAGGCAGAAACAATTCTTAAGAAAGTGGTTCTTGTTTTTGTTTCCCGAACTTCTTTTCCATCTCTACGATTTTGAAAATGGTGTTTTGTTCTTTATTTTTTCCTCGCCGGGAACTAAATTGAAGGTTTCGCCCAACTTTCTTACCGGTGGGAATTTGTTGACTGAGGGCCTCAAGAAAGAAAATCGAAGAAGCGTTACTTCACTATTGAGTTAATTGAAAACCTTTGGTTTTTCTTTCAGGTTTACGTGTTGTAAAAATTTAATTTTTAACGTCGTCACCTTTGTTGAGTAAAGGAAAATTCCTTACGTAAGCTCGTAGCCTTAACATAGTAGTAAGAATGGCAGTAAATAAGAAAAACGTTTTTAAATCTGTATTGGATAATATTTTTTAAAGTAAAGTACAAAATGCGAAAAATTATTTTTTAAAGTTTTAATTGCATACCTGCCAACTTGTAAGGTTTAACGTGACAATGTAAGGATTTAGGTCAACTTTGTAAGTTTGTAAGGGTGGCAGGTAAGATTGTGAGGTTTTTTGTTAAAACTTGAAATGAGTCTTCAAGTATGTTATACTAAAGAATAAAACTGATGCACACATTGTGTTTATATTACAAAGATGAGTGTAATTAGAAATATGGTACATCACGGCAGCCAAATGGTAATTCACAACACTGTATTCTATGCCAGGGAACTTTTATTCATGCTGTGTATTTTAAAAATTCCTTACAGCAATGTTGAAAATAAAACTAAAATTGAAGTTTTGAGTTAATAATAACCTCGTCCTTTATCGAAAAATGAGAAACCTTTTTTTTTTTTAATATCATATCTTCTGAATAAGAACACTTTCCAATCTCTTGCGTTTACGAACAAAAATGAATTCGGGAATGTGGGAAACAGTAGCTAGTTTGTATTTGACAGCAGCTTTAATCTAAAAATTATTTTAAAACATTTTCAAACAAGGTACTTCACTATACATCGTTTTATACGTCGGGAATCGTGCTTACTTTATTAAGACATACCTTTTTGGATTCTGTAATCTTATTCGACATCGCTAAAGAGAGCGTAAAAATTAAGAGTAAACAAATCTTTCCATATATGCAAACATTTAAAACTGAAGCGATTTTTACAACAAACTTATCGATTATATGAGTTTAGAAAAGAAATTATTCTTAATTGATTTGGTAATCCAAATTCATAGACATACTAAAATTTTTTCACTTCTATGAATAGGAAAGAGTATTACATTCCAGGCAAATTAATTCCGCAATTTTGCTTCTTAATATAACAAATAACTTTAAAGCATTTTCAAAGAAGTCACAACGCTATACATTTTGCATACATACCTTGGATAGGAAATTGCGCTGTCATTGTCATGACTTATATCTTTTGGATTCTGTCATCTCATTCGACATCTGCTGAAGAGAACGTGAAAACGAATAAGAGGAACAAATCTTTTCACATGTGGAAATATTTAAAACTGAAACGAGCTTCACAACAAAATTATGAATATGATCGAAAAAAACTAAATTCACACTAGTTTTTTAATATAAATTGTAGACAGAATAATTTTCACAATTGTAGAAGTGAAAAAAAAATTAATTCTTGATAAGTTATTTCTGTAATTTTGATTCTGACATAATGTAAAAATAATTTTAAAGCATTTTCACACAAGTCACTTCGCTATTAATCATTTTTTGATTACTTGGGATAGGAAATAGTGCTGTCATTTTTAAGATTTATATCTTTTCGATTCTGTCATCTTGTTGCACATCTGCTGAAGAGAACGTTAAAATTAAATGGGAGGAACAAATCTTTTCACATGTGCAAATATTTAAAACTAAAGCTATTTTTAAAACAAAAATATGAATGATATGAGTGGGAAAACTAAATTATACCCAATTTTTAATTCAAATTCTATACAAACTAATTTTCACTATCGTAGAAGTGAAAAATTTCTAAATGTTCAACAAACTAATTCCATCTGAAATAATGTAAAAGTAATTTTAAAGAATTTTTCAACAAGTTGATTAGCTATCCACCTTTTTTTTTTTTTTTTTTTTTTTTTTTTTTCCATCAGGGATAACAAATCGCAGTGTCATTATCTAGACTTGTACATCTTTTGAATTCTGTCATCTTATTCGACATCTGCTGAAGAGAACGTGAAAATTAACTGAAAAAACAAATCTTTTCACATTTGTAAATATTTAAAATTGAAGCTAGTTTTACAACAAAATTATGGATGATATGAGTGTAAAAAAACTATATTATGACACACTAATTTTGTAATCCAAATTCTGAACAGACTTTTTTCACTTCTAGATAATTTGATACCGCAGTTTTGCTTCTTAATGCACAAATAATTTTAAAGCATTTTCAAAGAAGCATTTTCTTCGCTATCCATCTTATTTTGATACCTGGGATAGAAAATCGCTCTGTCATTATCACGACTTATATCTTTTGAATTCTGTCGTCTTATTCGACATCTGCTGAATCAAAAGTGAAAACGAACAGATGTGCATGTTAGGATTTTCTATCTTGGCTTATAAATGAATGATGAAATTATCTAATTGAGAACGTCCCAGAGTTTTTTTTTAAGGCGCCTCAGGCTGTACTAATGGAGGAGGCTGGTTTCTAATGCTTTCGTAAAAATGTTTTTCTACCTGCTGAACATGTGACTGGAACTAATGATTAGTAGTTATTCGGGAAATCGATATTTCTTCTGATATCATTTACGAAATATTGATTTACAAAAAGATAAATATGTATTTGACGTAAGTTGTAAATAAAAGGGATATTGTTTGGATGATCCCATGAAAAATAAACATCACACATAACAAAATAAAAAGTAATGAGATAAAATTGTTTTTGAAATATTTCTATTGCAAAACAAGGATACTGAAAAAAAAAATACAAATTAATAATTTTTAAAAGTATTTAAATGTTTTCATACGATATAATATTATACGTAGTAGTTGATTATTGTGACATAACTTGAAAACAAAATTACCCAATGATTAAAAAAAAAAATGTCATGTGTTAATGAAATGTGTGAATTATGCGGTAAATATACATGGTTTTCTTTTATTAAGGATTTTCTTTCTTTCTTTTTTTCCCCCAAATTATAAATAAGCATCACTGAAGGGGACATTAGTGAGGTCATATATTCGTTTAAGATATATTCCAATTATTCCAGACTTTTAAACGAAAAGCATTATTTAAATAAAATATTATTCAAATTTTCTTTAGCAAAATTTGAAGCAGATAAATGCTGCCAGAAAATGCATATATTTTGCAAAAGTGAAATTGATTTTAAATGATTGATTCAGCTTGAATATTTAAAATCCTTTTCCATCTATCCTTTTTTTCTTGAATAAAAATGACCATGGAGTGAAAATAAATATTGCTAACCCACATAGATGAATTATATTAAAAAAATAAATAAAGCTTCATGGAGCCTAGGCGATTCACTGAACTAAGAAATTACTTTTGTGATACGTCACTGCCTAACAAATTTCTTTCTTGTTTACTCCCTGCTCTCTTTAGATGCAAAAAGAAAAATAAAAGACCCACAGTTTTATTTTATTCTTTTACGCGTGATGTAGTCCCCAATCCATATTACTTTCGAAAATAGCGAGCTCGGCCTTTCGTGTGTTCTTGAAAATTATGTGCAAATTTTTATCGCGGATATGCAAAAAAGAGTTTCTTTTGCAAGACAGCTTTTATAGTAAGCCAATTTAGCTAGCTGTATTTTTTAATAAATTATGTATGTATTTGTTGCCTGTGTTGAAGCAGACGATAAAGTAAAGCCAGATATTTTTAGCGTGCTGCCACTAAAGATGTCTAAAAAATTTCACTTTATTTGAAGTGAGAACCTGCTTACTTTCTTCCGTCAAACTCTCGTTCAACTAACTAGATATGTTCCCAAACCGTGTTCCTTGTCATATTAATTATCTTCAGGATGCGGAATAAGGAATTGGCTGCAAATATTTCGTTGAAAAATTTTTGAGCAAATTTTTCGATGTTCGAAATTCTCCCCTTCAGTACAGTAATTTACGAAAGAAACGTCGCGGCGACGTTATTATTTTTTCCCCGCTCTGGATAGTTATAAATACTAACTGATGTCTCTTCAATAAATAAATTAGATATAATTTTTTACAAACATCTTAATACTAGATTAAAGTTTAATAAATGTCATTGCACAAGTTTACAGTGTTCGGTGCGGTGTTTAACAATTTTTACTGCCTAATTAAGCACATCCTCTCCAGTGAGGCGTTTACAATATTTATTTATTTATTTATTAATACATATTTTAGAATTCAACTCATCAATTGTAATAAATTTATTTTTATTTATTAGACTTTTTCTAGACTATTGAACTGATGAAATTCGTTGACTTCTTTAATTAATTGAAACATTTTAACGTAGTAGGTTAAATGTCTATATTACATCAATTTATTTTCATGATTTTAATGAATTATATATATGTTTTTACAAATATCTTAATGGATTAAAGTTTCATAAATATCATTACAGAAGTTTACAGTGTTCTGTGCGGTGTTTTAACAATTTTTTCTGGTTAATTAAGCAGATCCTCACTATTGCGGCGATTACAATACTATTTATTTTTATTTATTTAATGCGTCGCGGCGCTTCTTGCATAAATTATTCTACTACATATTTTAGAATTCAAATCATTAGTTGTAATATTTTTTTTTAAATTTATTTATTAGACTTTTTTATACTATTAAACTGATGAAAGTCATTAACATTTTTTAAATAATTGAAAATTATTGATGTAGTAGGATTAAATGTCTGTATTACATCGTTTTATTTTCATTATTTTAATTAATTACGAATGTATTTGTTCTTTGTGGTGAAACAGACGATAAAGTAAAATGATATATTTTTAGAATGCTGCCACTAAATATTTCTAAACACTTTTAATTTATTTGTGGTGAAAACCTGTTTTCTTCCGTCAAAATCTGATGGAGATGATTAAGTAGGTATGTACGCAAGCAGTGTTTCCTGTCATATTATCTTGGAGATGAGATAAAAGAAATTGACTACAAATATTTCTTGGAAAAGGTTTTTGCCTTATTATGGGTTTCGGTGTTCATTAAGTCTAAGACATTTAGACTTTCTTTAATCATAATTTACAGTAATTTTTTTTTATTTTAATAAATTCATTTCTATATTTTATTTATTTTCAAGACAAATCAAGCAATAAAATTTATTGATCTTAATTTTACTTCAGTAAATTCCATCAGTGTTTAATGTCATCTTTTCACCCTTAATTTCTGATGTAGTTTTTGATTCAAATTCCATAAAACATAAATTAATTTCAGTAATGAATGTTGAACAGCTGAAAAAAAATTACGTTCTTCATCTATTTTTATAATTTTGTCCTTTTGTGTGTCAGCGTTACGTTTAAAAATCGTAATTTCTGGGAGAGTTTAAATTTGATTTCATTTTGAAACAAAAATGTATCTGATATTATTTTTATTGATAAGGTATTTTTGAGAAAGTCCACCTTCGTGTAGTCGTTTTTAAGTCGTGATCTTGTAATAGATGAGTCAAGGTCACATTTCTCTAAGGATGTTTTATATTATTCAATTATTTGGTAAGTTTTTTTTTTCTTTTTTTCTTCACTGTGAAGTTTTGTTACAATTTTTTGGAATGGATTGGAAAGTGTTTCATAATGTATGCTTGATGCATGATTTTTTGTTTTTGTTATTTTATAAAAAGGAATTTTTACGCATTCTGTATATTTTTAATTTATACTTATCGAATATGAGACAAGCAACAATTAAGAAATGTTAAAAAGTAATAGCGTGTTATGAATTTTTTTAATGCAGTTTCGTTTGGCAACTGTTTGTTTCCCATTTGTAATTCATGATAGTCAATCAACATTAAAAGGATTATTTATTGTTGAACTTCCTAAGTCCGTTACGTAGATCTGTGATACAAAAATATAACTAATGTACAGAATCTGCCTTTAAACTTTTAGAGCATCTGAAATCATTTTTGGGGATTCAAATTTCTTTCAAAAACTTTTTCTATATCCTTGAAGATCTTGCTACTTTTTAAAAATACATCAGTAGCTGCAATGAAAAAACATGTACCTATCAATAAATTTTATCATCACTATCAATCCAAAAAGACAATTTGTCAAAAAATAACTCAGTGCTTTTCATTATCCAATAGCAGCTATCTTTTCCAGACTGATAAAATTTTATTCTTAGCCTGAGGGCTGTGTAACCCCTCAGACGCCCGTGTTCTGAAAGAATTCAGTAGAAGAAGCATTCCAACTTTACTTTCAACCTTTGGCTGGGAAAGCCACAGCCTGCCACAGCTTATGACACTGCAACCCTCCCAACTTCTGAAAATGTTTGGACAACGACAGGTATAGATAAACCTACCCCATAAACTGTGACACTCCCCATTACTCAAGAGTGACCTTCGAATGTTTTTCCTTGAACGTCTTGTCAACCCCCCTGGCGTGGGCGCTGTTCTCGGTAAACCATGTCTCCCATTTTTGACCCCCTAATGAAAAAGTTGACCCTCCCACGTCTTTGGAGGGGCAAAAAGAAGTTGTAGTATCCGGATGTTCAATTAATTTAGCTTGTGAGTTACTTTAGTGTTTTTAAAGCCTAAAAAAGTGAACATCAAGGGCATTCCTATGATTTTTATACGCCAAGTTTTGACATGAGGAATACCCTTCTCAGATCATAAAAAATAGATTAATTTTTTGTACTTTATTTAATTACTATTCTGAATTTTATATCGTATCTCTTAACACCAGTATTTAGAAGTACAAATATTTGTCTAATTTAATCAGAGGCATTCAGTGATTAATTAAGACAAAAATTAGTATTCGCAAAATCTGGTTTGAAAAATTAAGGATTGCACACACCTTATACGTCACGCATACGCAGCGCTCGTCACAAAAATGTTAGTTAAGAAGTCTCACCATGCGCAAAAGGAATGGAAATAAAAACGAGTAAAACGTCATATATATATATTTTTTTTTTACCAACATTTAGGATTTATTTCACGATGTCTTTCTTTATCATTAAGATAACTTAACAATTTCTAAAATAAATGCTGTGAAACTACGTGGATATCCGAACACAGTAATCAGCAAAATAACTCAATATATACACAACTCGTGTCTTGCAACAGAAATCTATTAGTTTTATCTTTTTCAATTTAAATGCAGTAGATGCGCATGTTTTTCGTTATTGCGGAAACTACCTCTGTGTTAATAAGATAATACAGTACCCACAGTAAATGTATGCAGTACTTGTATTATCGTGTAAATAAATTAAAAGATATTCAAATGTTGGGAAATGTGTCAAAATTTATTATAATTCGAATGCTACAGCATTATTTGACTTCCATTTCTGCATTCACAGTCGTTTCGTCATTTTTATATTTCGAACTTTTTTTTGTTGTTGTCAATTTAATGTATTTAATTCACTTAATCCTAAATATTTTTGCTACTTGACAAACCTTTTCAGCAACATAGAAAATAAAACAGAAAACCTTTCTCATTTACAAAATTCCCTACTTATCACAGTAGAAATCTCTGTTATTTGTCACATTTGCCAGTTATTCTAATGCGACTTCAACCACGATAAGAATATGATGCATGTGACTTGTTACAATACTTTTCCACCTCCCTCCCCCACCCCCTTTTCAAAAAAAAAAAAAATCATGATAAATGTAACCCACAACTGTATGCAACTGTTGTGCAAGATTCTTCATCTCTGGATACGCGAATAACTCAAGCAAAAAGTATCGCGTTTAACCGCAATTATACCAGAAATGCTCAGTTCCACATTTCTTGCCACCACATCTGTTTTTCGTGTCGCTTGTAACCCCCTTATCACACGTTTAGCGACGTGGGCTCTCGACACGCAAAACATATAGACGGAAAAAAAAAAAAATAAAACAAGAAAGACCTTGGCATTCCTCCACCCCTGTTCTCCTCAAAATTTTTTCCCTCCCAAGGGGGCGAGGAACCTATCTCAGCGACACATCAGGCGTCGCGACCCAAAAGTGACACCTCACGCCGCCATGTCGCATTTCGGGGGATGGAGTGAGCCTCTCTAAATCATCCACGAGATAAAGCCAGTAGTGCGCGGGACAGATTTATTTTCCCCGGCCACGGTAAATTTACTCTTCAAGAAGCTGGAGCTAGGTGACGCTTTTTACAAAACTCAGCTAAACGGTCGTTAGTTTAAGAAGCAGACAAAGAAGTGTTGTCATTTCCAAATATTATGCTTTTGCAATTCTTTTCTATTGAAGATTTTTTTTTTTTTTATCTGTCTTAAATTTGAATTTAAGGAAGAATAACTTGTCAAAAGATATATGAAACAACGCCACTCAGGCTGTGCCAAAAATAAGACTGTATTGTTAGTTAAATAAAGTTCAGGAACATGTTAAAAAAATCAACATAACCTATTTTAAGAGATTGTATTGAAGCTCGCTGTTGTAAAGATTTAATTTTTGTGCTCTTGCATAGGATTTTTTCTTTTTATTTAAGAAGCTAATTAAAAACACTATTTATACCGAGGCTAACGAAAAAGAAAGGCTACCGCGGTGCTTTACGCATATCTTTTTTTACAGACCGCGGGAGTCACGTGATGCTCGAATGCACCAATGGAGGTGTACGAAAAGAGCATCACGTCACTCTAGCGGTCTGTAAAAAAGGATAATTGGAATGCACCGCGGTAGCCTGTCTTTTTCGTTAGCCTTGATTTATACAATATGACCTCATATCTATTAAATATTTCAGACAAACTACACCATTTATTTTCTTCATTTATCTTTTTTTTTCATAACAATTTTCGGCACTTATTCGTTATAGCGGGCCCCGGGGATTAATCGCCAAGCGATCTAAATGTATCGCCAAATTATAAGATATATATGACATTTTATGATGTGTATTGAGAAAGCTCGTATCTTATGTGTATGTATGTCATATACATAAGGCATATTACGACGTATATATCACTTATAAATATATATATTATATTTTATATATTATATATATACATATATATCACATATAAGATGTAAATATTCCGTATATGTGAAATATATATGACGTATATTTGGCGTATATATATAGTGTATGACATATGTATGATGTATGTAGAAGTTTAGGCAATGACCTTGGTGTAATCGTGATTGTGGGGGCCGCTATAACAAGGAAGTACCCAATTTTCTGTCATAAATCCTCAACAAGCTTGGAGCTAGGTGGTGCTAGATGACTCAGCTAAACAATCTTTAGTATTCTGGCAGCATACCAAAAGGTGTTGTCATTTCCGAATAATATGTTTCTGCAATTCTTTTCTGCTTATGTGTGTGATTTTGTTTTTTTCAGACTCAAATTTGAATTCAAAGAAGAATAACTTGTCAAATACATAAAGAACATCGCTACTCAGGCTGTGCCAAAAATAAGGATTACATTCTTAGAACATCGTTTAAGAACATCATAGAATCAACAGAATAATTTATTTTTTAAAGCATTCGGTTGAAGCTCACTCTTAAAATTTAATTTATTTGTGAGTTTTTGCATTGGAATTTTTTTTTAAGAAGCTAGCTAAATACCATGCTAATAATATGACTATCTACTGAATCTTTATTTTGCTTTTGAAAGTTCTAAATATTATTATTATCTCGGTCTTTTCATTACAGTTTTCCGTAATAAATTGTCCATAAGTCTCATTAAGATTTTTTAATTATTTTATAGATATTGGAGAAATTTAAATATTCAAATTATTAAAGTACATTCAATAATATCGACGATATCAGGATTCAATAACTAATTCCTTAACCATTATTGTAAAATTACTTCCCTTTTAACATTTTCCGACATTGATGAAAAGTGTTTATGAATTCGGTTTGTCCGGCAGCGCTCTCACTGAAGTAAATATACTCAAATTGCCATGTAATTGATATATTTTATTGAGAGTTATTGCAGCATGTTCCGTATTGAAAATGAAATGTGTAGCATTTATAGTTCTTTTACGGTGGCAAAGAATTCCGTTACATTATGGTTTATAGGGGAAAAATAATTTGCAGTGTACTTATAATGGTTTTACACGATTTTAAACATATTAAAATTGATATACATACATCATTGAGGTACACTACAAGTTGCTCACTGTGGAAAATGTGGAATATAATTACACTAAAGATTTAGGTTACAGTACCAGGGGTCTGTCCAGACTTTTTTCCCAGGGTCCTGTTTTTGTGAAAAGCTTTTTATATTTGTGAAAAATCTAGTCATAATTTTCTGAATTTGAAATGATCGTTATATTCAGGTTCTTGTTTATACATTTTTAAGAAGATATATGGACGTAAAATACATATATTTTCTTTATATGTGTAAAAGTGACAGGTTAGATTTTACTTTTAAATGATTAATTTGTGAAATGTTCAGTTTAAAAATGGAAAAATTTTGTGAAAAACCTATTTTTAAGATAAAGAATTTTGTGAAGGCTCCTGTTTTAGGAAAAATAGTTTTGTGAAGGGTCCTGTTTTAGGGAAAATAGTTTTGTGAAGGGTCCTGTTTTGAAATAAAAAAAATTGTGAAGGGGCCTTTAAAGGACCCAATTTTTTCCTAAACAGATCCTTGAGTACCGTCTATGAGTTTTAATTGCTGGAAATGCTTTTTCAACTGTGATATGCGTTTTTAAATTTAACTTTCTATGCATATTACTTAGTGTGTATGAATTCTATAAATCATATACAGGACTGCACAAAAAAATTCGAGTAAATTTCCGTTTATTGACGGAAATTGCTGAAGGGTAATTTTCTATTGTCAGTGAATTTCTTAATTCAACTAAATATTATCATACTATGTAGTACATATACAAATCTACAGATTATATACAGGGCCGCACAAGAGAATTTGGGTGCTTTTCCGACTAACGATGGTTATTGCTGAAATTGGGTTTTCAAATGTGTTATGCCTTTTCCAAATTTTTTACATAGATATCACCTGTCATCTTATCATCACCTATATCATCCCCTATACCATCACCTGACATCATTTTCTTTTGTCAATGAATTTCTTAATTCAACTAGATATTATCATACTATGTAGTAGATATACAAATCTACAGATTATATACAGGGCCGCACAAGAGAATTTGGGTGCTTTTCCGACTAACGATGATTATTGCTGAAATTGGGTTTTTAAATGTGTTATGCCTTTTCCAAATTTTTTACATAGACATCACCTGTCACATTACAAAACGGTGAAGTTTTGTTACAATGTTCTGAATGTGTTGGAAAATGTTTCATAATCCATGCTTGATGCATGTATTTATTTATTTACTTTAAGTTTGGATGTTTTACAATTGATTAATAATGAAAGTAGCTTATGCGAATTTCTTACAAGCGGCAACAGAATAAACTTTTGGTGAATTTTAATAAAATAATTTAAACACAATTTCACAAATGCTCCGCCACGTTCATAAAAAAAAAAGGTTTTAATTTATTTATTTATTACATCAAACATATAATACAAGTATGAATTATATACAAAATGAAAACGTGGTTAAATAATTTTAAATGTTAACTACCAAGTGGACATAGAGAAAAAAAAAGTTATATGAGCGTTTCAGTAAAGGTATTTTATGTTTTTACTAGAAACAAAGTATTTCTTAGTAGTTAGTATGTCTAATTTTAGCGGCTTATGTCTTTCTTCTTCTTCTTCTTCTTTTTTTTTTTTTTAAATATCAGTATTTTAACTATGCTAAAATATTATGAAAATGAATTAATTTTAAAGTCTTAATAAGACGCACTTAGTTTAGAAATCCTAGGATTAGGAAATTTTTCTCTTGTTTTAACTAATAATTTTTATTTCACTACGTTGTTTTCATTTAAAAGACGAATTTGAAACGAAAATAATTAAAAAATAAAATAGGAATATCATTTTTAAACTGTTAGCAAAAATGTGACTTTTTAAAATATTGTTTTAAAAAATAATTGAGATAAAAATATTAATCAGATCATTAAAAATTTCACTAAAAACAAATTTATAATAAAAATAAATATGTACCGTGTCTTCTTAAATATTAAACAACATTTAATAAGGATTAAATTTGTCTTTCACCTACAAGTGGAATTTAGGGAATTAGTTTGGTTTAATAAAGTTATTCTACTTTAATTATTACTATTAATAATTAATTATGCTTACTTTTTAATAACATTAAAAAGTTAAATTCTAAGCTAAAATATAATTTTATTGTTATTGTTTATGAGTTCGATTACTCTACATTCTGATAAGCTTGAGAATTGCTAACCTTTCTTGTAAAACCATGCTTCTCATAGCCTTGGAGTATTTAACTTCAAAGATTATTAAAGGTCATTTCGTCATGCAAACCATTAAATTTAACGGTTTGCATGCCAAAATTTAACCATTTGACTTGTCAGTATAGTGACGATGGTGTTATAGTAAACCCTTTACAATAATTCCGTAGCAATCAAAACATATTTTTTAAAGTTTAGAATACAAAGGACGCACAGTACATAATACAGACAAACAGGCGGAGAGACGAACAGAAGTCTTCAACCACTGTAAAAAATTTTCAGAAACGTTTCTGAAAGTAACGGAGACCTGTGCTGCACGATACTAACAGAAAGGTTTCTGATTCGATCAGAAAAATGTTTCGGCTAAAACACGGAACCTTTCCGATTCGTAATGAAACCTTCCTGAATATATCTGAAACCTTTCTGAATATATCGGAAATCTTTCATTACGGATCGAAAAAGTTTCTGAATATATAGGAAATCTTTCAAAATATATTGGAAAAGTTTCTGAATATATCGGAAATATTTCATAATATATCGGAAACTTTTCTGAATGTATTTAAAACCTTTCTGAATATATCTGAAGTGTTTCTGAATATATTTTTATCTATTTTTATTATATATTATCTGAATTTTAAAAGAATACTTGAAAAGATTAGAATTTCTGTTCTTTTAAATATTCTAATCAAACTTTTTTTTTTATAATGATTCTTTTTTCTAGGCGAAATTATTCGGTATATTGCGTGACATTTTTCAGTTTGTATCAAAATTTTATCAAATATGTTTTAACCCTAATATTTAAGAATATTCACGCAGTGAATATTGGGGAGTGGAGATATTTACCTTGTTTTTTAACAACATATCATGAAAAAAATATGGGATTCATACATAGCTTCACAAATCAAGTATTTATTTTTAAAAATAAAAAAAAAGTAGCATATATACTTAGAAAGAAAACTTTCAAAACTTTTCATTAAACATGAAATAGACAAACTAAAGCTATACTAATATATTTTCGATACATTTCAAATAATCTAACTCCCAGCAACATAAAATGATTAAAACTTATGTATGAGCTTTCCAAAAGCAATGCAGCTTCAGAGATCTGTTTATCTGTTAATTTCTTCGGTCCTTAAAAGGTAATTTTTCATATTAAAACAAGACATTTCACAAAAATTCTCATCTTAAAACTGGGGCCTTCACAAAATTTTTCGTTCCAAAACAGTATCCTTCACAAAATTCTTTGTCTTAAAAACAAAACTTTACCACCTCAAAAACTGAACTTTTCACAAATTTAATGATTTAAAAATAAAATCTGACCTATCACAAAACAATTGAACTTATCAAAGTGCATAGCTTTTTTATGTGTAAAGGATAGATACAAAGGAACCTTATATAACGATAATTTCAAATTCACAAAATTATGACCGGAATTTTTTTAAATATTAAAAAATACTTCAGTTTCACATATAACAGGACCCTGTGAGAAAAATCTGGACATAACCCTGAGATTAATAAAAACACCTAGGAATTTTCTTTTCAGAATTAGAATAAAAAATAAATAAATATAGTTTGTTTACTTTAAAACGATATTTTTAAAGTCAGACAAGTCAATTTTCAATATATAGTATTGTAAAAGTTAGAGTTCTGAAACATCTTTAAAAATATATATATAAACAAACACACAGTACCGCCGGTAGATATTATTCTTTAAGAGATAAAATTGCTACTAAATGGTATTATAAATCATATTTATTGAAGCAACATTAAAAATAACTTAAAATGAGAGACAAAGGATTTGTATTTTTATATTTTAGAGTATATTTTAATAATTATCCTTCCAATTCAAAGTGTGTAAATGCTCATGTAAATAGTCCTAAATGTTAGGGTTAAGACATTTGTTAAAAATATTGATATAAACTGAAAAATATCACGCCATGTATGAGATAATAATGAATATAAAACAGAATCATTATAAAAAATATTATTAGAGTATTTAAAACAGCACAAATTCTTACCTTTTCAAATATTCCTTTTTTTTAAATTCTCTTTTTGGACCACTCGAATAACTAACATAATATTTTCCACAGCCCCAACAACGTGCTGCTTTAGCTTTGCCGTTAACAGGGTAAACTGCTTGAAATAGTTGAGAAGAGAAATATTTGGAATGCGCACAAACTGGTTTGCTATAGAAGAGGGTCGGTTTCAATCACCTAAACCTAAACATTCGGAAAGGTTTCTGATGGTTTCAGAAAATGAAAATAGCTCTCAGATATCCGGTATCGGAAACATTCCTGTTAGAATACTAAACGTTCCAAATATTTTTTACAGTGTAGCATTCAAAACATATTTTTTAAAGTTAGAATACAACGGACGCACAGTACATAATACAGACAAACAGGCAGAGAGACGAACAGAAGTCTTCAACTATGTTCGAAAGACAGAAATCGACGTTATAAACGCTATTCAACAACTTTGCGAAGTGTTAAAAATGAAATTCTTTGTACTCTTAAATATTTACTATATTATATATTATAAAGAAAAAAAAACACGTCCATGAATAACTCTGACGTCATATTCACGGTGTCAACACCTGATCAATAAATTTGTCTATTATAGCGATTTTTTTAACGTCTAAACATCGCACAATTCCAATTCTTACACCATTGAATACGGACGGAAAACTTTCTTTAACTTTATTTGAAATACTATTTTTTTTAAAATGGTTTTTAAGTAATTTTAAAGCATGATTTAAAAAAAAAAATCTATCTATCGCTTCCAGTCCGATTACGACAGATTAATCCGTTTGCACTTAAAACAATATAAATAGTCCAGCACTTGTTTCCGGCTAATACTGTATAACGATATTAAAATTCATCAATAAATAAAAAGAAAATAATATAAATAACACACAAATTTAACAGACATGTAATCGATATACGTGCTTAATTCACTGATATTATCACAATCAAAAAGACTGCTGTAAGTAGCGAAATCTTTGGTGATTTCTTCGGCTATTATTTCCTGACATGCGGTAAGTTTCAAAACTTTATTTGAATACATAATTGATATTTTTCATTATAAAAAAGCTTTATGGTGTTAGTGGGCAATCTAACAAATTATATATTAAATGGAAAAATATATACAGTCAAACCTCGTTAAAACGAACACGCTTGACGCGAATTACTTTTAGCACGAACTGTTTCCGATTGCACCGTCCAGTTGTATATAATGTATTTAAGTTCGGATAACACGAACAAAAAAAGTTTCCCCGTGAGTGTTCACGTTAACGAGGTTCGACTGTATGTAGTTTTTAATTTGAAGAAAAAAAAAAGTTTTCACGTATGTTCTGGAGCTTGTGTTGGATCCCATAGTAGTAAGTAATGATTAAATTTGTCCTTCAACTAAAACCACAATAAAAACAAAACAAAATTTATTTATTTTATAACACTATAATAAAATAAATAAACTTTGGCACCAAAAACATAGTTTTATCGGTGTTATTAATCATTTGAAATTGGAATATATATATATATATATATATTACGCTATCGTACGTGGCACAGAAATCGCGATTATTTGTTAATTGTTTAATGGCAACGCCCGAATGAAACGCATATCATTGGTTATTGTGTAAAAGTCCTTTGGCAGGATTTAGGGCAGGGTTTTTTTACATTTAACTGTTTGGTGCTGCCATCTACAGTAATAAAACGAAACAAACAATGATTTCTTAATAAATTGTAATTATAATTTGTCAACTTTAACAATTAAATAGATATATTTTTATACATTTTCATTTGAAATATTGATTTTTGTAAGCATTTAATATTTATAATTTAAAAAATGCAATTAGCAATAGAAAATTAAAAATATAAACAAAGCAATGATTTTCAAAAAGGGATTTTTAGTAAAAACGGAAAAGTAAGTGTAATAATTTTCCCTGACCGTTTCATTTTTTAACGTAACTGTTATACTTTTGAAATTTTAGCTCTTATTTAATTTTTTTACAAGTTTTTAGTTTAAATAAATATTATTCAGTCGATTTTTTATGACGTCCACTTTACTGTTATATTTTCCAATGACAGACTGCCCGGGCAACGCCGAACGGGACAGCTAGTCCTATAAATTCTGATAAGCTTGAAGATTCGTAATGTTTCTCGTGAAACCAGGTCTCTCATAGACTTAGACTATTTATTTTCGACATTTATTAAAGGTCACTTAGATAAACAAATCCAGTCCACATGTCAACCAGAGTGACAAGGGACAACTGCTATTTACTTGATCTTATCTCAACCTGTACGCGCTGTGATTTCGTATCGCCGTGTGTCAAGTTCATTATAATTCAACAGGTGATTTTCACTGAACAGGCTTGTTAGCCGAAGATTAAATCCGACAGATGATGCTTGTTCTTGTTTTCACATTTACTGTGAGGTGCATACCATAATCAGAAACTGGCTAGCTAGCACGTGAATGTATCATCGTCTGCGATATTATCTGACATCATAAGAGATGAACTTCAACATTCAACGTGTTTGAATTAATTAAATTAGATTTAATGGAATGCGAGCATTTTTTTAAAAATACAAATTTAATAGATTATCCAGATACATAACTAAGATAAACTATTGAAAATTAAGAAATATATATATATATATATTTATAGAGTTTACAATTTTAAGTTGTGTATTTGATCGTATTACTATAGCAATCATAAAATCACCCAGACTGCGACTGTGAGATGCGTTACAAGATCAAACGTGATGTGAATGTGTCACCGGTAGTGATGTCACAACAGTCTAATGTCACAACAGATGAAGTTCAAGATTAAACTTGTTTGAATTAATGAAATTAGATTTAATAGAATGCAAGGAATTTTTCATCTAGATTTAAGATTAACCATACTCGTAATTAAGGTAAGATATGAAAATCTATGAAATATTTTCCAGCATATTTAACAATGTTTTTCTTTCTTTTCTTTTTCTTAAGTTTACCATTTCGGTATGTCTATATGCATTCATTCTAACGTCAGTAGAAATGCTGCGCCGGAATTAAATCAGACGGTGAAGCTTGTTCTTGTTTTCCTATTTACTGTGAGATGCTGCTTACCACGATCAGAAGATGTCTAATTTAGCACTTAAATGTATCACTCTTCGTGATATTATCTAATCACAAGAGATAAAGTTCAGCATTCAACGAGTTTGACTTAATCAAATTAGATTTAATAGAATGCGAGGAATTTTCAATCTAGATTTAATAAATTGTCTGTAACATGTAGCTTAAGTAAGCCATTGAGAAAAAGAAAAACTACGAAATATTTTTTGACGTATTCCAGAATGATTTTAAAGAAGTTAGTACTTCGATTTGCCTATCAAAACACGTTCTAACATTCACAAAAAGGCTCAGGTTGCGGTGAAGGGGGAAGTTAAAATAAGCTGTTAAAGTGAACTATTGTATGTTTTCTCTTGAAGCTAACAAAACGTTAAGTATAGCATTTTTTGACAAGGTGCTTAACATCATCATACGTGACATAAATGTATCACTCTTCGTGATAATTACATAGCATCACAAAAGATTTTATAAAGTTCGTACATTTTAACAAGAAACTACTTCCCTTTATTCTGTTTTACAAAGAGAAACGATACAAAACAAATTAAAACATTATTTAAAAAACAAAAAGTTGGATCATACAAACATGGCTATCTTCAGATAGTTTGCTCTGATAGAATTTCCTAAAACCCAAATCTATTACTTATTCTTATACCCATATACATTGTCTGCGTGTGATCAAAATATACTACAAGACTTATTCTGCTTAAAAGATTCATGAGTTAAGCGGACATGATGTTTTAGTATAAAATAGTAGTCATGAGTAATGGGCAATTGAAAGTTTTCAAATCCACTCGTCGCCGGATCTATTACGGTAATAGGCCTTCATGGAGGGAGTGCTATTTTGCACGCGAATCCTATTTTGTGATTTCTTGCTAGAAAATGAAGATATGTTGGGCGTATAAAAATGGGGCCAACAAAAGAAATTCTATTCTAATCTAATATCTCTCGTTTAGCCATTTAGAGTAATAATTCCTGTGATTTGAGATGGTTAGAAAAGTCATTTTGCGGCGAAAAGTAAATATTTTATTTTGTGATTTGACCCAGTTTTCTTCGGCTTAGAAAATAGGGTTTCCTTTCTTTTAGAGCGTAATGGACAATATTTTCTCTTTGCGTTTGAGGCTACAAAAATTTGTCTGCTTGGGAAAACAGAACTGCGCCATTCAAAAGCATTGTGTTGCCTTATTTCTCTTTCTTAATTTTAATTAATAAGTACAATGAATATACTAGTATATGTGCATTTCCTAATATGTAGATATCGAAGAGTAATCGCTATCAGTACAAAAACCCTTAACGGGTTAAAAGTTGTGACGCAGCACTTTCTTTTGGCTTTATGAATTTTAAATATGGGTCTTAAAAGCAATGATATCAAATTTAAGTGACGCTATGTTAATAATTATTTTTTTAAATCATAATTTTCTTTTTAGTTTTATTTATATTCACAGGTGCAATTATTATCTTAATATGAAAAAATATATAAAATTTATTCGCGGATGCTTTTTCATTCACATCTCTCATGAATTCAAAATATGGGTTTTAAAAGAAATGATATCAAAATTTGAGTGACACCTTGACGTTAATTTAATAGGACTCTTTTAAAATTCAATTTAAATTATTTTTGGTTTGTCTTCTAAAGTATATTTACACATACAAACAATACTTTTAATTTTTCAATACACTTTTAAATATATTACTTTCACTGAGCCTATATTATGTATTGAAATGTATTTATTTCAATAAATTGATTTATCTTCTGTGCCACGCTATCCAAAATCATAAGTAAAATTTATGTAAATGATTATTTTGCGTCATATTATCCACTTGAATACATTTCCCTTTGTTTGGATACTATGACGCAAAATAATCATTTACATAAATTTTACTTATGATTTTGGATAGCGTGGCACAGAAGATAAATCAATTTATTGAAATAAATACATTTCAATACATAATATAGGCTCAGTGAAAGTAATATATTTAAAAGTGTATTGAAAAATTAAAAGTATTGTTTGTATGTGTAAATATACTTTAGAAGACAAACCAAAAATAATTTAAATTGAATTTTAAAAGAGTCCTATTAAATTAACGTCAAGGTGTCACTCAAATTTTGATATCATTTCTTTTAAAACCCATATTTTGAATTCATGAGAGATGTGAATGAAAAAGCATCCGCGAATAAATTTTATATATTTTTTCATATTAAGATAATAATTGCACCTGTGAATATAAATAAAACTAAAAAGAAAATTATGATTTAAAAAAATAATTATTAACATAGCGTCACTTAAATTTGATATCATTGCTTTTAAGACCCATATTTAAAATTCATAAAGCCAAAAGAAAGTGCTGCGTCACAACTTTTAACCCGTTAAGGGTTTTTGTACTGATATCATTACTTTTTTAAGGTTATTGATGAGAATGTCAATTAGTCGAAATTAAGCATAGGGTATAAATTAATCATTAAAATAAAATTTTAAAGAAATGCTAAAAAAGACCCCTTGGACCCCAATAAAATATGAGGGTGGTGGCCCAGGGAGAGGAATCCAAGACTCAACTTTTAAATTATACAGCGAGAGAGTAACACAATTAGAAGTATGAAAATGCATGGCAAAACCCGTTTGTTCCATCTTCCTCCGCCAAAGGACGCAACCTTTTCTATACAAACATAGCTGAAAATTTTCGGGCCGTCGATTCCGAGTCAAATGAGCCATACGTCGTCGTGATCGGTCCCATAGAACCCGATAGGAAAGTGCCCCCTGGTGGTGAAACTTGGAACTAAAATCGATATATCCTGTCGATGTCGAGTCGAATGAATCACACTGCATTGTGAGGGGACCCATAGAACTCGAGATAGCTGCAAAATCCGTTAGTTCCATCTTCCACCACCAGGGGGTGGACTCTGTTCCATACAAACATAGCTGAAATCTTTGAGGCTGTCGATTTCGAGTCGAATGAGCCATACCTCGTCGTGATGGGGCACATAGAACACAAGATAGGAAAGCACACTCTGGTGGTGAAACTTGTAACTAAAATCGATATATCCTGCCGACGTCGAGTCGAACGAATCAAACTGCATTGTGATGGGACCCATAGAACTCGAGTTAGATGCAAAATCCGTTAGTTCCATATTTCACCACCAGGGAGCGCACTCTGTTCCATACAAACATGGCTGAAATCTTTGAGGCTGTCGATTTCGAGTCGAATGAGCCATACCGCGTCATGATGGGGCGCATATGACCCGAGATAGGAAAGCGCCCCCTGGTGGTGAAACTTGTAACTAAAATCTATATATCCTGTCGATGTCCAGTTGAATAAATCAAACTGCATTGTGATGGGACCCATAGAACTCAAGTTAGCTGCAAAATCCATTAGTTCCATCTTCCACCACCAGGGGACGCACTCTGTTCTATACAAACATAGCTGAAATCTTTCAGGCTGTCGATTTCGAATCGAATGAGCCATACCTCACCGTAATCGGGCCCATAGAACACGAGATAGGATAGCGCCCCTGGTGGTGAAACTTGGAACTAAAATCAATGTATCCTGTCGATGTCGAGCCAAATGAATCAAACTGCATTGTGATGGGACCCATAGAACTCAAGTTAGCTGCAAAATCTGTTAGTTCCATGTTCCACCACCAGGGGGCGCACTCTGTTCTATACAAACAGCTGAAATTTTTGAGGCTGTCGATTTCGAGTTGAGTGAGCCATACCTTGTCATGATTGGGGCCATAGAACCTAAGATGGGAATGCGCCCCCTGGTGGTCAAACTTGAAACAAGTTGAATGAATCAAACCATGTTGTGATGGGACCCATAGAACTTGAGTTAGCTCCAAAATCCATTAATTTCCCCTTCCACTGCCAGGGGCGCTCTCTGTTCTATATGAACATAACTGCCCCTGGTGGTGAAACTAAAATCAGTAAGTTCTATCGATGTCGAGTCGAATGAGCCAAACTGCATCATGATTAGGAATGCACAACCTGTGGCCCGTGATGGATAACTGGTGGCCCGCAGAGACCATACATGCCAACCTATCCAAATATTTCGAATTTCCTTAATAATTCGTGAGAAAAATTTGCAAATTTTGTCCATAAATCGTAGGAAAATATGAATTTCATCGATCAGGCGCATAAAATCATGAATTGCATCGACTGGATGCGAATTTTGTCAAATGGGCATGGAAAAATCACAAATTTCGCCATTTTGTCGCTAGAAAAAAAAACGCAAATTTCAATAATCGGTCAACAGAAACCAGAGATGCCAAAATCAGTAATTCCGGAGTTGTAAATTTCGTCAATCACTCAAAAAAAAAAAAAAAAATCTTGAATTTTGTAAATCAATGGAAAAAACCTGCAAATTTTGTCGATAAGGCACTTAAAATCGTGAATTTCATGGATCGAGCAGCGAATTTCCTCGAATGGCGTGGAAAGATCGAGAATTTCAACGAACAGTTGCAGGAAAAATTTGCAAATTGTCCATAGATCATAGGAAAACATTATGAATTTTGTCTATCGGTTCTGCAAAATTATGAATTTTGTCGATAGGCATGGAAAATCGCAAATTTCGTCAACTGGGCTTGGAAAAATCAAGAATTCCATCGAATGTTTGTGAAAAAATTGTAAATTTCAACGAACGGTAAAAAAAAAAATAATTTGCGAATTTCGCCATTGTCTAGAGAAGAAAAATTGTGAATTTCATTAATTGGCCGATGGAAAGCATATCAGTTGAAAATCATGAATTTTGTCAATCAGGCACAGTAAAAACATGAATTTTGTGGATCGGGAGAAGGGAAATCATAAATTTTGTTGAACACATGCATAAAAATCATGAATTTTGTTTATCAGGCATGTAAAAATCATTAATTTCGTCAAACGGATGCATAAAAATCAAGAAAGTCATCAATTGGGTGCATAAAAATCTTGAATTTCATCGATCAGGCGTGTAAAAAATCATGAATTTCATCGATAAAGTGCATAAAAATCATGAATTTCATCGATAAAGTGCATAAAAATCATGAATTTCATCGATAAAGTGCATAAAAATATAGGACAAAATTGCCATTCGCCAATCGGCGAGTAATACTGAAAATTTGCCGACTGACTTTACTGCCACCACTGGTCAAACTTAATAGTTCCAATTGCGATGATTCAATGGAAAAAGATTTTTTCCCCACTGTCGCTCGACAAATTTCAAAACCATTTGGCGAATTTCACGATTTTTTCAAAGAAATTATTTGACGGATTGTGATTTTTTTTCTTCTCGAAGCCATTCGACGATATTCAAAATTTTTTTCCCCTGAAACCAGTTGATAAATTTTGTGATTTTTCCACTATCAATGAATTTTGTGATTTTTCTGCTATCGATTGATGAATTTCGTGATTTATCGACTATCGATTAATGAATTTCACGACTTTTTCCATAAACGAACAAATTGTGCACTTTTTTTCCACTGCCATTCGACGAATTTTGCAATTCTGTTCCGCGATTGTTAGACAAATTTCACTATTTTTCTCCCGAGATCATTTGACGAATTTTGTGATTTTTAATTTTACTGACTGATTGATTTATATTTAATAATAAAAGTTAAAATGTTTTGATTTAAAAACAAGATGGCTAACTGAGGGTGAATCCCAAAACTTAGCCGCATCATCAATGAGTTAGCTAATCAAGCATTTAGCTCTTACAGTTTGTTTAAAAGGTGCACACAAAAGCAAAAAATATGAATTTTTTTTAATCCTTACCATCACTGTTGAAATCCTGAACCAATTAGAATCTAATTGTGACAGTGTATTTATCTTGCAAATATCATTGAGGAGTTTTTTATACAGGGACACGCAAAATCAAAACATCATCATGATAACATTCAAATTACTAAGCCAATTCAAACCTAATTATGCCAAAGTATCAATCGATGAATTCATTAATCAAATATGTTGGGCAAAATCGTAGAACAAGCAAAACATCCGATTTGGCTATTTTTTTTACGCATGTCAACCAAAAAAACGGCAACTTCCAAATTCTACCCAATCAGAACGCATGCTTTTTAAGCTTAAGCAAGCAGATACTTACACACTGCTTACGGCAAGCTTTTTCACAAAATAAACAAATTTTATTTCGTTTAACAATTATTTACAAAGTTTCAGCAAGTTTTTCTTCACGATTTTTCTATTTTTACAAACTTTTAGCAATATTTCGTCTGGATATTTCAATTTTTACATACAAGCATTTAGCAATTTTTTCCTCCAGATTTTTCTATTTTTAATAATTTTTAGCTATTTTTTCCTCCTTGCTAAAACTTTGTAAATTGTCATAAAACGGAATAAAATCAATGTTTACTTCGTGAAAAAATTTTCATAGAAACTGTGTAAGTAGTGAATTCTCTGCTACAAAGAACACAGGTTATGATTGGGGAGAATCTAGAGAATTCTGATTTTTCAAATGCACGAAACTCATTCAAGCACCAGTTAGTAACATGTATATGTACTCTTTGCGTACATTAACAGAAAAAAAAATCCTGGATGCATGAAACTCCCTGTGCAGCAATCTCTAGAATGCATGAAATTCATCCAAACAGCGGTTAATAATTGATATATATATATATATATATATATATATATATATATGTGTGTGAGTACGCTTCGCGTACATTAACTGAAAAAAAAAATCCTGGATGCACAAAACTTGCATTTCTCTGACTTCGGTTTTTCGAAATAGATAAAATGCTTCAGGGATTCAATCCAGCATCGCTGAAATGTTACATAATCACAGAAGATCACTAATTATAATTAAAATATAGATAAAATGCTGAAGTGATTACAAATTAATCACTGAAGCATTTTATCTATACTTCAAAACATATTTGTTTTGTTTCTCATTTCCAAAATAATTTTCATTCATATTTACTTATTATAAGCATGTTATTTAATTTTACTGACTGATTGATTTATATTTAATAATAAAAGTTAAAATGTTTTGATTTAAAAACAAGATGGCTAACTGAGGGTGAATCCCTAAACTTAGCCGCATCATCAATGAGTTAGCTAATCAAGCATTTAGCTCTTACAGTTTGTTTAAAAGGTACACACAAAAGCAAAAAATATGAATTTTTTTTTAATCCTTACCATCACTGTTGAAATGCTGAACCAATTTGAATCTAATTGTGACAGTGTATTTATCTTGCAAATATCATTGAGGAGTTTTTTATACAGGGACACGCAAAATCAAAACTTCATCATGATAAGATTCAAATTACTAAGCCAATTCAAACCTAATTAAGCCAAAGTATCAATCGATGAATTCATTAATCAAATATATTGGGCAAAATCCTAGAACAAGCAAAACATCCGATTTGGCTATTTTTTTTACGCACGTCAACCAAAAAATCGGCAACCTCCAAATTCTACCCAATCAGAACGAATGCTTTTTAAGCTTAAGCAAATACTTACACACTGCTTACGGCAAGCTTTATTATACAATTTTAACATAAATTTTATTTCGTTTTACAATTATTTACAAAGTTTCAGCAAGTTTTTCTTCACGATTTTCTATTTTTACAAACTTTTAGCAATATTTCGTCTGGATATTTCAATTTTTACATACAAACATTTAGCAATTTTTTCCTCCAGATTTTTCTATTTTTAATAATTTTTAGCTATTTTTTCCTCCTTGCTAAAACTTTGTAAATTGTCACAAAACGGAATAAAATCAATGTTTACTTCGTGAAAAAATTTTCATAGAAACTGTGTAAGTAGTGAATTCTCTGCTACAAAGAACACAGGTTACGATTGGGGAGAATCTAGAGATTTCTGATTTTTCAAAAGCACGAAACTCATTCAAGCACCAGTTAGTAACATATATATGTACACTTTGCATACATAACAGAAAAAAAAAATCCTGGATGCATGAAACTCCCTGTGCAGCAATCTCTAGAATGCATGAAATTCATTCAAACAGCAGTTAATAATTTATATATATATATGTATATATGTGTATGCTTCGCGTACATTAACTGAAAAAAAAAAATCCTGGATGCACAAAAATTGCTATATTCCGCACTCCCTAGAATGCATGAAATCCATTCAAGCTGCGGTCAGTAATGTTCGCACAAAAATCGGTTTACAGCAATCTCTAAAGTGCTTAAAATACATCTTATCATATAAAATCAACAAAAATGCACTTACCGTTATTTCTCATCCTTCGTTTTTTTTTTAATATTTCACAGGATTTATCCTTTATGACATAAAACACATTTCATAAACATAATTCAACAAATCTGACACACAACAAACCAACCCACAGACAATAGAACTCTATTATAGAATATTCTAATCTGTCAACCAACCAATCAAATCTAATTCCCTCAAAAACCAGCTCAATTTTCAGAACCATGCATTCTGCTCATGCTAGAACCAAGCACAGAAGGCGTGGAAAAAACGCAAGAAATAAATCAATTATTTACAAAGTTTCAGCAAGTTTTTCTTCACGATTTTCTATTTTTACAAACTTTTAGCAATATTTCGTCTGGATATTTCAATTTTTACATACAAACATTTAGCAATTTTTTCCTCCAGATTTTTCTATTTTTAATAATTTTTAGCTATTTTTTCCTCCTTGCTAAAACTTTGTAAATTGTCACAAAACGGAATAAAATCAATGTTTACTTCGTGAAAAAATTTTCATAGAAACTGTGTAAGTAGTGAATTCTCTGCTACAAAGAACACAGGTTACGATTGGGGAGAATCTAGAGATTTCTGATTTTTCAAAAGCACGAAACTCATTCAAGCACCAGTTAGTAACATATATATGTACACTTTGCATGCATAACAGAAAAAAAAAATCCTGGATGCATGAAACTCCCTGTGCAGCAATCTCTAGAATGCATGAAATTCATTCAAACAGCAGTTAATAATTTATATATATATATGTATATATGTGTATGCTTCGCGTACATTAACTGAAAAAAAAAAATCCTGGATGCACAAAAATTGCTATATTCCGCACTCCCTAGAATGCATGAAATCCATTCAAGCTGCGGTCAGTAATGTTCGCACAAAAATCGGTTTACAGCAATCTCTAAAGTGCTTAAAATACATCTTATCATATAAAATCAACAAAAATGCACTTACCGTTATTTCTCATCCTTCGTTTTTTTTTAATATTTCACAGGATTTATCCTTTATGACATAAAACACATTTCATAAACATAATTCAACAAATCTGACACACAACAAACCAACCCACAGACAATAGAACTCTATTATAGAACATTCTAATCTGTCAACCAACCAATCAAATCTAATTCCCTCAAAAACCAGCTCAATTTTCAGAACCATGCATTCTGCTCATGCTAGAACCAAGCACAGAAGGCGTGGAAAAAACGCAAGAAATAAATCGGTAACAAGAAAACTCATTTATCGCTTCGCTAAATTCGATGACGCCAAGCGTCTCGCTTGTTCTAGGATTTAACCTATTTTTCTTAATTATCTGTCTTAGTTTGTGAATAAATTTTTGTAATGTCAGTTGAAACTGATCTCTCGTACATAACGATGCATCACATTTTTTTAATGTTTTTTTTTTCTACACCATGATGTTGCTATTTAACAACATTATTTTAATTTTAAAAAGAAAACAAACAACTAATAAATCAGTAAATATGAACGTTTTGCACTCCTGAAGCCCCCCCCCCCCCAAAAAAAAAAAATATATATATATATATATATATATATATTGTTTTAATTTCAGGGTAACTGAAGAAAAAAAAAATCCTTCTATAGCGTTTCTATTTTTCCATGCGCTGTGAAGATTTTTTAACGGGTTCAAAAACAAATTTCACAAATACTAACTTAATTAACAAATACTTCAAAAATATATTTTTAATTCCATGTTGTTTATGTATGAAGAAAGAAACAAAAGTTTGGTAAACTTCTATCTCTGTTTAAATAGTCTATTTCAAGAATAAAAACATTCGGTAGAATGCATAGCTTTGACAATACATAAACAAAAATGAAGAATACAGTACCTTTTTTTTTTTTTTTTTCAATTTCTTATATTTGGTGCAAGATACTACTGAATACTTTGCTACAAGATTTGTTTAAAGATATTACCCTCTCTCATGATTTTTAGGTTTCCAATGCCACGTCTACCATTGCCCCGAGAACTGACGACTGATTTCGTGATTTATTAAGTAAAATCTATATTTAACATTTGAAAATAAACTTTCACTAGAAAAAAAAAAAACAATGGTAGAACTTTGCATTTCTCTGACTTAAGAAAATAAATATTAGAAGATAAATACATATTTCTTTATTATCTGTTTTTAAAATGCAAATTTAAGAAATGAAATTGAAAAAAAAAAAGGGTACTGTATTCTTCATTTGTTTATATAGCTGATCAAATATACGCATTTCACTGAATGTTTGGATTCTTATACTATGAAACAGAAGCTTACAAACGTGTTTTTTATCGTACATAAACAACATGGAATTAAAAATATATTCATGAAGTATTTGTTAATAGAAGTTAGAAGTATTTGTGAAATTTGAATTTCAACACTTCAAAAAATGTTCATAGCAGCGAATCGCATCGCACACGAAGAAAACAAACTGATGATTGATTCATTTTGAATGATTCCTTGTTACGCAAATTAATTGATAAAAAAAAATCTTAATCTTTTTTTTTCCTTTAAAAAATCACAAATTAAATATAAATAACAATTAAATTGTATATGTATAATTATAAAATATTTCAATATTTTAATCAAGGAATCTAAATATTTTTCGACTTAATGGAGATTTTGATATAAGAAATTCTTTATTATAACAAAAAAGAAAAATATACAAACAATAATTTAATTTAATACATATATATTACATATTAAAAATTGCATTAAAAACTGTTTTCGTATTAAAAAAAAAAAAAGAATCTAAATAGTTTTTCAGCGATATATGTTTAACTGTGACCGTGATACCCATGAACTTCCTGACTGCGCAGTAATAAAAAAGGGTGAAAAGGCCGAAAATCCTTAATGTTAGTCTACCAGAAAAAGCATAAGAAAAGAGTCCAATTTTGAAACTGGATTATATAAAAAACAAGAGTTTTCCTACGTTAGCGCAATATCTTAAACGCTTCATCTAAAACCGATTAATATAATATATTAATTTTAAAAAAATCGTTCGATCCATTTTCGAGATAACAACTCTGTGCCCATTACACCATTACATTTTCCATTTTCGCTTAAAAATTGGTTTCCAGATCTCAAAATCTACTGCATGTAGAAATCTATAAATTTCAGGATAGAGTTAGGCCATAGATATAAGACTAATGTGAAAAAATCGAAACGGTATGCCGCATATTTACTGAGATATTAAATGTCGGCGTTTCGATTTTCCTTTGATGTCCTGCTAGCTGTATATATGAGAGTGACGGAATCTTCGGTTTTGGGCTTACGGTTTTCGGTTTTTCGCTGCGTCACTCAAGAGACTACCGTCTCTTATGATAAAATAAATCTAAAACATTTTTCGCATGCATTTACCTATATTTATGCGGCATCAAATGATGCAATATGTAATCAAACGAGCTCGCTGTTACTTTTACGCCACTTGATGCCCACTGTGACATCACATGAATATTGTCCATTGGCGATGCAGTGACCTCTCACTCACTTATCTTGGAACCGAAGAAAAATGCCGTATGTATAAATGAGAGATCAGCCTATTTTATTAGTACATGCATTGTTTGCATTGTATCGGTTAAAAATACATTTTTAATACATTGTAAAAATACATTGTTTAACAAATGGCACCTGTTAAAATTTTTATTTATGGCTATTTTATTTTTATTAATTTTGAAATATAAACAATGACAAATGAAATGTAATACTAAGAATGCTTATTTCCATGCTTATCAGCCTTAAAAAATAAAAATAAATTTTCCATAAATCAAAATCTTAAAGGTGCACTTTCACCCCGGTAGTATTAGGCGAAAACTGGGAAATTTAGTTAGTAGCCATAGTGGCCGGTAGACTCAGTTTCATTAGTGGCCACTTTTTAAAGTTAGTGGTCACTATTATGTTTCAAACTTTCTTGACATCTAGATAAATTATAATCGTTGTATATAAACATATTTTTCTATAAGTGTTTTTCACCTATTGTATGAGTATGAGTGTATTTTGCATTATTAAACAGTATCTTTTGACGAAAAATAATCCAACTGGTGAGCATGTGGCAGAAGTCGAAATATTGAAGATACTGAAATGTCCTTAAAATCCGCTTGTATCCAGTGGGAAAAAAAGAATAAATTACTTGAAATGCATGTGAAATCAAAGCTGATGAATATTTTTTGTAGAATAAAACTGTATTTCTTGAAAAAATGATCCAACTAAAAAGTAAGTACATGAGAAAAAGCCAAAATGTTGAAAATACAGCTAAGTCGTTGAAATCTGTTTGCATCTGGTAGGAAAAAGAATTAACCAGTTCTCTAATTAGATGTAATCAATGTAGAGTTGCATATTTCCATGAAAAATGGTGTATTTCACTTGGCGATCGATAACAGATTTTTTAATCGCCACTTGGCGAGTGCCGACTAGGGTGGCGATCGATGGCTGATTTTTTAGTCGCCACTTTTAAACTTTAATCGCCACGTGGCGAGTGACGACCGCTACTTTTCAGCTTTACCCGGTAGAATAAAAATAGTGTTAAGCAAGAACGAAAAATCATTCATCAGGCATAGATTATGAAATACTTTCCAACACTAACAGAATATCATTTAAAAAAAATATTTTTTTCTTACAATGAAATGAGACATCTAAATCAACTTTAAATAAAATGCACCGTGAACGATTTTCTTCATGACTCATAATGTAATGGAATTATTTTGTGCGTCCCTGTAAAGAAACTATAAAAACTAGTACACACTTCATTTTCATTAGCGAACATTCCTTGTAAACCTCATTAATGTATAAAAATTACATGTTAATCCGAGTATATTTGCGCGAGTTAGAGCACGGCCAGACAGACAGACAAACCAAATTCATAAACACTTTTCCACTATGTTCTAAAATGCTAAAAATTATACAAGGAAAAAAAACAGTATAAAAAAAAAATATAATAATTCAAGGAAGATTGACTTACCAAATTTGATCTTATTTTGCATGATGAAATATGATCTTTTTACGAACTTCCGGTTTTTTATCATTGTCAAATGCTATTTAAAAGAACAGATTTTTCTTACTGGCATTATTACTTACAGTAAAAATAAGTAATATAATAATAATAATAATCAGTGGAGCCATACGAGGATTTCGCAATATCTAATATTTTTTAGATGCAGGTTAAAATTTCTAAAGAAAAATCCAGGATTAAAAATACCGGCAAACATCATTAGTTAAGCCAGAATATCACTTCATTTATTCCATCAAAGATGCAGTAAAAAGGGGATCGAAGATAGTAAAAGGTACTTGGGAATCGTATTTTAACTGCATTAGAGGATGACATTATCCGCTTTGGAACAAAGAAAAATAAATTGAATACACATAAAATACAATTTAATTTAATATAACAAAGCATACCTTTTATGCTACACGTGAAATTCTACTTCTTTGATCGACCGGTGACGTCTTTCTCTTCTATGCATTTGAATTTGAATTTTGCTTTTTTAATCATAAATATAAAATAAACTGCAACAACAATGTCCCACTTTATCTTTTTTGTACTGTATATATATATATATATATATACACACAATCATTCTTGAGTACGATATAATGCAGTATTTTACTTTTATGGCAACACTGATTTGAGAAAATTCTTTCATTTCATTTATGAAAACAATCCTGATTTAATTTTTAATTAACTGTAATTTTTAATAGAAAAAAAAAATATTTTAACAAAATGTGAATGTACTATGTCAGAAGTCGGTTCAAAAACCTTTCGAATGATACATCATTCATTGTTGTGCGTTTTGTAAATGCAGAGAAAAAGGGATGTTGACAACAGAAATAACATATATGAGAATAATAATAAAATAATTTAGGTATGATTTTAAAAATTCTCTCTACTCACATTTTATTTTCTTTGAAGATTTTCATTTACGGATATTTGTTAATGAGGACTCGAAAATGAAAAAAAACAACAACTTCAGGTTAAGCGATTAAATATCTGACAATTATTCTTTAAACTATTACAATTTTAAAAGAAAAATACTTTTCAAGGACTTGCTAACATTTACAAGCGCTTCCTTGTAAACTCATAAAACTTAAAGCGTGTACCTTTGTATCACTGTAGTTTAGTATTTCTGAAATATTTTGCCAATGAGGTTACTGAACTTAAAATTATTATTTGACATTCTGTTTCGCGGAATTCTAAATGAACGGCATTGAATGCCATTCACATAGATTCTTTCACTTTGTTTGAAATGTATTTTGTGACATTCGAATCGACTACTAACATGTGTTGAGTGGGCGAAACGAAATGGAATAAACCAGACAGGACGTGAGGACACAATGCGAATAAATACCTTGAATAGCACTATCGAAATTTACCTGATGATATCGATGAATTGCCAGTAATCACATTTAAGTACGTGCACCTGCGCTTTATCTATTCGATTGCATCTGTTAGATTGACAGGTTGATCTGTTTTAAGCTTTGTATGTAAATAAGAATAGGATGAAACTATGAGAGATTTGGTAACGTGTGACTTTCAGTAGTTTTTAAGCTTACATTAAAATAAATACACCAGTATAAATTCTTTGAAATTTTTAATATGTAGTTGAAATAAAAAAATTAAAAAGTGGGAAATCTTTAGTTATCTTGTTCAGTATTTAGTTGAATATTTAGTTGTGGTTATCTCTGTAAAGTTCTAGAAATGTTTCAAAATGTGACTAGTTGCGAAAAGAATTGTACAGCTATCTTCATCAGGAAACGACATATGTATGTTTCTCTTAAGATGACCGGCGTTATTTCCAAGGTTTGTAGACCTGATTTCCGTCTTTGCGACGCTTAATGAAAACGATTTTTTGCCGGCCAAATTTGGGCTCAATCGATAAAACACTTGTATGGATGGACGCTTCCATCTTCACTCATATATTCTGACCGCAGAGTTTCCCCAAGACAGTTTCAGAAGGATGCTGCTCCCTGCCTTCCCTTTGATTTACAAAATAGCACCCTTCTTCCCCTACCCCCCCCCCCCCCCCCCAGTAAAAGAATTAACACCCTTCTTGCCCCTCAGTAAAAAAAGTGTCTTTTCTTCTCTTTGCATTAAAAAATTTACTTTCATAGTAAAAATTGACTCAATGTTGTCTTGAAAAGAGTGCCCTGATTTTTAAATACAAAAAGTTGCTTTTAAAAACCAAAATAATGCCTTTAACATTTAAAAAAAGTGCCCTTAAGAATCTGAAAAGTGTCCTCAAGAATCCAAAAAGTGCCCTTAAAAATTAAAAAAGAAATGCCCTTTTCTCATCAGCAGCGCCCTGCCCTTTTTTAAACCTGGGGAAAACTCTGCTGACCGCAACAAGTTAGCCAATTATCTTGGAAGAGTTCGCTATGATGCAGTGAAAGAAACACAGACCCAAAAGGTTGTGGACATGTATTAAACAATGCATTTAATAAAATTATGAGTGCGCTTAATTTAGTGTAAAACCGCACTATTTTACTTATTATTTGTCACCTGTTAACCAATAAATTAATTAACCATTGAATTTATTAACCAATAAATTAATCTAAATTTGAGTTGCTCACCGATCAACGTAACGTAGACGGACTGTATACATACATGTAGACATCATCATAAAAATACTGAAAACAGACTCCGAGGACCTGAAAACATAAGGAAACACCAGCACACACACATACATATATGCATACAAACAGAATATTGTAAAAATGATAAAATCGCATTAGGACGATCTCAAAACGCAAAAATATACCAAATTTCATAGTCTTTTTTCTTTTCTTTTCTTTTTTTTGTAATTATGTTTATAATATTTTTCTTACACATGTTTTCGGAAAGTAAGAATTATGTTTTCTACAGTTAAATTTTGTTCTTATCTTATTATTTTTTTATTTTTTACGAACTCTATTGCAAACTGATGGACGGATAGGACGGAAGTGATAAACACTTATCATTAATGTTTCGAAATTATTCTTTTTTATACCTCGATATTTTTAAATGTTCTTTGGTTTCGTAAACAATAAAATACCCTGCCATTTAGGCATATCCTTTTACGGTACGTGCATCGACAAAAATCCTACAAGTCATAAATCATTCATTTTTGGAACTGATGCCATTTCAGCTTTATGTCTGTAACCGTAATGTGGTTTGAGATGTATGGTCTGTTCTCACGCAATCCAATAGCTTCCATCGAATAATTTTATGTATTATTGACGAGTTACTTCTTAGATCAGAGCAGCATATCGGTAGATTTCGTATCTATTCAAAAGATTTTGTTTGTATAGTCATTTTTACTGTTTTCGCTATATGGGTGAATGATTTTGAAAACGAAAAAAATAACATATCTCTCCAGCACTACGTACGTTGGATCAAATATGTATGAATTGCGGTAGTTTACATAATAATATTACATTTTCTACTATTTTCATGCTTTTTGCAACAAGGAAATAAGTAATTTTTCACATCATTAGCTGATAATTCCCAGTAAACTTACACATTTTTTTATTGCAAATTCAGTTAAAGATTTCTTATGTAAATATTTACCTCTAGTGAAAGATCTAAGGGCGCATTGGTTTATACACTAAATAAACAAAGAAGAAGAAGAAGAAGAAGAAAACTGCTGTTAATGCACATTACGATTTATTGTTCAAAATTGCCATAGATCTGTAGAATTTCATTTATTGCAATGTCGTTAAATACTAATTGCTAGAACGAGTTGCCGGTGTTTAAGTCTGAGGATTTTTTTTTTCTTTTAGGTAGATTTCGTAAGAAATACTACCTATTACATTCTCCCCTAAGTTGGAATTTTTTAATGACTCCCAGAACCCAAAACAACCCCAGTTCAAAACTTTATCTATCTATCTATGTCACTTTTTTATGGACACGATAACTCCCATAATTCTGGACAAATCTCTTCCAAACTGATACATAAAATCTCGGTCAAATTCGTTAATGGGCAAAATCGAACTAAGGGGGGGGGGAAATGGGGGGCTTTTTGTGAAAACAGAAAAAAACTCATAATTTCTTAATTATGATACGTATCGAATCCGTTTAAAGTTATTATTACTTCTAGGAAAAGGGCCGAAAATTTATGTATGACAGATTTTTGATATTATTAAAAATGGTCCCAAGGAAGGGAAAAATGGGGTTTTAAAAGAAAAAAATTCATAACTTCGTCAATTCAGAAGGTATCAAATCCGCTTAAATTTATTATAAATCCTCTTAATATTATCTAAAACTTTTATATTGACAAGTTGTTTATAGGACCAACCCTTATAGCAAAAAAAAATTAAAAACAAAAACAATCCCTGCCGGCTCCGCCCGGAAACAAGTTAGGTTTCGATTTCGAAGTGATCGTTTCCAAAATGCCGCATCATGGCAAAAAGGTCTTTTCTTCCGGAATTCCCAACAAACAAGCGCCCTACGGTCTGCGTCTTCGAAATCTACCTGTGCCTGTAAGCCGAGCCGTCAGGGATTTTTTTCTTTACTGTAACAACTACCAGACCAAAGTGATATGTTTTTAAAACTAATACTAAGTTTAATTAGTGAATATTGGTTGTCATACAAATAATGTCTACCATTTCAAAGAATAGAAATGTTTAGTTATTATTATAACAAACTGTTTCCCTTAAAGGTTTTATAATTCACATAAATTTAATGTGACGAAAAGAAAACTTTATATTTATAGAATGTGTTATATATTGTTGAGAAACAGTTATCTAGCTTTTTACTAATCAACTTGTTTCGTTATCTGCCACATTGCACTTGACAGCACTACTCATGATCCACAATTTAGAAATCTCCGTACTATTGTTTTGTACAAGAATAATTAAAAATTTCTTTAATCCTGCGCATATCCGTCTCCAACGACTTTTACGTTGATAACCATTTAAGGCATCTCCCGTGCAAACAACCTCTCACGACAATCTGCGTGTCATATAATTATACAAGGAGTGAAATTTTTACCAAAAGTAAATTTCTGCATGCTTAATTTCAAACAACAGTCATGTAGTCACTTCCGCCGGAATGGGTGGAAATAGTTAACAATATGTGTTTGGCAACGATGACAAGCGCTCATGTTTCTCAATTGTTGAAAATCCTCCATCTGCCTCCATTTCTTGTTAATGAACTGGTACTATAGTGTTACCGCATTTTATTTATTATGTTAGTAGTTCCTATAAAGTGCTTTGGTAGCCGGATCTTAATAAGTCGATAATGGGAAGTTTAAATCTCGCGTAACGAGGACTTTTGATATAGAAACCTGTTTTAATTGGGAAGTATAAATTTTGAAACGACTTCTTCGCGACGAACTAGTGTAAATGTGTAGGTAATATATTTTTTTTTTATGAAGTAATTGTGTCTTATGCAATGTCAGATTCTCATTGTTGCGAATCAAAATCAAAGAGACAGGAAGAAAGTTTGCAAATATAGAGAAGCAAGTAGTCTACGATTCTTTAATTTCGAGTAACTCGGGTAAGAATTAGAAAAGTCTGGAAATATTGTCTAATTATCACTGGTTATATTGAGAAAGTTGAAAAGAAATTCCTGATCATTAGAATTTAAATTTAGACAAGATAAACATTTAAGTAAGTTTTCGTATGAGATTTTAAAGTTAAAAATATTGCGGAATAATTGTTAATTATGTTTTAGTTACATGCATTTTCAGTAAATTTAAAACAAATTATACGCACTGTTGTAAACATACAGAAGTTGAAGTTTTCCTAACGATTACCGACAAGAAGATGAAGATTAAAAAATAATTTGCAGCCACAGGGGCAATTGAAGAAGAAAATAGACATTATAATAAAGAGCACTATTAAAAGGATAATGAATCTGAAACCTTGCAGATATCTGAAATTAATTCTTTATCGAACCTTACACTTTTTACAGATAATGTTTAATCGGGGTGTGCAGAATCTACATTTTAGTTTTTCCATCACATATCCTCAATTTTTATAGTTTATTTTATTGAAATGGTAGAGATTTTACTTAAACGAGGGAAAATTTTTTTTTTCTTTCTTTTTTATGATTGAAGATAAGAAAAATTCTCACAGCACCAATCCTTTTTCTTACAGATCTAATCCATAATTCTTTGAGTTACGATACATTGGGGAGCCATGGTTCAAGCAGCAGCACAGACTTTGGGGGAAAAGAAGATATGGGGACACTCTTCTCAGAAATTTTCAGCTTAGGTTATTTTTACATTCGAGAACTAGTATTTCAAAACGAGAGAGATTTTATTTAATGTAGTGTTTTTCTTTTCTAAAATTTATTCAAGTTATCTAATCACTAATTTCGGAATTTACTTAGCGAATACCATCTGCTAATTAATAGTCAAACACTATGTTGAAAAGTAAACAGTAATAGGAAATGATTAAAGTAAACTGTAACTGTATCTGGGATTTTTTTAAGTATGTATAATTTTATGTATTATGTATGTATAATTCGAAAATGGTATATTAGTCAAGTAAACAGATTACTAAGACAAGTTGCGTATAACAGTCCCAACAGCGTATCTACTCCCATAATTTTTTAAATGAGGCACCGCAGTGTAAAAAGACGATCCCCCCCCACTCTTCCCTTTGTGAGAGATCAGGGCTATATAATGGGTGCGATTAACTTTTCCAGCGGAACCTCTCGATGGCCTTTTCAACATCTGTCCAATTTTTTCTCATTTTGTACAGGACATTGAAAATGGTCTGTTGACCATAGTTCAGATTAATTTTAACACAATTATTCTAATTGCTAAATAAATCATATGAGTTATAAATCATATGAATTTTCCAACTGTGCGAAAAATGTCCAGGCTAGGATTCGAATCAGGGTCTTCTTGGCAGAAGCTGTCAATGCGCTGCCAAATGAGCTATCCTGGACGAGGGAGGGAGCTCAGACTGGAGGACTCAGAGGAGGACCTAATTCACCCAGCTAAACTTATTGATCATAACATTTGGTCTAATATCTGAATCAGCTCGAAAGAATAAATCGCAGGTTATGGAACTCCAGTAAACGCTGGTACGTAATTACAATAGATTCTTTTTAACACAATTATTCTAATTGGTAAATAAATCATATTAGTTGTAATTTTCAAACCAAGATGTCCCTGGTTCGAATATTTACCTGTACATTATTTTGCCCTGTTGGAAAATTACAACTCATGATTTCTTTACCAATTAGAATAATTGTGTTAAAAAGAATCTATTGTAATTACGTATCCAGCGTTTACTGGAGTTCCATTACCTACGATTTATTCTGTTGAGCTGATTCAGTTATCAGATGCGATGTTATGATCAATAAGGTTAGCTGAGTGAATTAACTCCTCCAGATTCGCCCAGGATAGCTCAGTTGGCAGAGCATTGGCCGCTTCAGCCAAGAAGACCCTGGTTCGAATCCCGGCCTGGACATTTTTCGCCCACATAAAAAAATTCAATTCACATAGTTCAGATGTTCGGTCTGTTGGTTTGCCCAGCTTCCTCTTTGAAATGTTGCAAAGGTCCTCATCAAGTTTAGTTGGTCGGGCAAACCGAACCATAGAATAAACAATAAACTTGTTTATTCTATGAACCGAACAAGTTCCTAAGGCCAGAGTTATCATTTTCGAATTCAGTTGATTTCACAAGCTCCTATTGTTCAATCTAAAGTACCCATTCTTTTATACTCGGCACTACATCAATATTCCTGGAAATTAGACAAAATGAACAGTTACGAGGAAACAAAACAAGTGGCCTTGTAAATAAAAGAAAGGGCTTCTAAATTCTCATGAAATCCGAGAAGAACATAAAGTAAATTGATGGGGAAAAAATTCATTTAAAGAATATCCAGAACACTCTCTCGAACCTAATAATTTAGCTAATCGCCGTGCAAGTTGTGAAGAAAGGACGCCCATTTCTTATTTAATTATTTACTCGTGGTTGTTACTCGAGAACTGCTTGAATAGCAACTTTTCTTTCGTCTTCAACATCTTTATTTCATTTTTCCCAATTTCTAAGTGCTATTCAACTTTTTTTTCTCTTCTGCCAGGACATTGTACCTCGCGTGTGGTCTCATCCCAACTGTACCTCGCGGGAGATTTTCGCGTGTCATGGGGTCGGAGGTTAAGTCAACATTTTCTTCAGACAAGGAGGTTGAGGATAGGAAAACAAAGAAAAATGAAAGGAGGGGAAAAAATGATTGCCTTCATGCTACTACCATTTCTTCTTGATTGTTGTGTGTGCTTCTGCAGGAAAACGAGTGGGAGTTCGATTTCTGTTCTTTTTTAATATTTTCTTTCGATCCCTACACTGGAAACTGACATTTGCTGAAACAACAGCATGGCATGCAGTTCTGACATCGACATCTATAAAACGTCACGATGGATGTATTTAATGTGTAAGAAGAAAAACTCCAGTTGTATAGATAAACAGTCAAAAATGGAAGATTTAATCTGTTTTATTAATTTTCATTAGTTTTAGTTTAGTTATTAAGTGAGTGACGTTAACTAATACACTTACAATGGTTGGACGTCTCAGTTTTACTAGCCCTCGTATGCATAAATTAGCTTTAATTCAACATTCTCATAATGTAGCCAGTGAATATTTAGTCTGCTATCGATTCTGAAAAGCGATAAAACATTAATGATCTATTGCTATTTTCGAATGTAAATACTTTTTTTACACAAGGCTAACGAAAAAGACAGGCTGATGCGCTATGTTTTGCGTCCATCTCCATTCGGACCGCTAGAGTCACGTGATACTCTTTCCGTGCATCTGCATTTCGTTTTCCCTGCACATGCGTCACGAAAAGAGCATCGCACGTGACCCAAGTGGTCCGAAAAGAAACTAACCTGTAACGCTGTGCGGCAGACCGCCTTTTTCGTTAGCCTCGTGTTTTACCCTGGTTAAATAATCTGGTATTAAATCTAACATGTGGTTTGTCTTAAATTTTATTTTTAATAAAATTTCGGCATTGAGTTTATTTCCTATCTCTCATCGATTGCAAAGGTGGTTTACTTTTACTTGCACCCGTCAGACGTGAGAAAAAGTCAATTAATTAGTAAATTTTCAAATTGATGGTTTGGCTATAAGAAGGGTTGAAATCAAAGTGTTCTATTCTGGTTACGTAACTTCAGCTGTATGCTTAAGAAGGGGAATAGCAGTGCGATTAACTGGGAGTACGGGAAATAATAGCCATTCATGTAATATTTGCAGTTCATCCTACTGGTACTTGCACTTCATTAAACTGGGTCGTAATTAGTCGTTTAGGGATCATCCATTAATTACGTCACTCAAATTTCGTGTTTTTTTTACTCCTCGCACGCCCTATGTTAAATGTTGTCACATCACCATCTGCTGAATACCAGCCTTACGCGCTGACACAAAAATGGCGGCTGTCGTAGGCGGATTTTTTTTTCAATAGTACCTTGAAGAATTTAAATACCAATATTTTAAGTATTCTTCGCACCCCCCCCCCCCCCCTCAGTTTAAATCTTGAAATCCTAAGTTAACATATGTGGGACAATTAAAAAAAAAATATTATTCATTACCTAATATAATACAATGCAATTATAGAAAATTTGTTTTTCCACATAAGAAAGTTGGCATTCGGTACCTACACACTATATTTTATTTATTATTCTTATTTTAATTTTAAGTATTTTTAAAATGTCAGTAAATTTTAGGAGTGAAACAGAATTTTTGAAAACACATAAAGCTATGAATAATCCTTTTTTTTTTTTTTTTTAAATTTTCCAATAGGTTAACGTGGGATTTCGCAATCGACGAGGATCATTAAAGCGTCATCTCTTTAACCACAATATTTATCTTACAAGAAAAAAAAATCATTCAATTATTATTTTTTTTAATATTTTTAAAACTAAACAATATTTAAAAAATTCATCAAGAATCTAAGTATCATGGTTAAAGTGTCATGAAAAAGTCACGATTAAAAAATTCCTAATGTTGAAACATTACAAATCCTTAATTTTATGATTTTAAATATTAATTATTTTAACTTAGTAAGTTATTTTTAGCTTAAATTTCAACCCTGCGTTGGGTTCGCCCCTGGGACTCCCGGGTTTGGGCGCAGTTCGTCAGACAGATCCCTGTTAATAAATCGTCATTAGCACCTAATAAACCCAATTCTAATGCTTTTAACGTGATCGACGACCTTCATTAGAACATACAAAGAGAGAATATTCGAAATCTGATACTAAATACCTCATATACTAACCTCAAATCAAGTAAAACAAAAAACATACTGAAATTTAAGTCGGGTGTCTCAGGCCAGCTGCGACCAACTGAGGGTGAAGTATCTTTAAAATGTCAATAAATTTTAGTGGTGAGAAACTGGATTTTTGAAAAAAGAAAAAACATTATTAAACAATAGATAATCTTTAAAAAATATTTAAAAAAAAAATGCTCTGGATATATGCTCTGTACAGATAATCAAATTTTGGAAGCGAAGGGTTAAACCCCAATATCTTATTAAAAAAAAAAAAAATCGTATTTTATTATATTATTATTATTAATATTATTGTAAAATATTTTAAAAACTAAACGATATTTCAGATTTATCATGAATCTGATGGAAATCTTGATTTAAAAAAATTCACAATGTTGAAACATTACAAATTCTTAAGTTTATGAAACTGTTTGCTTTAAAAAAAAAAAAAATCATTTCTCAAATTGTAGATCACGTAAAATAGCCTTTTCAACATGCCACTGCCGGTTTGGGGTGAAAATAAAGTGATTCACCCACCTAGAATATGGATCAGGTTTATCGACCTGCTTGCCCCCTTTTTTTCTCTATTTTAAGAATAAAGAAACAGCTAGTTTCAAATCAACATCATAAATTTATTTTTAAAATTCCTAAAAAAAAAAAAGAAAAAAAATCATAAAATATTTGATTTGTTTCGTATTTTCAGTTTAAAAATAAAATTACTCTAAAAGGAAGGGAAAAACAATAGGGCCAAAAAGAAAATTTTGTCTTGTGATTTTAGTATGTCAAACATTTAAAAATGTATACATATATCGCCAAAATTTCTAAGTAGAAAAATCAAAATACGTGTTTTGTCAAAAAGTAAGCGTTTGAAGTTAAGACATTTAGCCGGTAGAGGATGCTGTTTAGGTACTGCAGAAACGATTGTTTCTATAGAAAAAACTATATTTCAGTCATTTTCATTGTTACAAGAATTCAGAGTTTTTCGTCAAACCCTCTCTGTCCCCTTTTCCTTGATCGGCGTTTCTTACGTTCTATGGTTCGGCATGAACACAACATGTACCTTTTAATAAAAAAAAAAAAAAAAGAAGAAAATCACAACGGAATTATAAAAATCTGATACAATCTTAAATGAAATGCACTGTATTCAAAAATTTAAGTTCATTTCTTATTAATTAGTTTGTATTTTTAGAAATTCTCAATCCAACTAAAAACATGATAAATATCCATTGAAAACGAGGAATCTTCTGTAATCGTAGTTATTTGCACATGTATTATTTTTCTAACAATTAAATAAATTTCTTATAGCTGTCCCTGGTGGGCGGGGGGAAGGGGGATCTGGCTTCTTTTAAATTGCCATTATTTTATCAAAAACATAATGTTTTCAGTTATTGTAAACACTAGATAATCTGCATCTAATTAATAAATAAATAAAACCATTTTTAAATTTCACCTTATATTTAAAAAAAAATACATTTTATTTGTCATTGTCATAACAAAATTTATTATTTTTTGCCATTCTGTGTAATTGTAAAAAAAAAAAAAAAAAAAAATACATTACATTCTTTTTTTTTTTTTTTTTTTAATCTCATGAAATTTATTATTTAACTTAAAAAAATAAATACACTTAATTCAGTAAAAAATTTTAAATATTGGCTGCCTTCCCAAAGTTCCGCATTGGACGGCCCCACCTTTACATCCTACCTAATCTTTTACCTTACAGAATTTATCAAATCGATTTAGGAATTACGTTGGGGAGGGAAAAAAAAACTCCATTCCCCCCTTTCTTTACTAAAGTCCATTTTTCACTGGTTATGTGATAAGGTACGACATAGCCCGTTATCTGGTCAGATGGATGACTCTACGACGATGTTTTGCAATGAGAGGGCCATGAGGAACAGTTTTTCAATGACAGTGCGATGTCGGAATTTTTTAGGCCACGTTAACGTGCGTTCAATTTAATACGCCGTCGCATGTTTTTTAATGATTAATGGTAATTCATATTCAGGAAGAGTAGTAGTAGTGCGAGCTTTTCTTTTTAACCTCTTTTAGAATTTTACTTTGGAGTTTGTTTCATAATAATCAATTTAAGGAAGGCGTATTTGCAATTCTTTGACGTATATTATTTTTAGAAAGGAAATAGATAAAAAAAATGATAAGTTTTTTTTAATGGAATTTTGTAAAGGGGTGGGAGGGTAATTAACCACACAATATTATCCTTGATTGACCCCTGATATTGCATTCCTCCCCTCAAATATATATATATATATATATATATATATATATATTGTTAGTATAACTTAAAGATTACGATGTAATCTTTCTATAAAACTTTCGTTATTATTTTCTTCAGTTACAAACGAAATAAATATAAAGAATAATAAAACATTGTGGCTAGCCATCTGAAAAACCTGGATAATCTTGAAATGTCAGTAAAATTTATATAGGCTGGAAAAGTCAGGGGAAAGTCTTGGAAATTTGTCATTCTTGAGGAAAAGTCAAGGAAATTTGAAAATTCTGAGAAAAAGTAAGAGAAATTTGAAACTTCGGACGAAAATCTAGGCAAACTTCAATAATTTGTGCTTTAGAATCAGTTGGGAATGTTCCACTCTCAAATTCACAACTTTTATAATATTTTTTGTGTGTAACATGACATAATCTCGATACCTGGATTTTTTTTTTTATCGGTATGGATAGGGTTGGCACGTTTTTGCCAAAGGTGGTAAAAACCATGGAAAAAACCGGTAAAAACCGTCCTGGCAAAAATACATTTTTGCCACTTTTTGCCAAAGTGGCAAAAATAGATATGTTTTATTTACAGCGATGTAATTAATATATTTTAATTTTTAACAATTTCAACTCTAATAATATGTAATTTTATTTTTTTATTTACCTTAGAATATTCAATGCATCATTTAAACAGTTAATCTAAGTAGATTGTATTTTTTAGTAAAATACTTTAGTAATCAGTTTTACTTTTTAGTAAATAACTTACTGGCTTTGGTTTAATCTCTCATAATTATTAAACAATCAATCCTTATGCTTCAGTTAATTTTGTAGCAAAGTCTGAGAGAGAAATAGCACTTGCCAATTTGGCTATGCTATGAGAACAACAGTTATTTGAAGTTAAATTTAAAAACAATAGAAACAAAACCTTTTGCAAGATAATTCATTCTCATTTCCTATGATCAAATCAAGATTCAAGTCTGTAGCAGGTATAATGACAGTGGGAAAAATTGTAAGAAAAATTACCTAATAAAATCATTGTACCATCCCCTCTCTTAACTATCGTCAAACTATAAGATTAAATGCCAATTATGGATCATTGTAAATGTCATTTTCACTTGATATTAAACACGTTACATGTGTTTGTTACGTCATCATGTGAATTTTAATTTATTTTTGTATTTTTATTAAGGTTTTACTAATTTTTTTTTTTTTTTTTTCTTTATTTAAAATGAAAATTATGTCAATAAATGATTACCTCGTGATATTAAAGGAAGAAAAAATATAACAGATTAGTTTCAACTGGTGTCACCAATTTTTGTCCACAAAATATTTTTATTTTTCTATATTTGCTTCAAGCCCATATCTAATGTTTACATATATTTTATAGTTTTTTTTTTCTACGGTTTTTGACTAAATAAAGAGGATTGAATTCTTTACAATCTTCCGTTATCATTGATGTTTACTATGTTCCTTAATAAATTCGATTATTACATTTAAAATACTTACAATTAATTCACAAATTCAATATCTTAAAAATATCTGTTTGTTTATGGTTTAATTTAATAATTCTGCATTTAAACACATAAACTGTATTCTTAGTATTATTTTGACAGAAATAATCTGGATAATTCAAATTTTATATTTGCTATGTCGTTACGTCATGAGTGAACTTTATTATTAAAGTAACCCTATAATTTAGATTTTTTTTTTTTTTTTTTTTTTTTTTTTTTTTTTTTTTTATTGAAATTCATTCATTTTTTCAACTTAAAATTTTAGAATGGCAATATTTTTTCATTTGTATAATTTGGTGAAATTGGTCGACGGGATAAACAAGTAGTACCGTTTACTTCTATAAAGTATTTGTAAAAGTTATACCTAAAGGCTCAAATAAAGATAAAATGAAGATTAATTTGGCAAATGTTTATGCATTAATATTGTTTTTTATTATAGATTTTTTAAATGTAGAAACTGTTGATTTAAATTTTTTCATTTTAAAGGCAACATTACTACATTAATTTGAGAAAAGTAAAAAGTTTTTACCTGTCACCATCACATAAATTTATCTACAAAATTGATTATGATTGATTATTGATATTTTTTTATTCATATTACCAGTGAAAATTATTTTAATTAATCAAATTAATATTAGTGAAATATGTAATTAATATTCTGATTTAAGTCTCAATTATAATATATACAAAATTATATTATTTTATTATATTTATTAAATCCAGCCTTTTTTGCCAATTTTTGCCGGTTTTTACCAGGTTTTTTCCAGTTTTTGCCACTATCCTGGCAAAAATACCATTTTGCCGGCAAATTGCCCAACCCTAGGTATGGAAAACCTGCAAAAATCGGGGAAATTTGTTGCTGATCTGGAATAGACACCCTGAATAAAATTCATTGATAAACCAATGTGCTAGAATAAACTTGCATATTTAACTGATTCATATACTGATTCATAACTGATTCGTATGCGTTTAAAATGCTATTTAGAAAATATCGCACTCTGTTTCTTTTTTTCTTTCTTTCTTTCTTCTTCTTCTTTTTTTTTTTTTGTAAGACAATAATTAATTTTTTAAAAAGAGATTCTAAACCACGTTTATTTAAAAATATATCCAGATATTTTACATTGTCAAGGGTCAATCCAAGCAAAATTTGGGGCCTATTTAGAGTCCCTTCACAAAAATCAATTTGATAAAATGGGCCCTATCACAAAATTCTATTCCATAAAAACTTAATATTTATTAGTTATTTATTATTTTGTGACTTTTAACACTAAAACTACCGGAAATTTTACTCGATTTTTTTTTTAATTATTTCGTATCAGATATTTTATTTAAAGCTATTTAACTTATTCATTTAACGTATTTCTGTGAGTTTTATATTTAATTTATTTCAAAAAGAAATTTCTGGTTCGAATCAGAATATACTCATTTGGTAACCGTCAAAATGACGGCTCATGGTAGTTCTAGTGTTAAAATGTGTAATTTGCAAACAAACAAATTCGCCGAAGATGAAAACTTCAGCAAAAGAATTTAAAAAGGTTTTTATTAATAAATGCTGGGTACAAATTTGATTAACTGGATTTCAACTTTTGTTAAAAAATGTTATTTTTCACAAAAATATAATAAATTTCACAAAAATAACCTTTACTTGGGCCCCAAGAAAAAAAACCCTGCATCGGCCTCTGATTGTACACTCGAAATTGTAGCAGTAGAAATTTGCAGTTGCACATATTTCTAAGAATATTTTTGCGTGTGATATTTGTAAAACTTTCAAGTCCCTTTTCAGAATCAAACGAAAGAAGAAAAGGCGCAAAAAATAAAAGGAAATGCTATCTCAGAAACAGAGAAAGGAAGTCATAAAATGCAGTGTAAATGCTCTTCTGGTTGTCTTCATTAGTGACTAATTTATTTACACATTTCTCATCTGTTAGTCGCCGCTTTATTGAAAAAAATATATATTTATGAAAGTAAGAATGTGGGTCTCTTGCAGATAAAAGGGTGATTGCGTGGTATATGACGATGGGAAATGTTTTTTTCCAGCCCGGAAAAGAATTGAGGCTAGTCATTCTTAGTAGAATACGGCTCGAGTAATTAAATAAAGACTCTGTGCAGAATCATTGATTCAAATAATTGTGTGCTTAATTTAATAAAGTTATTAATTTAGATAAAAATTATTCAGCCGTGGTAATGATAAGCATACTTGTATCGTTGATAAGAATTTTTGTGTAATCAAGTTGGATAGATCTGTTTAAACACGATGCTGTTGTTTTAATTGCATTAGTGATTTCTCCCGGAGACTTTTTTTTTTCCTTTGGTGGATTTATGTCAATTGGATGGGACATCTTATGTAAGTAATTATTATTTTTTTTTTCTGTATTAATGTGTAATTGTGACCGCAATCTTTAAGAAGACATTTTAATATTTGCTTAAAGAAGCTATTTTCTTATGCATACGCAAATTAAGGCGGTTCTCAAAAAAATATTTTTCCTAGCTCAACAACGCGAAATTTGCATACGCATTTCCTGACTCATTTTTAAACGTACAAGCATGATAACTTGCAAGCATGATTATTAAAATGATTTGTAATCAATCAGGTTTATTTATTTATTTATTTATTTATTTATTTTACTGCGCTTTTGCGTCCGGAAATTCGGTTCAAAGTGCCAAATTTAAGAGCACTTTCAAAAATAATTTCTTCTTTTGCCGGAAAACTGAAAAAACAGTTCGATTACATAGTTTCTGAATACGAGCACCTAAATAACTAAAAGTGAATTCTTTTTTTCTCTCTCTCTCTTTTTTTTTATATAAGAGACCTTACCTATAAAGCTTTCACAATTCATATTTAAGTCAATATTTATATTCATAACATTTCTAAACAAATTCACCTCAATCTAATCAATTTTCCAATATTTCTTCAAGTATTTAATTATTCGATTCATTCGTGAAATAATCTGCTATCAAAATTAAGCCTTCTGCACTTTAATTATATCTTAACAATTACACACTTTCTAATTTCCTCCTTTTCTAAAACTAGAAATGAGTAATTGAATTTCTGTTATTACCCCCAACTTCTGTTTACTAACTTATAACAGAATTATCACTCGACTAATTACTATCGCAAGTAACTAAACTGGATTATCTTAGGAAATGAACCAGTTGGCTGTTGTTTGAAAATGATGGCGGGTTTCTTTTTTTCAAAACCTGTTAAAACAAATTAACACGTGATAAGAGATGATTAAATTTCGAACGAAATCTTGTTAGCCTTTTTGTTTTTTGAAGTAAACTGAAATGAAGACGATTTAATGTGTTTTTCTATGCATTATTAATAAGGTTGTAATGTGATATTTGCGACTCTTTCTACTGCCGAGGTTAAATTTATTAAAATATTCTGTGAATTACTATTTTAATGTTTCTATGGGTCAGTAAGCGCAATAAAAAAAAATGAGAATAACACGTCTTAAAAGAAGTTTTAAAATAATTAATAAAAGAGGAAATCATGTAATGCGTAAATTTTAAATGACTCTTCTTTAGTTACACAAAGCTTAGATTAATAGACTTTTAGTGACGTGACGTTTTAAATAAATGCTCATTTTAAAGGTATAGAATATGTTGTTTTCTGGAGATATTCTGGATTCCGAATCTGATACTTTCTGAAATGTTCATGAATCATGAAAATAACACGTATTGTAAAAGAAGTTTTAAAATAAATAATTCAAAAAGAAATCATGTAATGCATAAATTTCAAATGACTTCTTCTGTTACACATCTTTTACCACTTAGGCTTAGATTAATAAAGACTTTTAGTGATGTAAACGTTTAAAATAAATGATCATTTTAAAGGCAGAATATATAGTTTTATGTAGGCATTCCGAATTCCAAATCTGATACTTTCTGAAATGTCCATGAATTTTTTTTATTTCCAAATGCATAAAACTTCGCAATATTTTTATTTAGAATATGGAACTGAACAAGGTTTTCATTTTTTCTGTAAAAGCAAAGAAAGTTTTCTGTCTTTCAGAAAACTGATGTTTTAAACAAATTTCCTGGATATCACAATCGCGAAATAGTGATTAACAAATGATGCTTAGACGAAAATTTTTCGGGTTTCAGGGAGTGGGGAATTCGCCTGAGAAAAGCTCTTAACTTCTTTTCCTCTTAGTATTTAATTATTTTAATAAACTCAAAAAGAGCTTTTTTTCCTCCCCGAAATCAACAGAGAAAAAAATGGTGAGTTAAATTTCAAAATGCAGGGAGAGGCAGTAACCCTCCCCTGTCTCTCTCTGCCGGCACCTGGATATAACTAAAATCATCTCCTTTCAACCTTCAATGTGTAAAGGTTTTATAAATTAAGTAAATAATTATATAAGACAGGGCATGAAATTTCAGTTGAAAAGGTACTAGCCAGACTAAAATTTTTGCTCGCCACTATTTTACATTTATTCAGACAGTAACGTCGGCCGCCACACCTGCCCAGAAAATGAACTATTTATGACAAACTGAATTAAAATTGACCATTGTTAGAAGGAGCTGTCTGTTAAATCCAGAATATTTTGCATTCATGAAATATATGAACAATTTTTAAAATGTTAAAAATTCCGGAGAAAGTTAATAATTCTTATCGTGTTTCAAGCGTGTCTGAGCTTAGGTGGCGAAACCTGATTCACTTCGCGCAGGAGTTCAGAGCGATCAGATTCAGCCTCGGAATCGAAAAAAGCACCCTTGGCGCTTGCGCGGTGCGAAAGCGGGGGAACGAATGCAGACGGAGGGAGCTCGTTCCTCCGAAGGAGAGAAATGGAAGTGGGTGACACCGCATTTTTTCTTCTTTTGGAAGATAAATGCCGTCGATTGATTTTAAAACACTTCCGCGTGTCGCTAGATTGAGGCACGATATTCTGAGCGTATACAGTTTGATTTGAAGCACAATATTTCAAAAGACGAAACTTACTCGCCAACCTTAAATATTTTCTCGCCAATGGCGAGCTGGCGAGCGGAAATTTCGCGCCCTGATATAAGAATGCTATTAAACTAATTAAATAATTAAACTAATCATTTAATAATATTATTTAGTAATTAAATAAATATCTTTGGGATATTTACAGCACTGAAAGTATCGACGTCGAGTACATTTGTTATTATTTAAAAACATTAAGTTTTTCTCTAAACCGAATTTTAATTATTTATAATTTTAGAAAAATGGCCATTTATACAAATAAATTCAAAAGGGGATCGATATAGCTAAAATTTCCTTTCACTATTGTGGCAATAATTTATTAGAGGCTCACTCTTAACGGCTCGAAATTTGCATTTCCTTTCGCTTTTCGACGTGTAACGATTTCATCAATTAAATAAATAATTATATTAAATTAATTAAATAATTAAACTAAACATTTAATAATATTATTTAGTAATTAAATAATTACCTTTGGGATATTTATAGCACTGAAAGTGTCGAGTACATTTGTTATTTTTAAAAACATTATTCAGTTTTTCTCTAAATCGATTTTTAATTAATTATAATTGAGCGGGAAAAAAAGGCCATTTATACAAATAAATTCAAAAGCGGATCGATATAACTAAAATCATTTCCTTTCACTATTGTGACAATAATTTATTAGAGGCTCATTCTTAACGGCTTGAAATTTGCATTTCCTTTCGCTCTTCGACGTGTAAAGGTTCCATCAATTAAATAAATAATTATATTAAATTAATTAAATAATTAAACTAAACATTTAATAATATTATTTAGTAATTAAATAATTATCCTTGGGGATATTTATAGCACTGAATGTGTCGAGTACATTTGTTATTTTTAAAAACATTATTCAGCTTTTCTCTAAATCGAATTTCAATTAATTATAATTGAAAAAAAAAGAAAAAAAAGAAAAAAGGCCATTTATACAAGTAAATTTAAAAGCAGATCGATATAACTAAAATCATTTCCCTTCACTATTGCGACAATAATTTATTAGAGGCTCACTCTTAACTGTTCGAGATTTGCATTTCCTTTCGCTCTTCGACGTGTAAAGGTTTCATCAATTAAATAAATAATTATATAAAATTAATTAAATAATTAAACTAAACATTTAATATTATTATTTAGTAATTAAATAATTATCCTTGGAATATTTATAGCACTGAAAGTGTTGAGTACATTTGATATTTTTAAAAAACATTATCCAGGTTTTCTATAAATCGAATTTTAATTAATTATAATTGAAAAAAAAAGGCCATTTATACAAATAAATTCAAAAGCGGATCGATAATAACTAAAATCATTTCCTTTCACTATTGTGACAATAATTTATTAGAGGCTCACTCTTAACGGCTCGAGATTTGCATTTCCTTTCGCTCTTCGACGTGTAAAAGCTTTATGAATATCGTAATGATTAATTTAAAGTATTTTCGCATGGCCCATTCATTCTATATTTGAAGCTAAAGGAAACTAAGACCGACATTAATTTAAAAGCAAGAGGTAAAAGAATGAACAAAACCATTTTCTTTTAATCCTGGATAAAAAATGAATTATGGTTTGGGGATTTAATTGAATTTTAATGGTGCAGGCCACAATTCACGTGGCATTTGAGATGAAAGCCGTTTTCTCTTGTAATCTGCAATTTATGAAGTTCTGCCATTTTTCTCCGGCTGCGATTTTGAAAGTTCAAGATTTTGATTATTAATTTTCCTCATGAGAACGCAATTGAAAAGGAACATTTTCCTCTTATTTTCCTTTCTTCTTCGTTAGTTTTTAGGGGAAAAAAAAAGCAGAAAATTGTTGTATTCAATTGAAAAGAATGAATGTAATGGAACGAAAGAAATTATTATAACTATACTGAAAATTAATAAATGTCATTACTATGAAGTATGTTAAGGTACCTTTTAGATTTATTTATCTGAATTTAATATAACGAGCGAGCTGTAGCTACAATTTTGGAAGTTCAAGGTTTTGATCATTAATTTTCCTCGTGAGAACGTAATTGAAAGGAAACGTTTCTTTCTTTTCTTTTCTTTTTTATTCTTCAGAGTCTTCTATAGAAAAATTAAAAATTTTTTTAAACTGAATTTAAGAGAATGAAAATAGTACAAAAGAAAATATCACCATCGTAACTCATAAAATACAGGGTGGTTATGAAGTAAGTCCCTTGTTTAGAGGCATCTGCACCTAAAACTAATGAATGGAACGAGACTGCGTTTTAAAAATATGATTGAGAGTTAGTCTTTTATTTCTTATAAAATATGGCATCGGCTTATCACAGAACTCACTCCACCCCCCCCCCCCCCTCCCCCACCCTCTTCTCTGATGAAAGAATAAGTGGGATATTCAGGTAATGAAAGTTTTCAGTTTTTTCACTGAAATCAACTTTTTTTATTGTCATTTTGGCTATTTCTGAGATTGATGCAAAAACGTGAATAAATCATGACCTGATTTTTTTTTCCTTTTGAAAGGTGCTGTGAGGGGGGGGGGGGGGGGGTAAATAGATAAAGTTGTAATGGTGTTCAATTTCTGGGCTTTAAAATTTTTCTTGTAACATATGTATTTTTAATAATACAAAGGTAATAATATATGCTTAAAAAAGATGCGTAACAATATAATTACTAACTATGTGTTCACATTTTATCTAGAGTTCCCAGTTTCACCAAATATTCTTTCAAATGCGAAATCAAGGGAAAAAAACTAAATTAAGAGAAAAAGGAGTAGTTTTTAAAAATTCATTGATTTTTTAATTGTATTTTGTGCTCATAATGCATGCACATGCAAATTTTGTGATAATATCTCTGATTTTTGTTTGTGTTTTCTTGCTTCAGTTTGAGTAGCTATGCTAATATACTGCAGAAATTTTAACATGAGAAATACTTGAACTCATAATATTGTATAAAGGAAAATAGTTATGAATTAAAATAATAGTGGTTTAAATATATCTTTTAACTTGCATATTTATGTTATATGTTTTTATACTTAAATCTGTTACTTTTTGAAATTTTCGTTGATAATATTTATTTCCGCATGTCCATGTGCTATATTGCAATAATTTTGTATTACGTGAATAGTTCAGCTTTTTCAATGAGCTTTAATTTTCCTGCCTGGATATTTCTTTCTCATAAATGCGCAGGTAAATAATACTAAAACTATCAGAGAATGATCAACAATTAAAAATTAGCTATTAAAATATGTTACTGCAACAACATCAAATGTTCGTTTTGAAAATTTCTTTATTTTCAATTTATGCCTTTCTGGAAGATGAAATGAAATTAAGCATCCTTTCAAACTCAGATAGAGCTGTATATCCACTGAAGCTAAAGCGTGACCCAAGAACGATGTAAGAAAAACAGAGCTGAAGAAGAAATTCATGAGTCCAAAAAACTAAATACTGAAACTATCAGAAAATGATCAACAAATTAAAAATTAGCTACTGTACAGCATCATAACAGCATATTACTGCAACAACATCAAATGTTTGTTTTAAAAATTTCGTTATTTTCAATTTATGCCTTTCTGGAAGATGAAATAAAATTAAGCATCCTTTCAAACTCAGATAGAGCTGTATATCCACTGAAGCTAAAGCGTGACCCAAGAACGATGTAAGAAAAACAGAGCTGAAGAAGAAATTCATGAGTCCAAAAAACTAAATACTGAAACTATCAGAAAATGATCAACAAATTAAAAATTAGCTACTGTACAGCACCATAACAGCATATTACTGCAACAACATCAAATGTTTGTTTTAAAAATTTCGTTATTTTCAATTTATGCCTTTCTGGAAGATGAAATAAAATTAAGCATCCTTTCAAACTCAGATAGAGCTGTATATCCACTGAAGCTAAAGCGTGACCCAAGAACGATGTAAGAAGAGCAGAGCTGAAAAAGAAACCCACGAGTTCAAAAAACCAGACTCTGTTGGTCTGTCAGTCATTAGAGGGGCGGGACCCATCTACTACGGCAATCAGGTTCCACTGGACTTGATTCCTTTTTCCACTCTTGATTCTTTTTTTATTATTTCCTTTTTTTTTTCATCCATCAGAACCATTTTTCATGTTCTCCTTATGTACACAAAAGCTCGAGTCTTCCTTCGTGCAATTTTCCACCGTTCTATCACTGTAATTTGCGGGGTTTCTCAATGGAGATAGCTAAATGATGGACTGGTTAGAATGAAAAACAAACTAGGGGCTCCTTTCACTTCATTGCGTCAACTCCCCCCTCGTAACGTCCCCCTGTATATAGAGTTTTGTTTTAGTTCTGTTTTACTTTTCTGCAAATTGCGCTGCTATTAGAAGGACTCTGATTGAGAAAGATGAATTCCCGGAGGATGCCTTATCAAGGTTCTGCGTACAGTGTTTGACGAATACGAGAAATTGCACCTCGGGCTTATGTGTTTTTGTGTTGCAATTACTATATATATATATATATATATATATATATATATAGATAGATAGATAGATATATTGTAGAATCGGGAACATTGACATTGGCCTATATGTAAACTATAATTTAATTCCATTATTGGAAGGAATATAATTTAATTGATATTTAATATGGGAATACGTCGTGCTATGTTTGGTTAATTTTCGACCGGTTACATTTTTTTTTTTTTTTTTTTTTTTTTAACCTAGCGGTTATTTTTTGGAGGATTTTTTGAAAAGTAAATATTTTGTTGCACTACATTGATCAAATATTATATAAAAAATACACATATTGTTTTTATTCCGTAACAAAATAATTACTCAATAAACAAATTTGGTTCAGTATTATTGTGATAGGGGTCCTTTAACTTCATTGGGTCAACTCAACCTTCGCAACTTCTCCCTGTATAATAGAGTTTTGTTTTTGTTTAGTTTTACTTTTCTGCAAAGTGCGCTACTATTAGAAAGGACTGTGATTGAGAAAGATGAATAACCGGAGGATGCCCTATATCGAGTTTCTACGTACGGTGTTTGACGGATACCAGAAATTGCACCTCCGGCTTATGTATTTGTGTCGCAATTAGATATTTTTTGTAGAATCGAGAATATTGACATTTGCATATATGTAATGGAAGTTGTACAATTAAATTAATTTTTTTATATGGATTACTTCTTCTTATGCTTGATTAATTTTCGTCCAGTTACTTTTTTTTTTTTTTTTTTTTTTTTTTTTTTAAATAAGCATTAGAGATTACTTTTAAATTGTTGCTAAGTTGATTAATTGTTGTTAATTAATGAAATATTATGTAATATATATATATATATATATATATATATAAATTTTATTACGTTACAAAATAATTATCTAATAATAAAATTTTGTTCGGTATTATTGAAATAGGGGTCCTTTAATTTTACTGCGACAACTCAACCCTCGCAACGTTTCCCTGTATATAGAGTTTTGTTTTACTTTTCTGCAAATTGCGCTGCTATTAGAAATGACTCTTTATGAGAAAGATGAATTCTCGGAGTATGCCCTATCAAGTTTCTACTTACGGTGTTTGGCGGATACGAGAAATTGCACCTCAGACTTGTGTATTTTCGGGTCGCAATTAAGATATTATTTGTAGAATTGGGACTATTGACATTGGTCTATATGTAGACATTAATTTAATTTCATTATTTGAAGTTGTATAATTTAATTAATATTTAATATGGGATTACGTCTTGCTATATTTGGTTAATTTTCGCCAGGTTACATTTTTAAAAAACAAATATAAGAGATTACTTTTAAATTGTTGCGTTTCATTAATCAAACATTATGTAAAAATATATACATATAATTTTTGTTGCGTTGCAAAACAGGTGCCTAATAATAAAATTTTGTTACACTATTATTGAAATAAAGTTCCTTTAATTTCATTGCGTTAACATCCCCCATGCAACACCCCCCCCCCCTCTTTCTCGTAATATAGAGGTTTAGTTCTTTTAATCCCCTTTTTTTTTTTTTTAATGCTGCCAAACTATATTAAAGTATTGGAAATGTAAGAAAAATTATCTATATGGCATATTTCTCAACAGATTTTTTTTTCTTTCCTTTAATACATTTCCCAAGCTTTCTCTATTTCTCACAGTCATGTATGTCTGTCCATTATTCTTATTATTGTATGTGTCAAAGTTCTCTTTAAGAAATGATTAGCATATGTTATTATATAAGAACAGAATTCTGAACTGCTTCTAAAAACAAGAAAGTACGCAAAGATCAATTCTTTATATTATGCTGTACTCGTACATCCAGGTGTCTGAAAATCAGATATCCTTGCTTTTTCCCTCGGCTGAATAACCAAGTTCTGAATAAAATCTTCATATCAATATAAAGTCTGGCTTCCTTCAAGTCACGCACTTTTAGCCAGTAAAAAAACCACGGGATAGTTTATTTGTTGTTATAACACCTGTGGAGAATTGTAGGAGGTCTATCGCCTCGTTAAAATATTTTCCTTGAAAGAACGCGCACGCGACCGTTGCTTATTGCAAATTTTCTCCAACCTATGCTTACATAATAGCATGATTTTAAAAATTATATTTAAACATCATTTATCATTAGAGATTAGTTCTTCTTGAAGTTTAGGTTGTTCGTACAACATTCGCGCGTTGTTCATAATCTGCTTTATTTTTTCCTAAAATGAAAATTTGCATCCAAGATTTGAAAAAAAAAAAAAAAAAAAATCCATTGATTAAAAAATAATGTATAAAGTCAAATTTGTCAAGATTTTCTTTCTTTTAGAATTTTATTTCCTTATTACTTTTTTAAAACTGAAAAGTACCTCGAGCCAAATTTTAGGTATTTGAAAATGAGGCTGATTGATTGCAAATGTTCACGTTACGCGTACAGATTTCTATTAAATCACGGATAATAGATGGGAATTTATATGTGCAACGGGAACATTTGCAATGAATCCGCCTCATTTGAAATACCTAAAATTTGGCACGAGGTATTTTTCAGTTTTAAAAAAGCAATAAGGAAATATTAATTTTCACGTACAGTTGACTATTTTAAGGACCTGCTTCTTCTTCTTCTTCTTCTTTTTTTTTTTTTTTTTTTTTTTTTTGTCATATATGATCTTGTGATTTATAGTTTTCAAGTTTATTTTCAAAAATTTCCGAGAATATTTTGTTTTATTGTATATCTTGATAATGGCGCCGTAGGAGCATTGAAACATATGTCGATCTTTATACTAAAAAAGGTTTTTATAAGCCTTTTTGTGTTTCTCTTTGTATCACTTAAGCATTTTATCTATATTTTAGTTTCGCGCGTTGTTGCTGCTTCATAACCTACTTTACTTTTTCCTAAAATTAAAACTTTCAATCCAAAATTTAAAAACAAAAACAAAAAAAAGATTTCATTGATTAAAACCTAATGCATAAAATCAAATTGGTCAGTTTTATTTATTTATTATTATTTTTTAATTTTCCACTGTTTTTTTTTTTTTTTTTTTTCTAAAATATTACTTACTATTTTACACATGTGATTCCTACCCCCCCCCCCTCCCCCAAACACACACTACTCCCAAAAGGCTGTTCGTAAAACATTTTTTGCGCGTTGTTGATTGTTCATAATTTACTTTATTTTTCTTTAAAAAAAAATTTGCAATCACAAATTAAAAAAAAAAATCATTGATTAAAACATAATGCATAAAGTCACATTTATCCTTTTTTTATGTTCAACTGTTTTTCTAAAAATTTGTCCAGGGTTGGCTTTTTGACGTCAAAAAGTGGTTTTTGACATGACGTGTCAAAAACCTGTCGAAAAGTGTCAAAAACTGTCGAAAAGTGTCAAGAACTGTCGAAAAGTGTCAAAAACCTCATACACATTTTTTTTTAGCAATCATTAATGATATTTTATATTAAATCTTAAGCTAAAAACTGGTTAAATAATAATTTGTATATTATATAAATAATTTTTATTTAGTCATACTCTAATTAAGTTGTAATAAATTATATATATCATAATTCAAATTATCTGTCAATTGCCATGCTAGGAAAAATAGCTAAAAATATTGATACTACTATTAAATGCATTTTTCAAAGTACTTTTTATATCTTTATTACTACTGAGTATTCGGTTTATTTAAAAAAAAATACCAATCTAATTTATGTTTAAAAAAATGAATAATAATAATTAAAAAAAATAAAGGTTTGTGTAAAGCTAAAGTATCCACTATTCAATGACTGATCATAAGTTACCTAGACATTTAATGATTCTAAATGTTTGTTTTTGTTCGTAAACATTAATAAATATAAACCACAATTGCAACACAAATGTTATTTGAGTAATTAAATGAATTATAATATGAAATTTATATAATTAAACATTCTTTAAATTAATAACTTAAAATAAGATAGTTTGTTATTTTCAATATTTACATATATATAATATATCTTCATTTTATTATGTTAGTTTCAGTTTAACTATTTAGAACTATTTCTTTCTGTTAAAAAGGAGCGTCAGATATTATGAAAATCACCTTTACTCAATAGATGGCGCTGACTTTCGCATGGGCGAATAACTTCTGTTCTTGGTAGCCCTATTTTCTAGGAAACGTCACTTCCCGTTTGAAGCCGATTCTGAGTAAACACAGAGGCTCTGTGCCAAGTAAATGTAAGTTAGAAGATTAGAGATTAGCTTTTGGTTATAGATCTGTATAGAGGATGGGTTTTGGTTTTGGACTTTACTTTCTGGGGACTCCGGAACAAGATCGCTTAATTCGGGCCGGGCCCAGTTGTGAATATTTCAGCCCATGCAAATCTCAGCGCGGTTTAAGCCTTTTTTTTTTTTTTTTTTTTTTTTTTTTTTTTAAATTTAATAGATATCGACTGGTCAATTGTAATCTCATGTTATTGAGAGAAACACAGGGTTTAGCTATAATTAAAAAGGGATTTTGTAATGTAACAGGAGGAAAATAGCTGCGCTAAATAACAATAACGCTTTTAAATTAAAGGATCTAGATTCAGAATTTCCGAAATATTGATATGTTTTAATTATATTTCCTCAAATTTGGAGTTAAATTGCTAATGTATTTAGCTATCCAAATTAATGGTTCAATGTTTTTTTTTTTTTTTTTTTTTTTTTTTTTTTTTTTTTTTTTTGGGGGGGGGGGGGGGGGAGCATTGTACATCAATATTTCTGCTTACCCATATCAATAGAAACCCAGTAATCCGAACCGAAATTGAAAAAAAAAAGTAATCAAGATTAAGCGAAGCTTTGTAAATATAAATTTAATTAAACACAAAAAATATTTAGAATTTTAAATATATGATAATTATCAGTAAATATATTTTATTAAATATTATTACATAATGCATTTGTTTTATTTTCTGACTTAATTTTTTTGCATATACATTTTATTTACTTAAGGCTGTTCTGAAATCCAAACTGTGCACTTTCTGACACATTTTTTAATTGATTTTTTTAAATTCCTACTATTAGCTCACACTCTCTCTATATATATCTTGTTCAAATTTTCAATCGTTAATAAAATATTTTCTATTCATCCACTAAAGTTCAAATAATTTTTTTAAAACTTGTAGTGGATGACACTTTATGTTAATACAGTTTTTTTCAAATATTAATTCATTCATTAAATTTAATTAATTAATTTTAGTTTTAAATGGGAGAAAAAAATTCCTCCCATTGTTTTCATAAATGAAATGAAAGATTTATCTCAAATGAGTGATGCCACAGAAATAAAATACCGCAACGATGATTATAAAATAGTGTTCAATAAAGATAACGTGGGACATTAATGCTGCACGGGTTTATTTTATATATTTATGATTAAAAAGTAGGAATTGACTTTTTTTTTTTTTAAATTATATTACTTGTTATTCACAAACTTATTAAGAAACTATGTAATATATATTTTTTTTTCATTTTCCTGTAAAGGCAAAAGATTTTCAAATAATGCTGTCAAAGTTGTCATTTTAAACTGAATTTTAGGACTTGACAGCGCAGGAAAGGAACAAATTGCCGTCCTTAGACAATAATAGCCTATAGCTCAAGATGTAATTCCTTTATTTGAAAATAAAGAACTGTTCAATCATTTCAATAATCATGCTTGCAAGTAGTATTATGCTTTTATGCTTAAAAATGAATCAGAAAATCGCTAGCAGCAATACATTTACTAACAGTACCATTTGATACACGTGAAAGCTCTTCTACGATGTTTGCATAGCTGCCAACTTTTACGCTGTTTTCCTTCTACTATTTTTTAACATCAAAATCACCTTAAAGTAATCAAAAATTTAAAACACAGTTCGATTTATTACAGGAATTATATAAACTAAAAATAAATTACAAAATAACTGTGATAAGAGACCGATTTATTTTTTAGGTAGATTTCGTAAGAAATACTACCTATTACATTCTCACCTAAGTTGGAATTTTTGAAAAATTTTTGCAGATCTACGCCGATCATGACTCCCAGAACCCAAAACCACCCCCAGTTCAAAACTTTATCTATCTATCTATCTATGTATGTCACTTTTTTATGGACACGATAACTGCAATAATTCTACACAAATCTCTTCCAAATTGATACATAAAATCAAGGGGCATAAAATCTCGGTCAAGTTCGTTAATGGGCAAAATCGAACCAGGGGGTGGGGCTTTTTTTTAAAACAGAAAAAAACCCATTATATCTTAATTATGATACGTATCGAATCCGTTTGAAGTTATTATTACTTTTAGGAGAAGGGCCGAAAATGTATGTATGACAGATTTTTGATAGAATTAAAAATGACCCCGAGGGCGGGAAAAAAGGGGGGTTTTAGAAGAAAAAAAATCATAACTTCATCAATTCACAAGATATCAAATCCGCTTAAATGTATTAGTAATCCTCTTAATATTATCTAAAACTTTTATATTGACAAGTTTTTTATAGGACCAACCCTTATAGCAAAAAAAAAAATTAAAAACAAAAAAAATCCCTGCCGGCTCCGTCTGCAAACACGTTATTTTTCGAAGTAGACGGTTCCAACTCCCGCATCGTTTCGAAACTGATACATAAAATCAAGGGGCATAAAATCTCGGTCAAGTTCGTTAATGGGCAAAATCGAACCAGGGGGTGGGGCTTTTTTTTTAAAACAGAAAAAAACCCATTATATCTTAATTATGATACGTATCGAATCCGTTTGAAGTTATTATTACTTTTAGGAGAAGGGCCGAAAATGTATGTATGACAGATTTTTGATATAATTAAAAATGGCCCCGAGGGCGGGAAAAAAGGGGGGTTTTAGAAGAAAAAAAATCATAACTTCGTCAATTCCCAAGATTTCAAATCCGCTTAAATTTATTATAAATCCTCTTAATATTATCTAAAACTTTTATATTGACAAGTTTTTTATAGGACCAACTCTTATAGCAGAAAAAAAAAATCCCTGTTGGCTCCGCCTGCCAACAAGTTAGGTTTTGAAGTAGGCGGTTCCAACTGCCGCATCATGGCAAAAAGGTCATTTCTTCCGCTATTCCCAACATACAGGCGCCCCACGATCTGCGTCTTCGAAATCTACCAGTGCCTGTAGGCCGAGCTGTCAGGGATTTTTCATATATAAATTACTTGAGTTGCAATTATACCTAATTGTATGTATTTTAATATTTTATATAGACTTTCATCTTAAGAATAAAAATTTATGTAATATTTCATATTAGAAGTTTTAGATTTATCATACAATAAGTTATCATTTCTGACTTCCTTGTACTTACATATGCTTTAAAATTTTACATGAGTTAATCATATGTATTATTTCTGTTGCCAACATCCCTTTTTCTATGCATTTACAAAATGCACAAAAATGAATGACCTATCATTCGAAAGGTTTTTGAACAGGCGTCTGAGATAGTATACTCATATTTCTTTAAAACACGTTTTTTGATTAAAAATTACAGTTAATTAAAAATTATATCAGCTTTTTTTTTCAATGAAATGTTTTTTTTTTTCCTCAAACCATTGTTGCCATAAAAAATATATATATACTACATTATATTGTGCTCAACAATAATTAAAGATAAATAAATAAATAGCACAATAAAAGATAAAGCGGGACGCACGGGTTTATTTTATATTTATGATTAAAAAGCAAAATTCAAATTCAAATGTTTGGAGAAAAAGACACCATCGATCGATCGAAGCAGTGGTATTTTACGTGTAGTCTAAAATGTATGTTATGTTATATTATATTAAATTCTATTTTATATGTGCTCAATTTATTTTTTTTGTCCCGTGTTTTTCCCGAAGTGGATGACGTCATCTTCCAATGAAGTTAAATTACGATTGTTATTTTTTTTTCTCGTGCGTGCCTCTTGCTATCTTTGATTAGTTTTTACTTCAATTTTGATGGGATGAATGACATGATATTCTGGCTTGACTAATGTTGTTTGCAGATATTTTCATCCTTAATTTTTCTTTTAGAAATTTAAACTTGCATCTAAAAAATATTAGACTGCAGTGCGAAATCATCGCACAGGTGTACTGGTAAATTTATAATTACCTTATCTGTAGAATTTATATTTTCTTTGGTACACGTACATTTTAGGATTGTGTGGCATCAATTCATGTGTATATTATATCATATTTAAATCTGCCAAATTAATTTTTTTTATAAAGAAATCTTAATGTTACTAAGAACATAACTGATGTGGCCAGTGATTCTTAGTTTTTCATTTACATTTTTACTTTTCGATCACATCTAGTGCTGGGAAAATGGTTGTAATCATTATAAAAACCTTATTATGGAAATATTTATATATCTTTACATTTTGAGGATGTCTTTAAATGTTGAAGGTTTGATATTTTTTACAATTATTCCGTAATGTATACGTGAATGTTGGTATTTTTTCGTTTTCAGACCATGTGTGTCTTTTTATGGTACTTTTATGATGATGCCTATATATGTATTTGTATATATGTGAGTGAACACAATAGCGTCTAAACATTGCTTTTGATTGAGCTCCCATTTGGCGCATATGATATATCAACTGTCGTAAGAACTGTACTCATTTTTATCGGACAACGTGTTTAGTGTTTGATCATTTTTTTTAAGATTTCGTAAGAAATACTACCTATTACATTCTCCACTCTGCTGGAATTTCTGGAAAATTTTTGCAGATCTACACCGATCATGACTCCCAGAACCCAAAACCACCCCCAGTTCAAAACTTTATCTATCTACCTATCTTCTATCAATCTATCTATGCAACTTTTTTATGGACACGATAACTTGAAAAATTCTACATAAATGTCTTCCAAACTGATACATGGAATAAAGGGGCATAAAATCTCTGTCAAGTTTGTTAATGGGCAAAATCGAACCAAGGGGGGGGGGGGGAGGCCTTTTTGTGAAAACAGAAAATCCCCATAAATCTTAATTATGATACGTATCGAATCCGTTTAAAGCTATTATTACTTCTAGGAAAACGGCCAAAAATTTATGTATGACAGATTTTTGATATCATTAAAAATGGCCCCGAGGTGGGGAAAAATAGTAGTTTCAGAAGAAAAAAATTCATAACTTTGTCAATTCACAAGATATCAAATCCGCTTAAATGTATTAATCCTCTTAATATTATCTACAACTTTTATACTGGCAAGTTTTTTATAGGATCAACCCTTACAGCAAAATAATAATAATAATAGAGCTGCTTATAAATAAATAAGACATAATACATTTTACACATTTCACGCAATTGAATAATCTATACTATACAAAGAATTCATAATGTAGGTTATACTTTACAGTTTCATTCGAAATACATATCCGTTTCCTTCAGAAATTAAAAAAAAAAGTGTTCGAGGATTCAAGAGTGCAGCCGATTATAAATAAATAAGACGTGATACAGTTTACACATTTTACGCAATTGAAAAATCTACAAAGAATTTATAATATAGGTTTTACTTTACAGTTTCATTCAGACAGTTTTTGTATAGGAAACCAGGTTCTAATCCATTTATTCAAATACAGAGTATTTCACTTCAAGCCGAACTTGAATTTTTTCCCAACTTTAATTATAGTAAAGATATTGTTACGATATTTTTATCAGACTTACACTGCTTTATCTGAAATATGATATTACGAGAAGTGGTAGAAACGAAATTTGTATTAATTTATTTTAATTCACATAGAAAGCCAAAGTTAAAAGCGTTATTTACAAGTATTAAAATTATAATCTTATTTAATAATTCGAAACAGATTTTTTTCCCTTCTCTTTTTAGTGTGAAGTTTACTTGTGAGAAAGTAATGTTCATAAAAATAGGAATAAAGTTAAAAGTTAGAGAAAAAATTAAAATTGAGGCAGCATTTGTATTAAATATGAGATAAAGCGATTTTAATATTTAACCTTTTAATATTTTAACCCTGGAACATTGGAGTATTCAGCCGACCGAATATTCGGTATTCGGCTTACTTGTGTGTGTCGAATTTACATTGGGCGCAATTTACATTGTTTAGACGTTAAATTCTCTTTCACACAAAAATGTACATTAATTTCTTTCAATTAAAAATTGTGTACATCTAATGCAATGTCAACTAAAGGTAACAAGGAATGAAAACTATTTTTTTAAAGGGAAAAGTTATACAACGAATGTATTTGAAGGGAAAAATCAAAGAAACAAAAATCGCCTGCTTCACTTTATTTTTAGAAAGTAAAACTTTCGCTAACAGAAAGTTACCCATTTTGAAGATATCCCTTCGCAAACCTAGTTATACTGAAAATCTGAAACCTTCGGAACATAGAGAGTGGGTCAGGAGGTCAGGGGTCAACCAACAGTTCCCTTTCCCAGATTCAATAAATGCTTTCTACAAAGCAGACAAATTTCCTTTTAGAGAGAAAAAAGCAAATGACCACAAATGTAACCCCCCCCCCCTCCTCCCGTTCCCTTCCCTTTCAAAGGCAAGCGTGGAGAAAAAGGTGATATCGGAAATCTCAACGGAAGTGTTTTAGGGTTGCTGAAAATTTGGGAAAATTTCTCTTTCTGACATGGCAGCTGGGAATGAAATTACTGCAGCAAAGGCAAAAATGCTTGTTGAACGATATTTTTTATATAATATCGTGTAAAAAATACCCCTTATTAAATTTATAACAAGATAATGACAACAATTAACAAGAAAATATATAAAAACTGCCTGAGACAATCGTTTTGTAACCTATGCCGAAAATCTGCAGCACCCGTAGTGCCCTCTGGTGAAATCTATTGAAAACAAATTAAAAATTTTAAAATTTAAATTAAAAAAAGGGTAATTACATCTCATTTATGAAATTTGCGTCGTTTCAAAGAAATAAGTCATATTTATCACCAAAAATTTTTTTAAATAAATCGGTTCAATAGTAAATGCGCAATTCTGATGTTAAAAATATAGCATTAGCAGTATAAGGAAAATATAAGTGACGATCACCCTTAAATTTCATTTTTATACATTATAAAATACCTTTTTTTATTCAAAGGTTGGAGTATCATAGCTGAGATTTATTCCAACAGAGCGAAAAATGCCGTGACCAGGACTCGAACTTTGGTACTTTGGCTTGCCGTGCCAACGCTCTTCCTACTACGCTATCCTAACGATGGCCTGGTTAGCATAATTCACTCTTATTTGTTGGACATGGGTGTGAACTGCAGTGCTAATTTTATTTATCCGAGCTATAACTAGCATTTTTACATGATGAATGTGATACAACACGGAGACTCTTGTATACCATGTAATAAATCATAATGAACAGACCCAGGTTCGAGTCCTTGTCCCGGCATTTTTCGCTCTATTGGAATAAATCTCAACTATGATACTCCAACCTGTTGAATATGATTTACCTAGTTGAAAAAACATTGCTCTGTTCATTAGTACCTTTTTTTGGGGATAAACATTAAAACAATGTAGGAATAAGTATATTATTTATATGACATTATATACATTAAATTATACAAGTATCAGAATTTTCCACAGGTTTAAAAAAGGGCAGGGTGCTGCTGGTGAGAAAAGGGCACTTTTGGGATTCTTGAGGGCACTTTTCAGATTCTTAAGAGCACTTATTGCTAAAAGCATACTTTTGGTTTTTAAAGTCACTTTTAATGTTTAAAAGTCAGGGCACTCTTTTTAAGACATTATTGAGTATTTTTTTTTTTACTATGAAAGCAAATTTTTTAATACAAAAAGCAGAAAAGACACTTTTTTTTACTGGGCAAGAAGGGTGCTATTTTGTAAATCAAAGGACAGGCTGGGTGCAGCCCCCTTCTGAAACTGCCTGGGGGAAATTCTGCAAGTACTATTTAACAGTTTGATTAGTTTATATTTTTAATGTAACAATACTTTTAATTATTTTGTATTATATATTTATAGCTTACAATTATTTTCTAAGTAATTTGTTAAACCAAAATCATGTTTTGAGTTTTCAGAATTCGACGCAGATTTTTTTTTCTTGAGGCCTATTTTGTGAAAACTAAAAAAAAATTTTGTGAAATTTATCATATTTTTATGAACATTTTGTTATGAAAGATGAAATCCAGCTGCTCAAATTCAAACCTAGCATTTAATGATAACTTCTTTAAGTCCTTCTGTTAAAGATTTCCTTTCTTGTGAAATTGTTTTCTTTGTAAATTATACATTTTAAAACCTAACAAAATAAAAATAATGCAGAGTATGTTTTCATGGGCTGTAATTTTGTGAAGAGACCAATTTTATTAAGAGGAATTTTGTGAAGGGATCATATTTATTAAATCGATAGGCCTTAACTTTTTCCTGGATCGACCCCTTATTTTATACAGGATATATGGTTTTTAATGTCTAAAACTGTCAAAAAGTTCACCCATGTATCTAACACTAAAAATTATGAAAAATGGTAAATTTAATGTTGTTGTAAAAATAATTTAAAACAGTTTTTGGACTCAATTTTAGGTTTTTGACAGTTGTCAAAAACTATGTCAAAAAGGGGTTTTTGACATGACGGTTAAAACCATGGTTAAAACCGGATAAAACCGTCGCACTGTCAAAAACTTGCCAACCCTGAATTTGTCACATACTAAGATTTTACACACGTGATTCCTTATCTTTTCCCTCCTCCCCTCTAATCCCCCCCCTTAAAAAGAAAAAAACTAAGTAAATAAAAACAAATAAATGAAAAATGACTTTTTTGATTTTGCTAGCGAATTTTCAACATTTAGTTTAAAAAAAAATCTGATCACATTCTATTTGTGTGTATGTGCCAAAAAAGTTCCCGAAAACAGTTTTAATTTTCAAATTTTAATTTACATAATAAATGCGGTGAGATTAAAAAAAAAAAAAAAAAAATCCAATTTTTGTGAGCTTCTTTATTTTGAGAAGTTTAACAGTTGTAACATTACAGTTGTCTGTTTTTGTTTCACATACACTTAATATAATTCATTGTTAATATAATAATTATCTTAATATAATTCCTGATGTTTTTATTTAAAATGCCTTGATTTCAGATTTTCAAGCGATTATTTTTTGAATGAATCGTAAAACATTATGGCTTAAAATTTTGGACTCGTTGTTATAATGAGTGTCACGATATTATCCTCAAAATTTTATTTTTTAGAGAAAAATAGCAAAAATTAAACAAATAAAATTTATTGATGATTACATAATTTTTAATCGTGCTGTTCCTATTTATTTTTATCTGAATCTACCGAAAATAGTGTGCCAGGCGTATCTGTAAGCCAATTTTTTATTATTATTATTATTTTTTTTTTTTAAATCTAAATATTTCAGGTAACTTTCAAAACTTTATCTTTATTTTTGAGTTTGAGGGTTTAAGTCTTCTTCACCGATACAAGTTTTTCTTACGCCGATCTCGAAATTCAATGTTAACTATGGGGGATTTTAAATAGGTGATTAATCCCTTCCTAATATAATTAACAAAATACGGTATCCAGCCAGCATCAGAAAAAATATTCGTCCAATGTTCGAGGTAGTGGTTTTATTATTATTATTATTTAATTGTTGCCTTAAATTTTAAGTATTTTAAAAAGCCCTGCCAACTTTGGAATTTCTACTTGTGAAAAATTTCCAAAATTTTTTTTATTATTTTTTTAATATTTAAAAATTAAGAATATAATTTATAAAAACACAGTACGTTGACACCGGGCGTCTACTTTTGGATGGTTAAAACCGTATTTCGATAATTGCATTAGGTAATGAGTAATACCCAATTAAATTTCCTCATGGGTTAACATGGAATTTTGCTATTGGAGTAAAATACCTACTTATTTTTAAAATATCGCCCCAAGAAATTAATATTTTTGGCTTCTTTTATCTGTGTACTCTTCTTAAAGAATATCTCTATTTTTCTTATTATCAAAATATTTCTAAAATATATGCTTAATTTAATATTTTATGCGTTAATAAACGTACGAGCTGTGAGTAAGATTTTAACACTTCAAATAAAATTAAGCATATATTTTAGAAATGTTTTGACAACTAAGAACAAAAAAGACACAGAGTACATAGAAGATATAAGTCAAAAATATTAATTTCTTTATGAAATATTTTAAAAATAAAAATCCATTCCACTCTCACAGATTTAACATTAGCGAGGAAAATTTCAAATCTGACTGACCAAGCCCCTTCAGCTAGAAACCGTAGTTCTGTTTATCGTGTGCAAATAAGGACCACAGCAGCCCGAAACCAACCGACCAATTTTTTTAATCAGACATCCATCCTCTCAGACCATCCGGTTACCTCTTGAAAATTCCTCTTCTTTCTTTTTCTTTTACATTTTCGTTTGAGTGCAATTTCTAATCTTTCTGTAAATAGACATTTTAATCGTTAATTATTTTCTTAATTATTATGTATACCATTATCTTTAAAGATTAATGGATCTTGCCTAATTCAATCTGTTTTGCGAATGCATAACAACATGCTGCTCTGGGCAATCATCAAGGTAGTTTTTCTCTTGTAGCCATTTCTCATAGTTCTATTTGCAGAAAGCACTGTGGTGTTCGTGATTCTCCGCACCCCTCTCTTTCTCTGGACCACGTCTTGATGAATTTTTTATAGAGATGTTCCTTTTTGCTTTTTCTGCTCACGATCTTCTCCGGTACAACATTAATTACCCGAAGCAAGACCTCCAGAGGAGATATTTACTTAACCTTTTCTTTGGTCTTCGAAACCTCTAAACGCCGATGCTTAATGACGAATTAACAAGCCAAGATACTTTCTTGCATGGACTTACTACGTACATGCTTTTTTTTTTCTTTCAAGCTATCATTCTCACGATTCTAGTTAACAACAAGGACGTTCGGACGATTAACTTTGGATCGGAGGAGGGGAGGGGGTGAAACTAGCTAATATTCTTCTTTCACCACCCTGTTATTCATCATCCTTTAGGCTGGGACGGCATCTTAGCAAATTGCAGGGCAGGTGAGCTATAATCAAGTCCATTTTAGACGGGCTGATGACTGTGTAATAACTGGCTCCGTCTATGACTCGCTGACATGCCCTTAATTGTTGGGGCGGAGTGCTTGGCCATTCTAACTGAGCGTTGCACATGGCTTTTTGTTTTACTTCACTTATTTTCTAAAAATGAAATATACAATAAAAGAGAAGGGGGGGGGGGAATGTGTAAGTACCTTATAAAACAAATATTCCCTCTTGATGAAAATGACTTCATGAATACGTCATATTTTGCGAGCAACACTTGCTCTGTGTAAATCGATAGAGTGTTGCCACACATCGTTTTTCGAAAAAAAGTTTCTTCATTACTCACGTCTGCTTAATTGTTGGATTTATGAGAATCGCATAATTATAACTTGTTTTATGAATATAATTTATTTTCAGTTTTTGTTGTATTTAAATCTAGAATGTTTTATGTTCGTCTAATGATTCTTTAACAATGTGGGTTTTTTATATGGTTGAACTTGATGTCAAGAATGCCTGGTTGAAATAAAGGAGTGGTTTTCGAAAGAGATTTTGGCTGTAGTAGCTACGTCGTGACGTTCAACAGTTTTCTCTTCGCAAAATTATTGAATTATTTTAAGGTGGGCTCTAAAAAATATTTTTCCCGCCGAACAACTCGAAATTTTCTGACTCATTTTTAAATATAAAAGCATTATGATACTTTCAGGTTCAGGCATGATTGAATTATTGAAGTTATTTGTAATCAGACAGTTTTTTCATTTTCCGATACAGGAATTACAACTTTTACAAGAGATTGTTTTCTCAAGAAGGCATGTTTTTCCTTTCCTTTCCTGCTTTGTCTAGAAATTAGGTTCAAACGTCAACTTTGGCAGCATTTTCGAAAAAATCTTTTGATTTTACCTAAAAATGAAAAAACAACAACAATTCGATTACATAGTTTCTTAGTGAGGTTACCAGCTAATTTCATACGTTTGCAAACAAAAATAAATTAAAAAAATGAATCAAAAAATATCTTAAAAAGAGTTTGGATTTGAGAACAGTCCTAAGTATAGAAAATGTCTCAGATAGTATATATATATGTTTGGATTTACCGGTGAAAAAGAAAGTACTCGATTGAAAACTGAAGAAAATAGAAAAAGCAAATTATCGTGTTTTTCTGATTATTATAATGCTTTTTCAGTTTTCTTGAAATATGTGCATAGCATGCAAATAAGAATTATTTGAATAGAGACAGTTTAAGTGAGCAAAGAAGAGTTATAAACATGATAAATTTCTGCTATAATCAATTTATTTTTTTAAGAATTTTTTTATAGGTTATTTATATTAAAAAAAATGAAATAAAAGGTAATACTTCATTTATTATCTCTGTTGTATATTTTATTGCGAAATTTTATTCAAAATTCTTGAGATTTCCCTTAAAAAAATGCATTAGTACGTGCAATGTGGTTTTATGATGCGCCATAAAAAAATAAAAAAAAAATCGTTTGTTTATTACATGACGCGATTATATTGTTGATTTTTTTTTCCTTAAAAATTTGTAATACGTAGTATCATAAATCTGACATTTAAGGATTGTTGTGTAGTGTATTTCATTCCTGTTTTACCAATAGGGATTAAACTGTGCGCTAGTTTATTTATTTATTTTATTTTTTCTCATTTTACAAAAGGATTTTGCATTTTTCAAAAATGTATCAGTAAGATTGTTGCTAAAAAGCGAAACAGAATTTAGAAAAGTTAAAATTTTCTAATTTTAGTACAAAGCTTTGCGAAGCAGAAATAACACTTAGTTTTTAACTTGTGTAACATATTAAAATATATAATATGTAGAAATTAAGATTAATTTGTAAATTTCGAAGTAAGTTTAATCAAAGTACTTAAGAATAAGAAATGTCACATCTCCCTCCAGCCCCCTCGCCCCTTTCCTGAATAGCATTGGTAAAAGCTAAAATTCTAAAGAAAACTGTTCGTCAGGTTAAGCTCTGTACTAAGAATTAAAAATGGAACACTGTATAAAAGATCTTGAAGCGTGAAAGAAAATTCGATTTTCTACTGTGGAATCTTATTCTAGCAATAATTTTTACATTTCATAAATTTTATTTTCTTTAAATTGGAATTTTTTAATTAAAATCATTAGAATGCAGAAAAAAAATGTTTTGAATTTGATCCACTAAAAATTGTGTGTCATACCAACTTAATTTATTTAATCAGAATTGTTTCCTTATATTTAAATCTAGCATGTTTCATGTTTTTCCAATATCAGTCAATATTGGTTAAATATTAACTTTACATTGGATATATTGGCAATGAAACCATTTTACAGGAATGCAGCGAAACATGCTAAGACGAAACAGCAAGGAAGAGGAGAAAATTTTCAGGTCAAAAAGGTTTCCGCTTTAGGAGGCATTATATGGAATTCCTTTCGTCAGTACCATGATTTTTTTTCTTTAACAAAACTTCTTTCTTTCTTTTTTTCTTTTTCTTTTTTTTCGTTTTAAATAAATTTCAGTTCGGATTGCCCGGACTTTCAGATTCGTGGGGTTCTGCCTGCTATAGTTTGCTACTTTTACAACTATTAGTTTTCTTCTGAGAGAAAAAAGCGCAGATAGAAAAAAAAAAAAAAAATGCGGAGATCTATTCAGAAACATTTGCATTTTGCCGAAACTGTCTGCTATATACTTGAATTTTCGTTTTATCATGAATAAAAATTCGTGATTAAAAATCTGACGAGCAATAAGATTAATTTACCTCAGATTAACAAGATTCGCTGTGACATTCATTCTTGTTACACTCCCAGTCATTTGAAAAGCAAATGCTTTTGAAGCGACATTGTGTCGATTCAACTTTGCATTTTACATAGCTGAGCTTATGTAAATATCAAATGTTTCAGAACAAACATCTTGTATCGAGTCATCCACATTTTTATTTATTAGTTAATGAATAAAACAACAGAAAGACTGATTTCCTAAAGATAATCTCATTATACTGACTTATACTAAACATTTCGCCTCCCTTCTCCTTTGCTAACTCATTTCCTATGCAACATCACTACCTGCTTAGAGCATTTTGCCTTTCATCGAAAATAAATCTCGCAGTAATGACCGATGTATTTCAGTTATTCGGCAATTACTGATCCCATTTCTCAAGACCAACCCTCTTTTTGTGCCCCATAATTTGTGGGGCAGAGGGGCCCACCCAACGACATATGCAAGGACGCAACATCTGCTGCACGTCAGCTAAAGCAGAAAGTCCGTTCTGTTAGAACAAGACGTCACCAATTGTGATGACAACTAGCAATTAACTGGGATTAGTAAACGCAGGATAAATGGTGTATTATGTATGATTCTGTCAGATGCATCCAGTGAACATCTGGAAAAGCATGTATACTGAAAGTATTTCAAGTCAAAAGTCCAAACAACAAATAAAAAATATTTATTCAAAAATAAATTTCTACTAGTATTAAAAGAAAAAAAAAAATATTTTTCATTAAGGAGGCTTTGCCACCACTGGACCCTACCTTTAAGATACATTTAAAACACATGGATGTAAAAAAAAAAAAAAATTGTGTGTGTTTAATTATTTTAAATCTCTTGTGAAAAATAAATTTTTCTTCATTATTTTTTTCAAAAACATTTAAAAAAAATGTTTAATTTAGTAAATTAAATTTCAAAATTCAGGTGCGGTGGTGCCGGGATCTACGCCTAAGTTTAATAACCACAAAATGGTTTTTGAAAAAAAAAAAAAAAATTAAAAACTTCACAACATAGCATTCTGTTGCAAAAGAAAAATATATGTATGATCGACAGATTTGAGATTTACTAAAAAGTCATAGAAATAATTATCATAGTTTAGATTTAGAAATAAAAGTGTGTTTTGTAGAATAAGACATCACCAATTGTGATGACAACCAGCAATTAGCCATCCCAATAAATGTAGTTCAAATGGTGTATTATGTATTATTCTGTCAAATTCATCTAGTTCTAGTGAACATCTGGAAAAGTATGTACAGTAAAGTTATTTCAAATCAAAAGTTCAGGCTTTCCTTTTTTTATTCCTTTGAACTGTGTGGCTGAGATTTTCTGTTCAAATAACCATTCCTAAATCTAATTACTAAAAAATTGGTTTTGGTAAAGATCATTTGACAATTCGTCCTCAGTAAAAAGGAAAAAATTACGTATAATTTCAATGAATTTAGATTTCGTAAAAAGAAACAAAGAAAGAAAGAAAATAGTGATTATAGTTTAGATTATAATATTGAAAAGTAAAAAGCATGGATTTCTCAATTGTGGCTCCTGACCCATAAGTATGTTGTAGCCTGGAATATATTGGATTGCATAAAATTTTGAGATTTAACCAAGAATAAATTTATATATATCTTTAAACGTATTTCACTTAAAAATGGCATTAACACTAGTGTGTTCTCTGGTGTGTTATTCAGTTTTTTACTTATCTCCACTAAACTAAGGCATATCTATATTTGACGTGATGGCTAATTAGAATAAAATGACTATTGAGTCGGTTTATCCCAATTTTAATCAATATAGCCTAGTTTCAAAATTTTAAAACTAATTAAAATATCTTTAAAATAAGCTCTTTCCTCTGAAAGAGAAGATATCTGGTCATCTAAATCTTCACAATAATATTGCCATGCAAATTTGTCAATATTATTCATCCAAAGAAGCAGATGACAAGCAGTAATGCATATTGTATTTCGCATTTTGTGCTAACATCTTTTTAAATCTACCTGTTTATATGCATCTATCAAAGTGCGATAGCCGTTTTCTAATTTCAACGTATCAAATAATTTAAATTAGAATTTGAAAATTAGCATTTGCAATTTGCAGTTCAGCACGTTACCATTTTTTTCTGTTATATATCCTGTTTTCCACTGATGCATATTTAAACTTTGAAGGACCCATTTTGATATCTGTTTGTTTTCTGATCTCATTAAAATCGGCAATCTTCATCTTAGTACTTATTAAAATTTTATGCTATCGTCGCCGACTAATTAGAAAACTTAATTTGAGAGAAAGCTCTCTAATCTTATTCCTTCCTTCTTTCATTATCACATAAACACCTCATAATTGTATTGAAAAAAGTCCCTTTTTATAGCCCTATCATAGAAAATAACGATGCTGAATTAGACGAATGTTGCAATTTATCTACTTAGAGGTTAAATCTTTATCCATTATTTGTGTGTTTTGTTTTGCCGCGTGAGTTCATGCATTGTTATATATATCGTAATCCTTCCGAGTTGCTTTTTTTCCTCCTTCTAAGTTCGGGATAATCAGATTAGAAAATGCAATAAAAGAGGATGAATAAATGAGTTTTATGAATTGCTCCTTGATTCAAATGCTGTTATCGAATGCTGCATTAAGATTTTTCTTACCGTTTGGAGTGCTTTGTTATCTTTCGCTTGTAAATAATTTTATAAACTTTGACGGTCTATTTGGTAATAAATCTGCGTTGCTTTGTATCTGGAGCTAACAAAAGATTTTTTTTTTTAAAGGCTGCTTTAAATTTTTTCCATTTTACCCCCTTGAAAACCATTTCGAGTACTTAATCACATTCCTATATACATACATATTTCTTCAGATATACTAAAGCAGGCACTAACGAATTAAATAGTTGTCTTCATTTTATTTTTCTATAATTATGATGTATCTTTTAATTGTGGTTAATTGTGCGATTATTATTTTTTATCAGAATGACTGTGTTTCAAAAATTTCATAAATACAATTTTGGCAGTATATTTTAAAAGATAAACGACTATATATTCTAAACAGCGTGTCTAGCTACATGGAAAAGTTATGGAAATTTATATGGACTGGATATATCAAGGGGAAGTTAGGGAAATTTACCATTCTTGAGGGAAATTTGAAACATCCAAGAAAAAAATAGTGAATTTTTTTTTTATTTAGGAGTGTCACGCAATCATTAACCATGAAATAAATATCCTAATGTTCAAAATGTTGTGATTTTTGCAAAAGAAATTTTAGCAAATCAGTAGTTTGTGCTTCAGAGTGAAAGTTTCGCTCTCAAATTCACAACTTTTAAGATTTTTTTGTGCGTAACATCACAAAATCTCAATACCTGGATTATTATTATTATTATTATTATTGGTATGGAAAACCTGGAAAAGTCAGGAAAATTTGTTGCTGATCTGAAATAGACACCCTGTCTAAATTACACTTATTGGTCTTATCTCTAAGAACGAAATAATTGTATAACTCCACAATAATGTTCTCTTTTAAATTCTGCCTTATCGTTCTTGAAAATGCCAAAACTCAATTTTAGGCAGTTTTATAAAGCAATAAATTAAACATTGCGCTATTTTATTTTATTTCACATGAGCTTTTTTCCTTTTTATTATTTTAAAATAGTAATCAGCTAAGAGATTTCCCATGTCATCTAGTTGATCTCCAAATTTTGGAGAACATTCAAATCAAACACACGAAGAAATGTGAAGCATGGAATTGTGTGTTGCTATTAATTGTTGAAAATTTATGTAAAGAAAATATTAGTTTAAGGGGGGAAAAAAAAGTGTTTCAACCGATTAAAATCCTGTTATTCCTAATCTGTAAAAGCGAAATATTTGTATTATTGTACGAGTATTTGCTCCCATCTAAATTCTGCACCATCGTTCTCTAAAATGTTAAAAATCCACTTTAGACTTTAGGAAAATATTATAAATAGTAATTTAACCATTGTATATATATTCTTAATTACACATGACCTTTTATTTTATCAGCTACTAAGAGATTTCCCATGCCACCTAATTGATCTCCAATTTTTCCAGAACATTCTAATTAAACCTCGAGAAAAGAAAAGCACAAAACAGTCGCCATTAATTGTTGATAATTTATGTAAAAGAAATATTAGTTTAAGAGAAAAGGGATGCTTGTAAATTGAATGAAATCCCCTTGCTGTTGCTAAAGAAAATTTTAAAAAGAAAAAAAAGTATAAAACGACGAGGTTTAAGGAATAATAATACCACTATGAAAATTTAATTTTGTGCCCAAAAATAAAACGTGTTATGAATTACTAAAGAATTTTTTTCATCTCTTAATGTAACATTTTCTTAGTAAAACATTAAAGTGAAATATGTTTGTTGAAGGATGTGCATAAGCGTTTTGTGGAAGGTGAAAAAAAAATTGTTAATTTCGCATATAATGTTTTTCGTACGCTTAAGAAAATATTTTTATTCACTTTATGTAGTTATTAAGTATACGTTTTTGGTATATTTTCTTACTTCCTCTTTTCTCCTGCACCCCCCCCCCCCCTCTCTCTCTCTCTCTCTCTCTCTTTTTTTCTGGATTCTTTCCAGAAATTTATATGCGGCTCAATATGTTTTTGTTTCTTAAAAGTACTCTCAGATATAAAGTAATTACAGAGAGTGAATGTTTTTTTTATAATTTTTATTTTCTTTTAATTTAAAATGGGAATAAAAGTACTTTGAAAAGAGTTGTTTCTTTTATAAAATAATATTCTAGATATGTATTTTAAATAAATGTCTAGTAATAAAAATCAATAGCATTTTTTAAAATTTAGATTAAAGTACAGCAAAAGACTAAAAGAGTTGAGGTTGTTTGTTCTCAAATCCAAATTGGCTACTTTCTGACACATTTTTTATTTCATTTTTGTTTGTAAATCTACAAAATTGGCAGGTGCTCTTATTCAGAAACTTTGTAATCGAATTGTTCTTTTCCTTTTTCGTAAAAGTAGAAGATTGTTTTAGAAAATGCTGTGAAAATTGGCGTTATAAACCGAATTTCTGGACGCCAATATACACGAGAGGAAAAAACCGCTGTCACGAGATAGCTCAAGATGTAATTAATTTAACGAAAAATGAAAAAAAAAAAACTATTCGATTACAAATAACTTCAACAATCATGCCTACAAGTCTTATGCTTTTTAATTTTAAAAAATGTGTTAGAAAGTTGCGCGTTACTGAGCGAGGAATTTTTTTTTTTTTTTTTTTTTTTTTTTTTTTTTTTTTTTTTTTACCAGAACCGCCATAATAGATTTGGCACTATTAATGTAAAATACCAATGAAATAATGAAAATATCATTTCTGTAATTTTAAGATTTACTAATTACTTTCAGTCGCGAGAAATATTTCATGTCATTTACGGTAAAAGCACCCTGATTATGGAAATAAACCAATTTTATATCGTGGGGATCGTTTATATCTGTGGGGATCTGTTTTTGGTTCATTTCTGTGTATACCATTCATCCCAAACAAAAATCAAATGCTACGAAAATTAGCTTCAACTTAAGACAGTTGAATCAAGATTATGAAAAAAATACTTTTATTTACAGTTCTTTATTTATTGGGATTTTTTTTTTTTCAATCTGTTGTATACATTGGAACTTGTAAGCATGGAACAAGGAACCTGTAGGTCCATTGTCCCATTAAGATGCATTTATGTATGTAAGCATATAAATTAAAGAATAATTTTTGTAAGTCTGGTAGTCTGGAGATAATGTATTAAGTATGAAGCATTCCGCATGAAGGTAACAATAAAATTAAAAGGTATTTATTAATCTCAACCCCTCTAGCGTGTTTAAAAAATTTGTCGTGTTTAAAAAAGGCGTTTTCTTTTATTATCTATATTATAAATCACAAACATGTTCGACACTAACGCTGATGTCAAAATTATAGTGGCAACAACGACTTGCGCTATCACTTTCGCTTTATTGTTGCACATATATATATTTTTAAATGTCGCCTAATACCAATTTTTACACCATCGAATAAAAAAAAAAAATTGTTTGAAAACTGTAACGTAATTTACTAATTTATCATGATTTTTAAAATAATTTTCAAATTATTTAAATCTATCTCAAAAATAAACATTTGTATGCTATACTATAATATAAAGTAACATTTGCAGTAGTCAAACCTCGTTAACACGAACATGTTTAACGCGAATTACTTTTAGCACGAACGGTTTCCGATTGCCCCGTCCAGTTGTATGTAACGTATTTAAGTTCGGATAACACGAACTACTTTTAGCACGAACAAATAAAGTTTCCCCTTGAGTGTTCGCGTTAACAAGGTTTGACTATAAATAAATATGTAAAACTAAGAACAAAGTGGAAGACACCGCAATAACGGCTATTGATTGCTCATACATTGCAAAAGCTCTTTTCATTTTTTTTTCCTTTAGGGTTTCGTATTTAAAAAGTAAAAACGAAACCATTATAGATCACTCCTGTGTCTGTGAGTCGAGAATAGTCACACAAATTGCTTATTGTGTTGTAACTGCATGTTTAACCTGTAGTTTTTAATAAATTTAATTTTATTATTTTAACTTTATTGGTATCTAACATATTTTTTATTTCTTCGAAAGCTTTGATTTGCTGAGTTGGCGCAGCATGTCTCTAAAGGGACTTTTCGCCATTAAATCCTATACAACTAACATCTGATGTAGTTGTAGTTGGTGAACAATCTATCTATCTATCTATCTGTCTATCTCTCTCTATATATAAAGCAAAGTTATCAATATTCTGTAACCCGGATTGAACCCCTTGTTTTTAATATCCTTAATAGTTATGGACCATGATTGATCACTAATACAGCATATTATTATATTTTATATATTGCTGTTTGTATTTTCCTGAAAATACCTTTAATTTTCTTTCAAATTAAATATCACTCTGTTCATGTATTATACACTTTCTTTTCCATTATTTTTCATTCATTAAATAGATTATGTTTAATCGGGAACTTTTATTAGTGAGAACTACTTTTTTGCGAGTTTTGACGTTTTGCAACAACACCCATTTCTCTCTTTTCCTCTTTTATTATAAATTTTACTTTGCGTGATTGCGTAAATCATATTATATAGAGAACTCCTTTACATTTCAAATATACTGTATAAATGTATCATGAATGATTCAGGTAAAATTTTTATTACAGTTATCTTATGCACAGATACTTATTACAGTATTTTTTATGGGAAGTCACTTACTGTGAATGCATGAATTTTTCTCTGTTAAACTATCGCATGTCTAGTATAGAATGTATAATATTGCGCAATGATGGTAATTTACGAGTTAAAAAGACTTGAAAAAACAGCATTTCCAAAGGACAGTTTTTGCTTTAACTGCGATTTAAAAATCACTGTATTCTTATTAGATTCAAAACTGAAAATATGAGGCATTTTTAAATGTAACGTTTTCGATTTTTCAGCATCAATATCCACAAGTAAATTAAAATATTCGTTTTAGCTTAATCGAAGTTATCGCTTTAGCTTAACCTTCCAATGCATTATTTTGTATATATGTGTGTGTGTGTGTGTGTGTGTGTGTGTGTGTGTGTTTTCATTTATGATCTAGATTGTGGGAAGATAGTAAAATAATAATGAAAATAAATAAATATTTTAGTGGTAAAAGTTATATGTTTTTAGTTTGCTTGTATGTGTTCATATTTGCGCGCTCGCTCCATTCTCTTTCTGGTTCGTTACTTGAATAATTTATTAGAAATTACTTTCAGTAATGTCAATTATTATCCTTAAAATGAAATGCATTAAATTGAGCTTAAGCAAAAAAAAAAAAAAAACAGTTAACATAATTTAAACGCTGAATAAATTATGCACAAGAAAATAAAGATAATTACAAAAAAATATTTTTATTAGTAAGAATTTTTAAATACCGAACAGAGGAAATTTATGAAGACTAAATACGATCATCCAAAGTATCAATCATTCTCTTTAGGAAGAATGTGTGTCCTTTAAAGGGCCCTTCACAAAACTTTTTATCTTAAAAAAGGATACTTTACAATTTTTTTGTTCCTAAAACACACAGGACCTTTCACAAAACCTTTTCATATCAAAAACCTGAATACGCTAATATCATGCAAATTCGCAAAACTGTGATTCGATTTTTCACACGTTATTAACGCCGTTTACAATTTTCACAAGAAACAGGAACCTGTGAGAAAAGTCTGGATCGACCCCTAAAATCATTAAAATAATGAACTACCGTTCCACGTTTCTTTCTTTTACTTTCTTCGAATTAAACTGTGTGAATAGACGTTGCTTTGTAAAGAGATTTTAAAAAATACAGTAAAGCACCGATTACACATCTTTCAGGGGACCATTCTAAAATGACGTATAACCGAGAAAGACGCACAATCGAAATTTTAGTCGCCTAAGGTATAAAAACATTAACTGTAGAAATATATTGCTGCAATCATATAAATTTAATTTTGCTTCCCTTTTCGGTTGTTTAAGATACACTATGTATTGAAAAAATGTTAAAACTTTTTTTTTTTTTAAAAAAAAAGAAAAATAATGAAACAGGAATTTTCTTCACCAAGATTCTGTTTTCGCCAAACCTGATTTTTTTTTCAAGTTCTTTTAAAATTTCAATATTCTGTTTTAACGGAAGTGCCTTTCGTTTTCGGGACATTTTATAGGAGCATTTTAAGTGTTCAAAACAGACCAAAAGAAAAAAAAAAGAAATCGCGCTCAAACGTGGTCTAAATTGCAACGAAATCAGGAAATGAAGTGACGCTTAATAATATCAAACTTGTCTCGTGAGCAACCCCCCCCCCCCCCCCACACTATCCATTATTTTCTTCCCAACCCCTTCCACAGGTTCCATAAACTTGAAACAACCCTTGTAGAAGTCACACATGTTCTTTGTCTTTCATCTTTCCCCAAATATTGCTAACAGAAAAGAAAAGAACGACGCTGGGGGGGGTTCAGTCAAAATCGGTTACGGCATGAAAGAAACGGCATATAACCGAGGCTATGCGCCATATAAGTGAAACATTACAACATTAAAATACATAGGGATCAATCGGGGCCGCACTGAAATGACGTTTAAATCTAAAAGACGTATAAATGAGAAACGTATAAACGGTGCTTTACTGTATATGATAACAATGATGAAAAACTAGTTTACGACCGGAAGCGGGCGATGATGCAAACGTTACGAAATAAAATTACTGTAAAAATAAAATTAAATATTGCAAATAAATTTTCAAGTATCCTGTCTTTTCTAGAAATGCATTTGAATTTATTTTAAACACTAATTAATTAGCAGTTTATTTTTAGTATTAACATTTCTTTACGAAATTACTCTGTTCTCCAATTTCTCTCATTTTATAAAAAAAGCATCTTTTCAGATAACTGCAGAATGATAAAAATGTTTTAATTGAAACATGAAATATTTAATAAAAAGAAAATATTCATGTTTTATTGATTTTTTCTTTATTGATATTCATTAATTAAGGATCGTTTAATTAACGTTCGTTAGTTTTTCTTTTTCTAATAGTTGCTAATTATTATTTTTTCCCCTCCAGGTTTGAATGCTGAAGTCCGTTATGTTACAAATGGTACAGTAAACGACTATGCCTTGGGATTTGTAGTCATGGTGCCTGATCACATAGCAGATTTACATTTTACATGGCAAAGTCTTGCTCCTGTACCTGTAAGTATTTCTGTTTAATCAGTTTTATTTGTTAAGTCTGTTTTGAATACTGTAATTTTGTCTGAAGAGCAACGCTATCTTACTTCTGTGGCATGTCGGCATATTTCCAGAAATTTTAAATATTTTATTAATTTCCACCATGTTGTATATTTTATTGTATTATTCCTTATAGCACACAAGTTTTTAAAAATGGTAGATACTTTTGAGTACAGAATACTTTTACACTCATTAACTGCTTTAAAAAAAAAAAAAAAAAAAAAAAAAAAAAAAATAGTTTTTACAAAGTGACAATCGTTTATGACGAAGCAGAAGGGAGCGTGGAAATTATTCGTTCTAAAGTAACCGTATTAAGAAATCAAAAGAACAAAAAGTAAATAAAAAGAAGAAAGAAAATCGGTTGCAAAATTTGAAGCAAAAAAGGCCACAAAGTTTATTAAAAAGCTATATTCAAATATTCCCCATTTTAGGTTTACATTCTATTTCAATAAAAAAAAAAAAGGAAAATAAAAGAGGTGCTATAGAAATTATAATTTAGTATTAATAGTATATTTTTTTCATTAAAGGAATTCGGCGAAAACTTAAGTATGCTCATGAATTAAGAAAATGTGATGCAGTATTATTATCATTATTATTATTATTATTTATAAGTTTAAAAATATATTCAATAAACATTTTGATTTAACAAACGCATCTCTAAAATTTTTATGCAAATAATTTTATAATTACCTTTTAATTTAGTTTAATATATACTGTTTAATTCTGGTTGGAAAGCTTGTGAAAATTCATTATTCCATATAATATAGTACAAAATCGTTTAGTCTGTTCTTAAAAAATATTTTTCTCCCCTCAACAAAACGAAACTTTCTGACACATTTTCTGACTCATTTTTGAATATGATACTTGGATGCGTGATTATTGAAGTGACTTGTAATCGAATAGTTTTTTTCACTCTCCGATAAATGAATTACATCTTGAGTTATAAACAATTGTTGTCACACAAGGCAGTATTTTCCTTTCTTGCGACGTCGTGCCCGGAAATTCGCTACAAAATGCCGATTTTGACGACATTTTCTGAAAATCCCGTTGCCTTTACCGAAAAATGGAAAAATATTTCGATTACATAGTTTCTGACTAATTTCATACGTTTGCGAACAAAAATGAATTTAAAAATGTGTCAGAAAGTACACCGCAACTTTCTGACACATTTTCTGACTCATATTTAAACGTAAAAGCGTACTTAGATGCGTGGTTATTGAAGTGATTTGTAATCGAATAGCTTTTTTCATTTTCCGATAAATAATTTACAGCTAGAGTTATAAGTAATTGTCACAGAAACGCAGTTTTTTTTCTTTCCTGCGCTGTCGCGTCCTGAAAGTTGCTTTAAAATACGAACTTTGACTACAATTTCTGAAAATTCAAATGTCTTTACCGAAAAACTGAAAAAACAGTTTGATTACATAGTTTCTAAATAACAGAACCTGCCAGTTTGATACGTTTGCGGAAAAAATGAATTAAAAATGTGTCAGAAATTAGCCAGTTTGAATTTGACAACAGCTTCAAAAGAGTTTTTCTTTTATCACTGATATAGCTTGTTGTTAATGTAATACAGATACTGTCAATATTAGCAGCATACGTAACATTGTTTTCACTGAAGCGTATATAGTGGGAGGAAATCAGAATATAAATTGCATTCTTCGCCAACCAACCAGTACATTGTTGATTTTTGTTGAAAGAAATCCAACACTCGTACAAAAGGAAACAAGCTTCGTGTAATGGGATTTTAACAAGCCCTGTCATTTTTTGATTCATCCGACCATATATCCTAATTTGGTATTTATTAAACGGGTGGATTTATTTAAAGAATTGTGAGTATTTCCCATCAAACCTGATATCGAATCACTCAGTTTCCAAAAATTTTCCTTTGCTGAATTTGTTTTTACAGGTTATCTCATAAAATGCGTATAAACTGTACAGAGCGAGCATCCCGAAAATTCCATTTGAAACCAACCAAACTAATTCTGCAACCAAAAAAGCTAACCAATATTCAAAATGAAAAAAAAAAAAAAAATGTATGATATATTTTAATGCAATTATGGAAAAATAGTTTCCAATCATGTCTTTAATACAGGGGTGCAAAAATCTATGCGCCAATGGGCCGATTCCCACCACTAATTTTTTAATATTCTAATACGAATACTTATAAAATTTAGGCGAATTATTAGTAATAAAATTTGACGAAGAATACTAATCAAATTTGGTGGTGGGAATCAAACCATTGGCGCCTAGATTTTTGCACCCCTGCTTTAATATGAATTTTCTGAAGAAAATATAATATAATTTCAATCTCATTTTAATTCACCCCCCCCCCCCTCCCACCTCCCCCCTTAAAAAAATATTTATGTGCAGACATATAATTTTATTTTAATTATAGATATATTATATACACATCCTATTAAAATATATAATTTTTTCTGAAATAATATTCTGATCTTCCATGTGAAACGTCGGGTATGCCCGAATTTAAACAGCCAAATAATAATAAGTAATAAGTCAACCGACCTGCTGGCACAGGCATACCCAGGAGGTGGGGGAGGGCAAAAATAAACAAAATTGAAGTTCCTATTATCTTTTAAAATTAGAAACATGTCCTTTTTCATCTCATTACATTCAATTTGATTTTTGATTTTATTTAAGAGTAAATAATACATAATATAATGCGGGTTTTTTTTTTTTTTTTTTTTTTTTTTTTTTTGACGATATATATACTGTATAATATTAATTTTGACCATTCAGTACGTTTAGTGTCATACATTAGATAATCCAAGAAAGTGTATTTCTCCATGGGTCATTTGCACAATTTGAGGCCTTATTCAACACCTACATCAATCAGATGTATTAAATATCACCAATTTAATTGCACTTTTACACTGAATATTGTATATTTTATTTTACAAAATCTTAGACATGAGAATCAGGCGTTGGTGGTAAGATTTCTTAACATACTGAAAGACACAAAATAGAATATTATGAAGTAAATATGTGGGGTTTATTATTATTTATTTATTTATTTATTTATTTAGATTGGGTTTAGTATCCTGTCTATAGTGCTGCTTTTAATAAATTAATTTGAACAACTTTGCCAAATGTCATAAATTTAAGTAAAAAAAAAATGACTAAAAATTTAAAATAATAGTTTTTAAAATACTTTTCCCTTTTTTTAGACAGAAAAGTTTTTCATAAACATTTTTTAAATAACGCAGTAAAAGTTTAACGATTTTTCTAGCAATATCAAATTTTTCTTTTAAATAGTGACAATGCATAGCAGGATGAAAAAAGTCTAAATGTTTAAAAATAGATTAAGCGCATCACTCAGAAAAAAAAAAAAAGAATATGATCGACGGTCAAGCAGCTTCAGCTGATTTCTCTCTTAAGCACCGCCATAAAAACCACCTTCACTTAACGATCCCAGAATCATAAATATTGCCCTCCTAATTGATATGAAGAGATTTAGGGCCAAATAGATTATTAGTTGATTGTGTTAAGTACGTAGAAAATGCTATTTATGGTCTTAGGAGTTTTAATGGAAACGCACCTCGTCTTTAATGCTATTAGGATATTGATTCTCCTCTTTTATTACGGAAAGCCTGACGTATTTCAAGTGTCATTGGTAAAGAATCGGGTTTTCAGCATAAATGATATCGATTAAAGCGTACGGCAGAATATTTTCTCGAATGTGTGAAAGGTAAAAGCTATTGGAACATCCTGTCTCCTATCAATTTTTCTGATAAGAGAAACGCCGCTTAACTTTCGCTTTCTGTCCGATTTAATTCGGATTATTTTATATTGATGGGTTTTAACGACAAAAGAGGTTTTCGTTATTTAATTTCTTTTAGAGAACGTCAGAGAGAAGTAAGTTGTTTTCGATGGTGGATTTTAGTAGTTCGGTGGTGGATTTTAATTTAAACGAGCTTTTCTCGTTTTCAATAGTTTATTAAATGTGACATTTTTTTTTCATATTTGGGAGAATTAGTTAAAATGTGTAAATATTACTAAGTATATTTATTTTTTATTTGAAAATCCAGAAATCATTATTAAATGCCTATTAATATATGTATCTGCATCACTTTTTTTTTTTTTTTTTAATGCATCCAGTAACAAAATTTTCTGTGTTAATCTGCAGCAAACCAAAATTTATCTGCGACCCAAGAATGCCAGGCCATGCTTATTATCATAAGAGATAACAGTAACTCTTAAAATAAGCAAAATTTGTATTTATAAAGAAAGCATAACAAGAAAATGCAATAAATCTAGAGACAAAAAAGAGATTTTACCAATTTTTCATAGCCCAGAATTCTATTTTAAGCTGTTTGATTGATCTACAAGGTATAAAAAAATCTGCAGCGCTGCTGCCGTTCTGCACTGTTTCTGCTACTGGGGCAATGGATTACCTAAAATGTGATAAGAATATAATGCCTTATGAAACTTATGTATAGTCCGTGTCCATAAAAATAATTAAAAACCCGCTTTTATTCGCAGATCGTTTAAATAAAGTTTCGTTTCAACAAAAGTATCATTGTACTGAGAATAATGCTTTCTTTCAAAATATGAATACAATTTTCGAAAGAGGGATTTTCAAAACTTGGGTTCTTAACTTCTTTTTTTTTCGCTCTTCAAATGGTTCCACCCACTTTTGAATCCATACTTGAGTTCTTGGTTCAAAACAGCCCGAAAAAAAGAAACCGTTTATAGATTAATTTTTTAGAGTTGAAGAGGACAAAATTTGCGATTTTTGGTTCAAAGCAACCCGGATAAAGGTATAATTTAGACTTTTAATTACATCGAGTTAGAATGGAACCCTAATTTAAGGATGCCTATATCAGTTTCTTGGTTCAAAGCAGCTCGGAAAAGATGCAATTTATAGACCTTTTCTTTCTTTTTCAGGTAGATTTCGTAAGAAATACTACCTATTACATTCTCTCCTATGTTGGAATTTTTGAAAAATTTGCGCAGATCAACCCCGATCATGACTCACAGAACCCAAAACCACCCCCAGTTCAAAACTTTATATATCTATCTATCCTATCTATATCACTTTTTTATGGACACGATAACTTCAATAATTCTGCACACATCTCTTCCAAACTGATACAGTAAATCAAGGGGCATAAAATCTCGGTCAAGTTCGTTAATGGGCAAAATCGAACCAAGGAGGGGAAATGGTGGGGCCTTTTTGTGAAAACAGAAAAAAAAAGCCATAACTTCTTAATTATGATAGGTATCGAATCCGTTTAAAGTTATTATTAATTCTAGGAAAGGGGCCAAAAAATTATGTATGACATATTTTTGATATAATTAAAAATGGCCTCAAGGGTGAGGGGAATAGGGGTTTAAGAAGAAAAAAATTCATAACTTCTGCAATTCACAAGATATCAAATCCGCTTAGATTTATTATAAATCCTCTTAATATTATCTACAACTTTTATATTGACAAGTTTTTTTTTATAAGACCAACCCTTACAGCAAATAAATAAATAAATAAATCCCTGCCGGCTCCGCCTACATACACAGGTAGATTTCGAATTGGGCAGTCCCAACTGCTGCATCATGGCAAAAAAGTCATTTCTTCTGCAATTCACAATAAACAGGCGCCCAACTGTCTGCGTCTTCGCAATCTACCTGTGCCAGTAGGCCTAGCCGTCAGGGATTTCATTTTTTTTTTTTTTTACAAAGTTAGAAGGGATCAAAATTTGAGAATGCTAATGTTAAATTCACGTGACAAGTTTCAATTTATATCTTCCCAAAAAATCACCGTATAGACCTTAATATATCCTAAGCATTTTTGTGATTTAAAAACATATTTATATTATGAAAATAATAAATTCATATTTACGAATTTTATGACTTATTTATGTTAATTTTTACCTGAAAAGACTAAGCATGTACTGAAATATGGCTATAGGTTTTTACAGCTCATTCCTTTCATTAGCTTCGAAAAATCTAAAAAATATATAATGTTTTTTTATTTTTGAAAAATTATCGTAATCCAGAAATTTTTGACATTTTTAGGTATAACGGGATAAACTTCATTTAGTTATGCTCATGCATTTGATAAGTGTATTTTGAAAGATACAAACGAGCATGTTTAGCTTCATGTATCTCATAATGAAGCGAATAAAAAACAGCATAATGTAATTTTTAAAGCGTTGAATATGCAATTCTGTAGGAAGTAAAAATGGCCTTTATTCCATAAAAATATTCACAACTCCGAAAGGAGAAAATTATGGCTGTATCTCAGCTAATTTTTATGTTCATAGTAGAAACTGTGTTGTTAGCGAAACTGTGGTCTCTGAACTCATATTAGAGAGCTGAGTGAAAATGTTATTTTTAGATAATTATGATTCAGCAAAAAATAAGCTCTCGCTTAGCTTTGAGTGTGCTTAATTATCGTTTTACAGTTTTATATCTAAAAAATTTTACCTTCCTTCAAAAAATATACATTTACTTTAATTTTTTTTCTCTGTTAGGAGGAGGCGAGGGGGTGGGGGGTGATAGGTGAACTAACTAGGATCGGGAAAGAGCAAAACTTTGAAAAAGTGTTTGGCGCCTTTCCAACGGGTGGATTAAGCACTGTTGGAGATATTCGATATATTTATGAGATCTGAGGACGTTGCTCGACTCCTAATTAGCCAATCACGGAGGAACACACTTTTGTGGATTTCCTCTGTTGATTTTTCTGTTACTAGGAAACCGTCAGTAATGGATTACCAGCGACAAGAATTGCTTCCAAGCTGAAGAAAATTGCTTTTCTATCGCGTAGTTTCCACACGTTGATGATTACTAAATATAGAAGGCCCATTAAAATTATTAATTTTTATTTCTCTTGCTTTCTTTATTTTTTTTCTTTTTGCAAGATCTTGATAGTAAACTGTAAGAGAAAAAAATAACTTTCTTGGAAGGACATTTTGTCAGCTTTTTGAAGTTTGGCTCCAAATTATTTTGATGTGGTGACTTTTTTTTAATGATGGTTTAATGACATTCGTTTAAAACCCTGATCTCCATCCCGTTCTCTCTCTCTCTTTCATTTATTCTTTCTTTTCATTTTTTTTTACTTTAAAAAGCTTTTTATTATTTTTTTAATTCCAGTTTTTTTATTATTATTATTCCTTAAAAGGGGGGAGGGGGGTCAGTGCTTCTCTCAGGCACTTCTCGGAGAAGGGTCAGTGCCCCGCCCTGGAGCAGGTTGGGGAAATTTTGTTTTAACTTGCATAGTTAATGCTACTACACGCTTTAAATTTATGTCCCACCCCCAGACCCGGCATATATACACGCAACTGAACAAATAATATAAAAGACACAGAGAGAAAAAGAGATAGATGAGTATTTTACTACTAATTTGATAAATTAGATTTTTTTCATTTGCAACAGACATACTTTACTTTCTATGAAATGTGGTAACGTCACAATAACTGCTGTAAATGGCTACGATATGCGTCCAAGCAACATATTAACCTAGACACTATGTATTTCGGAATGTAGTTCGCGATACATATGGGTCAATGGCATAATGATAGTGGGCTTCCTGTTATATTTATCACATTTCACCCAAAGTCTAGTACATAAGTCTCTTGAATATATCGGTAAATATCTTCGGTATATATCTTCATCAGAGTTTACCCCTATTTTAAAAAAGGGCAGGGTGCTGTTGATGAGAAAAAGGCACTTTTTTATTCTTAGGGGCACCTTTTTGGATTCTTGATGGCACTTTTCATATTCTTAGGGCACTTTTTTTAATTGTTAAAGGTATTATTTTGGTTTCTAAAGCCACTTTTGACATTTAAAAGTCAGGGCATTGTTTTCAAGACAACATTGAGTCAGTTTTTACTGTGAAATCAAATTTTTTAATGCAAAAAAGAGAAAATGCACTTTTTTACTGAGGGTAAAGAAGGATGCTAATTATTTTAATGGAGGGGGCAAGAAGGGTGCTAATTCTTTTTTTGAGGGGCAAGAAGGGTGCTAATTCTTTTTTTTTGAGGGGCAAGAAGGGTGCTATTTTGTAAACCAAATGGCAGGCAGGGTGCAGCACCCTTCTGAAACTGTCTGGGGAAAACTCTGTCTTCATTATCGTAAAAACTGTAAACGAAGACTCGGTTCGACTTGCAGTGAGTCACAATGTATTTATGACTGAATAAGTGGATTTCGATAAAGCTTTTCTATACAAACAATGTTTGTTTTACTGACCTGTACCACCCCTCAAAGTTTGTGCATGCAGTAGCGAATCACCGTGCATATACGGATGTATATTATGTAAACTGTTAATGGAGAAGAAATCCTAGTAGTATTAGTTTCTTTTGTAAAAAAACAATTCTGAATTTGCATTATATACAAGACAGGTGTGACCGTGTGAGCAAATGTCTACAATACTATTATTTTTTGTTTTGGAAACTGATTTTGCAGGGTATATCCTCTCCATTCTCTTATCTATCTTCTAAAATTACAGATGAGTTAAAAAAAAAAAAAGTAAATAAATAACGTAAGTAGGGGGATTAAACTCACCATCTGTCAATTTTTAAATGTTACTCAACTTCCTCTTAAGTGTCATTTGATACACCACCAGAAAACAGAATCGTGTTTCGAACCTCTTCTTTTTTAGCCTTCGTTGCCATCGAAATTAATTTATTTCACTACAGGTAAAACCTGCAGATGTTATGTAAAAAGAAAAAGGGACGCTGGGAAAAAGAACGATTTATTTTTGTTTCCCATAACGCCATAAACCCTTTTATTTTATTTATTTTTTTTAAGATGGTTTCGAATTTCGCTCGCCGTGCTCGATGAAAAACAATTTTACGTGATATCAAATCGTTGACCGAGAACTGTTTGTTTCGATATCTTCTTATTCCAATGAAAAGATTTGTTCTCAAAGTGTGGGTCGTTTGAAATTCTAATCTTTAACCAAGAATACTTCTATGCATAAATAAAATCTATTTTGTCTAGTTTTATAATTTATAAGGACTAACGTATTGCGTTGCAGCTATAGAGTTTATAGGAACATAAATGTTAAAAAAAAAGTAACGCTATAAAAATAAAACAATGAACAATATACCTATAACGCTTTGAATCGAAAAGCACACCGGTCTTCCTCCTTCAGGTGTAATCACCGGTTGGCAGTGTTCTGTCATACATTTTCTTAAGGCTGTTCTGAAATACAAAGGAGTTACTTTTTGATGCATTTCTGAATTCATTTTTTTTTTCGGAAACGCATGAAATTGGCAGGTATTCTTATTCGGAAGCTATGTAATAGAATGGCGTTTAACATTTTTTGGTAAAGACAGAAGGTATTGCAGAAAATACTGTCAAAGTCGGCGGTTTGAATCGAATTCCCGACGAGGCGGCGCGAGACAAGAATCGTTTATACCTCAATAAGTAATTTATTTATCAAAAACTGGAAAGCTCTATTCGATTCCAAATCACTACAATAGTCAGTCCTACCAATTTTATGCCTTTATGGTTAAACATTAATCGGAAACTGTTTCAGGAAATTTCGCGTTGTTGAGCAAATTTATAAGAGAACCGTTCCGAAATTTGAGAACCGCCTCTTCCAATCCGTGTTTCTGCCGGTAAAAAGAATGTCAGGTTTTACGGTCAAAACTTATAAGGTACACAGGAGGAATACACTAAGGTACACAGGGGGAATACAACATACTTAACGCCATGAACGTAGAAAAAAATGACTGTTTACTAATGATTGTCCGATAGCCAGTATCACAACCATGGCTAAAAAAATTACTAGCCATGTTGTCATTGTGAGCAGTTTAAATTAGTTAAAATTAATAAAATTAGTAACTGTCCCATGCTTTCCATGGAAATCTGTCATCCAAACTAAATGCTGCTCCTCTAGCGACTTGTTGATCAACCAAATTTCAAGGAATGGTTTTCTTTTCCAGATGATTACCCCATTCTCGAGTCTGACCCTATAATTTCTACGTTCATGTCCAACGCACAGGTCTCGCCACCTGATCAAGGTTCTAAATTAAGAGACCAATTCCTTTCTTTTTTTTTAATTTTTGCTTTTTATTTTTTTAAATCTGCCAATTCAACAAAGTTAAATAGAAACCACGAATCGGCAAACAAAGAGAGCTGTAGCAAACTACTAGAGAGCGCTGCAGCGATGCCAACAAGGCTCTCGTTCAGGTACTAACTCGCCAAGCTAGGCACTCATGCCCGGCATGTAGCTAACAATATTTAGCGGCCTGGTTAACAGTATCACAGGTCTTGTAAAAAAAGGGGGCACTGTAACTGGGAAGTTAGTTTGGTTATCAGGCCTTTACAACTGTAAATCAGCATTAGATCATTGTGCTGCCGTATGGTTTTCTGGTGGGTATCCCTGTTGCCCTTTGAAAACGGTTCGTGTTTTTTCGATAATCGAGTAGGACAAGTCAGTGATCGACAAGCTGTTCCAAAGAGAGTTTTCTCGACACCTTTTCTCTCAATGTGGCAAGTAAACCTAGAGAGAGAGAAAAAATGTCATTTGTGCTCATTTCTAATGACATTTTTTTTTACAGAAATCACCCCGAAAGATTAAATAACTTGGTCGACAAATCAAAAAACTTGGTAGCCAGTGGCGACCTGGCGACCGCATTTGTCAAGCCTTGCTTGTGGATAACTTCTTTTATATATTATTATTATTATTATTATTATTATCAATTTTACGGTGGAATTAGAATATTTCAAATAAAAATTATCTCAGATTTTGATCAATCAAATTAATTTCAATATTTGAACTTAAATGCTTAAAAAATCTTTTGTAATCGTTGTCATAATCATGCTCGTGTTAGGACATGAGTTACATATAGTATTTTGTATACATTGCGAAGGTTGATAGGCATTTATAAAAAATAACACCAGGTCTTCAGAACGTAATTTACCGCAGACATCTTATATTTTTCGAGCTTTCTTTAGACTTTAACACGACCATTGTATACATGGTTGTACTGTTTTGATGATTATAATATCTAAAGTATTTCAGAAATTTCCTTTTTAGCATGATCTTCTGTTTCATACAAATCATAATTTTTTGAAGACAATAGTTTCATATTTTGTCGAAATTAATTTATTTTACTTCAGATAAATCCTGCGGATGTTTCACAAAGATGGTGGAGAATTTTCTTGGAGAAAGAATGATTTATTTTTATTTCCTATATCCCATAACCCTTTTTTAAGAATGACAAATGGATTCAAATTTCAGTGACCGTGCTCGTTGAAAAACAGTTTTCCGTGATATCGAACCGTTGACCGAGTGCCGTTTGTTCTGATATCTTCTTGCGCCATAAGAATATTTACCGCAGACATAGAATGCGATTTTTCGAGCGCCGAGTTGGATTTTCTACGGTTCCATTGCATATGCGACGTTTATTTTCCTTTCAATATTGTAATGGCTGCAGTATTTTAGAAATTTCGTTTTGTGTTGCTGTGCAGTTTGATACGTAAAACATCAGCAACTTCCCATGAAATCTTAAAAAAGTCAGGAAATCCATTTCTTTTAGAATTTCTAAAATTTAACTTACTCTTTTTTTTTTTTGGGGGGGGGGGGGGGGGGGACTGAGCCCGTAAACGTTTTCTGTCATCAGAGTCCGAACCCGATATTAAAATTACGCAATAGAAAATTGTTAATAACATTTAAAAATTTTTTCAAGATTAATTTTGTCATTTAAAAATACCTTCTTACATAGTAAGATTTATTAAGATGATTCTCAAACGATCTGCTCAACAACGCGAAACTTTCTTACACAATTTCAGACTCATTTTTACACACAAAAGCATACAATTGGCAGGCCTGATTATTGAAGAGCGATTTGGAATCGAAATGAATTTTCCGTTATTTGATTAACAAATTACTTATCGAGTTCTAAGCAATTTGTGCCACGTGACACCACGTTTTTATCCTTGCTTGCGGCGCAGCGGCGGGAATTCGGTTCAAAACGTTGACTTTGACAGTATTTTCTAAAATATCTTTTATCTTTACCAAAAAAGTGAAAACGTACTTTGATTAAAGAGTTTTTGAATAACAACACCTGCCAATTTCATGTGTTTCCGAACAAAAATGAATTAAAAAATGTGTCAGAAAGTAGCTTCTTTGGATTTCAGAACAGAATTAATCCTAACTACTCCCTTATGACAAAGTTTCGAGATTTTTCATGTCCCTGAAAATTTGTTGAAAATAGCAAATTTGTTATTTATACCCAACCAAATTCGAGTGCCGAAATCTTCAAAAGTCATAATTCTTATTCTTCTAAAATATCATTGTACAACTATGGCAGAAAGACATGAGTTCTGTTTTCCAGTAATTCTGGAAAGTGACTTCAAACAGATAGTGAGGATAGACAAGAGATATCCCATGGTTTCTTTAAGTTACTAACGCTGACCGTGCCAAGGTTTCAGAATCAAATAGACTTTTTCTTTCTATATCCCATCAATAACAATTTCAGTTTTTCGAAATGCAAGTTTTTTTTCCTTTTTTAATTTGTGAATAAATGATATTTTCACGTTGAGCCCGAGCCCCGAAGAGTGGTATAATAATAGAGCCAGGGACCGTTTCGGGATCGGTCTCAGCCCTTCTTATATTCAAATCTTTATAATTTTCTAGAATTGAATTTCTTTTTTTTCTGTGCATATACTTTCGTAAAGGAAAATATAATTTTATAAGCAGAAAAATAGCATCTCTTTATTAACATGTACCTGCAAAATTTTCACGAGTGCCCTATTTGGCAAGTGTGTTATAAATTCACCATCTGCACATTGCAAGATCTGATGTACATTATATCTAACAAAATTACTCTTATACATTAAAATAAATTTTCCTAGAATAGCATTTTTGTTCTTTGCTGTTAAATATTCACAATATGAAAGATATAATTACAAGCAGAAAATAGTAATTATCAATTTTTGCCAGCAAAATTTTCCCACCTGCTGCTTGAATACGAATATTCACATAAGTTCACCGTCATTATATAAGGAGCTTTGTTATACGAGGGTTGTAAATTAAATAGTGGCAACTTAACCTTGAAACTCGCAGAAGGGCAGGCATGCTCAAATAATATATGGGAGTGGTGAGGTGGCACTGTTGTAGATGTGTAGAGTGCAAAAAACAGTCGATCTGCTTAAGAAGGGTAGCTGTTGTGTGGCGTTAAAGTGACTAGTTTCGTTTCCATCGCTCTAAAGCATGTTTTCAAAAGGTGATCAGCGGTCATGGCTTAAAATCGAGGTTGCCCGTGGCAAAAATGCAACAGAATGCTATCGAGGATTAGTGGAAGCCTGTGGCACAAATGCTTTACCGTATAGGACAGTAGCACGATGGGTTCAAGCATTTCGTTCGGGTCGGAATGAGACTGCGGATTTGCAACGCACAGGTCGGCCCTCCATTCCTCAAGAGCAGATTGACATCCTGAGCGGTCTCCTTACCATAGACTGCCGATGGACTGTCCGAGAATTATTGACATATTGAAATATTGAAACATGACGTTTCACCTGTACTCCTCGCAGTAGGGCGCTCGGTCGCTCACATCAACAATCATCACCTTGCCACTGGTCTACAACGGCTTCCCGACATTTGGCAAAAGGTTATAAGCTTTGCTGGTGATTACATAGAAGGAATGTACTGCAATTGTACTTGTAAGTTCATTAAAAATTGATTTATACCTATGTTGCCATTACTTAATTTACAGCCCTCGTAGATACACATTAACAAAACTATAATGATATAAGATATTTGAAAATTCATGGTGCATTTTTCACCTTTTAAATGACTATTTAAGGCGACGCTTCAGCGATCCTCTTGAATATGAAAATCCCATGTTAACATATGGGGAAATTTAGACATAGTGTTACTCATTACTTAATGCATTTATTGAAATTTGGGTTTCACCATCAGATAGTTGCCACATGATACTCGCTTATTATGTTTTCAAAAATATTCTTTCTAAAGTTTTCGTATAAAAAAAAATTAAATAATCAAATGAATTGTGAAAATTTCGCTCAAATAAAAACTTGTAAAGTTGTCAACATTATGATGGTAAAACCATATTTTCAATATTGTATTAGATAATTATTTATCCTGTGTTTAAATTTTCCTGTATTTCACATGGCGATTATTGGTCTGTGAAGGACATATTATTGAGATTTATCTATACATGTCCGTGATTAACGCTGACGTCAATTTGAGGGTGACAACGACCTGACCAATAAATTTCGCTTGAACTGCATTTTTTTTTTTCTTTTAAACTTCTAAACAGTGCATAATTTCAATTTTTACACCGTCGAATAGGAAAAAATATGTACTTTCAAATGCAATTTGTTTGAAAACTGTATAGCAATTTATTATTATGGCATTTACATTAAATTTCAAACATGATTTTTCTGTTAAATCGATCTCTATCGCGTGTAGCCCTATTTACGAAAGAGTAACTCGTTTGCAGTTAAATCAATATAAAGACTTTAGCGTTAGTTTCCGGGTTTCCATAACAAAATTAAAACTTCCTCAATAAATAACTAAAATAATATCACTAAAACACAAATTTAACAGACATGTAATCGAAAAACGCGCTTAAACCACTGAAACTACCATAATAATAATAATAATAATAAACTGCTGTAAGTAGTGAAATCTTTGGCCATTTCTTCGGCTATTCATTCCTGACATGCGGCTAATACGCAATACGGCTGTTGTATATCAACGCTAATGTTATGTACGCTAATACGCTATTGTAAATCAAAACTATTGTACCTTTAATAAATTTCAAAACTTTATTTGAATACATTATTGATAATTTATCATATCATTTTTTTTTCTAGTTAGGGAGCAATCTAAAAAAATAGATTAAATGTGGAAAATGTAATAGTTTGTAAGTAATATATATATATTTCCACATATATTTTTAACCAGAGCAGCCCGGGTTGGATCTCCTAGTATATATACAAGGGGGGGGGGGGGGAAACAAAAAATATGTTATGCAGACAAAATGAGAAAACAAAGCATAAATATAAAATTCAAAAACTTTATTGGTTTCCTTTTTACAAATTGTTCTATATTTAGGACGATCGTACATTAAACTACAATAAATTGTGTACATCTATTTTTTAATTACTTAACAATATTTAGCTTTACCCAGTAGTATATGACTTATCATGTTTAAAAATAGAATGAAATCACGTCAGATAAAACAATGAAACTTAGCTAAATTTAAATATTAAAATTAAAAATTTAATTTAAAAACGATTACACTTATCAAACTTAAAATCTATTTTAGTTGCGGAGCAGAAATAAATAATCCATTTTTACTTTTGAAAATCAAAGCTATCTTGAAGCAGAACTATGCACAGTGGTTCCAAATCCCTAAAACGTGGACAAAAGTCAAAAAATAAAGTTTCTATTTAGAGATTTGTATAAGTCGACTAACGTACTGAAATGTTTGGGGAACCATACGACACAATAGAGAGCAGATATATATTTTTTTTCTTTGTATACATACGCTGAGATTTAATTCTGAACTTGATGCTCGAATGATGTTCAAGTGATCAGTACTTAGACAGAAACGGAACTTGTTTTTTTAATTGCTCTGCTGTAGATGGGATTAATCGATTTTAATTCTGTAAAATAAGTTCAATGGACAAGGAAAGGTAAGTAGAATATTAATAACTGCACCTAAATTTATTTGCAAAATTTAAAATTTAATTAATTATAAATAAATTAATATATATATATATATATATATATATATATATATTTAATTATTATAAAATAATTGTTTTTGATAAGTAAAATAGTTATGAATCCCACAGAATCCTTTAAGTAAACTGAATGTTTTATAATCTGTAGACTATTTTGGAAAAAAAAAAATCATAAAAGATAGCGCTTTTTTAGACTCTTACTATACTTAGACACCACGTTCAGGACTGTTCAGATCATTCGTTATTTAAGGGAAAGATGGATTAAGGAAACTCCTTGTATGCTACTATAACTACACATGGTAAATAAATGGCAAGTTTGTGGGAATTTCTTGAATAGTCTTTCCTGTCAGCTTTAGTAGAAGCGTTAGCTAAGCAAGAAACAGTGAAAAGATTATATATATATATACATATATATATATATATATATTCTTTTTTTCAAAATAGTTGCGCATTTCCTAGCATAAATCCGATACCAAAGGAAAAAGTACATTTACAGGCAAGCGAAATTACTCCCCAGATCATCTTGATGTCTACTATATTCCCGCAAGCAGATTTTACTCCGCATCTTTGAGACTTTGGATGTACTTGTAAACTTATGAGAAAATGTCTTGTTTCTTTTACAATAGATGTAAAAAAATGAATAAATAGGCTTTAATCTATTTTACTTTTAATATTTTTTTTTTCATTTAAAATAAATCATGACTTTCATTTGATAGATATTTATCTTTGATTTAATGGACTATTTAAAAGAAGATATATTACATAAAATTATTGCAATTAAATAAATTAAAAACTAGTCAAGTGTAATGTCATTAAAATTAATTAATGAACATTAACGAATCAAGAATTTATAATGTTAGAAGGCTTGTAATGTTTAGTTGTATTTCCACATATTTAATTTGCGATACAAACATAATTTTTCACTGCTAAACTGCTGCAATAAGAAATGGTTTAATAAGTTTACTAAGCAATCAAATACATAATTTGGTAGATATAAACTTGTATTATATATATATATATATATATATATATATATATATATATAACTTTAAGTAAAATTTAACCATTGAAACATAAGAAACTGACCATATACATTGAAATCACGATACCAAAGAGCCGTGTCAAATATTAAAGTTTTTTTTTTTTTTTTTTTTTTTTTTTTTTTTTTTTTTTTTTTTAATTGAAACATAATTTTTGGACGATGTAAAATGAAAGTAATAATTTAAATTAACATTTCAAGCTATTTCCTTTAGAAACTGAAGATCAGTTTTCCCGAGATTTAAAAAATGGTAGGGTGCTACTGACGGGAAAAAAAGATACTTTTTAAATTTTTAAAGAGCGCTCTCTTGAATTTTAAAGGTACTTTTAATATTTAAAAGTCAAGATACTCTTTTGAAAACATCACAATGGGTCAGTTTTCGCAATGCAAGCATTTTTTTAATATAAAAGTCAATAAGGGCACCATTTTTTAAATAGGTGCAGAGAAGATGCTATTTTTTTAACAGAAGAGTAAGCACGGTGCAGAACCCTCCTGAAACTGTCTAGGGTAAACATTACTGAAGATCCAATTGCCCTTTTTGAACATTTTCTAGTAAATATTATTTTTTACTTGAATGATCTAATTACGCATATGAGATCGAATATATGATAGAATTACGACATTTCATTATTATGAATTTATGTCTATATCATTCTTGAAATCCTCTATGATAGAAAGTAAGAGATAAAGGGTTTTACTGGAAATTTCTAAACTGCATTTCCAAGTAGGAATGAAGAAAAAAAGAATAAAGAGAAAGAAAAAATCCATAGGATAGCAAAACATTCCTTCTGACAGCATATAAATAGTCTTTTATCGCGGGTGGATATATTCTTTACTTGGATCATAATATATATCAATATAACTACATGGTAAATAAATTGCAAGTTTGGGGATTTCTGGAATTGTGTTTGTTCTCAACTTTAGTTGCAGAAGAAAGCAAGAAACACCGAAGGATAAAATTTTCAAAATAGTTGCGTATTTCCCAGCATAAACACGATAACAAAGGAAAAAGTACATTTACAGGCAAGCGAAATATGGCTCCATATCAACTTGACGTCTACTATATTCCCGCAAGGGGATTTTACTTCGCATTTTTCAGGCTTCGTATTCTTATGTAAACTCATGAGAAAATGTCTCTTATTATTATTTTCAAAGTATAGCCTTGTTTCCCCTTTTCATTTAGATATAAAAAGATAAAAATTACGATATATATTTATTTTTTTTTTCCATCGTGATTTTTATTTGTCCGATTTTTAAACACGTAAACTTTTCTTCGTTTTAATGGAATGTAAAAAAGAAGTTAACGGAATATATAAATTATTAAGATAAGACTTATATAATAACTTAATGGTATGTATAAAATAATTTACTTAAATTAAAAACTAGGCATGCTTAATGGAATTAAAATATGATTAAAGCGGTTGCCAAAAAAAAAAAAAAAAAAAAAAAAAAAACATTTCCCCCGTTAAATGATGCGAAAGTTTTTGACATATTTTCTGACTCGTTTTTAAATGTAAAAATACTAGACTGGCAAGCATGATTATTAAAGAGGTTTGTAATGGAACAGTTTTAAATTTTTCGTTGTTATATTATTTACATCTTGAGTTATAAGCGATTGTTTTCGTGACAACAGTTTTTTTTCCTTTCCCGCATTGCCGCGTCTGGAAATTCGACTCCAACTTTGTTGGTATTTTCTGAAAAATCTTCGTCTTTTACCTAAAACTGAAAAAAAAAATGTCAATTTTTAAAGATTTTGAATAAAAGCAATCTGCCAATTTTATGCGTTTGCAAACAAAAATAAATTTAAAAATGTGTTAGAAAATAGCCAGTTTGGATTTGAGAATAGCCGAAAGGAAAGTCGGTTAAAGAATACAGAATTTAGAATGTTTGAATGCTTCAACTGTTAATACACTAACCGTATAAAGTTTCAATTCATTAAATTTTGATTTCAGGATGTTTTTTTTAATTCCTTAACTTTTACTTTATTTTAAAAGTTATTAATAATTAATATGATTATTTCCTGACTTTATTTGTATTTTAATACATTTTATTTTTCATACAAAACTTAAATCATTATTTCATTCAGAAATTGTAAGGCAATAGGAAAGGGATGAAAACTCAAGAATTTACTTATGGTATCGAATTTGTATCTAAAGAAAATATCTCTAAACTTGTATTAAGATTATTTTTTTAATAAAACATATTTTTTGGAAGATGTAAAATAAAAGTAAGGTTACCATTGTTGAAATCCTCTAAATAAAAAAGTAAAATACTTGGACGGTTTTTAAACATTTTAAATATATTTTAACATCTATTTGTGTCTTTTAAATGTGACCTGTTAAGTAACAGTGGGATGTATCGAATCTCATATTGATATTTTAAGAAAGTAACTGATAAAAATTTCTGAACAGCATTTCAAAGTATGAGCATCAAAGCATGAATGGAAAAAAGGGCTATAAAAAAATGCTATTTTTTACTTGAATGATCAAATCACGAATTTGAGAACAATTTATTTTTATGAATTCATGTGTATATCATTGTTGAAATCCTCTACATAAGAAAGTAAGATACTTGGACGGTTTATAAACATTTTGTGACCTGTTAAGTAACAGTGGGTAAATGTATCGAATCTCATATTGATATTAAAAGAAAGTAAGTGATAAAGGATTTTACTAGAAATTTCTAAACAGCATTTCAAAGTACGAGCATCAAAGCATGAATGGAAAAAAAGGGGTTATAAAAAATGTTATTTTTTACTTGAATGGTCAAATTACGAATTTGAGAACAATTTATTTTTATTAATTCATGTGTATATCATTGTTGAAATCCTCTAAATAAGAAAGTAAGATACTTGGACGGTTTATAAACATTTTGTGACCTGTTAAGTAACAGTGGGTAAATGTATCGAATCTCATATTGATATTTTAAGAAAGTAAGAGATAAAGGATTTTACTAGAAATTTCTAAACAGCATTTCAAAGTACGAGCATCAAAGCATGAATGGAAAAAAGGGGTTATAAAAAATGTTATTTTTTACTTGAATGGTCAAATTACGAATTTGAGAACAATTTATTTTTATGAATTCATGTGTATATCATTGTTGAAATCCTCTACATAAGAAAGTAAGATACTTGGACGGTTTATAAACATTTTGTGACCTGTTAAGTAACAGTGGGTAAATGTATCGAATCTCATATTGATATTTTAAGAAAGTAAGAGGTAAAGGATTTTACTAGAAATTTCTAAACAGCATTTCAAAGTACGAGCATCAAAGCATGAGTGGAAAAAAGGGGTTATAAAAAATGTTATTTTTTACTTGAATGGTCAAATTACGAATTTGAGAACAATTTATTTTTATGAATTCATGTGTATATCATTGTTGAAATCCTCTAAATAAGAAAGTAAGATACTTGGACGGTTTATAAACATTTTGTGAACTGTTAAGTAACAGTGGGTAAATGTATCGAATCTCATATTGATATTTTAAGAAAGTAAGAGATAAAGGATTTTACTAGAAATTTCTAAACAGCATTTCAAAGTACGAGCATCAAAGCATGAATGGAAAAAAGGGGTTATAAAAAATGTTATTTTTTACTTGAATGGTCAAATTACGAATTTGAGAACAATTTATTTTTATGAATTCATGTCTATATCATTGTCGAATTCCTCTAAATAAGAAAGTAAGAGATAAAGGATTTTACTAGAACTTTCTAAAAAGCATTTCAAAGCATGAATGAGAAAAAATAAAGGGGGGGGGGATGCATAGGGAAGCAAAATATTCCTACTGACAGCATGTACATAGTCTTTTATGATGAATATATTCTTTACTTGGACCATATATATTAATATTATTATTTGGTAAATAAATTCCAAGTTTGGGGTTTTCTAGAATTGTCTTTCTCATCAGCTTTAGTTCCACAAGAAAGCAAAAAACACCGAAGGATAATTTTTTCAAAATGGTTGCGTATTTCCCAGCGTAAATACGATAACAAAGGAAAAAGTACATTTACAGGCAAGCGAAATATGGCTCCATATCAACTTGACGTCTACTACTATATTCCCGCAAGGAGATTTTAGTCCGCATCTTTGAGACTTCCTATTCTTATGTAAACTTATGAGAAAATGTCTTTTATTATTATTTCAAAATATAGTCTTGTTTCCCCTTTTACATTTAGATGTAAAAAAAGAAAATTTACGCTATTTTGTTTCCATCGTGATTTTTATTTGACCGATATTTAAAAACGTAAACTTTTCTTCGTTTTAATGGAATGTAAAAAAGAAATTAGCGGAATATATAAATTAATCAGATAAGACTTATAATAACCTAATAGAATACATAAAACAATTTACTTAAATAAAAAACTAGGTATGTAATTAAAAAAACAATTAAGGCGGTTGCCGAAAAAATATTTTTCCTCGCTCAATGACTCGAAACTTTCTGACTCATTTTCTGACTTGTTGTTAATCGTAAAAGCATGACTTGAGGGCATGTTTATTGAAGTTTATTGAAGAATATATTTTTTTTAATATTTCGTCATATTATTTACATCTTGAGTTATAAGCAATTGTTGTATCGTGACAACAGTTTTTTTCCTCTCCCTTATTGTCGCGTTCGGAAATTCGATTCAAAACCCCATCTTTGTCAGTATTCTTAAATTATTTAACATATTTGAAGTTACTTAAACTTTTTATATAATAATTTGCAACATATTTAATGAGAAGTTATTTCCCACACTGAAACCGTTGCGAACTTTTAAAAGGACACTTTTACGGCTTGCTTTCCGATCCGCATTCTCTTGAGGTGAAACCGGACATCACATGTGGAATTTTCCCTGCTAAATGATGCGAAAAATTCTGACATATTTTCTGACTCGTTTTTAAATGTAAAAAGATATTAAGAAACAGGGATTGAAGAGCCAATAAGCAATGTTTAAAAAAATGCAGTGAAAATTACTTGGACAAGAGTAATTATGATTTTTATAAAACTGATAAAGAGAAGAATTCCCTTTTTGCAATGTTTAAAAATTGTAATGAAGATAATTATCCTTTTGTCTTTAAATATTAAATCATTAGACTTATGATTGATGTAAATTGATATATTATTAGTTCCCTAATAATATATATTGTAAAATGAATTTATAGGGAGGATAAATTAAAAGAAAGTCTAAATTCGTTCACTTTTTCTAAGATTAACATATCCATGCGATCTTATGCTATTGATGAGGTAAGACCGGATAATTTGACTTTTCCTAAAACAGCATTTATTAGCAAAAATGAGATAAACAAATCATATTTTTATTGTAGAGCAAAAACATCTCCATGAGTAATGCTGACATCATATCGATCGTGACAAATATTAAAAATAAGCAATCTATTAAATTAATTTAATTCGTCTAAGTAATACATTTCCTTTTCCCCTCCAATTTAGTTGCTCCTAAACCTCACAACATTTTACTTTTTTCACCGTCCAACAGAGGAATAATTGTACGATTTTTTTTTTTTTTTTATGGTTTTAAATATAATTTCTACATTATTAGTTAAATTCCTTAGTTTAAATTGTAAAATAAATATGTAGGGAGTAGAAATTCAAAGAAAGTCTAAACTCTTTCATTTTTTGTAAGATTAAGATATCCATGCGTTAGTATCGTATTGGCGAGGTAAGAACGGATAATTTGACTTTTTCTAAAGCAGCATTTATCAGCAAAAATGAGATAAACAAATCATATTTATATTATAAAGCAAAAACTTGTCCGTGTGTAATGATGACATCATATTGATGGTGACAAATATTAAAAATAAACGATCTATTAAATTCATTTAATTCGTATAAACAATCCATTTCCTTTTTTTCCCCGCCAATTAACCTCGCAGTATTTCACTTTTTTTCACCGTCGAATAGAGGAAAAATGTACTTTTAAATGTAATTCGCTTGAAAAGTGAAAACTGTATCTCGATTTACTGATTTTTTATGGTTTTAAAATAATTTTCAATATATATATATATTGGTTAAATTTTACTTAAAGTTTTATATATATATATATATATATATATATCTGCATCGCGTGCAGCTCTGTTATGGAAGATAAAGTTAACCGTTTGCACTTAAACAATTTAAATAGTTAAGCTATTGTTTCCGGCTAATATTCCATAACGAAACTAATAAATAAACGCAAAAACAAATAAATAAACAACAAATAATAAACAAATAAACTCCACAGATTATTAAATTTTATTTTATTCATATTGCTTTTTACGGACGTAATTTATATTTACATACATTGATTTTCCAATATAAAATTGAATAACTTTTCTTTTCCAAACTATATGACAACCTTGAATGATTTAAATATTTAACATTTAAAATGAATTATAATAAATAATCACCTGTTTTATATTTCTTCTAATCCTGTTCAGTTTCAATCTTGCAACACCTCGAGTACAAAAATTAATTGCTGATTTTAAGTATTTTATATTAATCGATATATTAAAATGGATCACTTGTGTATGCTCAATTAAATAAACTTAAAATAAACTCAATTAAACAAGTTCTCATCCAGTTTAATCTATTAATATTGAGAAGTACTGAATAATATGAATATGCTATTTATGGTATTGCTTTAATTAAATGACATAATTTAAGATGAGCTAGACCATTCTGATGAGTCGATAAAAATCAATAAGCTTGATCCAGTCTGAATTAATAATCTCGTTCCTCGAATACTTTATCTATATTTAAAGCAGTGATTAAAGCGTTGACATTTTATTTCATTCTACCAGGTCACACTATCTAACGGAAGGTTTGTTTTTACTCTTTTATCCAACTATTGTTTAGTTATCTTGCTTAAATTTAATGCCTTTAATATAACACGTATGTTTTGACAATGGTAAACGGAAGATTTATGTGAATTTCTAACTGGGTTAAAGCGGCATTTTAACATTTAAAATAGTCATTTAGACACCACCAGTGCTGCCCTCCCTTCCCCATTTACAGAAAGAATATTTTATTTCAAACAATGATTTTTGCACATCCCTAAATGATTTTTGTATCACACATCATATATCATTTTGTTGGAAATGTTCTACATTATTTATGAAAAAGTCAGATTTACTCAAATTATTTAAATCGCCTTCCTGGAATATACCTTTAAAGCAATGATTAAAACGTTGATATTTATTTCATTTTACTAGGCCACACAATCTAACGGGAGATTTGTATTTACCCTTTTATCCAACTATTGTTTAGTTATCGTGCTCAAATTTAATGCCTTTATATAACACGAATACTTTGACAATAGTGAAAGAAAGATTTATACCGAGTTAAAGCCACATTTCAACATTTAAAATAATCATTTAGACCACCAACAAATGCATACTCTCTATTTGCTAAACATCAAGTATTTTATTCCAAACAATTATTTTGCATTATTTTTTATATTCTGAACTTTAATAAAATGCTGTATCATTTTGTTGACAATGTTCTGATTTAATAAAGTAAAAGTCCGTTTATAACACTTTTCTAGAATTATTTATCTATATTTTAAACGCCGATTAAAACTAAAATATTTATTTCATATTATCAAGTCACACTATTTTTAATTTATTTTTTTAATCGAACTATTGTTTAGTTATGCTGTTTTAAATTTAATACCCTAGTGTAACACGTACAGTTTGACAATAATAAAAGGAATAATATTTATTTACGAAATTTCTACCTGGGATAAATTAGACCAATAATACTGCCTCCCTCTTTCCGTTTGCTAAAATAATTGTTTCATTCGAAACAAAGGTTTTGTATATTTCTAAATAGTTCGTGTACTATAAAGTTTAATAAAACGTTTTAAATAATTTTGTTGGCAATGTTTTAAATTATTAGTGAAAAGTCAGATATATATTCGAATTATGTTGCTTTTCTGAGATACTTTACCCATATTTTAAACACTGATTGATATTTTATTTCATACTATCAGGTATGAAATTTCTACTCTATACTATATACTAATGACACTCTATATCAGGAAATGTTTGTTTTTACGATTTTACCCAACTATTACTACTGTAATATTAAACACCTTTAAAACGTTAGTATTTTATTTCATGCTGTTAGGTCACATATTAAACTGCAGATTTGTTTTTACCATTTTATCCAACTATTGTTGATTTATCCTACTTAAATTTAAGTCCTCTATGAATCACGCATGTTTTGACAATGCAAAAAAGATTTATTTGTACAATTTCTAACAGAGTTAAAGCTACATTTGTACATTTAAAATGGTCATTTAGACCAACAATTTTCTACGTTTTCTAAAAGATTATTTTATTCAAAGCAAAGCTTTAGAACATTCCTAAAGAGTTCTTGTGCTCGAAGCTTAATAAAATTTTATAAATATTTTCTAATAACAAAAAATTAATTTCATAGTGCTATAAGTGATACTGAATTTTTATATTCTTTTATTTGTTGTTTTGAGTTGTATTTTATGTTTTAAAAAATACAATTTTCGTCTTTCAGATTCCTTATTCTATCAGTTTTACTGTGAGTGATCCAGAAGCTCTCAGTTCTCCTCAACTCAACATCTCTCGAAAGGGAACGATTCCGACAAAAGAAGAGGGTACCTATTTTTTTTTTTAAATATACTTCGTGTATTTTTGTAAATCATTTTAATAATTAAGCATTTTTAGTATTATACATAAGATGTTTTTTTAAATGCCAACTCAAAACTTGGCCATATTCCAAATTTAACACGCATATCACCATTCTTTGTCATGCAGAGTTTGCATTATAAAGATCAATAATTTATTCCTTATCTCACTGTAATCCAGAAGTAAATATATCAACAATTCTATACCATGTAAATACAGACTTTAAAATTTTAAAATGTAAGTGGCAACTAATATTATTGCTAGCTTTATGATTAAATTTTTATATTTGATGAATCTAATCTCATTTTTGTCTTCATTACAATTTATCTTATGCTTGTACCACCACTTTCTTCTGCATCCATTTATTCCATGGAAAAAAAATGCTATAAAATGAACAGTTAAAAAGTGTATATTTACAAAGTATAATTTAATCCTTTATAACGAGATTAAATTTTTTGTCCACCCACGTTTTTGCAATAAAGCCATGCATACACTTACGAAAAATAACTTTTGCAGTGCTGTAATTACACATTCTAATATTCACAAATACAGCCATACTTGCTTCATACCTGAGGAACTAAGCTACTATCACTGCTTGATATATGACAAATTGCACTATTAATTTTTACAACTATGCTTTAACAAAGCGAATGCAAAGAGATCTACCTCTTGACACCACCAAACTCTCTCTACTCCTCTTCCAGTATATGCTCAGTAGTTCCATATTTGTCAATCGACGGAATTTATGTCTGAATTTTGGCCACGATCACGCATGCATTTACCCATAAATTCTGTGCTTTTAGTGATTTTTAGCTCAATAATAAGCGCCAGATTAGCATATAAGACCCTCTCTTTGGAGAAATGAAAAGACCACTTTTTTCCCTGGTAAATGCCAGGCTGTTATGCTGAAATTATGCCATTATTCTGTGACTCTTACAACGGCTCAATAAATAAATAATAAAGCACCAAAAATCTCATTTTGCTAATGTTCTGAATATACTTTCATCATTAAATAAATTTATCCTAAGCATACAATGATTATAAATATCTTGATTACTAATTTATTAACATGTCTACCTATTTCTATACTTAAAGGAAATGCAAACAAGCACAATCGATCTATAAAATGAGCAATGTTTAATATTCGAAAATTTGTGTAAGAAAAAGAAAAAGCTAATTGGTACTAATGTCAATTACAAATTGTATTTTAATCGTTTTAAAACGAAATTTGTTTCTGTTTGCGCATGTTTATATAATAAAACCATGCATGGATGCGCCTAAAAAATAAGTTTTGCAATGCTGTAATTATATAATCTAACATTCACAAATCCAGCCGTTCTTGCTTCATACCTGACAAACTACGTTACTATCTCTGTTTGATACCTGACAAATTGCACGATTAATTTACTATGCTTGAACAAAGCGAATGCAAATAGATCTACCTCTATGATATACCCCCACCCTCTCAACTCCTCTCCCAATATACGCTCAGTCGCGACATATTTGTCAAGTGACGGAATTTATGTCTGAATTCTGGCCGTGGTAGCGCATGCATTTACCCATAAATTCTGTGCTGTGGGTGATTTTTAGCTCGGTAATAAGCGCTAGATTAGCATATAAGTTCCCCTCTTTGGAGAAATGAAAAGACCATTTTCTTCTGGTAAATGCCTGGCTGTTATGTTGAAATTATGCCACTTTTCGTGAGCAGGGACACATTTCTTGTGTCACTCTTTCTCCGGAGATATATAATGCCCGAATGACCGTCGTTGATCGTTTGAACAGATGATAAATGAGATAAAGTTTGGTGTTGTTCTTTATTTCCCAAAGCGAGATTTTTGTGGTAGTTTAAGAGAGGTTTTTTTTCTTCTTTAAAGGAGATTTAGATTATAATTTAAGTATATAAGGCTTGTAAAAGAACATTTTTCGTAAAAGCTTTATCATAAAATCCTGCTAAATATTATTTAAATAATTTATTGTCATCGTCATCATCATTATTATTAAACCGAGGTAAATTCTATATTATTCTGGTGCAGTTAAGTACTAACAAGCATTTTACTCTAGATAAATAAATTAACATTTAAATTTAAATTAGTGACATTTGATGTTAAAAATGCCATTAAGAATATATTCATCTCTAAAAATAGTTTCTAAATCTAATAAAGGGCAAACCGGGGAAATTTCATTGCTGACCAGGAGTAGCAATTTTATAAGTGGCCACATTTTTTAAACTGGTGACCTTTTTTATTTAAAAATGGTTAAACAATAAGCTTTTGTTAAAATGTCGATTAGTATTAATATAAAATTAAATAGCCCAAATTAATATGTTAATGTTAACATATGGTAACCAACAAAAGTGGGATAACTGATGTAATGCAGGAAAACTGTCATTGTCGGAAATGTGGCCATAAGATAACCGCTGGCAGACAATTTTTTAATGGACATTTTTTTTTTCATATTTAGCGACCTTGTGGCTGGCACCAATTTTGCCCTTTATAATCTAACAATGTATACCAATTAATAAATGATACTTTGCTTTCATTTAATCATCTGTTTTTTCTCAATTATAATATCTTATACTGCACACAACCAGATTCAACTCAGATAATGTAGAAGGGGAAAAAAAAACCTTTCTTTTAAATATTTTTAATTTTCTACTATTGTTCCACATGGACATGCTCCATAAAACTCTTACTAACAAACTAATATTTAGAAAAACCTTGAACTAAATTCCTTTCAAAAATAGGTTTACCGCAATCATATAAATTGTATTTTCTTGTTTGAAATTCCGTTTTTGTTGATTCATGAAACTCTGTATGTAGATCGATTATAAACGTGATTAGGATAAAATCTGCTTATTCTGTTAAAAGAAAGAGCATTTAATATATTTCAGTATTTTATTATTTAGATCCTTTCTTAATACCTTTTATATAAAAGTGCTTTTTGATGTAGTTTATGAGCAATCTAATATATATATATATATATATATATATATATATATATATATATATATATATATATATATATATATATATATATATATATATATATATATATATATATATACAGGGTGATTCATAAAAGATGGGCAGAACTTTAAGGGGTTATAGTACACTTAAAGACAAATAATATTAAATAGGAGACTAAGGGTCCCAGACGTATTCCCAAGGAGATAGGGGGCATTAAAGTTTAGGGTCCGAAATTTCAAATGATTATAAAACATGGAAAAATTGGTCGATTCGTTTGCGTTTTTGCAAAAAATTTTCTTTATGCCAGTATTTTCTTGAAATAAAATTTTAAAGTTCAATTTCAAAAAATGCCGATAGGGGGCGCTTTAGACTTTGGAGTAACAAACAACTATTTTTTAACGTTATTTTTTGTATTTCTTTAAATGATTTCGAAAGTTTAGACTTAAACTTAAATTTTGATCTAAAAATCTGAGTCCTAACGAGTAGTTAAGTAGCGTAAACTGAAATTTGAAATTTGAAACCCTTCTCCCCCCAGAACAAAAATCAGTTATTCCCGATCTTTGTGTCGTAGATTAGGCTCTAACTACTGCCGCGTTTTGCTAAAATTATTCTTTATGTCAGTATTTTCTTGAAAATAAATTTTAAAGAAAATTTTCAAAAAATTCCGATAGAGGGCGCTTTAGACTTTGGAGTAACGAACAACTATTTTATACCGTTATTTTTTGTGTCTCATTAAATGCTTTCTAAAGCTTAGACTTAAATTTTCAGCCCAAAATCTGAATCGTTAGACGTGGTTAAGTTTCTGGGGAGAGGGGTTTGAAATTTCTACTCCTGAGCACAGTTCAGTTTACCATGTCCACACATTGTGTGCTGTGATACGAGGTAAAAAGACACAAATTAGGATTATGTTACCAAAGCATATTTATTAACATGTAATCACAATAAATGTTCAAAATTGTGACCACCAGAGGTTATGCACGCAGAACAACGGCGACGAATGGAACGGCGAACATTCGCGAAAACATCAGGCTTTTCGAGCACTTCCCCTACAGCGGCGGAAAGTCTGGCGACCAGTTCCTCGGGGGATTCAATGGGTGTCTCATACATAAGAGCCTTCAATCGTCCCCAAAAAAAGAAATCGAGGGGTGAAAGATCTGGCGAGCGAGCAGGCCAAGCAACAGGACCACCTCGACCAATCCATCTGTTCGGAAATGCGATGTCCAGATAGTTGCGGACGTCTCGTACGTAATGGGCTGGCGCTCCATCGTGCTGGAACCACATGACCCGCCGGATGCGTGGAGGAACAACGTTTAACAGGTCTGGCAGCACATGTTGCAGAAATGTGAGGTATGTTTTACCGTTGAGGCGTTCAGGAAGAAGGTACGGTCCGATTAGGTGGTCTCCGAGGATTCCTGCCCAAACATTGATGGAAAAGCGTCTCTGATGAGCATGTGGATACGTAGCATGTGGATTGACATCCGCCCATACATGTGCATTGTGTGTGTTAAATGTACCTTCACGTGTGAAGGTACATTCATCGGTGAAAAGCACAGTTCGTCCAAAATGTGGATTTAGCGCGTTCTGCTGCAGAAACCAGCGGGCGAATTCAATACGATTTGGATAATCCCCTGGAGACAGTTTCTGGACTCGTTGCACATGAAACGGGAGCAAATGTTCATCCTTCAGTACCCTCCAAGTCGTGGACTGTGAGGTATCCACCTGGCTAGCCACTGTTCGTGTACTTGTACTTGGCTGCGCCGCTACTACATCCAGAATGGCTTCTGCAACAACTACTGATTCGTCCTTTTTTGCACGACCTGCATTCGACCGGGAAGCGAGAAATGATCCCGTCTCACACAACTGTCTGTGCAAGCGCTCGAAAGTTTTGCGGTTAGGCAACCGCCTGTTAGGAAATCGCTCTCCGTACATTCGTTGTGCCTCTGCATCATTTCCATCTGCCGCTCCGTAAATTAAATGCATCTCAGCCTTTTCCTTATTCGTGAAGGGCACCATCTTCCGATTCATTACTACAGCGACTTACACTTGACTCACCGTTCAGTGGTTTTTATACCTGAATCGTGTCGAAATTTTGCATACGTGTTCTTCTTCTTCCCCATTTGACATTTGCATACTTTCTGTTTCCTTCTTCACCCGGTGACTAGCGTCAGGAATGGAGCTTTAACGTTTGCATGAGCGACGTTTCCAACTGTGCCAGTGCCTTTATGAGTAAATTCCGACTATGCAGTCCTTGACGAAAGTTGTATTTTTGCCTCGTATCACAGCACAGAATCGTTGGGCATGGTTAAGTAGTGCAAACTGAACTATGTTCAGAAGTTGAAATTTGAACCCCCTCCCCTCGCTACTGAACCACGCTCAGCGATTCAGATTTTGAGCTGAAAATTTAAGTTTAAGTCTAAGCTTTAGAAAGCATTTAATGAGACACAAAAAATAACGGTATAAAATAGTTGTTCGTTACTCCAAAGTCTAAAGCGCCCTCTATCGGAATTTTTTGAAAATTTTCTTTAAAATTTATTTTCAAGAAAATACTGACATAAAGAATAATTTTAGCAAAACGCGGCAGTAGTTAGAGCCTAATCTACGACACAAAGATCGGGAATAACTGATTTTTGTTCTGGGGGGAGAAGGGTTTCAAATTTCAAATTTCAGTTTACGCTACTTAACTACTCGTTAGGACTCAGATTTTTAGATCAAAATTTAAGTTTAAGTCTAAGCTTTCGAAATCATTTAAAGAAATACAAAAAATAACGTTAAAAAATAGTTGTTTGTTACTCCAAAGTCTAAAGCGCCCCCTATCGGCATTTTTTGAAATTGAACTTTAAAATTTTATTTCAAGAAAATACTGGCATAAAGAAAATTTTTTGCAAAAACCGCAAACGAATCGACCAATTTTTCCATGTTTTATAATCATTTGAAATTTCGGACCCTAAACTTTAATGCCCCCTATCTCCTTGGGAATACGTCTGGGACCCTTAGTCTCCTATTTAATATTATTTGTCTTTAAGTGTACTATAACCCCTTAAAGTTCTGCCCATCTTTTATGAATCACCCTGTATATATATATATATATATATATTAAATGTAAAAATCCTCTTGTACACTTCAGTTAAAAAAGATTTTCACCTATGTTCTGAACACCAGGAAGTATGTCCAGTATAGGTTGAACCCCTGATTAAAATAACACATATTGGGCACAGATTAGTTGGGCTATTTCGTAACTGAATAATTTGCGAAATATTAATTATAAAGTACCAGTTCAAAGGCAGCTTAATAGTAATGTACCTAGGACAGAGATCTATTTAGGAAAAATTTGGGTCCTTTAAAACCCCTTTACAAAATTTTCCACTTTAAAACAGGACCCTTTACAAGATTTTTCACCTTAAAACAGAACCCTTTACAAAATTTTCCACCTTAAAAAAGGACCCTTCACATCATTAATAAAAAAATAAAATAAAAAAAAAACTGATCTGTTGCAAAACAGTTGAAGTTGCCAAAGTACTATTACTTAGCTTTTTTCATACATAAAGGATCTTGTTTAAATAAAAATAGGTTACACAGGAGCTTGAATTTAACGATAATTTCAAATTCACAAAATAAATTATGACTAGATTTTTCACAAATATAAAAATCTGTTCGCAATTTTACAAAAACCCTGTGAGAAAAATCTGGACAGACCCCTGATCTTGCAGTTGTACTTTTTACCTAAGTTTTGAACTCTCAGTTTAGATTGGTCAAGAATGTGTTTTTCTATGTCCACCATGACATGATCACCAGTTCTTTCAACCATAGATTTCAGTGTATGTTCAGGTTTACAGTTCGCCGCTTCGACTATCCATTCCTGAATTGGAATGACAAATCTTCTTTGATCAAGGTGAATATGCTCGCAAAACATATGGCAACAACTCATTTACAAAAGGAGCTTTTGGCAGAGTAACGAATATCAGCCACATTGAACATTTGTAAGAAGGGTAAACTTTGTGAGATTTACTATTTTACAATTATTTGTACTTTCATATTTTACTGTATAAGTGCGCATAATAAACTGTTCGCTTTTCTCAGCTAATTTATGTCTATCCTGTATATTTGTTACTTCAGAGTAAAAGACTAAAATACTTTATGTAATTTTACTTGTATTTAGATCTTACCTTAAAAATTTACGCATAGCTAAGGAAAGTTTTAGTTTTTTACTGAAGATTTTTTTCTGTTTAAAATAACGAAATACATTAATTATTATATCTTCCTTAGTTTTTTAACTAAAGCAAGGATTAATTGTACAATTCTCAAATAATAATAACAATAATAATGTCTTGTTACGGTCGAGCAAAATTTTTTAAGATAAATGTATGCTTGAAGACGGCGAAATCATGCTCTGTATCACAAAATCGTAACGTCATTTGTCTTTGCCGCCTCCTGCCATTTCATTTCCATATACCAAGAAATTTCTTAACCGATCATTGAACATCTGAAAAATGACCAGTATCCGATTTCCTTTTTCTTAGCCCATTTCACTGTAGTACTGTACTTTATATTCAATCTTGAATGTCCAAGAACTTATGTTTATCTTTTTAAGCTGTTTAAAAGTCGGAAAATCACCATAAAGCTATTATTAAAAGAAAGAAAGAAAAAAAAGGGCAAGCAATGATTCTTTTTTTCTTTCTTTCTATTTTCTGATACTTCTAAAGTTTTCATTAGATAAAGGAACAAGAAATAGAATTCATTGTTATGAACTGGTAGCAGCAGACTGCATTTTGTAACATAATATTTTATTTCATATCATATTATATTTAATATTTTTAATCTGTCAAAATAACTTTTAGAATTTTCTATGAGCAAATACCATGTAATTTCATTTTTCTCCCTGGAGCTGGAGTAGTTGTAGTATAAAGTAAATGAGATTCTTGGCGAATGTCACACCATTTGTTGTTGAGGAATGAGGATCTAGAAAAATGTTTTCCCATTTTGCGGTTGCGATTTTTCTGTAACATCAGCCTATCGGGAATAGATTCCACAATCCTTGAAAAGCCTGGAAATTTCTTTTGCTCGTTGGTATCACGATCTTCTCATCTCTTTCATTCAATTCTTTCCTCAAAGTACATGGCCTGTCCGAAAAGTATTGGAAATTTTTATTAACAATAAAGAAAGGGCTGCTGACGTCACTGTTGGTTAGGGAGGAAAACCTGTTTGTTCTTTATGACTCCTACTGTACACAGGAGATGGATGAATTTGACTGGTCTGCGTTAAATTGCTCTATGATATGATTGGCCTACACTGTAAAAAATTTCCAACCCTTTTCCGTTTCGTAAAAGATAAATTTCCTTTACGATACGGAAAGCAACCGATAAAATAATTATTCCGAATCACAACAGAAAGGTTTTCTACAGTCATAAAAATAATCTATTTATATCGGATTAGTTTCCGAACGGATGGAAAACAGCTTTCTCCGGACTTACTGCGCAGTCTCGTTCTCTGCTGACGTATGAAAGGCGTTGCGTCACGTGATTGATAACAGAACAGAATCGAGTTTTTGGATGAAGATGGGCGCCATGTTTTTAAATATTGGACAACTGCTCTACGTACTTCTAACTTCGCAATAGTTTTACCTCTGGTAGGAGTCTGGTTTTTGCGGAGTAAGACAGCTGTATAGGAATAAAAAGCTGCTCACCGGGCCCATGGGCCAAACCAACAACAACAACAACAACTTCGCAATGGTAAGTACTAAAATTTATGTGATTTTTAATATTTTGGATTTGATATGTACATATATTTATAGTGCATGATTATCAAATCGAATAACATGTTTAAGGAGCTGCGTAGCCTGAAATAAAATGCATGTTATCTTATTTCTCGCTCAGTTTATTTTTTATGAGAAAAATATCCCCGAAGTAAAAAATATTTCGATGTGCCAGAAATTTCTAACTTAGATATTATCTTAATGAAACTTAGTTTTTGTAGGCTGTTTTTTTAAATAGTTTTTAACTTATTCTAAATTAAATTCCTTGTTTATTTCTTTAATTCTGTAAGACATCCAGTGTTGAATTCAGGGGGTGGGGGGACAGTCCCCCCCGGAGCATTGAAATGTCCCACCGGAAGATTTCACATTTTATGCTTTTAATAATCAAAAAGTGCAATCCCCCCGGAACTCAATAATATCCCCCCCCCCCCGGAACCACAGAAATCCCTCCCGGAGAAAAATGTCTGAATTCAACACTGAAGACATCAATAACATACCTATGATCTTAAAATAAATTGATGATATTTTTCTATGTTCGATGCTATATCAGAATCATATTGTCTTTTTTCAGGTACTGCATTATTATAGAATCAATTTTACATTTTATTATTTGTAGGGATGTAACGAATAGTGATTTGGCCGAATAGCCGAATACCGAATATTCGGCCAAGTTTTAGCCGAATACCGAATGTTCGGTGGCCGAATACTGACTTTAAAAAAAATTATTTTATTTGTTTATTTATTTTTTTTTTCAATTTTAAAATCAAAAATTAAATTAAGGACTAATTGAAATAAATTTTTTGTTTGAGTGTTCAAAAATCATGACAGCTGGATGTATGTAAGCACGGTATATAGTGAACGTTTGTTTTCTGAAGCTGGTAATATATATGAAACCAAACGAAACAGACTTCTTCCTGAAAATGCTGAAAAGTTATTTTTGCATCACAATTTCAGGCTTTACAGTGATAAATAATTTTGTTACCCCTGTATGTTATTTTGAAGTAACTCATTAAATGTTTTTTCAGTATAGGTAATAGTTTTTTTCTTTTCAATGTATCAAACTCATTAGTTCGTTTAATCAACATCTAATGTTTAATTTTTAATTAGTAAAGTAATTATATAGTCATATATTTATTATTTAAAAGTAAAACTAAAAGCTAGAAAAATGATTTAATTTGTGAAAGATTAAGCATTTTTACAAGACAGTAAAATATTTGTTTTTAATATTTATAAATTTTATTGTTTAAGAAACTTATCATCATTATAAATCAGATTAAAAAAATAGATATAAAGTGATTTTTTTTTTAATTCACTGATGAGAGAGAGAGAGAGAGAGATTTAAACTTTAAATGCAGTATATATTTTGCATTTTAATGTAAAATAAATTAATGTTGCAATACTTACTTAAATTCATATAATGCCTAAATATGCAGCAAGAAAAATATTTTTTAATTTCATTATATACAGTTATTTATAAGTTGTCATGAAGTTTTAAAATTGAGTAAGTATTATGATTTATTTTTCTTATAATAATTAATGTATTTAGATATCATTCTTTAATATTGTTTGTTAAAAATATTTAAAATCACAATTTTTTTTTCTGGAACTTATTTAACCAAATATCTTAGAATATTCGGCCAAATAAGCAAGTATTCGACAATATATCTAAATATATTCGGCTACAGATATTCGGCAGAATATCTGTTCAATATTCGGCAAAAGGGCCCATTAAGCCGAATACCGAATAGTGGTCGAATATTCTTTACATTCCTAATTATTTGTAGTGTATTAAAATTCAATTGAAAAGGGGAATCCTTTAAATTCTATAATGTTAATTAATAAATTGAGAACTTTATGTTAGGACGATATAATGAAATTTGTATTGGTATATGGTAAAATAAATTTCAGTATTCTTTGCATATCAGACAAAATTTTAGTTGTAACAAACGTAAAGTTGAATATGCTGAATATCTTGAGGTTGATATTATCTATATTCATGCTGTAAAAGCTTGCATGCAGAAGCTTACATCTTGGGCAGCAGAGATCAACTGCCTCGCCCTGGATATTCAAGTTTAATTGGCTAAATTTTATTTTTCTTACATTATTTTGAAAATAAAAAAAGACATTTAATCTTTTCTAATAATTTAAAATAAACAGAAAAAGAAAAAAAGCAAACAGGGAATTTTTGTCAGTAGAGATGGATGGGGGGGGATCTCCACTGCTGAACATCGTGGAAAGGAAGACAATTTTTTGTTCTGATTTTTATTTCGTGCTCATGTCTTGAAAAATTATATTGAATGGGCTTCAGGGAGAATAAACCCTCAAAAGGCTTGAATTTTTTTTACTTCAAAAATATAAAGCTTCAATTCTTCATTCATTCATAAAAAAAAAAAAAAAAAAAAAAAAAAAAAAAAAAAAAAAAAAAATGTGGTGTTTTAGCAAAAAAAAAAATTCTTACTTGATTTTATTTCATATTTCTGCTTTCATTTAACTAAATCTTGTCATGTATTTAAATGCACGTGTTAATACTGTTCAAATTTCAAGAAAAAAAAATGTTCAAAAGAGTCATGATGTCAACATATAAATCATAAATGTCACTAGAACCCAACTTTAAACTTCAGAGTCCTAGGCACAGCATTTTGGCGTGCCCTTCCAAGCACTACTCTTAAGTAATCTCAAAGCTTAGAATTTTTGTGATACGTCCTCATCCAATCATTTCTTCCAGGGCTGTGGAGTCTGAGTATAAGTCAGGCACGTTTTTTTTTTTTTTTTTTTTTTTTTTTTTTTTTTTTTTTTTGGGGGGGGGGGGGGGGGGGAGGTGGGGGGGGAGATTCGGTGTCGCTAAAAAACTGGCCGACTTGACTCAGTCTCTATCTTGTTTTTTGGACAATTCAAAGTGAAATTAAATTAATTATATGTGATTTTAAATTTATAAACTGAATTATTATTTTTATTTTGGGACTATATATCGCATAGATGAAAACTGTTTTTAATTAAAAACTCTCGTTGATATTTTCCATTTAGTATACAGTCTTTTCACTCTTTTTCACGCTTTTTGGGGTTTGCAGAACCCGAGGTAAGGCAAAAATTGAAAATTCTGCTACTTTTGGAGTCTACAGAACCCGAAATACACTGCTCAAAACAATTAAAGGATATTTGAAGTTTTATATAAAATAAAGATATAAACGAAATTTTTTTTGCCGAAAATAGAAGAAGAGAATCACAAATGCAAATTTTTCTGGTTTTCAAACTGTGGAGTATGCAAATTTTGAGTTCGACGTCAAAAACGTCGCTTCAGCGGCAGCGAATGAAATTTGACTTTCAACTGGATAAAAGAGAATGAAGACAAGGATGATCGGCATTCAGTGATTGCTTTGTTTCGATGAGTACGATGTCTCAGCGAAGTCATTTGACAGATTCAGAAGCTTGGAGAATTGTTGGTAGGTTAGAAGGGGGCCAAACTCAAGCCGAAGTAGCGCAAGCCATTGGAGTGTCACAAAGTGTCATTTCCAGGATCTGGAACCGTTTTTTGGAGAGTGGATGTGCAGGCCGAAGACCAGGGCAAGGTCGTAGACGGCAATAATGCCCAATGAAGATCGGTATTTAGCGTTAACAGCTCGGAGACACCGAAACATGAACGCTACTCTTCTCCAACAACACCTTCGCTCGGCTACAGGCACCACGATTTCAACTCAGACTGTCCGAAACCGGCTCCATGCTGTAGGTCTGTATGCTCGCCGACCGATGGTATGTGATAGATTAACATCAAGGCATCGTCGCGACCGCAGGGAGTGGGCAACCGAGCATGTCAACTGGAGGAGAAATGAATGGAGCAATATTCTGTTTTCTGACGAGTCCCGTTTTTCTGTGCATCCGGATAATAGGCGTATTTTCATCTGGAGGGACCGTGGCAGTAGGAATAATCCTGCGTTCGTGCACGAAAGTGTCAGATTTGGCGGTGGAGGAGTGTTGGTGTATGGTGGCATCTCCATTGACGGGCGCACTGACCTCTACATCATTCGAGATGGAGCTTTGACTGGTCGCCGATATAGGGATGAGATCCTCAGACCTATTGTAGTCCCTTACGCTGCAGCAATCGGAAATAACTTCATTTTAATGGACGATAACTGCAGGCCACATCATGCAAACCTGGTGGAGGATTTCCTTTTCGAGAAGGAATCGTTCGAATGGAATGGCCAGCGTGTTCTCCAGACATGAATCCAATCGAGCACGTTTGGGACGCTCTAGGAAGACGAGTTTCTGGCCGCCAACAACCCCCACAAATTCTCCAAGAACTGGAAAGAGCTCTTCTGGAAGAGTGGGGCAGAATACCCCAACTCGTCATTAATAGCCTCATTGAGTCCATGCCTCAAAGGTGTTCAACGTTGCTGGCCGCCCGTGGAAACCATACCCCCTACTGAAAATGATTTTCTTTGAAGAAAACACCTTTTCTTATTCTTTTTTTCTCATATGCACAAATTGTGTTTTTTTCCTTTTGTACACAAATGCGCAATAAAATGCATTTTTTTCTGCCAAACATGTGTAATTTATTCTCATATAACCTACTATGTCTGTCGACCATGTATCAATCAGCTAAAAAGTTTCCCAGATACAAAATCCACCTAAAACTGCAATATCCTTTAATTGTTTTGAGCAGTGTATCATTGTAATAGAAACCTTTTTTAGCTCCCAGTCTGTCAAAGCCAGAAAGGGGGGCTAATTCGCCACCCCCTTAATTTAGATAAATAGGTTTTTCATACAGAGTTATCCGATTTCAATTTTTGAAATTTTGTATATAGGTTGATTCTGATAAGGCGGTTCCTTGATTAGCTATGGAGGTTCATTGGTTAAATATAAAGGAGGAGGGAACGGGGGCTGATAGCCCCCTTAAATTAGATAAACGGTTTTTTTATGCAGAATTATCCGATTTGTTTGAAATTTTGTATATAGGTTCATTCTGATAAGGCGCTTCCCTGATCAGTTTTGAGGGTTTATTGGTTAAGTATAAAGGGGAACGGGGGGCTAATTCCCCCTAATTTAGATAAAGGGGTTTTTCATGCAAAATTACCCAATTTGCTTCAAATTTTGCATAAAGCTTCATTGTGAAAAGGCGCTTCCCTCATTAGTTTTGGAGGTTCATTAGTTAAGTTTAAAGAGGGAAACGGTGGTTAATACCCTCCTCCTTAATTTAAATAATTGGGTTTTTTATGCAGAATTATCCGATTTGCTTCAAATTTTGTATATAGGTTAATTGTGATAAGGCGCTTCCCCTTATCAATTTTGGTTGTTCATTGATTAAGTATAAAGGGGGGAACGGTGTCCAATACCCCCTTAATTTAGATAAATAGGTTTTTAATGCAGAATTATCCAATTTGCTTCAAATTTTGTATATAGGTTCATTGTTAAAAGCCGCTTCCCTGATTAGTTTTGGGGTTTCATTGGTAAGTACAAAGGGGGGAACGGGGAGCTGATATCCCCTTAATTTAGATAAATGGGTTTTCCATGCGGAAATATCTGATTTGTTTCAAATTTTGCATATAGGTTCATTCTGATAAGGCGGTACCCTGCTCAGTTTTAGGGGTTCATTGGTTAAGCATAAAGGAGGGAACAGGGACTAATCCCCTCTAATTTAGGTAAATGGGTTTTTCATGCAGAATTACACAATTTTCTTCAAATTTTGTATATAGCTTCATTGTGATAAGGTGCGTCCCTCATTAATTTTGGGAGTTATTTCGTTCAGCATAAAGAGGGGAACGGGGGCTAATCCCCCCCCCATAATTTAGATAAATGGGGTTTTTATGCAGAATTATTGTATTTGCTAAAAATTTTGTATATAGGTTCCTTCTAATAAGTCGCTTCCCTGATTAGTTTTGGGGGTTCTTTGGTTAAAGATACAGGGGGAACTGGGGGCTAATGGGTTTTTCATGCAGAATTATCCGATTTGTTTCAAATTTTGTATATATGTTCATTCTGATAAGGCGCTTCCCTGATCAGTTTTGGGGTTCATTAGTTAAGTATAAACAGGAGAACGGTGGCTAATCCCCCCCCCCTTAATTTAGATAAATGTGTTTTTATGCACAATTATCTGATTTGTTTCAAATTTTGTATATAGGTTCATTCTGATAAGGCGCTTCCCTGATCAGTTTTGGGGGTTCATTGGTTAAGTATAAAGGGGGAACAGGGGCTAATCACCCCTAATTTAGATAAATGGGTTTTTAATGCAAAATTACCCAATTTGCTTTAAGTTTTGTATATAGGTTAATTGTGATAAGACGTTTCCCCATATCAATTTCGGAGGTTGATTGATTAAGTATAAAGGAGGAAACGGTGTCCAATCACCCCTTTAATTTAGATAAATGGGTTTTTTATGCAGAATTATCCGATTTGCTTCAAATTTTGTATATAGGTTAATTGTGATAAGACGCTTCCTTATATCAGTTTTGGTGGTCCTTGATTAAGTATAAATAACAGAACTGTGTCCAATCGCCCCCTTAATTTAGATAAATGTGTTTTTAATGCAGAATTATCCAATTTGCTTCATATTTTGTACATAGGCTCATTGTGATAAGTCGCTTCCCTGATTAGTTTTGGGGTTCATTGGTTAAGTATAAAGGGGAAACCAGGGGGCCAATCCCCCCTCTTAATTTAAATAAATGGTTTTTTTTATTCAGAATTATCCGATTTGCTTCAATTTTTTTATATTGGTTAATTGTGATACGACGCTTCTCCTTATCAGTTTTGGGGGTTCATTGATTAAGCATAAAGGGGGAACTGTGTCCAATCCCCCCTTAATTTAGATAAATGGGTTTTTAATGCAGAATTATCCGATTTGTGTCAAATTTTGTATATAGGTTCATTCTGATAAGGCGCTTCCCTGATCAGTTTTGGGGGTTCATTGGTTAAGTATAATGGGTAGGGAAGGGAGGCAAATCCCCCTCCTTAAATTAGATAAATGGGTATTTCATGCAGAATTATCCGATTTGCTTCAAATTTTGTAAATAGGTTCAATGTGACAAGTTGCTTCTCTGTTTAGTTTTGGGGGTTCATTGGTTAAGTATAGAAAGGGGGAACAAGGTCCAATCCCTCCCTTAATTTAGATAAATATATTTTTCATGCAGAATTATCTAATTTGCTTCACATTTTGTATATAGGTTCATTGTTATAAGGCGCTTCCTTGATTAGTTTTGGGGGTTCAATGGTAAAGTATAAAGGGGGAATCGGGAGGCTAATCTCCCCTCCTTAATTTTGATAAATTAGTTTTTCATACAGAATTATCCGATTTGCTTCAAATTTTGTATATAGGTTCAGTTTGATAAGGTGCTTCCCTGATCAGTTTTGAAGTTTAATTGGTGAAGTATAAAGAGAGGGAACGGGGCTATTCTCCACCCCCTAATTTAAAGAAATGGGTTTTCATGCAGAACCGGTAAATTTTTACTTTATAAAAAACATGAGTTTTTTTTGTTGTTGATGCTAAATTAAATTTATTTGGATTTATTAAAGAAAGGACAAAGTGTTTTGAAAGGAATATTAAACGAAACCCTTTGAGCGATGTTCGATCACACTTACCCACTAGTTCTATTATATTACTGTGGCACGCTTTTTTTTTCATTTAATGCTGATCGTGAAATCCCATGGTAACCTATGTAAATTTTAAAGAGGTAGTAAATTCCCTTATACAATTATCAAAATATAGCTTTCACCAGCAGGAAGCAGATGTCCAATGTGCATCTTTAAATTAACATTTTTAAATTGTACATTTTAATAATTTTCCTTAATTTTTAAGTATTTTAAAAACTTATGAAATTTGAAATTTTTACTGAAAGGAAAATTTTCAAATTTTATGCTCTTAAAAATACTTATCGCTGAAGACGAAGAGTCCTCTTAATCATTCATTGCTGTTGTGCTGTTTTTGTCCCATTAAATATACATGATCACTAGAAATTAGTAAAATAAAAATATATTAACATTATTATTGTTATTATTGCAGGATAATACTGCAGTGATCAGTGTCGCATTCCAGCTAGAGCATATCATCCTTGCTTAATAGCGAATGATGATGTAAGAAAGGAAATCATGCTGTTCTCGAATAATATTGATGGTTTGACAGTTTTTTCGGAGAAATGTCCTAGGACAATTTTATTTTGGTAGCATCATATTGTGTAATCAATTAAGGCCTGGAAGAAATTAAAGAATCTAGGCGTACTTTTTTACTAAGTGCAGCTATTCGAAGGCAAGAACTGTCAATGGAAGTAATATCAGTATTGCTGTAATTTTTATTCATTATAACATTTTGATTTATAGTTTTGTTGCAAATAAATGTTATTTTTCAGTATAAATGTTTGTTTTATTTTTTCTGTCTTTTGTAGTTAGGCAGAAAAAAAAATCGAGTAACTTATATATATATATTTTTAAATAGTATTTTGTTAGTATTTGCAATTTAATGTTTGTGCAGATTAAATGCGATTGATTTATTTTACTAAGTTTAAGTTAAAAAAAAAAAAACAGCACATACCACATTTGCGAAGTCAGATTTTTTATTAAATATACACTTATTTTTTATATATTTTTCCTGAATTATTTGTATTTTTTGATATTCTTCTATTAAGTGATCTGCCATTGAAGAATAAAAGACTCACAAACATTTCTTTCTTTGTCATTAATGATGATAAAATTTTGACTTTAAATATACATAAATTTTTATAGGCAACTAGACTTCATAAATATAGTAAAATGAATATAGTTCAGTCAACAGTATATTTATTGATATTTATGTAGATATCTCATGACTTCATTGTGCACATGTAAATAACAAATGGTTTAATATTCCAACGTAATTTATTTATGGAAAGATTCGGAAAATAAAGATTGCATGGTAAGTAATATACTTTGAAATGTTATATATTTTTTTTTCATACAATTTCAATTACTTGCAAATGTAAACTCATAAACAACTAAAGTTTTAAAATCTTAAAAAAAGGCCTGATTTAATTATTTTGATTTTAAATTCAAATAAATCAAACTTTAATTCACTGTAAACTCTGTAATCGCTTAGGAACTCATAAAGCTGGAAAATTGGTGTTTCTTTTCAAACATTTTAATAACAAAGAATATTTTTTTCATATCCATTGAAATTTATAAAATACATTCATAACCATCTTAAGTGTGTTTAATATATGCTCTAAATTCATTAAATGAATAAAGAAATTTGGTCAGAACAAAAAGCTTTAGCTTTTAGTAATGCAGAGTGCATATGCTTTTTATTTTATCAAAGGGGTAATTCAAGGTGGTATATGTATTTTATACAGAATAGGATATCTGTTAAATTGCAGTTTTTGTAAATAAGTGATGACACAAGACAATTTGTTTTATTTATTTCATGTTTTCAAAAGTAAAAGAGAATTCACATTTCTAAATTAAATCTTTTTCTGTAGCTCCATTTTTTTAAACTGTATATTTTTAACTATTTATATGATTAAAATATTTTAATTTAACCAAGTGAATGAGTTTCTATATATTTTTTAATTTCAAATATATTTAAATGGACACTTCTAATTGTTAATTTTAATTATTTAGTAAAGTTTATTTTACTGTAAAATGTATAATTTTAAAATTGTATTTTGAATTTAAAAAAAATAGCTGATTTAAATAATTAAAAACATATATGATTTTTTGATTAAATAAATAAGTAAAATCACGAACCCTGTTTTTAAAAAGGATTTTCATTTAGCAAGGCTTTTTGTTATATAATTTTCAGTTGAGCTTCAAGTTCAAAGTCTTGTACATTTTCAAATTGCATGGCTTCTAAAATTTGTTTATCATCAAGCTATTTATTAGGATTAGCTGAATTCTGTATATATATTCTTATAAGTTACATGGCTTCAAAAGTTTTTAGATTTACTTTATTAATATTACACTGGTGTCCAGAAATTAAGGGGCAGTGACCGATTTCAGACGTTTCCTCAATTATCTTACTGAAACTCGTGAGTAAATGCCCGGAATGCCCTTAAGCTTTGAGGATGTAAAGAACATGTTTGACTTGATGTTTTTCAGTGAATATTTTATCGCGAGGACAACTATGGGGGGGGGGGGATAATAACTTTAATAATAAAATAATATTTTCGATCACCCAAGTAACGAAAAATGCTAAAAATGGTCTGTCACTGTAGTAAATGACTATGTAGGTTCTGTTCAACATTTGTGTGCATTTTTTGTAAGTATAGCATGTATATTCGTGAATATATTAACGTTTCTGTGAAAAATTCAAAAGTTTTTTTTATAACATGCAGAGTTTTCAGCCAAATTTAACACCACTTTCCAAAAACTTGACAAAGAATCGTAGAAATAGTATACTGTGATTAAAATATTAATATATTAATATTTGATGAGATATAGGTATTTTTTATGAAATTAATTTTAACTGCGCATGCGCAAACTACAGCAAACATTTTTGTTATGATTTGATAGCAATACTATAGGGCAACTCATATAAAAAGACCAGTGAACTATCGTGAAAACTCAAATAGTTACAGCATTGATAAATACATTGATAAATTGAGAAATAAGTCATATAATTCTATGTTTTAAGCATAACTCAAAAACTACTTACCAACTATCTGTGATTTTGGATTTGCATATTTGAAGCCTCCAGAAATCCACCTCTATTAAAAATTCATAGGTTATTTTTTTTCTTTTTTGAAATGAATTTAAAAATACATTTTTTTATATATATAAGAGAGAACTAAACATCATCTATACAATTTTAACAAATAGATTTTGAAAATCTTCAAATAAGCGAATCCAAAATTATTATGTCAAGTAGTTTTTGAATTACGCTTAAAAAGCTACCCGCATTGCAATTTGTTTTTCATCAATTGCGAATTAATTTCACATTAAGACTTCCAAATTTTAAACCTTCATATTTCTTAAACCACTTGACCAAGTGATTTCTTGTTTCGTATCCTTGGGAGAAATTTACAGAAAAAAAATGTATAACGTCAAAATTAGGTGTATGTATTGAAAAGTTGGAGTTTGGTACAATTTAAGAATGATGACGACCCCCTAAGCTTATTTTTTTAAAACCTATTATTGGAAGAAGATAATTTTCAGTCAAATATGGCTATTTCTGTTTTTTAAGGAGGGGTGGGGCAATATTATGATTTAAAAAGATAGGTTTTGTATGTCCTTTGTTTTAGAAATATAGCTATAGAAATTCTTTCCAGCAACAATAAACTTCAAAGTAGTTGCATACACCTCATATGCATAGAACATGTTTCATACTTGTGCTACACCCAGTGGAATAAATTTGAGCTTTTTGAGGATACAGGCTTGTCCCTTTTTTTTAGTAATATTGAACAGTTGTTTGACACAGTATTGTATTCAGGGGGTGGCCCGCTGGGACCCCCCTGGAACATTGAAATCCCCCCCCCCAGAAGATTTGAGATATTATGCTTTTAATGGTTAAAAAGTGCAATTTCCAAAAAGGAAATATATAATTCCTCCCCCCTCCCCGCCGGAGCCGCAGAAAAGGCTCTGAATTCAACACTGGTTTAGCATCATCTGAATATTTAGTTATATTATACCCATGAGCGCATCAGTATACTTGTAACAAATAAATAACATTTCAAGCTGATTCTGTATTGTAAAGAAACTTTTGTTATAAAGAGTAGGACCAATAACAGATGAAAATATTGCTTTTGGACACTGTTTTGATTTCCTTTTATCTCAATTAAATATTACTAAGAACTTTTTTGAATACATACACACATTTCGTATCATAAAATGCATTTTGTTATCATAAAATGCATTACATGTAATGCATTTTATGATAACAAATACTTAAAATGTGTGTATGTATTCAAAAAAGTTCTTAATAATATTTAATTGAGATAAAAGGAAATCAAAACAGTGTCCAAAAGCAATATTTTCATCCGTTAATGTTCCTACTCTTCAAAACAAAAGTTTCTTTACAATACAGAAAATTTTCCGATCATAATGAAAAAAAATTCCGTAAAGCAAAGAAAAAGTTTCTATTCTACACAGGAATTTTTAATTTTTTCAAGATTAGTTTACTGACTGATTCGGAAAAGTTTCCTTTTTAAAACGGAATACTTTATATCTATTCCCCCATTCTTCCAAAACGTTTCTTTATGTGAATGGAAAGTTTTCCTTTTTAAAACGGAATACTTTCTATCTATTCTTCCATTCTTCCAAAACGTTTCTTTATGTGAATGGAAAGATTTCCGTAAGACCCAGGAATTTATTCTGTGTCTAAAGATTAGTTTCTGAATCAAACGGGAAAAGTTTCCTGACGGAAAGAAAAAACTTTCGTTTTTTCCGTTTTTTTTTTCCGTGTTGTTTCGGAAAAGTTTCCTGTACTATACGGGCAACTGGAAATCCTATTCCTACCGGAAACTTTCCCGAATTTTTTTTTACAGTGTACGTCGCCATGATGATTCCTGCAATGGACGTCAAACATGTACGTCAAACATGTACAACTACGTCAAACATGTAGTGGTAGATTGGTTGATGGAACTGTTTGTTTGTAAACATGCCCTTTCCCTATAAACGAAAATATACTCAAGATTCTGCAAAGTGGGATTCCAGAGAGTCAAAATGGTAATACAACACTTCGTGAAGGAAATGTCTTGAGAAAAGCACGCGTTCAAGACACTTAAACCATGGCATACGTAATAAGAAGGTATGCCCTTTTGCTATATTGTGTGAAGTCATTCACCAGAGGGCGCTATAAACTTGCACAAAAATTTTGATCAATCGTGCAACCCTACACAAAATTGAAACGAGACTCTCACCAATCCGCTATCTGGACAGAGTATAAATATAAACAAAGAACAGCTGTTCCACTGAGAATGATGTTGGGCAGGTTTTGTGCTAAACCCGGCTACATATTTTGCGTGGTTTTAGGTGAAATGAGCAAGACGTTTTTCATTACGTAGTCCACGCTTCAACCACCTTAGGGTTAGCATGCGTCCCATTATGCCCTTTGCACCACACTTATGTTTTGATAAAGTCTACTTTCCGTAGTCTGGTCTTAACATTTTAACTGTATGAGTAGTGTATTTTCCCACTTCGACGCAAAATTTTATCGCGTATTGCCGTTACAAATTGCATTGCTTTTTAGACAACTATGCGACATTGAAGCAACTCGTTTTGGTGCCCATGCAATCACTGTATAATGGCTTACAGGTCACTGAATTGACTTTTACCAATTCAGTGGCTATGCGCCATTACAGTGTTCAGGGTCAGCATAAAAGGATATAATTTTGGATTGGACAGAACATTACTAGAGGATGGCAAATGTCCCGAGAATGACAGGGAACAAACCTTAAAAGTAACATTTTAAAGAAGTATTCAAATTTTGCAAATTTCGCAATTTAAAGATTATGACCATAATTGATTTTTTGTAGAAAATTGTAAGTTTTTCCGACAAAGCGTAGTTTAATGCATTTTATGTATAGATTCATTATGTAATTGGAGTAATCGATTTTTCTTCTTTCCGAAAAAAATGCAAAGAAATGTGTGTCGCATATTTTGGCAGTTATATTTTCATGCAAATTGAAAGTTATAATATATTGTTACTGAGAGTTGCACAAAAATTTTGCTTCAAACAATATGAAACTGAATGTACAATTAAATGTAATTGAATTGTAACATAATCGTACCCCACCCCCTAACTCACCGGACTTGTACAAAAATCTTTGCTTTATGTCTTCTGGAAGATCTTTAAAATCTCTGTCAATTTCAGAAGCAAGATATACATAACTGTTGATTACATCATTGGATTGACACATACGCACTAGAAATATTCCAAAACTCAAAATCTCCTCATAACCATATAATTGAAGCACCCTTCATATTTCGGTATTTATTCAGACATTACCATTATAGTGTCACGAATTATTTTCTGAAGTTCCGATTTATGTCCCAATTTCTTTTTGTACCTTTTGCATGCGTCGTGCCATAAATTTTATGTCCCAGATGATTTTTATTCCCCCAGTAATAGGTGGTAGATTAGCATAAAAGTTGGAGAATTCAAGATTTTTGTGAAAGATGGCTGCCATTTTCCTTTTATGCATTTTTTTTTCTCCAGTAGTAGCAGCTGCTATTCCAGAACACGTATAAGTGTGCATCGTTTGTCCTCCAAAGCTTCTGATTTTTCAACTTTTTATGGCAAGGGATTATTTGTAACTGATATCTAAATTTCCCAAAAATGAAAGGGGAATTCTTTTTATAACAGGTCTTATTTTTATTCGGTACGATCAGTTTTTTTCCCTCCAAATGCATGATGCCCAATGCCAGTGCATATTGGTTTTAGGACTTGTGAAAATTATTTAGGAAACTTCGTGCAATTTCAATTAATGTATTATCTTATCATATCAATCATATCAGATTATCTTGATATGAAAATTTCGCAATGTATCATTTATTAACTACTTACAATAAAAGGAAACATGCGAAAAAAAAACATAAATAAATAAAACGAAAGAAAAACGTGAATACTTTTATTTCATTTTTAGATATGAGAAACTTCAATAAAGCATAATCTAAAGTTTTACGTTTAAGATTTAGTTTGATTTTACCTTGCAAAATATAGTGCATTTGAGAGTTTCTCGAAAATGTTTAAGAAACTAATGCTATTATAATTAATGTGGTGTCTTAAAGTTGAAGAATTGCACCCCCCCCTCCCCCATTTATCATTGCAATTTTGGATATGTATGTGATATGTAACTTAAATAAAACATAATACAGTAAAACCTCTATAACGGGCATTCTCGAATAGTGGACATCTCTATTTAGCAGACCCTTTTTCAATCCCCAACACATCACATACATATTTGTAGGTTTAAAAAGTGGACACCTCCGAATTGTGGACAAAAACCACGCTCCCGGGGTGTCCGCTATTCAAATGTTTTACTGTATTTTACGCTTTTCTACCTTTTTAACACTTCAATTCTACTTGGTCGAGTATTATCAGATAACGTCAATTTGCAATATATACTAACATGTGTTAAATCGGAATAATCAGGAAAGCTGTCACACATTGTTTAAAAATGCAGATGCCTCTCTTTATTACGTGCATGGCGGGAAGATAATAAAATACAAGAAAAGATTTTATACAGGGTGTTCCTAAACTGTTTTTAAGGTTCCGAACCTTAAAAGGAAAAATAAACCCCGACAATGAAAAATCATGTAATGAATTACTTGACAAATTCATGAATTCCAACAGTCGGGATTACTGATCATATACATATAATTAAAAAAAGAAACTTAATATTATAAATTAATGACTTCCGAAATTTTCATTTAAATGTGCGGTAATACCTTCCTTCGTGCCAATTTTCACAATTCTAGGTTGATCGGAAGTAGCCTATAACCTATATATTAAAAAGAAAAGAAATATCTGTAAGATACATAAAAAATTGCCCTATTTGCGCATGGGTGAAATTAAATCTAGAACGTATTTAGTTTTAAAGTAACCCAGAACGAGGTCACGGTGGCTGAGTGGCCTAAGACGCTGGGTCAAGTAATTAAAAAAATATATGTATTATAAATCGTTAGCTGCAAACAGCAAATTTTATGTTCAGGGTTTTAGAGTCAGACTGATAAAAATAAATTAATGGAAAGGTTTAAAGGTCGCGTAATTAAAAAACTAAAAAAGAAAATGTTAAATATTGATATTTTTTCAAAATATTGGGACTGTGGAAATTAAAATTTAACACCCGACAATATTTTTTAAAATTACTAATTTTATATTGATTTAAATTAAAAGATTTTCCATGTAGTTATCGATTAAATAAATTGACCTAAGCTTTTATCTATATTTTGTATGACCATTATCAAGAAGATATATTTATATTATACTAAGAAAAGTGTGTGATTATTTTTCGTTAAAAGAAAAAAAGAAGAGAGAAAAAAAGAAAGCAAAAATATCAGTATAGGAACTATAAAAAAATAATCACCTTGATATCCATGGTTTAATATATAAATAATGTGCGAAAATGAAAAATAAGATCCAAGTAATTAAAAAATATATATTATAAATCGTTAGCGGTAAACAGCAAATTTTAAAAGTTCATTGTTTTGTTGTTGTTGTTGTTGTTGTTGTTTTTGTCAGGCTATTATAAAAATAAAATTTTTAAAGGTCACGTAATTAAAAAAAAAAAAATTAGAAAATACTAAATATTGATATTAAAAAATAAAATAAAATACAAGCTTTCTTTTTACGTCATTAGTTGAGTAAGTTGGACTGACAGCGCCATCTATTGCCTTATATATATATATATATATAGGAATCGCTTACACTATATAACAATTCTTCAAATTTCCAATACTTGTTTAATTTAAAAGCAACAAATTATAAATTGAAACATATTTCTAATGGAACTTTCAAATTGTTTACCGTCAAATCTTGACGGGTACTATCTAGTAGGTTTTGAAAATAAAACCTATAGGGTATTTTCGGTTGACTTAGAACATTAAAATTAGACACGACGGAAGGTCTTATAGCATATGTAAAGGTAAAAGGTATGAAAATAATTAATTTATGTAACGGTTAAAAAATTATTTTATGTAACTTTGTAACGGAAGTCATAATCGAGATGTATGAAATGCTACTTTAAAATGTCGTTACAGTTGAACTTTTTGATTTTGGGAGACACAAAAAAGCGATACATATCTTTATGAGCGATATAACGGGTGCTGCTGTAATTTATTTTACAAAAATGCTTTATCAGGTAATTTCAAACATAACATGAAAAAAAGGGTCAATTTTTGTAAGCTCACTGATTATACAGAACAAAGTGGGTAAAAAAACAACAACTATACTTTGAAAGAGGCATTATAAACTTAAATGTCTAAGAATATTTCATATTTTTTGGGGGATTAAAAAAAGGATTATTTTGTTTATTTTATTTTTATCGTTATTTTCGTAAACATCGGTGGTGCTTCTCTTTGGAGACTTTTGTTTCTAATTTTTCGAATAAAGAAAATAAAACTATTCTGGCGTTCAGAAAGAAAGAAATGTAAAATAATTTGTTTAATGTTTTATTTAAAAGTAGTTTTTTAAAATTAATGAAATGAAAATTCGAGCGCATTCTTGTGTTTTACGAGCTGTTGATTTAAATAATATCTCTGAATCTGACTAGACTTTAAAAGGCTGAAGAAAAAATCATTGGAGATTAAACATTAATGCTGCTTATACAACAATCAATAACTGTCTCGTTATTTACATGTTAATAATTCAGAAGCATAATTCAGCATTACTATTTCTTTTACTTTTATTTTTATTTTTGTCTAAAAGAACTGTAAATCATAGATTATTTAAAATAAAAATTTGGAATCCATAATGACAACCACTACTTTAAAAGAAAAAAAAATCGATGTTAATATTATAAAATGACATAGAAGTTACATGAAATTCTAAGGGAAGAAACAAAAGAAAAAGGAGGGGGGATGCAAACAGTAAAGCTTTCATCACTAAAATTCCCTCAATTGAATTCCGAAGACCCCGAGGTTATATCAAAATGCCTACTGTATTGAACCAAATTTATTAACCCCTTCGCTCCCAGATGGAATTAACTTTATGTAGCATGTATCCCCTAGTGGATAATCTGCGACAGAAGGGGTCAAGTTTTGTTTTTGACAGTCACTTGTAGAACAGAACTGCGACGGTCTTTGATTCGCCAGGAATCTCGTTCCCACAGTTCATACTATAGAAGTAGTATACGTATTATAACCCAACTTCTTTGGTTCACACACTCAGCTACTCAGCAGAGAGAGAGGCAGATGTTGCTGCATCTTTCTCTTTCTGAGCCTAATCTCACTCGTAGATATAAAGTAGCATGGAAAAAGGTTAGTATTTTGGAGAATGACTGACGTGGATACCGCGTGCTTTTGACTATCGTATATATTCCACGAATATGCACGTAGAATCTGTGGTATGTAAAGTCCTTTCGTTGGGAGATTGGAAGGTTGAAGAGGATTACGGAGTCAGAAAAGTCAGTCTTTCCGGTAATGATCCAAATTGAGGGGTAACGTGGTCGAACAATTTAACAAGAAACCGTAAGGTTGGCTTCTCCGATTGGTTGAACTAATCTCGTATGTAGAAATTTAATACAGTATAAGTATTAGCTGTTGCTAGCGGACATCGTATACTATAAAAGTTTTCTGATCAGGCTTGTACTCATGCCGCTGACCTGTACTGATTTTCTTTTAAACACTACTGTATACATTTTCTTTAAAATGGATTATTAATGTATTGACATTTTTCTTCTTTTTTTTTTCATTTACAGTGTTTCGTCTGGTGCTGCAGTGTACGGGTAGAGCAAATGCTGAAGTGGAGGTGTTTATGAATATAAATATAACACTTTCACCTAATGTTACTCATCTGGTGCTCAAGAGGAAGAAAATTTGTCTGAAAGGTGCGATTATCTCTCTTTGTATATTGTTTCAGACAGCATTGTTTTAATTTTATATACTTCAAATCAAAATCTAAAATTACCTTAACTATGAAGCAAGATTAATATGTTTAATCAACTCACTCGTACTGTATGATCTCACACAGGGCCTGACTTAGAAAATTGAGTGTCCCAGGCACAACTATTGAAGGCCCCTATACATATATTGTCTCACATAATCTGTCTATCTACTGATGTGATCTCTTGAAACGTGCACATAACCACAAAATTATTATTTGTGGACACGTGAAATTCTGAAGCCTAATGCCTGGGTCTTGCGAGCCTAGTCGAAAGACGGGCCTTATCTCACCCGATATGATCTCATAATTACCTGCTTTTAAACGGAACATTAATTAAGTGCTCAGTTCAAAATACTTGTAATACACGACATGAATCTAGAATATCTTTAAGTTCTTCAACTTTGAATCAAACAATCATTTCATAGATACATTTCTTGCGCCTACAACGAAAATACGTATGGGAAAATAGCATAAAAAGTTTTCATCACTCCTCTTTCCAGAAGGTAGTTGACAAAACGGATGTTTTCTCAGCAGCATTGAAGCACTTTTGAAACTTTATTTAAAGTTGCTCGTTTTCTATCTATTTCAAAACAGTTGCTGCTACGCACGGGGGAGTGATGCATGACTATTCAGAGTTCGCAGCGGGACCTCTAAGATTTGAATGTGCGAGGAATTTCCACTCCAAAATATTTATCGCGTCCAATAATTCATGTCCCAGAACTGAGGCCGGAGCGAGTGGATATATTTCTTCCTTTTATTATTGTTGCTCTGGGACATTTTTATCTGTCCGCTGTGTACAGAGGAGGAATCCGAAGTAAATTATGCCAGAGAAGGTGGGGGTGGGAACAGATCGCGACCTCCTTCGGGACCAGAGCGATGTGGGCAGAATGACGTCACCGTGATATATTTATGACGACATCGACGATGTTGCGCTTTTGTCTTCTGTCCAAGCCGCCATCTAGAAAGAGTATTATATTTACAGATAATTTTTCATCCTGTAAGAAGAATCTGTGAAGAATAATCAGGCGTAGAAAATAAGCGAAAAGTAACAGAGTAAGATAGGATGTATGTTTGTGGTTGGGATTCATCTTTCACTGAAATTGTTCCCAAGAGGCGGCAAATATCATTAAGCCAGTTTCATTTTTATTCGGAGTTTATCAGTAAAGGGATTATAATGTCGCGGGATAGAGTAAAAGCACATTAAAAAAAAAAAAAAAAAACTCAAGCTAAGTTTTTCTGTCGATAAAGTTGGTGGGGTGGTGGGTCATAACGTAAAAGCTACAAAACGGAACCGGTATATAGCGGAATTATGAGAGAACTAACATTAAATTATAGTTACAGCATCTAGTGTTGTCAGGTGTCCAGATTTACGCGAGACGTCCCAATTTTCAAGATTCCTAGACCTGTCCCGCGGGACGCCAAAAATCCCCATTTTTCACGATGCATAAATTCTTTTTAATTTCTTTTAATACTTACTATTCATTAGTCTACATCGAGTAGAATTTAATACAATAAAACATGTGATAATAGAACTTGTCTATATCGGAATTTTTTTATGATTCCGCCGAAAGGAATATCGTACAAATCTACCTGTCTAGACGGAATATTTTTCCAATCCCTATCAATTCTGTTTTTACATGTTTTATTGTACTTTATTTAGTAAAACCTGAGAAATCGGAACTTGTTTACAACGGAATCATGGCTTAAACGTAAAAATTTCTTGGTGACTATGGCAGGAATAACACATAATTACGATTGTTCAATCAAATTTGTTTCAGTTTTAACAATTCCGCTTTCATAGATTTTACTGCATAAGATTATGGGGTTTATTTAGTACAGTAAAACCTCAGAGCAAAGATAGAAGTATATCAGAAGGTCTATGAGTAAAACCTACTACTATTTGTAATTTCAATTGACTCCTCAAGGCCAGTTTCCCGGTCCTTATCTTAGATCAGTAACTATGGTAACACAGTATCTGGCTGACTGACCTCTCTTTTTTTCCCCACCCTGCTTGAGATGAGTAGAAAAGTAAAAAGCTTCGTCCTTTGTTGAATGGACAATATTCTTTTGACGTCACAGTAGGTAAAATAGCGGAGTGATCGTTTGTTTACGCTTTGCATTCACGAAGGTATATTTCGCTATTTCTCTTAGTCATGTTATTTTATTGTCACGCTTATGACCTCAGAAAGCAAATTAATGAAAAAAAGGCCTATATTTTCAATATTCAATTATTAATTAATGAAAAATTTGATAAAAGCACGATTTGCAAAATTTAAATGAAATTTTTTCTGAATACTAAAAATTAACGTTAAAATCATGAAATAAAAGCATATTTAATTAAGTAAAATAAGTTTAATATACATAATCTATAAACAAACCTCAATTTAAAAACTTGAAATTTCACTCATTTTTATAGACATTGGCTATAACCTAATTTGTTTTAACATTGTATTTCTAATAAATTCGATAATTAAGACAAAATTAATCTGAAAGTGAAGGAATATTCCTTATATTGTTCAGATCTATTGCATGCATTTCTATCGTTTCAGTAGCAGAATAGAAAATAAGCCAATACGTCAACATCATAATGCTTTCAAATGCAGCGATTTTTCAATGTTTTCCCAAACAGCTGGTTTTTCATAGCCTCGAACCGAGCGGAAGAATACTGTCCATTATAGCAGTGGGTAAAACGTTGACCTTTGGGGAGGAAAAAGCAATTAAAGCGAGCGTCGTGAAACGACCCCTCTTCTAGTGCCATGACAACGAAGGAATTTAAGTGGATAACAAATATCCTTGAGAAGCCAATTGAAATTACCTGAAGTATAAGATGAAATCTCAAATGACCAGAGAAAAATTTCGTTTTTTAAGACAGGTTTCCGTATTAGCAGTTATAATTATACGGTATTCTTTTCATAGGGACCATGGATTTTTTTTATGTTTAAGACAGAATTCCGTTATAGACAGGTTCTTTTTTTTTTCTTTGGTTGCTTTGTCCGGCTTTTTTTGTACCAGTGAACTTGGCAACACTACTAAAAATCCTTCCGGTTTTTTTTTTTTTTTCTTTCTCTTTAGCGCTATTTTGTCTGAATAGAAACATTTGCTTTATCCGATTAGAAATATTTGCTCGGACAGAAAATACGAGGTAAGCCGGTTCTCAAAAAATATTTTGCTTTGCTCATCAACGCGAAACTTTTGGCATAATAGATCTTACTAATTTTTAAAACTGACATATAAGAATTTTTGCTTCTTCAAATAAAATACGGAATTCGAGAATAGTTCATTTTCTCGGATGTCACTATCAGGCTCGGAGATGTTGATGCTTGAATCTATGCTTAATGCAGTTGATATTCTGACGGATTTATTGTAACCATTCCTAATTTGCTTAAAACAAATTATTAATTCTATTAGAACTTGTACATTTCCAAACAGGTATTTTGATAAATCTTGAGCTTTCACGTAACAAACTATAAATTAAAAATATCTTAAGAAAGCTGAAACAGAAAATCAGGACAAGTGCGAAAAGGATTCGTCGTTCGTTACCTTACCGTTATACAAAAAATTCTTTTACAGTGCTTTAATTTGGCGTTAGTGCGGATTATGGAAATTCACAAAATTGTCACGTAATAAATCGACATAGATTTATAAATTAATGATTTTCGGATTTTTTCCTTTACATGTGCTATAATACCTTCCTTCGTGCCAAATTTCAAGGTTTTAAGTCTAACGGAAGTACCCTATAGATCTCTCAAAACCTATAGCGTACTTCCGGTTGACCTAGAACCTTGAAATTTGGCACCATGGAAGGTCTTTCGTGTAATTCCAATTCTTGTTTCAAGTTAATTATTTATCATAAATTATTTCTAATAAAATTGATGAGTAATTGATATGATTTTTCCCCTAACAGTATTTTATTAAACAAATAAATATAATAAACTCTGAAACAATAAAAGTTTTGTGTAAATGATGAAAATGAGATAAAGTGATAAATGAGATAAAGTGTAAATTTGAATTGAGTAGCTTTTGTACCCTCTCTGTTTTTCATTAATCAAATACAAAACAGCGGTCGTAAACATGATATTGCAATAAAGACTAACGATGAGTATACACCAGGTCATGAAACAACCTGTCATGAAACTTCAAATAATAAAACCAATTAAACTAAAATTTAAATATATTTCTTGAAAAGTTATGAAAAAATATCACGTAATTTTAGTTTTTATTTTACAGGATAATTATTATTTGTAATAAATGATTTCTATTAATGCGAAAATTTGTTTTAAACGCATCTTATTTATTTAACAAATAAATATAATAAATCTTAAAACTATAAAACCATGTACTGAATGTAAGTAAAATACAAAATTTTCCTGTTTCAGTGAGGAAATTTGAATTCAGCAGCCTTGTACATTGTCATCTTTCATTAATCAAAGACAATTAAACCGCGGTAGTAAACTCGCTATCACAAAAGATAAATACAATAAATGCAAATCTTTCACACGTTATCACAATAGAGACTAACGCGATAATTTCACACCATGCATCTCTTTTTGTTTGGAAATTACATTTAAACAAACCTACTGCAGTAAACGGGCTGAAAAAAAACAAAAAGAAAAATTAACAGCTTTGGGTGTTGTATACTTTTACAACCTTTAACAAAAGAGCATATGTGCGTTACGAATCCCACTAACAACTATTAAGGTGAAAGATGAAAAATAACACACAAAAGCAGATAAAAGCACCTTTCGCCACAATGATACAGAAATTGCCCGCTTTTCTGCTTGACAAATGAATCGTGAGGTGAAATACAATAACTTGGGGTGAAGGATGATTTCAAACGTTCATCTCAATGAGAAATGAAATGAAAAATCTCTCGTAAAGCAGACGTGGAATATTATTTTATCACTCTCTAAATGGATCTCACAGCGACATTTCTTCTTTGTTTGTAACTGTTTGTTTTGTAATTTAATTTTGCGGAAATCTGTTTGCTTTGAATATTTTAAGAAAAATGGGTAATTAGTAAGGCCTTAAAATAATATTGGACGTTTTCATTCCATACATATATTCATTTTGCTATGCATAATGTCAAATGCATATTAAGGGATGTGATTGCTATAAACTTTGTTTCAATAATTACATTAAAATATGGATAATTTTCCTTTCTTTTCGGTTTGTGGTCGAGTATTTTGAGTTAAGATCGGTTTCAGATTAAATTGTGTCTAATCCGGGTCGAATATATCCATAAATAACCAAAATAACGTACCGAAACAGATAAGTGCACCTTTGCCACAATGATACAGAAATTGTCCGCTTCTCTGCTTGACAAATGAATCCTGAGGTGAAATACAATGACTAGGGGTGAAGGATGATTTCAAATAATTCATCTCAATGCGAAATGAAATGAAAAATCTCTGGTAAAGCAGACGGGGAATATCATTTTATCGCTTCCAAATGGATCGCACAGCGACATTTCTTCTTTGTTTGTAACTGTTTGTTTCAGAATTTAATTTTACGGAAATCTGTTTGCTTTGAATATTTTAAGAAAAATGGGTAATTAGTAAGGCGTATATTGGAGATTTTCATTACATGCATATATTCATAATGAACAGAGGAAAGTGTATTCAACTACGTAAATTATATCCAATGGTTGGAGTATCATAGTTGAGATTTTTTCCAATATATTGCTATAGTTATAGCTCGGATGAATGAAATTAGCGCTGCAGTTCGCAGCCTTGTCCAACAAATAAGAGTGAAATATGCCAGTCCAGGATATCGTCGGGATAGCTCAGTAGGAAGAGCGTTGGTACCGCAAACCAAAGTACCTAGGTTCGAGTCCTGGTCCCGGCATATTTTCGCTCTGTTGGAAAAAATCTCAAGTATGATACTCCAACCATTGGATATGCATATATTCATTTTGTCATGTATAATGTTAAATGCATATTAGGGATATGATTACTATTGCTTAAACTTTTTTTCCCCATAATTGTATTAAAATATGGATTTTCTATTTGTGGTCGGGTATTTTGAGTTAAGATTGGTTTCACTTTAAAGTATGTCTGATCTGGGTCGAATATAACCATAAATAATCAAATTAACGTGTCGAAAGATGGAAAGATGAAAAATAACACACAAATGCAGGTAAAATCACCTTTGCCACAATGATACAGAAATTCCCGCTTCTCTGCTTGATAAATGAATCATGAGGTGAAATACAATTGACTGAAGTGTTAAGAATGATTTCAAACATTCATCTCATTAGAACATGAAATGAAAAATCTCTCGTAAAGCAGGCGTGGAATATTATTTTATGGCTTCCAAATGGAACTCTCGGCGACATTTATTCTTTGTTTGTACCGGTTTGTTTTGGAATTTTAATTTTTGTTTGCTTTCGGTTTTCAAATTTAGTTCTGTGAGGAAAAAACAAGATGGAATTTTAAAATGAAAATGTTCAAAATTTTGTAGTGTTCGGATTTAAGTTACTCCTTAGAAATAAGAATTTGCCTGTTTTCCTCTAAATTTATTTATTGTTATAGCTATATTCAAGTAAAAAGGCCCCCGGTAAAGTAAGAAACTTCGATAATCTGACGCTTAAAAACAATGTCACATAAATAAAATATTAGTGGGAAATTTTCTAAGAGAAGCCATTAATAATGAAAATAAATAAAGAACCAAATTTCCATAGATGGTGAAAAAACAAATCTGGAAATTAAATGAAAGTTGCAGCAACAACATATATATATATATATATATATATAACCATAAATGAAACATTACCATAACACCAAATTAAACTATGAAATAATGATTTAGTATGTAATAATTAGTTGACAATGAAAGTATTCCCCAACACTCTGAATATAGATAGATACCAAAAACTTATTTAAAAGAAGAAGAAATTAAATTAAAAACTGAATAAATGAAATGAAATTTGTGGAATTTAGACAGAATTATCAAGTCCCAAATGCCTAAATACCATAAATAAAATGAGTGGTTTCATCATCATATTAGCCATAACATTGCTATATATATATATATATGTTACGGTCATAATCCGGTCATTATTAATAATGACCGGATTAATCATACACACACACACACACACACACATATATATATATAAACGGCGATTATCAATAACTTTACAGCAGTAATCTATTCACCAAACAAATTACCAATATATCAGATGTACCGAATAAAATAAAATATTGAAAAGTCATTTTCATTATCACATAAGTTGCCGAAAATCATTAGAAGAGCATTAATAAAGAATGAAAATGAATGAAAGTATGTTTTCAAAAAACATCGACATTTGAAATTTTGGTCGGTGCGAATTCGCCTGTTAAATCTTGCTAAGTAGCAGAAGTCTTTTAAAAAAAATTCATTGGAAATTATCCTAATGCCTCATTATGTGAAACTGACTTAATTATATTCATGTCATAAACTGCGTATTTAAAAGTTCTTTAGTGCTATGCTACAATTGGATTAATGATAAATATATGATCATACTGCTCAGGAAAATTCCAGCAATATAAAAACAGCCATCTTCTTAAAAATAAAACAACCTTATCTTTTAATTCTAAGTTATAAAATAAAGTTTTAGATTTAAATCTGTATATATATACACTTTTGTAATTTTACGATGGGAGTGGGATTTTTCTCTCTTTTTTTTTTTTTTTTTTTCTAATAAAATTCCTAACTAATTACCGATTCTGTTCTATAACATGGAATTTGCGTATCACGTTCATAATGTAAATCGTAATACAATTTATAAGAAACCATACTTTCTATTCTTTCTTTTCTTTTCTAAAAATAAATAAATATAAAGCTTGCATATGAAACGTTGTTTTGAGCCTTATAGAATTTCAGATATTTTAAGATTAGATAGATTTTTTTTTTTTTTTTTAAAGATTATAAATAGCTTATCTTAGTTGTATTCCGTTACAAACGTTTTTCAAATATTTTTTTTTAATTTTATTATTTTATCATGAGACCCCCCCCCCCCCTCCTTTTTTTTATATAATGAACTATAAATAAATATGCATTGTAGAAAATACTAATCTGAAATGTGTTTTAGTGGATCAGGATTAGGATATTTCAAACATTTATGTTTATACCCATAAATATTATTTCGTATATTAATATTATTTCGCGATTGTGACTAATATAATCCCTATAATAAATTCATGAAAAATGACTTTGGCATGTAGAACATTTAATGTATCAATATATGCAAATATAAACTTCGTGAATTTTATCTTGACATAGCAGACAGCAAGCCGTTGCCATAAATATGCATCATTTAGACAGTTATGTCTCAAAGTTGTTGACATTAGAAACATCTCTTTAATTCAATGACATTATAGAAGCAATATTTAACTAAGAAAAGCATAACTAAGCTTATCATAGTATTAGTAGAAAATCAATTACAGAAAGTTCTATAATGATTTTGCTCCCGCTTTAGATTACATTGTTATTTTATAAAAGTTTAATCAAATGTTTAAATTTTGATGACATGGAAACTTGTAGAAATATCAAACAATTTTCTACCAAATGTGAATGTCAGTTATCTTCATAATTTCTAATAATAATTAACTACTGTTTAAGTGCATTTTTAGATGAATACTCTCGTTTTTTTTTTATCCATATTTTATCTCTGAATAAAAAATACACACGTGCATTTTGTTTTGTGGATAACAATGAGCTGTATTTTGTTGCTAATAGTATCTCATGTCATAATTTGTTGCCTTTTTTCATTTGTTCATGTACATAAAATAGTACCATATTCTTAAAAAAAAAAATAGATTACAAAAAATAGGTATTAAAGATGAATATATGAAAATCACTTTCGTAGTTTCGTAAAGTTTTTTGTAAATATATATTTTACAAATTTCCCTTTAGTTTTTTTATTTTAGTTTTTTTTCCTGCCAAAATAGTAATAAATAAATTTTAATCACTAAAATACTTCTTTCTTCTAATTTTTACATTCAAACATTTGTTGCGTTCTTTTACGAAGATTTGTTATTGGTAACAGTTTCATTCAAACATGCATATGATAAAAATAATATTAGAGCCTCAGACGATCCAAATGGGATTTACTTTTATTAAGAATATTAGATTAGATAAATAGGATTTATCTCAAAATGTATTCTTGACTTAATCTCAAGATTTAATAATATCAAGTAAAAATTTTAAATATTTGATTAACTTGATATAATATCAAGTATTAATAAAGAAAAGGTGAAAATCATTTTTGCCTCTTCATAAGTTTCTTCTTTTGATAAGTATATTTTGCACTGGCTTTTCTATAAATTTTTTTTTGCCAAACTCTAGTGAACAAAAATCATGTTAACCATTAAAATATTTCTGTAGTGCAATGGACTTGTCGGTAAAAGTAAAATTAATATTCTAATCTCAAAGTTTTAAAATTTTGACGAGAACATTAAATAAAATATCCGAGGGACTGCCTCTATTAATGAAAATACCACATTTTTGTATAAATATCATATTCAAAAATCATTTTTGCAGCCTAATTTTTAACACTTTCCAACCTAGTTGAAAAGTGTTTATGACTTCCGTTTGTCTGCCGTCCGTCTGTGCTCTAACTTGCGTAAATATACTCGGATTTCCCTGAAATTTTTGTATGTTATTGTCGTTTACTACAGCATGTTCCCTATTGAAAATGAAGTGTGAAACACTTACAGTTTTTTTACAGGGATAGTAATTTTTCTGTTACATTACAGTCAATAGGAAAAAATCGTTGCAATTGCATTTTGATGAAGCTACGCCATTTGAAACATGATGAAACTGGTGTATAATTATGAAGCGCATTAATTTTTTTTTTTTTTTTTTTTTTTTAGAATATGGGGTGCAAAGCATATATTATTCATTTACAGGGTCAAACAAAATAATTCTGTTACAAATTATTTCACAAGGAAAAATTGTTTCCAGTGTAATTTAATGGTGTTTCACTATTTCAAACACACTCTAATAACGACATTTTCAAATCTGAGCAAAAAATACTCAAATCTAAGTATGTTGCAAAGTCAAAATGGCTCCGAATCAAAATTACTCAAGTTTGAAACATGTATGTATTCATTTCTGAAAACATGCTCACACTCAAGAATAAAACATCATGTGCTCATATTTGAGTATGTCCATATTTCAAAAATGAGTATGAACTGACCTCTTATGTGCTCAGTTTTGAACATGTCCATGTTTCAATATCCTGAGTTATTTCTGGTATTTCAGAATTGAAAGCATTGGGTCATCATATTTGAAACAAAAACTTTCATAACAAAATGAAAACATCGATTTACTCAGATTTGAAAGTGTGATGTTTCTCAGTGTCAAGTGTCATTTTTCTATGTGCTCATTTTTGAGTATTTCCATGTTTCAAAAATGAGTTTGAACTGACCTCTTATGTGCTCAGTTTTGAACATGTCCATGTTTCAATATCCTGAGTATTTCTGGTATTTCAGAATTGAAAGCATTGGGTCATAATAATTGAAACAAAAACTTTCATAACAAAATGAAAACATCGATTTACTCAGATTTGAAAGTGTGATGTTTCTCAGTGTCAAGTGTCATTTTTCTATGTACTCATTTTTGAGTATTTCCATGTTTCAAAAATGAGTTTGAACTGACCTCTTATGTGCTCAGTTTTGAACATGTCCATGTTTCAATATCCTGAGTATTTCTGGTATTTCAGAATTGAAAGCATTGGGTCATCATAATTGAAACAAAAACTTTCATAACAAAATGAAAACATCGATTTACTCAGATTTGAAAGTGTGATGTTTCTCAGTGTCAAGTGTCATTTTTCTATGTACTCATTTTTGAGTATTTCCATGTTTCAAAAATGAGTTTGAACTGACCTCTTATGTGCTCAGTTTTGAACATGTCCATGTTTCAATATTCTGAGTATTTCTGGAATTTCAGAATTGAAAGCATTGGGTCATCATATTTGAAACAAAAACTTTCATAACAAAATGAAAACATCGATTTACTCAGATTTGAAAGTGTGATGTTTCTCAGTGTTATGTGTCATTTTTCTATGTGCTCATTTTTGAGTATTTCCATGTTTCAAAAATGAGTTTGAACTGACCTCTTATGTGCTCAGTTTTGAACATGTCCATGTTTCAATATCCTTGAGTATTTCTGGTATTTCAGAATTGAAAGCATTGGGTCATCATATTTGAAACAAAAACTTTCATAACAAAATAAAAACATCGATTTACTCAGATTTGAAAGTGTGATTTTTCTCAGTACATAATGAAAATTATATGCTTTCTTGAGGTGCACTACATATTGCTCGCTTAAAAGTATGGTGTGCGTTGCGTTTATCGTTCATTTACAAGGACACACAAAAGACGTTGCAGTATACGTGCGATAATTACTGTCTGTGTGTGATAAGTGCGTTTTAAACTTTGGTTTGCGTTTTCAAATTTAACATTTTTTTTTTTTCATAGTACGTGGTGTGTATAAATTAATGGCAATGAATTGCTTAAATATAGTTTTTGACTGTGTTACGCATTTTCCTGCTGAACTATATTTAGAAAACTGATAGAAGTTTGTGGAATAAAAAAAAAAAAAAAAAGTCATATACAGGGCTACGCAAAGAACAATATACATTGTCGTTTGTGGTTAGTAATTGCTTGAAATGAATAAGTTGCCTAATATGCTTTTTACCTGAATGCGCTTTTTAACTTTTAGCTTAATATGTGGTGTGTACAAAAATCTTTAGATAATATACAGGGCTGTACAAACGGTTTCGAGTGCATTTCCTTCAACAAGAGAAAATTGCTAAATGGGAATTTTCTAACTGAACTAAATTTGATCATGCTTTGTAGTATATATCCAAATCAATAAATCATATACAGAGCTGCAAAAAATAATTCGACTACTTTTCTGACAATGGAATGTAATTTTGAAAACTGTATTTTTCAAAGTATTGTATGTTTTCTAAACTGTTTACTTACATATCTTCTTTCACCTTATTTAACGGTGAAGTTTTGTTAAAGTTATCTGGATGTGTTGGAAAGTGTTTCATAATCTATGCTTCATGCATGGTTTTTCATTCTTTTTTTTTTTTGACAAATGTTTTTACTAATATTTTTTTTTTCTCTAAAAACAGTTAAATTCATGTACGACGGACTTGTTAAGTAAAATTTATTTTTAAAATTTCAGGACTTGCATGTTATGACAAAAATGTTTCGTCTCTCAGATGTTGCAACTAGTTCAGCTTAAAATCAAAATAGATCAAAGTTTTAGAATTTTGATGAGAACCTTAGCAAAATGTCCTAGAGACTGTATTTATTAATATTTAAGAATATATAATATCTTGAAACTTTGATTTTAAACTCTATCTGCCCGGCCATTAAAAGCTCGACAGTCGGTAGATTCTCTTCTTCTAATTTTCTTGAAATGAATATTTTGTTAAGGTCCGCTAACTCCTCCAAACTTTCTCCGAATATATTAAAATGGGAAATTCATTAGTTTTACTTTAAAAGATGAAGATAATTAACTAATGTATCTAACTTTTGAGTTATAATTTTCTAATATGCATCCATTTTCACCAAACTTTTATGGGCAAATAAAAAAATGAATGAAAAATTCTTGAATAAAATAACTTTTTCGATGTGAAATATTAAGAGAATTCTTTCATGGCAAAACTTACTTTTTAAATTTCAATCTTTCTTTCTTTCTTTTTTTTTTTCAAAATAAGAAAAGAAAAAGAAAAAAAAAAATCGAGATTTATTTTTTCTGGAGAATTGTTTTATTGTAGCTTTAGTAGTCTAAATAGCCTTAAAAACTCATTAGCTTTAATTTAAAAGATGAAGATAATTAACTAATGCATCAATGAAAAAGTATGAAAAATTCTTGAATAAAATAACTTTTTCAAGAAAAAATGAGAGGAAAATCGGGTCTCAAATGAGATGAAAGTTACAACAAAATTACCAGAATTTGTTGTCATTAGCCTGAATAACTCGTTCCACATTTTTTTCTTCAACCCACTTTCCAGCCTGAATGGATAAAAACAGTATATTTTTACATTTTAAATACACTCAATTTATGCAAATATAGTTGACAGATGATTCAATAGCGAAATATAACTGGACAATTAAGACAGACAAATAGTACTGTCTCACTTTCACCAGTTTTTGAATTGAATGAAGGGGGAGGGGAGGGGGTATTGCTACACACATGCATAAAAAAAGGGGTATTAGGACGAAAAAAGTATTTTTACATTTTAAATACCCGCATATTACGTAACTGGCAAATGATTTCATAGAGAAATACAACTTGGTAATTACGATAGACAAATAATGCTGTCTCACTTTCACCAGTTCAAAAAAAAAAAAAAAAAAAAAAAAAAAAAAAAAAATCTAATTGCTAAGAGGGGGGGGGATGCAATAGTAATGAACGAAAAAATATTTTTACATTTTTAACACTCACAAATTATGTAAATATAGCTGACAGATGATTCAATAGCGAAATATAAATTGGCAATTACGACAGACAAATAGTGCTGTCTCACTTTCACCATTCCTCAATTTAAGCAAAATCGAATTATAGAGAGAAATAAACTATTAGTAAACTATTTGGACGAAAAAAACATTTTTACTTTTTAAATACCAACATATTATATAAATATAACTGACAGATGATTTAATAGAGAAACATTAATTGACAATTACAGTGCTGTCTCACTTTCACTAGTTTAATTAAATAATAAAAATAATTAATTGTTAAGGGGAGGGGGGAATGCAATAGTAATGGACGAAAAAAAGTATTTTTACGTTTTAAATACCCTCAAATTATGCAAATATAGCTGGCACACACTCAGAAATAAAACACTCAATTTTGACGATTCCGCAATCCTCAGGCCTCATTTCGTTATTTTTGACAATCATTTCGTCACAGAGTCACGTGGTTTTTGACGAAACGCGAATCCTCAAATATCTTGACGAAACTGTTTCCTCGCTGTCAAAAATAAAACTCTCACTTTTGAGGATTTCGCAATTCTTGAGCTATATTTCGTCATTTTTTGACAATTATTTCGTCTCAAAATTAAGTGATTTTTAATGAAATGGAAAATCTCAAATATTTGACAAAAATATTTCCCCATTCCCGGCCAGATTATTTTTGTTACAAAATCGTTCAAAAAAAAAAAAATTACACGAAAGTATTAAATTTCGTTAAAAACGCTTAAAAAATTCTTCTAAAGTTACAGAATTTCGTTAAAAACGGTTAAAATAGTAAAATGCGAACATCATTTGGTCCATTTTCGATCGAAAGCATCAACATTTTTCCAATGGTTTAAAAAAAAAAAAAAATCACAATTTTAGGAGCTCTTTTTTATTTAAGAAATATATTCATATAACAATCAAATTTAAAATATGTATAACTGACCCCCCCCCCCTCTATAAACAGTAATCTTATCCGCTAAAATTGATGAACTCGCCTCCAAAATATGCACTTCAAAATTAATTATTTCTGATCAACAATTAGACCATATTTTAATTATTCATTGAACAAAGGAAATTTCTCTAATAAATTATATTAATCAAGCCATTTTCTAATTATTTATTAACCATAGAAAAACCATAATAATAAACTAGCCTTATTAATTAAAACATGCAGAAAGTATAACAGCACCGATAAAAATACAATCTGCTTTCTAAAAATATAAACACACATCAACATCCCATAAATACATTTAAAATCAAGTAATTTCGAAGTCACGATAGCGAAGTGGTTAGAGCACTTAGCTGCCACGCCAAACATCGCGTGTTCGAGTCCGATCAAATCCCAGTGATCTTATTTTGCCGTAGTCAATTAAAGATGCTTCTAAAAACTCCGATAGATGGCAGCACCAACCTTTTTTTGGAACTTTCGTCAAAGAAACAATTTGAGGAAACTGATTTCTTCGTAATTTTGAGGATGCAAATTTACTCGATTTGACGAAATGTTTACTCGGAGCATTTTTCAAGAAGTCGTTTCGTCAAAAACGAAGAAAATTTCTTGAAATTTGAGTACTCATTTTTGAGAGTGCAGATGATTCTACAGAGGGTATAAATTGGCAATTTCGGCAGACAAATAGTGCTGTCTCACTTTCATTAGTCCACAATTAAAACAAAATCGAATTGTGGGGTAAAGAAATTGTTAGTAATGGATGAAAAAAATATTTTTGCATTTTAAATGCCCACATATTATGTAAATATAACTGAAAGATGATTTAATATAGAAATATTAATTGGCAATTACGCCAGACAAATAGTGTTGTCTCTCTATCACCAGTTTAATTAAAAAATGTAAATAATAATTAAAGGGGAAAATGCAATAATAATATAAAAGTTTTTACATTTTAAATACCCCCAAATTATGCAAATATAGCTGGCAGATCATTCTACAGAGGGTATAAATTGGCAATTACAACAGACAAATAGTGCTGTCTCACTTTCAATAGTCCACAATTAAAACAAAATCGAATTGTGGGGTAAAGAAATTGTTAGTAATGGATGAAAAAAAATATTTTTGCATTTTAAATGCCCACATATTACGTAAATATAACTGAAAGTTGATTTAATAGAGAAACATTAATTGGCAATTACGCCAGACAAACAGTGCTGTCTCACTATCACCAGTTTAATTAAAAAATGTAAATAACAATTAAGGGGGGAAATGCAATAATAATAATAAAAAAAAGTATTTTTACGTTTTAAATACCCTGAAATTATGCAAATATAGCTGACAGATGATTCAACAGAGAAATATAGATTGTCAATTACGACAAACAAATGTTTATGATAGAAAATAATCGTTAAAAGAGGGGAGTGGGAGGGGACTGTTAACTGCTACACACATGCAGAAAAAGAAAATGATAATGGACGAAAAAAGTATTTTTACAATTTAAATAACCACAAGTTACGTAAATATAACTGACAAATGATTCAATACAGAAATATAAATTGGCAATTACGACAGACAAATAGTGCTGTCTCACTTTCACTGGTTTGTCTCAATAATAAAAAAAAAAAAAAAATAAAAAAAAAAAAAAAAATGGAATAGAAGAAAGAAAGAAAAAGAAATAGTACTTTCTGGGACGACTATTGAAAATCATTTTATCGTGACTAAAATGCATTTCAGTGCAAGCGATTTAATTTTAACTGTGACTATTGTAAACAGCGTATAAGAGAAAAGGAAAATGTTTTTCTTCATTGTCTTTTCGCTGGTTTTAATAATGCATCCCGTCGTTTAAAGCGAACGCAGTTATCGATAGATCGATTAATCGATTGTATCAACCCCTCACCAAACTGTAACGGCTGTCATTTGTTTCGAATAAAAAGTTTTTCGAGATATCGGTGAAATTCTAAATTCGATTTTTGTTGATTATCTTTTGTTATTCTTTATAAATAAACTAACTTAAAGTCACACGAGTGCCTCAAGTGGCTTAATATGAATAACTGGCCAGTTTATTGATTATTTACTTCGGTAGTACTGGGATTCTGTGGCGTATCAATTGATAAATTATGAGAGGGTGCTCAAATACTCATTTTTTAATTGAATAATTAGATTTATCATTAATTAATGAAATATTTATGACACGATTAATACTATTAATGACACACTATCACATAGTCTGTACTTTAAGAGGCTACTTCACTCAGTCGAAAACACCCGCTCGATAATGTTAATCCTATGGGGGAAATAATTTACGATATCTCGTTCGCATGTCAATATTATTATTATTATTATTATTATTATTATTATTATTTTTGCATTCGATAGCTTTGGTCAATCTGTATGCACGCTCCTTCGCACTTTTTCGATTTTGATTACAAGTTTTTTTTTTATTAAGATACTTTCACTTTCGGAACCGGTTTCGAAAGTGAAAGTATCTTCAATAAAAAAAAAACTGCAACAAAAATCGAAAAAGTACAAAGGAGCGTGCATAGAGATTGACCTGAGCTATCCAATACAAAATAAATAAATAAATAAAAATAAAAAATGATTTAAAAATATTGAAATGCGAACGAGATATCGTAAATTATTTCCCCCATAGGATTAACATTAGCGAACGGGTGTTTTCACCTGAGTAAAGTAGTCTCTTAAGGGGCCGCTTCACAGAAACTCCCCGATCACTAAATCCCATGTTAACCTGGGAAAACTTGGAATCGCGATTACTCATACCATACCTAACGTAATTATTAAAATACGGTTTTCACCATCAGAAAGAAGACGTCAGATGCCGACGATGTGCGTTTTGAAAAATTGTCTACTTAAACTTTAAAGTATTTAAAAAATCCCTACAAACTTTGAAATTTCCAATGGATGAAATTTTATCATCTTCTTAAAAATATTAAAATTTACGGAGACAATTTTTAAAACCGCACATCGTTGGCATCTGATGTCTATACTTTCTGATGCTGAAAATCGTATTTTAATAACTATATTATGTAATGATTAATCGCGCTTCTAAGATTTCCCATAGGTTAATATGGGATTTTGCGATCGGGGAGATTCAGTGAAGCGGTACAGAAGACAGAAGTACAGAAGATTCAAGATACTGAAAAGGGCAGAGAGTTGCGATTATTAAATTATGAGACAACGGAGAGTTGAGAGACGCAGCCCCCCCCCCCTCTCATATAATAAATGTTACAGGAAATAAAGAGTCTTGTAATATTGGTGCATATTAACGTATTTCTTTTTTACTACACCATAAGATTTAAGTCTCTAAAAGTATTTGAAATCTTGTTTGCAATAAAAGTAATAAGGAAAAATTAAATTGCGGCTTAAAAGTTGGAAATAACCTACAAAATGAATTTTTAATAGAAAAACGACTTTCAAAACAGATGTTGAGGCCTCCAATCTGCATATTTACTAGTTTCAAATGTAATTAACATTTACAGTGCTTTTTTATGTACAGAATTATGTTATCAGGGATAAATTGCAAACAAAACTATAAATAACATTTTTCTTTATTGTTGTTAAACTGCAAAATATGTTTTTCATCCACTTAAAAATAGTTTGTACATGAAAAGGGTCAAATCTTGAGACGACCTTAATTAAATGCATATTACAATATGTTTGCTTTTCCTTCGTTAAAATTTAGAAAACAGACAAGAATGGGGGAAAATTTATTATGTCTGAGGTCATGAACTCTGTAGGAATTCAGATATTCTATTGTTTGCTGTGATATGACATTTTTTTAAAATGTATTTGTTATGATTTTCTGTCTAATATCGGAAAATTTATCATCTCTTTTGCTAAGTTAGAAAATTACATATTTTCTATTTATTCTACTCGTCACCACTTTCTCACTAAAAGTTAACTGTAAACAACTATTTGTTAATATTCTCTTTCTCGTTCTTTTATCTCTTATCTGATAACTTTATGTAGTAATTCTGTTCAGAAACATCATTTTTGATGAATATTTTTCTGTTTCAGATGAAGGGAACAATGATTCCCTGATGATTGGTGAGTATCTTTTTTTCTATAGCATTTCTGTGTTGCTGTAACAGTTACTTAGTTAATGTACTGACTCTTTTATACATTCTTTGTAAAATTATTAACTTTTTAATTTTCTTAACTATTAACCCGATTTGCTTTACTTCCATGCATGTATATTTCCCGTAACATTTAAATTTTCTTTGCTTTCGGTGTATGTTTGGTGTTTGTGATTTGGTGTTGGTTTTATTATAATTAGCAGTCATTGCAATAATTTCCCACTCTCTCACCCACAAAAGAATTTCGAACAGGATCTCACGGATTATTATCACTGAACATTATTATTATTTTATTTTTCCTAAGTCATAAATAAACTAGACCATCTTAATCTTTTTTCGTTATTAAATATTGGATTCCAAAATAGTGTAATTATATTTATCAAGTAATCATTTTCCACTAAAAATGAAACAACCTATATCTACTTTAGTCATTACACTGTTAAAAAAAAAAGAAAGAAAGAAAGAAAAGAAAAGAAAAGAAATCTGTTCATTTTTCAGAAAAAAAAAACTGTCAGCCAGGACTCCAGTAAAAAACTGATTATTTTACGGAAAATAAACTGTTTTTACTACAAACTTTCAGTTATTTTAACAGATTTTGTCGTAATTATTTTAACATATTAAGTTCGTAATTATGTGCGTAAAATAAACAGTTTTTTACTGGCGTAATGGCTGACAGTTTATTCCCGTAAAATGAACAATTTTTTTTCTTTTTCTTTTTTTATAGTGTAGTAGCATCCTAATTAATATCATACTTCTGCATAACAATGATATGTCTTCTTATCTTACCGGTAATTTTCACTTATTTATATTTTAATTAAAATTGTGGATTTTCACCTTCATATCAAATATAAAACAATGGATCTTTGTAAATCGTAATGTTACATATCAATAATTATATTTCACTGAAGTACAGGGGATCTCTGCTCATCCTCTAAATAGCAAAGCAATATCGAGCCAATAATGTTTGTATAGGATCTTGGCTGTATACGTCTTGGCCAATACTGGTATGAAACATTGCTCCAACATTCGAGTTTTTACATTTCGCCAATATTATTGCAATATTGGCGTTTCATTACAAATATTTCCAATATAAAGCCAATACTTCTGTAAAAGTAGCATTTCGTTGCAAATATTTCCAATATACGTACTATATTTAGCCAGTATTCAGGGGTTGATGCAGGGTTTTTTTCTTGGGGCCTATTTTGTGAAAGTAAAGGTTATTTTTGTGAAAAATAACATTCTGTAACGAAAGTTGAAATCCAGTTATACTCAAATTCGAACCAAGCTATAAAACAATATACAAAATATTTATAAACAAAAACTTTTTTAAACCCTTTTGCTGAAGGTTTTCCTCTTTGATGAACTTGTTTGTTTACAAATTACACATTTTAAAACATCACAAAATAACAAATAGTAAATTTTTATGGAATAGAATTTTGTGAAGAGAGGATCATTTTATCAAATTGATTTTTGTGAAGGGGCCCATTTTACAAAATTTATTTTTGTGAAGGGGCCCATTTTATTAAATAGATTTTTGTGAAGGGACCCTAAATAGGCCCCAAATTTTTCCTGGATCGACCCCTGGTATTGGTATTTTATGGGAAGTATTTCCAATTTATACAATATTCAAGCATTTTTAATTTACTATTAACGTCTTATGCAATCATTACGTCCAACAAAATACACGGGTTCCCATTTTCGGATTCCCAAAAAGTAATTATATATAGCATCATATGTGTTTTCGATTTAATATGAGTCTAATAAATAAAATTAACTAATAAAAATTCACTAGTTAGTTGCTGAAGTGTTAGATTTGGTTTTAAAACACTTCTTAATAAGATAACACTATTTTATTACTTGCTAATTTTTTTTAATTCTTTGTTTGAAATCTAAACAGATTGACTGCAAGTTGGAAAATGTATGGATTTGAATCTTGGAAAATGGAATCCATAAATATGCTTCCATCTTTGCAGGGATTCACTCGCAGTTTAAATCCTTAGGCATTCATTCTTATTCTGCAAAATCGAAATCTGACAGAAAGAAAGTGGGGAAAAAAGAAATAATCACAGATTTCGTCATTTTTTATGAATTCGCGTAATGCATTTTGTTCATGTTGTACTACTAAAACCAAACTGGTGGAAATTTTTTACAGAATTTTGCCTGGAGAATATGTTTAGAATTAAATTGGAAAACATTGCATTATTATTGTTAGCACTATTATTAAATTTATTCAAAACATATTTTCAATGCTTTAAAAGAAGATTAAGTTATAGTGTTTAAATTTGATTTATATTGTTTTCCTCTTTAGGAGTCATCCATTAATAAAGTGAAGCAAATTTCATAGTCCCCCCCCCCCACACACACACCCGTTGTGACATCTACTTTCGTGACGATAAATGTGCCAATTTTGATTAGAACAGCGTTGCAATTATGATTTTTATCAGACTGGTTTATATTTATAGTTTTATTTTATGTAAGAAAATTTTATATACTATACAGTAGGGCTGGGCGATATCTCAATTTCAATATCGTGGTATATCGTCAGCTAAATATCGCGATATGACGATATATCGTGATATTAAAACTAAATATACAGAATAAATAAAAGAATATTTTGAGAAGAAGAAAGAAAGAAAAAAATCCCTGACGGCTTGGCCTACAGGCACAGGTAGATTTCAAAGACGCAGACAGCGAGGCGCCTGTTTGTTGGGAATTGCGAAAGAAATGACCTTTTTGCCATGATGCCGCAGTTGGGACCGCCCACAATCTTACTTGTTTCCAGACTTGTTTCCCAACTTGTTTGCAGGCGGAGCCGGCAGGGATTTTTTTGTTTTTTTTTGCTATAAGGGTTGGTCTTATGAAAAAAACTTGTCAATATAAAAGTTTCCGATAATATTAAGAATCATAATTAAGAAGTTATGGGTTTTTTCTGTTTTCACAAAAAGCACTCCCCCTCCCCCTCCTGGTTCAATTTTGCCCATTAACGAGCTTGACCGAGATTTTATGCTCCTTGATTTTATGTATGAGTTTGGAAGAGATTCATGCAGAATTATTGCAGTTATCGTGTCCATAAAAAAGTGACGTAGATAGATAGATAAAGTTTTGAACTGGGGGGTGGCTTTGGGAGTCATGATCGGCGTAGATCTGCAACAATGTTTCAAAAATACCAACTTAGGGGAGAATATAATAGGTAGTATTTCTTACGAAATCTACCTAAAAATCAGTTTTACTCGTATTTCCACAATAGGGCTGGCTTTAGACGAAAGCGAATTTAGGAGACCGTTTGAGTCGCTAAAATCAAACTAGCGGGAAATAGACAAAAAATTTGGTTAAAACTTAAATATATTTAAAAGATATCATTCGTAGCAATGAATAAAAATTTCGCCTTCAAGGGACACGGGCTAGTAAAACCGCATCTGGCACCAAACATGGAAATTTTAAATACTTCCATATTCCATTATTAAAACAATTGCTATATATAACATCTTTTAAAGAGCATTACTTGCATAAAAAATCTATAAATAATATAAAATAAGTTTTACTAAATTATTCGCCAATTTGCGCTTTATGAAATTTTAGCTTCTTGTGAAATCTCTAACAAAGTAATGAGACTGATTATTACAACAATTCAAACAAAAATTTTCGGTTTGCTCGTCGTAATTATTGATTCGCTTCACACCCTCCTCCACTCAATTTATAATATAATAAATTTAGCAGCATATATTACATTAAAACAATCAGCAATTTCCTGTACTGATATATTCAAAATCCCAATAAACACTGATGAAATAAACACTTCAGAGAAACATTGTCTATCATGTAAAATATTTCAACAGAAATTGTTTTACTTTAACATTACAGTCAGTGAGAAATTCAGGAGTGATACTGAGTCCCTAGAGTCTCCACATTTTCGGTTAATTGATGTCCCGAAAGTGCAAATTCCCCCCCCCCCCTCTCAGACACACGCTGATGCCCTGGACGCCGACGAAACGCAGGGGGTGTAAGATATTGAAACAGTTGTGCTGCTAGTCCTCAACATGCAATAGAGAAATTTAACAAATAAAAAATATCAATTTTTTTTACATCTCTTTTTCGTCAGATGAGATAATTTTTCAACATATAAACTCAATTTTTTTTTTTTTTTTTAAATAATAAAATCTTTGTTCCATGAGAGTTTTAGCGGGCAGATCCCCGGTGACCAAAATTTCATAGTTCTTTCTTCTGTCAGTGCGTAATTAATCATGCTACTTGGGGATAAGTAAATTATATATTTTATTCAACATAAAAAAAATACAGATTTAAATTTCAAAATTCAGGGAGAGGCAATTGTCCTCCCTTGCAGGCGCCCATGATAATCCCCCCCCCCCCCCCCCCCCCTCCACACACACACAGCTACCCGCCATCCCGAACCTTCGAAATACCTCCTAGAGAAAAATATCGGAATTCAAGACTGGTTAGAGTATTAAATGGTCATCAAGCTCATTTTTTCATGATAATGGAAACAAGTTGGAAATTGTACGTCAAACGTGACAAATGAGGTGCGTTCGTACTATAGCTAGTTATATAAATATTCCGATCTTGATGATTTTTAATTCTGTGAAATGAATTACATCGTCTGCAGATTCATTTCTGTTATAAAATAAGTATCTCGATCGCTTGACAATTAAACTTCGGAAAATCCTATAACAAGAAAGCACCGATTAAAAAAAAAAAAAAAAATCAAATTTCTTAAAAAATATTTTTATTAATATCTGCTAAAGTTTTGATTCGATTTTCATAAAATTTGAAATGTCTCGACAAAATTCTGCAAAGATAATATATCTTAAATTTCAAATTTCAAACCATTCGTTTGGGTAGTTTTTGCGTTGTTATAGGCGGACAGACAGACGGCCGGACCAGACGACGACAATAGGTGCTACGTATTTATATAATTACGAACGCACCTAAAAAACACGAAGAAAATTTTAAAAATGGATGAAAATATGAAAAATAATTAAAAAATGAATAATCTGCATGTTCGATTATTTTTTTATCAGATAGTACATTAATATTTTACAACTAAAATTATGAAGAAATAAATATATATTATCTTTTTCTTTTTTCCGCGCCATCGCCTAAACTGTTTTTTAATATATCATTTGTGAAGAAGGGGGGGGGGGGTAAATCGCATAAAAATAGGGAAGAAACATTTCAACATATTTTATTCGATTAAAATTAAAATTGCATGATATACATTTCCACCGTTGCAAATAAAATATAATAATGGTTAATGGTTTTAAAATTTTAAATGCAAAATTACCACCAAATGATTTTTGGCAGTGACCAGTGGTCACTGCCATATTGAAAAATACAGAGGCAATCAAATACCAAATACTCATATATATCCCTCTCTCTCTCACGCGAACGCGATTTTTAAAATAAATTCTGGGGAGAAAAAAACTCGCAGTATAGAAGTAAAAATAGTTGCATTTTTAAAAATCCTTCTTTACCCTAGAATATGCATTAATAAATACTACTAAGGAATTAATATTTTTTTCATAAAATAATAATTATAAAAAACAAATAAAAACATGTCTGAATTATTCTTTGCTCATTTGTCTCATTAAATCAACTGTTGCAAATAAAATACTTCCTTTCTTTATCGCCTTAAATTTACGCATCATTCAATAACTTCGAATATTCATCCACACCGGTGCCACTGAATATCATAATGAAATGAAAGAATAGGCGATATCCCAGGCATGCGATCAGAGCTGGAGAAAATCACCCTTCCTCTTTTCAAAAACCTTATCAGCTGCGAGAATCCACACCGTTAGTATCATGGTTTAGGCTGTATCATGGTTTAGTATCATGGCTGTATCATGGTTAGGCTGTATCCAGTTTATCATGGTTTAGGCTGGGGGAGCTCACACCGTTCGTATTCATGAACACTGGAAGACGAGGAAGAGATTTAATATCGTGGTTTTCATGGTTTTCGTCAAATTTATGATATTTGCGATATACCGTTGGGTAAGATTTTTTGATATCGGTATCACGGTATGCATTTTATATCGGTTTTATTGATTTTATCGATATATCGCCCAGCCCTACTATACAGGCAATAGGTAAAATTTATATTGCTTACCGAAATAAATACCATGAAACGTTAAGGCCTGCATGCTTTTACTTCAATCAGTTGTAATTCAAAGGAAAGGGAAAATATTATATCGAATACTATTTGAGTAAACATACGAACTTTATTATGATGCTTGTAAACAATGTCTAGTTAATTGTTTTTATATGATAGATGTGATTCGCAACGCGCTGTCTCCGTGTCACATCCATGGATGTATTATAAATAATGGATGTATTATAAATATATTTATAATACATCCATGGTCACATCGTGTTACACTTTGTGACCCCTCCCCCCCCCCTATCCGCCTCTTGAAATGTAACGTTATTAATGGATACCCCATTAGAACTGATAGCCCCTTATCGACATCGTGATTAATAGATTAAATTTGCTTTTTATGAATATCATGAGTTCAATTCCGCATTGGCCAGTGGGATGATTGCATAAAAGTTTTTCTTGCATGTGGACAAAAATGAGAATCACTTGTCCAAAGTAAAACAGCTTTGACCCCTTAGAAGAATTATTAAAAGTTCCCTGTGCTTAATTTGAAAGAAAGTGAGCGTAATTGTCGAATAATTATTAAAAAATGTCTAAATCTCTTTCTACATCCAGAGTGGTTTTAAATATATCCCTCTCACAGATAATGTCAACGAACTTTTTTAATTATATTATTTTATGTATCTTTTAAAATCGTATAAAAGGTATTTTTTTCCAAGGAATTGTCTACCTAGATTTGCTTTTTAAAACTGTTTTGTGTACGATCTCTTAATAAAACTATGAAATGTTGACTGAAATTTGCTTCATTACGATAAAATCGATTGTTCAAATGTGTAAATGTTTCTAAAAATTTCGTGTAACAAAACGCATATACAGCACTTGCTGACTGATATTTGTATGTTATATTGGTTCCCAATATTGCGCGAATAATTCATTTATGGGAAATACCTCCAATGGAATACTAGTATCGGCAGACTGGTGACTGGACTGTACATTGGAAATATTCCGCATGGAATGGGAAATATTTCTTGATACTATTAGTGCAATAGTGGCAAAATATTATCCCATATTTTGTGTGCAACATTTTATGTGAAAATTGCCAATATTGGCTAATGCAAATAATATTATCCCAATATTGTTTCGTTACTAGAATGTTTGTTTCCTCAGCATTTTACTTGCGTGCTACTCTTTATAATTTTAATCATAATGCAGCTTTGAAATTAATATAGTATATGTATTTTAGTTTTTTTTTTCTTAGTCTTAGTGTGATTGATTTTATGTATGCAAAGTTAGGATAAAACTTCTGTTTTCTGTTGTGTTCTTTACAACGTTCTTATGTTGCAGCAGACGCGATGGTTGCCACTGGTGGTTCTCTGTACGTAGCAGTTGGATGTGCAGTGACAATTGTTGTTGCTATTGGCATTGGAGCACTCATTGTTTACATGAAGACGATGAAAGCACGGAGAACAGACGTCATTCAGTAAGTTTTTTTAATACTTTAATATAACAAAGGCATTGTTCAGTTTTAGCCCTTTGTGTAAAGAAGAATGTTTATTAATTTTTTTTTTCTAAGATTTTACTCTTGAATTGGAGCAGTCTGATATTATTAAGTTCAATTGACATAACTTGCGTTTAAACAATAACGCCCAAGATACTTTCAATGCAAGTATTATACATTGTTCTGTCATTTTCATTTTGTTTCATTTCATCTAAATTTAGTACGTTTTTAAGGCTGATTACATTATGGTCCAAAAATAATAAATGTTTATGTTAAATAAAATACAGCTTTTATAATTTATTTTGAAGTTCAATCAAATGTTTATCAGAAATATTTTCTTTATTTTTGCAAAGATATGACTAATATTTATTATAAACTGTAACTACATATATATTGTAATTTCATTTTATGAATAATTGAAATAATCCATATAAACATAATAATTACGTATACATAATATACATAAACATAATAATTATGTACACATAATATATACACAAAAAAGATTATTTTTAGAGAATATACAAAATTTTGTTTATTGCATTTTGTCAAGTCAGTTATTCAGAAACACTTCATTGCATGTGTTCTTTAGCATATATTCATCAATGTATGAATTAAAAAATTTTAAGTTTATTATTATTATTATTATTATTATTATTATTATTATTATTAATTTTAATAAAACTTAAATACATTTAATTTGCAGAGTAAAAGTCAAAAGAGGAGGGTTTTAAAATAGTTCTTGTAAGTTTTGTACAAGTGTATCCAGAATTTTTTACAGGGCTTGATTCAAGGTTTTCCCCCTCCTTGAACTTCTGTTGCTAAAACGTTGAAATGCTTGAATGACACCAAAATTTACTAACAAATTTATTTAAAAATAATGGCTTCTCTTTACGTACATTATAAAAGAAACATTTATTCCACAATTCTGATGCAACTGTGGCATTTGGTATTGAAATTAAATGGTATAAATAGTATACCACAGCCCTACAAAGGGTTGAAACTTTTGCTAACTTTTAACAATTCATATCTACCTGACCTCTTAACCTAGGAAAGCATGTTATTAAAATCAGCTTATTTTCGGTGAAATATCGTTTTCCAAAAAAAGAAAAGAATTAAAAAAAAAAGTTCAACGCCCTGTATAAGTAGGGGAAACCTTGACTGAGATTTGAAACTTCGCCTTTACCCTTGCTTTTGGAGATTATGGTCTAAGATAACGGACTTCAGAGAAGCCATATCTCATGATCTTCCTCAGCTCCCCAAACCTTTTACAAAACTAGGAAAAGAGAGCGAATTCCAGCAAAAATAATTCTTTCTCTCTTTTTTTTTTTTTTTTTTTTTTTGCTTTATCTTACTATATGGATTCCCTTTCTTTCATTTTTTATGCCAATTGTTTGAATTAAAGAAAAGTTGGTAAAGATTTCAAAGCTATAAATTTCAGAATTAATTTCATATTAAAACGATTCTCAAAAAAAAGATACCATTTCCTCGCTCAACAACGCGAAACTTTTATGATTCATTTTAAGCATACAAAATATATACTATAAAAGCACGATACTTGTAGGCATGATTATTAAAGTTATTTGTAATCAAGTAATTTTTTTTTTCCATTTTCCGATCAAAGAATCACATACTGAGTTATAAACAATTATTGTTTCAGAAAGGCAGTTTTTTCCATTCCTACGCTGTCGCATCCGAAAATTCGCTGCAAAACTCACCTTTGGCAGCATTTTCTGAAAATGCTGCTGTATGTACCGAAAAACGAAAAAAAAAAAGTTTGATTACACATTTTTTGAACTATAAGAGAATATGTCAATTTGATACGTTTGCAAGCATGAATGAATTTAAAAATGTGTCACATAGTAGCCAGTTTGGATTTGAGAACAACCTTAAAGAAAACGATTTTAGCACATTACATTTCATTTTTCATTTCGTCTGTTTTTACCGACTGCCAATAAAGGAGAATATACAATTTGTGTGTTTTTGTTTTTAAGTTGGTCCGCTCATAACTTTTGAACGGGTGCTCCGATTTCGATTCTTTTTTCGTCAGATAGGCCTCGTTTTGATGGTGGTCCTGTTATAATTACTGCAAAGATTAAAAAATTGTATGTTTGTCTATTTTCTTGAATTTTTTTTTTTTTTTTTTTTTTTTTTACTTTTCAGGCTGTAGCTTTCGTAAATATTGACCAATCGCCGATTTCAATGTACTGTTACGATGCACATCACTACTTCCTGTTTTATGTTCTTAAAGTAATCATTATATAATTTATACTTCATTTTTACAGGGACACGTCAAACAATTATCTGTGGTCGTCTACTGGGCATAAAAATGAGCGATATTGTCAATAACTGATGTAAAGGGAATGGAGGTAGCAATAAATGACTGCTCCAAAAACATAACAGTTCTGCCAAAATACTCTGATTAAAATACGCCAACGAGCGTGCATTAAGTAAATAAATAACAGTGCAATAAGTAAATAAATAACAGTGCAATAAGTAAAAAACAATCCCTCGATGTCGATTTTATTTTTTTTTCTTGAAAATTACTTTTTTTTAATATGTGTTTTGTGTATGATATTCTCGTGCAGAGTATGGGTTCCCCAAATATTTCACAAACTGGAAAAAGAGATATCGATTCCACTAAAAGTAATTATTTTTCTTTGGGTTAAGAAAAAAAAAGGACATCTGTAAGGATTCTTTTTCTTTTACTTTTAGTATAAATTCTTTGAATTAAAAAAAAAAGAAAGAAAGGAAGAAAGAAAGTTGTAACTAAAGCATTTAATTAAAATAGCAACTGTACAAATCTTGTTTCGATTTTTTTTTAAAATTATATCGATTTGTTTTGTTTTCGATATGAAGCTCTTATAACTCCATCTTTTTATATATAATTGTCGATTATTTATGTGGTTTAATGTTTATCATTTACAAAAGTTCTATTATATAGATGTGTGTTAATATATGCGTATAAAAGTATCGTAACATCATTAAAATGCACCGAAAACGATTTTCCCCCATAGATCACAATGTAATGACATTTTTTTTGCGCGAGTTCAGTACCACATTTTAACATATTAAACATATGCTACCATGATTAAAAAAAAAAAAAAAAAAAAAAAAAAAATGTCAATAAAATTTACAGCAAGGTTTCGCTTTAATTTTCTGGAAATGTTTGTTACGTCACATCGTCCACTTAAGCACTTCAGTTGTGACTTCGTGAAAACACAGCATTATTTTATAACTTTTACCTTACTCCTCTTGCTTTTTTTAAAAAAAATGAAATAAAATAAAATAAAATGTTAATTTACTCTTTTTTTTTTCCCGTTAGATTTCAGTTTTAAAGTAAAATAAGGCGAAAATTTTACTCAAATATATCCACTAGTTTGCAGAGTAGAAATATCTTCTAATATCTCGACTTCCTGTTTAATTGAAAAATATTTCACTGAAGAATCGATATAAGTTCCTTCTGAGATGTTCCTTCACGTGTCCTTGCTTTTCCACCTGTAGATTCCGGGGTTCTGAAGTAGTATGGAGAAAACTGTGCTCGACTGTTGAAATCTTCACTCTTCTATATCGATCTGATGATGAAAATGGGCTACGGAATACTAACTCTTCTTATTCCAGTATCAGTTTTCTACCTGTAATTCATCTGCTGGAGACACTATTTGTGGCTTCAAGTAAAAGGGCGTTTTCTATATCGGTACTTATGGATTTATAAAAAGAGGTGCTAGATAAGCATTGGATTTTGGCCCTTAGATAGGGTAAAAAAAAAAAAAAAAAAATGTTTGTCTTGGATGTTTTTATTGTTTTAACCTTTTGAGGACGGATGTTTTAAATATTGACGAGAAGTCATTCTTTCTTAACCCATTTTAGGCCGAAGTCAGAAAAAATTCAAAAAAATCTTTTTCTTTAGTTACTTTTTATTTGACATGTCTTTATGAGTACATATCAAGATTTTTGTGAATTGTAGTCAATTTTAATTAAAATATGAATTATATTGTATATGGCCTTTTTACAAGGCAATATATGGATATTATGTAAAAGGTCGTTTTCTATATTGCTACTTATGGATTTGTAAAAGGAGGTCGTATATAAGAATTAAATATTAATCCCCGGATTGGGTCGATTTTTTTTTCTTTTCTTTTTCTTTTTTTTTTTTTTTTTTTTAGATGTTTTTAGTGTTTTAACTTTTTAAAGACTTTGGAGTAGTGTTGCCAGGTGTCCCAATTTTCAATGGCTCCGAGACCTGTCCCATGTAATCACTACACATGACGCCAAAAGTCCCGTCTTTTCATGATGCTCACACATTTTTTTTTTTTTATTTATTTATTTTAGTATCATACTATGTTGGTTAGTCTGCATCGAGTAGAACTTAACACAGTAAAACCCTATGAAGACAGAACCTATCAAATTTTTATAGTCAAATGAAGAAAGTTTGTAAAGCTAAAGGAATACTTATGTACCTGCCTAGACGGAAACCAAAGGAATACAAATATACCTGTCTAGACGAAAACTTCTCTAAAAGGAATTTTTTTTGCGTTTCTTAGTGATTCCAGTGGCATGTCTAGACTTTTCTCTCAGCGTCCTGTTTTTGTGAAATTGTGAATAATTTTTTATGTTTGTGAAAAATCTACTCTTATTATCGTTATATTCAGATCCTTGTTTATACATTTTTAACAAGGTCCTTTACATCTCTAAAAGCTAGATAAATTTTTTGTCGGCTTCAGCTGGTTTTGCGACAGGCCAGATTTTACTTTAAAATGATTAAATTTGGGAAAGGTTCAGTTTGGAGAAGGAAAGTTTTGTGAAAAGCTTATTTTAAAGAGATGGAATTTTGTGAAGGGTCCTGTTTGCGGATAAAAATTTTTGTGGAGGGTCCTGTTTTAAGATGAAAATTTTTGTGAAGGATCCCTTAACAAATCGTTTGTAATTAATTTTAATGATGTTACACTAATTCAAACATAAAGAAATTTATATACATCACTGAAGTGCACTACAAGATACTTATCGTAGAATATGGGGGCGCATAGCCTTTATTCTTCAGTTACAGGAGCACACAAAAGAATTCGATTGCAGGAACACTAATTGCTGGAAATGCATTTTCAGTTGTGATTTGCATATTACGTTGTGTATAAATTATATAGTTCATATAGATCACATCATCAGACTACACAAAATAATTCGTAAGCATTACTATTTATGGGCGTGAATTGCTTAAGGGTCATTTTCAATTGTATTATACATTTTCCAGCTGAACTAATATTTAGCATACAGAGACATACATGTTTTTAGAATAAAAATAAATTCATATACAAGGCTAAGCAAAGAATTCCATACATTGCTGTCTATGAACGTAAGAGTGTGGTTTTTGTTATGTTGTGCGTGTTTTGTTTGTTTGAATTAAATTTTATCTGAATATGTGATGTGTATAAAAATCTATAGCTAATATAAAAAAGGCTGCGCAGAAAAATTAGAGTACATATCCGTCTGTTGACAGAAATTGCTGAAGGTAAATTTTCAACTGTGTTGTGCGTTTTCTAAGTGAACTAAATTTTAGTATACTGTGTAGTATATATACAAATCTATAGATAAAAATTCTACTACCTTTCTGACTGTGGGCGATAATTGCTGAAATTAGGTTTTTAAATGTGTTATGAGTTTTCTATTATTATACACATATTAATTTGAAATTACCTAAGTAGAGTTTTAAAAAATGGGAATAATAATTTTTAAAATATTAGTTTACATTTTGTCGAAATTTAAAATTTTTATCATTCGTGATATAATTAGCACAATGTACAGTTTACTACACCTATTTAAAGCTATGTGGCGGTTACCATATAGAGCAGCAGAGAAACATATAATGTTTATCATAATAGTTCTAAATTGATTGTATTGGTGTGACTATATATGAATACAATAAGTATTAATATAACAGGCATTCGTCAGAGGGCTACAATGACACATAGGATACTCTGCTGGCAAACTTTAACTTATTTAGCATACGTTCAATCAAAGTAGCTAATCAATACAAATTAAATTTCATAAAAAATGCATAAAATGGTGATTTTTTTTAAGTTAAGACGCTGTTTATTCTACTATAAGCGATATCTATAATACCTAACCACATAGAAATTTATATGCATTTACATTTATTCCCATCTTTTGCCCTTTAATGGTCAGCAGAAGCATAAAATCGAAATCGACGTTTCACTGTATAAACAAATCATTCCATCCCGCTACTGTTGAACGAACCACAAACAGTCCAAAGCCTCTTCCAAACTGTTTTGCTTACCTTGTATACCTTTGCGGAGGCGCTTTTGTTTCTCTTCTGAAAACGATCTTCAGAACAGGTTTTGGAGGTGGTGAAACGGTGCTGCCACACCCCTCCAACCTTTCCACTTTAAGGACCATCCATCTAACTCTTGTTAGCCCCCCGAGCCACCTGTAGATCAACATTTCCCTCCCCCTTCTTGACATCTGTTTGTTTTTGAACGCCATTCTGCAGCGACCTCTTTTATGAGAATTTAGCCTCACCTGTTGAATTTTTTATTCAAACAAAGTATCGAGCGAGGGAGTTGATACATTGTTAGTGCTGGGCGGAATTAAACAGTTGTTGAATAATAGAACCAATAAATGTCTATATAATATTTTTTATAAAGCTGTTTTCAAATCTTTCATTTTTCCTCTTTTCGAAATGGCAGCTCATATGAACACAATTGCAAAACTGCGTTTGATACCCACATACATGAAAATTTTCATCACATGCATGAAGATTTTCATTCCCATTCTAAAGAATAAAACAGTGTTTTTATTTTACTTTATTTTATTATTATTATTATTATTATTAATTACATCATTAAGTACATCGACACTTATTACCTTAGGCTGCTAAATATTGACTCCGTTTTCTTCATTTTCATATCATATCCGAACTACTGAAAAACTATTTTCATCGTCATGTGCATAAACATTAGAGTTATCAACCCGAACCCGACCCACAAGAGTCTAATCCCAACACTATACCGACCCGAAACCGAAGCAATTACAGTCAACTTGATCGTAAACGAAATAAAATAAAATAAAATAAAATAAAATAAAACGTCAACCCGACTCTACCAGAACTGCGGGTGGGATTGACCTGACTCGGGTGCAGATTTAGCCGAATCCGATTCGGGTTACTCGACCCAAGGCAAGATTCTTTACTAGATATATTAAACATCTTTGAAACAGAAATTGATGATTTTCACGACAGCGTCATGAAATTTTTATAGCCCTGTCTACAGTAGTTTTACTGGGAGATTTTTATTTATCTGTTAAGGATTTCTAAAGTTGCTGAACATCGGAATCAGACATTTTATTTTGAAGGTGTAAATTGCAAGCTCCGTGAAATTATATTTTTCCTAGTTAAACCGGAGTTTTGGAAGTAGACCATAAAATTAATAAGCTTTTACTTTATCGTGCAGAGTAAGCGTGTTTCATTTCTAGTGCAGTAATTTTCATTTTTGGAAATTACCCTTATCGAACGATTTTTTAGGCAACTGCGACGTTTGAGGGTGCAAAACTTTCTTGTTCACATAATGTTTGTTATATTATTGAAAATTTTTATAAAGTTACTGAGTGTGGAAATTACATACGTAAATATGAAATTCTACCCTTCAATTATGTTGCATAGTTGCCACCAAACTTGCTGCTAGAAATTATTTTTTTATGGTGTCCTGTCAGGGCCGTATAATGAGGTGTGAAGGTTCCTGATAATTTTTAAACAAAGCATAAATTGAAATTGGTGCATTCGATAATTTATTGCCAAATGCAAGGTTTACAACAACGCATTATACGGAATGTCTCAAAAATATTAGTATTTATAGATAATACATCTGAAAACAAATAGTTTTGGCACAGAAACCGCAGTCAAAAAACGCCAGAAAAAGATTTTGGTTAAAACTAATGTTAATATATTGAAAAAGCAGCATCCGCACAAGTGAGATTATAAATTTATATCCATTGAAAATGAGCTTAATAATTAAATTTCCTCTTTATAATTATATTATTGATTTTTTATTTACAATAAATCTTAATAAAAACATTTTTAACACTCGCTTCTGTTCAATTAGTATACTTGTATAAAAATAATAATACTCTGTGAAATACAGTCTATTGTTATTCCTTTAAAAGGTATTGCAAATGAGAAAGCCCACAAATACATTTTAAACTTAAAACCTTCGTGATATTCTTTTATGCAAAATTTGGTATTAAAATTTAATAATGCAATAATTTTCGAAAATATGAACAGTTCTAAATACTCCTGTTATGTGGAGCCTTGAAATTTTAACCGCTTTTATAGTTTTGAAATCTAGACCTCTGTTTATTTACAAAAATTTCGTGACAGTCTCAAGTTCAGAAACATGATCTGTTCATTCAGATTTATATATTATGTATGTATCAATCTGTACTTAGCTATTGGAATATTTATATGTAATTTTATTCTTGATGTACTCAAGTACAAGCTCTAAACAATTGTAGGTGACAAAAATTCAAATAATTAAATTTGTCCTACAAATTATTCGATATAGTAGTTTCACTGCAAAAATGCCGCAAGTGATCTTTTGTATTAAAATCTTATTCTCAGCTCGATTTTCGCCTTATTGTGCTATGTTTAGAATAGCGTGCTCTAGTGTTTTTTTGTTCAACCAACAGCCCATTCATTAAAGATAATAACTAGTCCAATCTTCTGCATTTATCATCAAACTGAATTTCTAAACTAAGGTATTTTTCGTAAATAGGGATTTTTGGATAATGTGTGTAGCATATTTATATGCATCTTTTGACTGTTTGAAAGCTGTTAATTTCTCATTCGAGATATCTACGGTCACGCGATAAAATTTAGTAATAAATCTTCTGTTGGAAGTCTTAAAGATTAATTACTTTGAACAACCTTAACTCAAAACAGAAAAATAATCGATAATTCACAAGGCGAGACATAAAGAATTCAGTTTAATTTACGCACTGCATTCAACCTGCATCATTGTTTAAGAGCACTAAGATCATATTTAACTCATTATTTCCATGAGAAATTACTTTCTGTAGAAAAATCGTTTAATGTTAAAATTTCATGTAATTAATTAAATTATGATGTAATGTAATAATTTAAAGCTAATTATTAATTAATGTCATTTATTAAATATGATTAAACGAGATGAAATGTATTTTTGAACTATGACATATTTAAAATGATGTTTTAGCGCCATTTACCGACCCTTTTTTACTTTCTTTTACCGTGTTCACCTGTTCTCGTCCGGCAGCAACGGGTTAAATGATTATAAATGAAATATCATTATGGGGAATGATATATACATATGCACTGTCATTCGTGCGTGACACAGTATCTACTGCCTACTTTATTCCAAATTATGGAGCGTATTGGTCAGTGCTCTTTGGGGTAACCGGAAAAAAAAGGGGACTGGAAAAAAAGTAACCGGAAAAAAAGTGACAGAAAAAACAAGAGCGAAAAAAAAGTGACCGGAAAAAAATGACAAGCAATTGATAAATATTGATATAAATAAGAACGAGGTAAAAAATGTGCGATTTATATCATTCCCGAACGAATATTTGCTGTAAAAATACTTGTGAATGCTATTAGTAATAGTGTAAAAAATTGGAAATATTCGCGTACGAGAATGCTTGTATTCATCGCTAACAGTATTCTCGTATGTGAATATTCTCACCACTTTTCAATATTCGCATTCGTAGACATCAACGAAAAATATTCGTATTCGCGTTCGCGAATGTCAAAAATCAAGTAATGATGAATACGAGCATTCTCGTACACGAATATTCTGACTTTTTTATAGTCTTGCTAATAGCATTCACAAATATTTACAGCAAATATTCCCTTACGGGAATGATATAAATCAGACATTTGTTACCTCGTTAGTTTTTTACACTTATTCATCAATAAGTTTTCAATATTGATCAATTACTTTTCCGGTCACTTTTTCCGCTCTTGTTTTTTCTGTTTTTTTCCCGGTTACTTTTTTTTCGGTCACCTTTTTTTCCTAGATTCGTTTTTTGGACGAAAATGGGGGTCGTTTTTAGTATTTTTCATGATGTCGTCACATTTCACAAAAAAACAAAATAAATCTGTTGCAAATATCATTAAACATAAAATTGTTAAAATAAAACTAAACTCCGCGTTTCTACAATCCATGGAAGATTTGTTTGCGGTGCTCAACTCTGTTTTCTTTGAACATAGCACTTCAGATGCCATATGGCATATGTTCCGGTCAGGTGGTCAAACTGGCTCAAAACCCCCAGAGTTTAGTTCCCAAGCAACGGTTGAGTGAACTTTGACAAAATCCGGAGGCGAACCTCGGACCTATATTTTGGCAGCGCAATGCGCTAACCTGGCGCCATACTATATCGTTACACTTTCTTCATAATTGTTGAAGTTGTGAACAAAAATCTGAGTTCAGTTTGAAGTGAGACATCTTGTATTTTTTGACTGAATAAGCTGATTACAACCCTGACTTCCTACAACAGAAAAATGTTTACTGCAACGTAATCAATATCAAAATCTGTACTGCCTTTTTTTTTAAAATACTTTTTATATGTGTAACTGGCAGACAAAACTGAAAATAATTTACATTATTTGTTATACGCTCCCGCTAGAGAAGATATTTTTTCTCTTTTTATTCCTCTTGAAAGAGAAAAAAAAAATCTTTAAAAATAAAATAACGGCATTCGATGGTAGAGGTCTGTAAGTGAATATGTGTAAATACCAATTGCAGCATTGCATGAAATTGCGGTTGTTCCATTACAATTCCCGGCACATCTTCATTTGTAAAATGGATGCGCCTGTCAGTCTGTGGATTCTCCTAACTCGAAGATCGCGATGCCCAGGGGCTTCTTTGCCTTTTCCTCCGAACTTTATATCGTCTTTCTTTTTAATATATTGTATTACCTTTGCCTCCTTTTTTTTTTCCTCTCGAATATTTTCTTTATTCTTTTTATCTCCTCAGCACGTGACCGCCATTCTATCCGTCCGATTCTCTTTCGCCGTCAGTGCAGTATCCCGTTGCCATATCCTAAAAGAAAAATAAAGTATAAAAACGGGAAAGTTGCAAAAGCCGTGGCTATGCGCTTCTTTTCGATATCCCGCTGTGTTTTTCGTTTAGAGCCAAAATGTTTTTGTGGGGCACCCCGCAGTTCAGCTTATCACTTGGTCCCGCTCGTTTGTCTTCTCTTCAATAAACGGAGTGATACGCGGGACCAGTTAGAAATTATGAAATTTCGCTCTCCGGAAGTAGTTAAGATGTCTGTGAAAATAAGTCTTCTAAAACAAAGATGTACAGTGAAAAATTAGATGCTCGTTTTTATTGGTTGATACATGAAAATTATTTTGTTTATTATAAAATGTTTTGTGTAACATCACCCAGTTCAGCTTATTACTTGGTCCCACTTGTTTGTCTTCTCTTCAGCAAACGGAGCGATACGCGAGACCAGTTAGAAATTAGGAAATTTCGCTCTCCGGAAGTAGTTAAGATGTCTGTGAAAATAAGTCTTCTAAAACAAATATGTACAGAGAAAAATTAGGTGCTCGTTTTTATTGGTTGATACAAGAAAATTATTTTGTTTATTATAAAATGTTTTTGTGGGGCACCCCGCAGTTCAGCTTATCACTTGGTCCCGCTCGTTTGTCTTCTCTTCAATAAACGGAGTGATACGCGGGACCAGTTAGAAATTATGAAATTTCGCTCTTCGGAAGCAGTTAAGATGTCTGTGAAAATAAGTCTTCTAAAACAAAGATGCACAGAGAAAAATTAGATGCTCGTTTTTATTGGTTGATACAAGAAAATTATTTTAATTATTATAAAATGTTTTGTGGAACATCACACAGTTCAGCTTATCACTTGGCTAAGGCTTGTTTGTCTTCTCTTCAATAAACGGAGTGATACGCGATACCAGTTAGAAATTATGAAATTTCGCTCTTCGGAAGCAGTTAAAGATGTCTGCAGAACCTGATTATCCAAAAGGCACGTGAAGCACATGCTTCCCCTCTAAAATTTAAAAGGGTCCCCAAAATGACTGTGAAGAGAGCCCTCTAATAATAAGAGAGCCCATTTTCATTTTTTATATTGTATTTTTATTCTTTTTTGGAAAAGAAAGTTTGCTTAATCCAAAAGGAAATCCACGCACTACTTCACAAAACTTATTTAACAGGGAAAACTGAATACCATCAATAGAATGTTAATTAATCATATAGTATATAGTAATGTGCCTGTTAGAAAGCACATGGGAAATTGAGCATACAGATATATGTACTAAATATATATGATGTATATACAGGGAACATAAAAAATCTGTTTAATGAAATATATGTGACATCGGTGAAACTACTCCCGGAAATAATGTTAGTGTCATTGGTGAGTTTTCTTAAATAAAAAAATATTAAGCAAACTTTTACCAAATGAAAGGGGTGCCCCAAAATAATACCGTGCTTCTACTAGATTCAGAGGTTAATCGGTCCCTGGATGTCTGTGAAAATAAATCTAGTAATCTAAAACAAATCTGTACAGAGAAAAGTTAAGTGGCCGTTTTTATTGGTTGGTACAAGAACATTCTTTTAATTTTTATTATAAAACTGTCTGCTTCATGCAAAATTTAATTTTGACCAGCACTCGGTCAAGGGGGCAAGGACATTGAGAACCAAGATCCCCAAGTACAATAATACTTTATGGGATGAGTTGATTGGGCGAAACCATCAATGCAAATTCCTGGCAACGGGCAGGACCAGAGAAAATCTTACTGTGAGGAATCTCGTATTTTTAAAAATTAAAATGATGGTTACTTAATGAAAAAGGATGGTTATATAAGGAATAATGATTTCGATTCAAAAAGAAACACACACGTTTTACCGTTTTGGTTGCTACTATTTTTGTATGCATTGAAATGTTTTGCATTACATGGCGTGCATCATTCTCTCTCATTAAAATAATCCCAAAAAATTGGCAATATGTTTTTACCAATCGAGTTGAAAATATTCTAAAACGTTTTGAGGCACCACCTTTTTTAATTTAATTCTTAGATGGCTGAGATCAATAAATTTGGTTTTCATTTAGAATCAAAATATTTTTGTTTGGCACCATGCAGCTCAGGAAGTGAAAGTCTAGCGATGAATGTAGTGATAAGCGGGTCTAGTTAGAAAATGTGAAATTCCGTTCTCCGGAAGCATATAAATAATTATACTGATTTAATTCCTACGGTTAGTTTATGGACAAAATTTCTTTTACCATGCCAGAATCATTATTTTATTTATTATTATTATTATATTTTTAAATACTGCCTGGTTTATTCAGCTTTTCTTTACAAATTAATTTTCTTTTAAATCACAATAAATGTGTATGATTGCGACTGAGAAAGCGGTGATAATATAAATCTTAGAAATAGTGGAAGTGGTGAATTTTTAAAAATTGTATATTATTCATTTTATGTAAAAAAAAAGTAAAATACAAAAGTGTAAAAAAATATTTGTAAAATGTTTCATGCTTTGTTTCACTTACTAAAAATATAACTTAAAAAAAAAATAATTTTTTGAAAAAAAAAAACCTAAAAAAAAAAGTATTAGTTTATACGGTTAAGAACAAAAAAATAAAGTAAAATATCTATAATGAGCTAATAATCTGAGTTTCAAGTTTTTTTTATTTATCAAGCTTAAATACAGCGTTGAATTTTGGAAGACAGATTTGCTGTAGAAGAAATATCATATAGCACGTTGGATATATATTCCACGTTAATGTGTTTGTTTTTAAATTAGTGTATATCAGTAAATATTGTTATATAGGGTCTATTCCCCCATCAAAATGAATCTTTCTAACGTTCAAGAAGGCATATTATTATATTAATTATTATAACTATTATATTGTAAAATAGCACAAATCTTTACCAACAATATATACATTTGTTTAAAAGTTATATATAACTTTAAAAAAAAATAATCTTGACATTTTACATATCTCTTTGATATAATATTTGTCATTGCAAGAAATATATGTAACTTTTGTTGTGAGACTTAGTATTTACAATTTTTTAAGTACATACTTTATAACAGATACAGGGGATTTTCCACAGAACTTAAATTAATATGCATATTCATTAAAAGAAAAGTATTTATTTATTTATTTTTTATAATCGCGGGGCGAAAAATTAAATAGTTTTGTGCGTTGTACTGAATAACAAACTTTTCATAAACATGGCTAGTTTTGTAGATGAATGTACGCAAACTACAACCAAAAGGTTTTATAAGGTTACAAAATCTAGATTTTGGAAAGATTAATAATTATAGCGAAATGTGCAGATTTTTCAAAAAATTCTTTATTAAAAGTTATTGGTAGCTATCTCTTTTTTATTTATTTTATTTTTAAGGAAATGAATTAATTGATATTTTGGTAATATATTTATGTTGATTATTCTCACACGCTCAAGATACGACATACCAAGAGTGCGTATGTTTTTTTTTTTCTTCTGCCATCAGTGCTTCGTAATAACTATCGCATTGTTGTTACAAATTCTGCTATAAAATAAGTGGTAGATTATTTTTCGTAAAACAGCGGTGACAAATATAAAACCGTACCTATCCAGGATCGACCCGGGTAAAAGGGTATGTGATACCATGCGCGTGTGTTTCAAGTTGAAAGGGGTGTCTCGTGTCTGGGAGCGCTGCCCTGGCAGCACGAACCTTTATCGCATTGCAAATAGCAATTTTATTAAGAACGTGCTGCCATCTATCGTTATAATTTCAACCAACAGTTTAATTTTTCTTTCTGTCAAAGGATTACAAAATTATATACTTTAAACTGGAAGTTAGTATAAAAAAAGAAATTATTCCTGTTTCTAACATCTATTAATATTTTCGTTTGAGAAGAATACATATAACTATGCTGAAATAATAATTTTAAGAAACTTTTTAACTACGGTTGCATATAATTTAAATATTGAAAAAGTAATTTTTGTATGGAAGGTATGGATCAAAATAATTAAAGATATGTTTTATATTAAAAGTAGTAATAATTAGTAATCTATTTATAGATATATTTCATATTAAAAGTAGTAATAATTAGTAATATAATAATTATAATTAATATAATAAATAATTAATTATAATTAGTAATAAAATAATTATAATTAATATAATAAATAATTTATTATAATTAGTAATATAATAATAATTAGTTATTAGTAATCATAATATATCTATATGGATTAATTGATATATCTTATGTTAAAAGTACTATTAGAATCTTAGAATTATTTAAAATCTATTATCTAAAGTACTATTAGAATTTTAGACGACGTGTATACTTTTGGAATCTCCGATTTCTCTTCTGCGCTGGCAAAACGAAGTCCAGGGAAGGGCAAGATTTTAGAACCAAGACTCCCTTAGGAGGCCTTGTTTAGAACATGTGTGCCCGTAATCTGCAGCCTTGGCCGTGTTTTAAAATGGAGAATATAAACATGAAATAATCTATGCTAAGATTTTTTTTTCTCAGAACAAGAGATAATTTTTAAACATTTATTATATATATATATATATATTATTTGATCAGAACAAGATAATTAAAAAAATTTTGATTATAAAAAGCAATACAGAAATGTAATAATTGAAAAATACTTTAATATTCAGAAATTTTACCAGCATCAAAAAGAAGAATTGAAATATAAATTCATTCTTTCGTCAGGAGTGCAGAGTCCCTATGCTCCCTCCTAGCTGGGTGCAGTAGGACCCCATGGAAGATAAATTTGAAACACATGAATGTAAAAAGAAAACCAATTAAAAATTGACTTTCACGAGGTACGGTAATGGTGGGGGCAAGCCCTCCTGACCCCCCCCCCCCCAAAAAAAAAAAAAAAAAAAAAAAAAAAAACTTACATCTTCTTTGTCTTAGTGTTTAATTATTTTAAGTTACTTGTGAAAATTAATTCTATTATTTTTGTTTAATTCAAAATTAGAAGTAAATGAAATTAACTTGATTAAATTTGAAAATCCACGGATGGGCAGTGGCTCTGCACCCCTCCTTAGCCGGCACCTATGTTGATTTAAAACGGTAAAGTTATCCCTATCGCTGACATCTACACCTTCCCTGTTGTAAAATTTTCGCTGGCGACGACTCCTTCTGCGTTCGAACCGGTTTCGAATGGTGAGTGTTTTCTCGTTATAAATCAAACAGGTTGTTCCCCAGGTAAGAAAAAGACATACTTCAAACAAGATGGGTTGCGCCGTCATACGCACGCCCACGCTGTTTTCTCGTCAGGAAAAATCAATAAATATTTTCTCTGCATATTGCAATCTTTATTTATCGCGTGTCTGGATCTTAATTAAGTAGGAGTTTTATTTCGAAGAGAGAGATACCGAAGATTGTTTATCTTTCTCTTAGAATATGAAGTTCCAGAGTTGTCACGTTGAAGAAGAGACCGAGGCGGCCGATGATTATTTTGTGGCAAATTGCTTTGACAGAAGTGTCAGCTATTCAAATGCGTTTGATGGATAATTGAATAAAGATTTATTTATTGATTTATTCAATTTTTAAATGAAGGTGATTGCAAAAAAATGGTATTTCTTAGTTAGTTCTGTAAGCCTCTCTAAATAAAGTTTATAGATATGAATATATTTCGTTTTACCCGCTATCAGAAAATAATTACATTTATTTGAAAATGAAGTATATTATTATTTACAGTTTAAAAATAAGAAAAAAACATTTTTTACATCAGATAATTACAAACTTTTTTTTTTCAATTCCAAAGACTTTTTTGTTTTGTGGTGCCATAACAACAAGTACATAGCAACGAGTTTGTACATGTACATGGAGGCTACAGTTCTTATGACTATTTTTAAGTAAAATACATGGAGTTTAATAAAATTTACTAAACTACCATTATCCTCAGTTATGGATAGTTGCCAACCTTCTAATTTTTTTTCCGAATCAAAAGTCAATAAACATATTTTGAAACAAAAATTTTCACTTCATAAAGTAATCAAACAAGTACTACATAGAAACAAGGCAAGTTTTATTATTATTGTTATTATTATTATTATTATTATTATTATTATTATTATTATTATTATTATTTGGGTTCAAAGTATGATTAATTGTCTGGGAAAAAAGAAAATAAAAGTGGCAGGTATGGTTATCCTGAACTTTTGCAAATGAGTTCTAAATCAGACAGGATATTCCTCAGCCAAAACGGAATGGCTCGGTAACAGATATTTAGAAATATATGCCACCGGTCACGGTAACATTCGTGATCGAGATCTTGTACATTTCGCTTTGACTGAGGGATGTTGCATTTCCCAAAGCCGTATACAAAGCCCGGGTTTGCTCCGAGCCCCGAAACCGGCAAAATGAAGGCAAACTTTCAAATGGTTCGGCCGGCAGAATAAGGACAATTTTTTTAACGAGCCGGGCCTAGCCGATAAAATAAATAAACAAATAAATAAAAATAAAGCGAACCGACCGCCTTAATATAACAAATTTAACAGGGCTGGACTAAGCCGACTATTATGAGCAATTTTCAATGACCTGGTTGGGCCGAGAATAAGTATAAATGTATGCTATTTTGACAACATCAATATAGAATTGTAACATGTCCAGTGTAGATATCTGCATCGGACAGTTACATCGTGTTAAGCCTAGGCTTATTTTTTTTTTTTTTTTCAGCAGACGTTCTGGGTAGGATCGGGCTGAAGCTTACAGTTTTTTTTGTACATACTCGGTCCGGGGCGGGTCGGATAGGGGCTGTCCATAAATGATGTCACACTTTTTTTCAATATTTTTGATCCCCCTTCCCCCCTCTTAGTCACGAAGTGTCATACTTCACCATAACCCCACCCCACCCCTTGTCACATGTCACACTATATTACATAGACATATACTTGGAGTTCAGAAACAAAGCACTAAGTTCATGTTTCAAATCATGATCTATCTACGATTATGTTTCAAATTTTATTTTTCAATTTTAACTATAAGTTTTAATGACATTTGTGAGCATAACAATAAAAATGATTCGTGTATTTATTTTGTATAAAATAAGTTTAAGGTTTACGACAAAAACATAATTAATATACAATAAAGTAATACAATTAGTAATAAAATATTTATATATATATTTTTTTTTAAAGAAAGGAATATAAGTGAAAACAAATCACGTGAAAGTTGTTTTAGTCCGATTAAAAAATACACTCAAATTCTTAATCTGCTGATTTTAATCATTTTATTTTAACCAAAATGTGTGATGTCACATTTCTTCTTACCCCCTTGTCACAAACTGTCACAATTTTATGAACCCCCCTCCCCCCTCCAAGCGTGACATCATTTATGGACGGTCCCATATGTACTTAATTGTTCCCAGAACGTGTCGGTCAGGCTTTTATTTTTAGTAAAAATAATAGTGGTAATGACGTAATCGTTTGAAATATACTTTAATAAATAACAGAGAAATATTGCAAAAATCTACCTTTTTTAAAAATTATACAGCTTTACAAGTCATGATGTGTTATTCTAAACTACATTGGAATCGATGTCGCAGACGCACCGGGGTTGGCGTCATTTGTTTTTGGCCTTATTTTGGCAAGAAAACGCAGTTTTCGAATACCTGTTAGGGCTGGCATGCGAAAAACAGCATGCTAGTTTTATTTTATCATGAAATTATATTATAATTTTATTATAAAATACACACATTTAATTTTACTTAACACACACATTTTTATTGAACATACACAATTTATTTTTGTTTTCACATATCATTTTTATTTGGCACACACATTTAATTTAATTTATTATTTTTATATTATATTATTTTATTTATTTGCACACACATTTAATTTTAATATAAAACACACATATTTTATCATTAAACATAAGTTGCCATACGAAGCAATATTCGCCAGATTATCACGCCAGGTAAAAAATTGACATTCTGGCGCCAAAAACAAACCCCGGTGTGTTTGAAACATCTCTACCAATTTCTTTTAATGAGTCTTTATTTGAATGTAAAAAGTCTAAAGGATCATTAATGTTTTTATTCTTTATTCTTTGACTCGTTTGAGTCTGAAATATAATGTAAACTTTTCGCATGAATATTTATGCAGTATTCTTTAAAAGAATCTTAATTGTATGTTAAGGGAAATCGGATTTTTTTTTTGTAAAAAATGAATCAGACCGAGCCACGTCTGATTTCATTGATTTTTGTTCAGGGGCTGAGCCGATAACTGCGAAAAGATAAGCTCGCCGAATCGGACGAATTTTTGGTTTTTACACCTGCTGAAATTTTGGCCCGTGTAGACACAAAGACTTGATGACTGCTCTACATAATCAATCTGACTTGGGCAGCACTAAATAGCTGCTCCTCTCCGCCGTATGTTGTCAACACAGCCTGAGCACGTACCCCTTACAGCCTATTCACGTATTCCACTTACAGAGAAATCTCGAAACAGTTAATTTAAGAATATTTATTTGAAATTAGATACTTGGTCCGCGAATTTTAGAGGTTTTTTTTTTTTTATATACTTTTAGCACACATATATCTATATATATAAAAGAAAGTCCTTTCTGGCTAGATGATCAACGCACAGCCAAAACTACTGAACCTACAAAGACGAAACTTGCAGGAAAAATACTTCTTAGTATGTAGAGGCGCACTAAGACGGGATTTTCAAAAATTATATATAAGTTCAATCAATAACTAATATGTCTGTATATGTATTAACAAAAACCATATAATGCAAAAAATATGCCCATAATACAAACTTCTTTAAACTTCGCCTTTCTACTACCCACCACTGTACTTCTTATGTATTCCTCCAATAATTTATGACGCTGACGAAAACCTCTTTTCAACTCCGAATTCTGATGAGCCTGTCACGATTTCTATTCTCTTCATTTCATTCACTTTTTTAATTTTCTGTTTGTTTAATTTCTTTTCAGTTATGGAGGCAGTTCCCCGGCTCTCTCCACGGCGACCCAGGGCCATACCTTCCTGAGGCCAGACACGCCCAACCAAGCAAGCAGTGCCTGCAGTAAGTTGACAGATACCATTCTTCTAAACTTTTTTTTTCTTAATCTTTCATTTGTGATGATTTCTTTTTAAATTTTATTTGCACTAGGGATACATCCCACTTATCTTAGTAATTGTAATTATAGCGTTATAGACGTGACTGCCCACCTAATTTCTCATATGATGTGCACAGCCTGGATCGAAACCTTTCCAGGCTTTTTTTAGTCGTCATGACGGGCAATGTTGCAAGGGTTGTACATGCTTTGCGAAATGAAACATTAATTTTATCGGATAATGCAATTTGTGATTAGGATCTCTTGTGTGTACAGGCAACAGAACAATCAGATGTACCGGATCTGAGATATACAGAGTAATTTGTTTTATGTTGATGGCATAAGCGTGGCCATGACTTAAAATGTCATTTCAATGCATGAAATATTTGTTTTCAGAAAGTTCATAATGCCTAATAAATTATCTGTATAAATAATCAATCTACTAGCTGAAGATTCAGTTCTTCAAATTACAAATCTTTTACATGACAAGAAAATTAATTGAAAGAAATGTCTATTTTCATGCAAGCAATTATATAGTTATTAACCTGAATTTCTCACCTAATTTCTCTTATGATGTGCACTGCCTAGATCGAAATCTTTCCAGGTTTGCGGTGCCTTTTTATCGGCATGACAGTCATGTTGCAAGGATTGCATGCATTGCCAATGCATAGGATCTGAAATATACAGGGTAGTTTTTTTTTTTTTTTTTTTTATGTTGATGACATAAGCGGCCAGTCTCTTGAAATGTCGTTTCCATGCATGATATATTTGTTTTGAAAAAAATTGTGTTTTAGTCAATAAATTATCTGTACAAATACATTATCAATTTCACTAGCTAAAGGTTCAGTTCTTCCCACTACAAATCTTATACATGACAATGGCAGAAAATTGATTGGAAGTTAAAGTCTAATTTTATGCAACCAATTATAGTTATTAATGTAAATTTCCCACCTACTTTCTCATGTGATGTGCACTGGATCACCTGGAGTTTATCTTTCCAGCTTTGCAGTGCTTTTTTAAGTCTTCATCACGGGCCTGTTGCAGGGGTTGCATGCTTTGCTAAATGAAAACCTTAATTTTATCGGATTATGCAATTTGTGATTAGAATCTCTTGCGTGTGTATATGCAATTGAACAATCAGATGTACCGGTTCTGCGATGTGCAGGGTAATTTGTTTTTGGTTAATAGCGTAAGAATGTCCCATGACTTAACATTCCATGACATTTCAACGCATGAGCATGAGATATTTGTTTCTGTAAAGCTCATTATGTCTTGGTCAATAAATTGTCTTTAAACATGTTATCTATCAGTTCTACTAGTTGAGGGTTCAAAATTACAAATTTTATACATGATAGAAAATTGATTGAAAGAAAAAGACTAATTTCATGCAGCCAATTAAATAGTTATTAACGTGAATTTCCAACCTATTTTTTTATATGATGGTGCACTGCCTAGACTAAATAGAATCCTTTCTAGGTTTGTAGTGCTTTTGTAAAAGTATTTATGACGGGCACAGAAATTAATGTTTCATATCGCAAAGCAAGAATGCGAAATGAAACATTAATTTTATGGAATAATGCAATTTGTGATTAAGATCTCTTGCGGTTATGGGATTAATCAATCAAATGTACTAGATCTGAGACATACAAGTTAATTTGTTATAGGTTATTGATTGATGTAAGCTTGTCCATGACATCAACGCTTGATATATTTGTTTTTCATAAATTAATTATGTGTTGGTCAATATATTATCTGTAAATATATTATCAATTCCATTAGTTGAAGGTTCAGTTCTTCAAATAGCAAATGTTATATAAAATAGAAAATTGACTGAAACAAACAAACAAAAAAAATTCACGCAATCAATTCAATAGTTATTAATTTGAATTTCGCACATCATGTGCACTGGATCGACATGTTTAGATTACGGGCATGTTGCAAGGATTGCATGTTTTACGAACTGAAACCCTAAGTATACAGGATAATGCTATTTGTGATTAGAAACTACTGTGTATATATGCGACTGAACATTCGGATGTACCGGATCTGGGGTATGCAGAGTATCTTGTTCTGGCGTATGCATGCCTGTGATTTAAAATATTATTTCAGTTCATGATATGTTTGATTTTAGAAAGTTCATTATGTCTTAATAATTTATCTGTAAATATATTACAACTAATTCCATTATCTGAAGCTTTAGTACTCGAAATTACGAATCTTATACATGAAAGATAACTGATTGGAGAAAATACATCTTAATTTTACACAACCAATTAAAATGTTATTAGTGTGAAGCGAAGCTTGAAATACAATCTCACGTTTACAACAACCAAATAATCTTTGAAGTTACGCTGCTTCAAAGTTCTGCCTGAATTTTAAAAGTTTATTTCTTATAACATCGATTTTGACATTCGAAGAACGAGGGGTGGAAATTTATGTATCGAAATTAAATATTTTTTAAATACATAAAACTAAACTACCAGGAAAAGCATTGTTTAGTATTAAAATTGTTAAAAAATTCGATTAATAAATTGCAGAATTTCCCTCAAGATTTAGAAAGGGAAGGGAGGTAAAAAGCACTTTTTAGATTCTTAAGGGCACATATTAGATTCTGAAGGGAACTTTTTAAACGCTTATGGGCACTTTATTTTTGAAGTCACTTTCAATATTTAAAAGTTAGGACACTCTTTTCAAAACACAATAATGAGTCGGTTTTTATTATGCAAGCAATTTTTATAGTACAAAAAACAATAAAGGCACATTTTTTTTTTTTTTTTTAAATTAAGGAGCAAAAAGGGCACTATTTTTTAAATCAGAGGCAAAAAGGGTAATTTTTTATTTTTTCATTTATTTAATTATTTATTGTAAACCAAAGAGCAGGCAGCGGGTGCATCACCCTACTGAAACTGCTTGAGAGAAACTCTGTAAGTTGGTATTTTATAAAATGAAATATTTGATCAATTGTTTATATAATTCTAGGTGAAATGTAACGCATTTATTCTAATAAACTTTATCCTATTATAGGTTATTCTAGCTTTAAGAGGTTAACTCCAATCACTACAACCACGACATCAGTTCAAGTGAATGAGCAGCCCAAAAGGATGGATATGGCAGACCACATAGCTGACATTCGGATAGAAAGGCATAAGATAATGCTTCAGGAGAAGCTGCAAGAAGGTGAGTGTCGTTTGAATTCCATATAAAACAACATAGATGTATATTTTCTTTGGCTGAAAGCATGTAAATGTAATTAAGAATATTTATGTCGTATTAATGAAATAGCCGTTTTTATTGTATTTTTTTACATATGTCATTACACTTACTTTATTTATTTATTTATAAAACTAATTAACTGTTTGGAAATCTGTGCCTCAGCGTTACAAAACACATTTGTAAGAAAAACATGCAGAAAGAAGAGTTCAAAAAAGTTAAATTGTAGGATAAGTAAAGTTTAAAAATGTACTTACATTTAAAATAATATATATATTTTTTTGTTCAAATTTTACTACAAGAACTGCATTTTTTCTCAATTAAATCATTTTCGTCCATAAAACCATTTAATAATATGCCACCAAAATGCTACAAAACACAGAATTTTTTTTTTTTTAAGTTCAAAAGGTAGCGAGGCTTTTTTAAATCCTTAAAAAATTATGTAAATAAATTAAAAGCTGTACAGTTGAGAAATCGTATAAATTGTCATACACCGTTCAATATAGTGTGTCCTAGAGTCCTGCAGCGGGACCTGACCCGAACCCGACCAAAAAAAAAAAAAAAAATTAAATAAAAAAAAAAAAATCTTCAACCTAACCAGAAATATTTAAATCCGAATTGAAATAAAATCCATCCATATTTTAATACAATTATGGAAAAATAGTCAACAATTACATCTCTAATATCAATTTTATCTTTTTTTGTGTAAAAATGAACCCACATACACTCATTAATATTCCAATATATAGTTTTTTTAAATTTGAAAAATATTTATGACTTTCTTTTGAAGAATACGATCACCTCGAACCCGACCAAAAAAAGTCAAATCCTATCCCGAAACATTTAAAGTCAACCCGACCGAAAATATAAAAATTAGCGCCAACCCGACTCAACCCGAACCGCGGGGGCGGTGCGGTGTAAAATCGGGTTACTCGACCCTATACAGGACTCTAATGTTTTCCCTCTTCTTGCTGTCCAATAGCTATTTTCCAAAACTTTAATTTTACAGGTGTACTTCCAATTGCAAAAATGCTTATGTTGTTCTGCATAATCTTAGAAGCCATTTAAGTCGAAATAGCTGTTTTTGTAAAATATACGAAATTTAATATTTGTATACAGTCCTTAGGTCTCATAATTTATTTTTAGAAAAAACATATACTCCATGCAACAGGTAAAATAAATTATTTTACGACAAAAACTTATCGAGTTATAAATTTTCAGAGTTTTCCGGCACTATAAACGCGTTTTAAAAATCAAAATATCCAAGCTTTGAAAACATTAGCCATACATAGTGTCGAAAGTACAGTGGGCCTCCAACTTTAGTTTCGTTTGGAGAGATTTTCGTTTAAAAATATAAAATCATTCAACACTGATTTTAAGTATATTTAAGGTTATTATCACTGGCCCGGCGTTGCGGGGCTAGCCAGGCAGTGTATATTATTTAAGTCAAACCATCAATATTTATGAAATATTTTAATTCTTAAACCATGAACACAGTAACATCATAAAAGAAACTCATATAAAACAGCCCAAAAATGTCTTCTAGCTCGTCGAAGTGTGGAAGGAGAAATATAATGCATTAAAAATTAACTGGAGCCCCTAAAATTTCACAAAGAATATACATATATATATATTTGATATAGCATAGATAATATAAATCCAGTAGAGCCTGACAAAATTGAATTGCAAGGGATCGAAGAAAAATTCTGACAGGTTTCCCTCTTAACAGGTATAACTATATAGCCTTCCATTCACCAGGGCAGTAAAATTTTCCCTTTCAGACAGATTTCGTTTTGACATGTGTTACTATATTACTTATCTTTACCCAGGGACCGTATAAAAATATATTTTGTAACTTTTACAAAAAAAAAAATATTATGCTGACGTAATTGACTGTAATGATGTAATGTCATAAATATTATGTAAAACAACATTCGAAGAACTTTGGCAATTAGAAGTATGCTTTAAGGTGGTTCTCAAATTTCCTACTCAAGAACGAGAAACTTCCTGACACATTTTCTGACGTAAAGGTATAAAATTGGAAAGCCTATTGAAGCAATTTGGAATCGAATGTATTTCCATTCTTTTTATAAATAAATCACTTATCAAGTTCTAAGCGAATTTTGTCTCCTGACGAGTGACGACAAGTTTTTCCAGTTTTTCGCACTGCCGCGTCGGGAATTTGGTTCAAAACGCCGACTTTGAAAGTATTTTCTGAAAGATCTTCTGCCTTTACCAAAAAATGTAAAACTCCATTCGATTACATAGTTTCTGAATAAAAACACCTGCCAATTTCATGAGTTTCCGAACAAAACTCAATATAGAAATGTATGGGAAATTAGCTCCTTTAGATTGGAGAACAACCTTAAGCTAACGTTTTAACAATCAACTATTAGACAGCGAAAAGAGAAGATACCCTCAATATAATATGTAATTGTGGAATAGAGTTCTGCATCGAGTCGAGTAACCCGCTTTTACCCGAACTCGACCTGACTCGTAGATCGGATCGAATAGACGGACGCTTTTTTTTTTTTTTTTTGGAATCGGGTTCGGTTCGGTTCGGGTCGACTTTAAATATTTCGGGTTCAGGTTGACCCGATTTTTCAAAATAAAGTCCTCAATATTTTCAAATGAAATTGATATTAGAGATATAAATATACTATATTTTTTACAATTTTATTAAAATATTAATTAATTTTCTTTCACTTTGGGTTTAGATAGGGTTCGGGTTCTAGTGTATCAGGTTCATGTAGTATTTCAGGTTGACGAATTTCTTTCTTTTTTTGTTGGATTTTGGGTTGATTTTAAGCAGAATTTTCTATTGTCCTTTCTATTCTCTTGCTGGTCGGGTACAACCCGACCCATGCTGGACTCTAGTGCGAAAGAGCAAATGTCCGAATTTTGTAATTTTATTACAACATGAATACAGCGAATATTAACAGCATGGATAGAAATTACTGCACAGAAGAATTCTTCGAGGTTTTTCTAAAATCTACATTTTGATTATTTATCTTTCTATCTATTCATTTTTTGAAAAAGGGATATCATTAAATATCCAATTACTTTAAGTTGAAGAAAATTCTTGTTGAAAGTTCGATGTATGTCTTGCCCCTCCTCCACATGTCACTGTAGAATGAAGAACCTGTTGCACTAGTTTAATAATAAATATCATCGTTGAGATGAGAAGGAGAATTTTTTTTTAGTTTACGTGTATTATAGTTGTGTTCTTTCTTTCTTTTCAGGAACTTTTGGTCAGGTTTACCATGCCATAGTTACAGATAATGATGTGATATCAACGTATGGATTGCATGCGTTTGTGAAAACAGTAAAAGGTATGTTTTTGTTTTGTTTTGTTTTTTTTAATATGAAATCAGGCATGAAAGAGTTCCAACTAAAGAAGGAATTCCACCCTTTTGAAAGCAATTTTGGACATCCCCTGAATTTATACAAAAATGCAAAGATAATATTCGAAAGAGGGAGTTGGGGGGGGGGGGGGTATATGGAAAATTTGATAATTGGACATTTTGTTTACTCAAACTTTTGGAGTTTTTTTTTTTTCTGAATTGCTTTGCAGAACTGTCAAATCAAAAGTCAGTGTATGTTATGAGTAAAGTCATGTAAATGAAGTTGTTTAAAGTTTTTTTTTTTCTGAATTGCTTTGCAGAACTGTCAAATCAAAAGTCAGTGTATGTTATGAGTAAAGTCATGTAAATGAAGTTGTTTAAAGTTTTTTTTTTTTTCTGAATTGCTTTGCAGAACTGTCAAATCAAAAGTCAGTGTATGTTATGAGTAAAGTCATGTAAATGAAGTTGTTTAAAGTTTTTTTTTTTTTCTGAATTGCTTTGCAGAACTGTCAAATCAAAAGTCAGTGTATGTTATGAGTAAAGTCATGTAAATGAAGTTGTTTAAAGTTTTTTTTTTTTTTTTTTTAGACTTTTAAAAATAAAGGGAGTTTTTATAAGGTTGTTTTTGGACTAGAATATTTTGTCCCATTTATATAGAATACTTTTGGGGAATTTCATAGTGATGTGCTTTTGGGGAAAAGATCAATTTGACGTGCACATATTTAGCATGGATTTTTTTTTTTTCTTTTGAAAGAAGGGAAAGAATGTTAAAGAGCCAAACCATCCATTGATAAATCTGATAAATTAACTGCATAAATAACTGCGATTGTATACTTTTTTCTTTTTTCATTTAAGATTGACGTTTTATTATTCAACTACCAGGCTTCGCCCGCTACGAATGTTTTTCCAAACAAACCTCGAACCGAACTAAATACATCTGTAAATTTGACCTTGTATTTTAAAGCAATATGGACTTTTACCTGAATATTCTTCCGCGTTGATGAAAACGATGCGAACGCCATTGCGCTATTATATTTTTTAATGTGTTGGGCAGAATTTAGGCTATTAAAGACAGACTCTTTTAGTTGATCACATAGCCCGCACGGGTGTACACTGCCGAAAGCAGTTGGCCCCAAATTCGAGGTTCGTTTCGGAAAAACAGACTAGCGGAGACCCGCTAGTAATAAATTACATTTTCACACTGACATAAATGATGCATTTTTTTATGAATTCGAAATGTTATATTTTTTTACAGATCAAGCATCGCCAATCCAAGTTTCTCTTCTAACAGCGGAAGGTATGATGATGCTAGGTATGCACCACAAGAACATTCTACCCCTGATTGGTCTTTGTACAGATGATTTGCACCATCCTATGCTGGTCTACCCATATATGAACCAAGGCAATTTAAAAAAGTTCCTTCATAGGTGTATGCTTGCTGCAGAAGGACATTGTAGAGTAAGTATAAATATTAGAATGAGTATTGAAAAACTTTTTTGGCACTGCAATCACGAAAATACGCACAGATTTATTTAATTTTATTTATTTATTGTTATGGATGTGTCTCTTCACGTGACTTGTCAAACGTGCGTATTTTAGCTCTCGAGACCATGGTCCTACTATGGCTTTAAGAGGCACTGGCCACAAATTTTATGTGGGCGTCTCTGTGTGTATAGCATGCAATTATTTTTAATGTTTCTCACGTATGTACGTATCTTTTAAATAAATTTTAAATCTAATCATAATCTTACAATTTTACTGTCATAAACTAAACTAAATATTGTGCCAGCATACAAAAATATATTTAAGAAAAGGCCTGGAGAAGGTTTCTTTTAAAAATAACAATATGATATTTATGTATAAGAGATTATGTTTCTGAGATTTATGAATAATTTATGATATACAAAATGCAGTAGCAGAATACATTCATGAAGACACTGAAATCAGACTAAACACATTTTAGGCGCCAAAAAAGAGAAAATAAGTGATGAAAATATTAACTGAATTATTATAAGTTAAAATTACGCAGATAATAATGACATGTAAATAATTTTCATGTTCTATAATACAACGTAAAACTATCTAAGCCATGAACTTCCTAAATGGGCTTATAGATAAATAGAATTAGGAGCCATGAAACTCCACGGATCCTAAATCTGGGTCCGTATACCAGTGCCGCGTGTGCCCATAACTTAATATATGCCTTGATAATATAGCCTTTATCGATATTGAGATGAGACTAAATTCAGCGCTGAAGAATAATTCTACGTAATCTGAATCTGTCTAGACGGCTGTGATCATTGCACTCGATAACCTATTGACATAGTATAAACGCAGACTTTTTGCTTATAGTAATCATTGACTTATAGTCTGTTTTTTTCTATAAAGTACTTATCATCTGTCGCAACAGGTATTGTGTTTGTGATGGCAGTCCTGAACGACCACACGATCCTGACATAGTGAAGATGCCTATTACCTGCCAAATTCTCCTCTGTTCCCACCCAGAATTAACCACCATGCCCCTGTACGCATTTTTAGTACGTGTACTACCAGTGGTGTAGTCCTGGGGAAAAAAGTGGGGGGACGCTCATAGTCTCGATCATTAGGGTCTGTATCTGTATCACCCATAGGGCAAACTTGATTATGAATCTTGCTTTTCATTTTGAATTGCAGAGAAAAGTAATTGAAAAATTAAATTTTAAATTTTAAATTAAAATTTAATTAAATTAATTAAAGTTTTTTATCTGTTGGTCGTTCATAGCTTCCCATAAATTAAAATATTGTTAACCTTATTTCATGTGTGAAAAATACGTATTTGAAATAGAATTCGTAATTTAATAACACTAATCCACGCAACGAGACTTTTGTTAGACATTGTTTATTTTTGAGATAGTCATAGAATAACTATTGTATACTAAGAGCATTGAAAATTATTGCATTTTTACATTACGGACACGTATAGTGTAAGGAAAATATTGTAATCATGACAAGAAAAAAGACTATGAAATTTATATCTTTACTTTTATAGGTTCCCTGAGTCCGCTTTTCCTATTTCTGTAACAATTCTCTATGTATCTGCGTATGCGTGTGTGCGAGTCAGTATTTTCTATAAGATTCCCAAAGTCTGTGTTTGGTGATTTTGCAATGAGTCAATATGTGTATGTGTCTGAGCAGGGTAGCATTTAAACGGTGTTTTCGGCTGAGATTAAATTTCGCAGGTATGTTATATATGATGAAAAGATTATTTAACATTCTGGATTATATATGCCATTGCCCAAACTCTGTACAAAATTTTGAACAACGTGTAAAAATATTGGGTTGTTTGGAAAGTTTATTCCGTTTGGGAAAACCAATTCGTACCGGAAAATTCTATCATTTAATTATTAGACATTAATTTCAATATCTAATGTCAATTGACGGGCAGAATTTTCCGGTACGAATTAGTTTTCCCAAATGGAAAGAACTTTCCGAACATCCCAATACGAATTTGAAAGGGGTGAAATAGACCAGTATTATATAGACCAGTATTCCTTATAAAGAAAATTTCTGAAAATCGCGTTTCATCAAGATTTTTGTAGAATTAGTAACTCTTTAAATCAGTAACTAGGTTACTTCTAATTTGTAAGTATTGAATTTTTATGGGATGAAATGGAGAAAGACGTTCAAAAATATTGGTTTCATCATGATTTGTGTAGAAATATTCGAGCAAGAGCAACTGACTTAAAACTTGGCATACATATACTTTCAGGACATACATACTCGTAAAATCTTATTTATTATTATTGTTTTAATTTACATTTTAAAAGGATGAATTGTCCAGGGCTCCCAAATGGTTCGTCAACTGAATACCAATATTTTTTAACAGAAAATTTCTTAGTAGGTTTCTAAAACTTTTCTGCAAAAATTTACTTCCGAAGGTTGTTTCTGCAAAATTTACAAGAAAAATCTAAAAATAAATTTTTTCTAAGAAAATACTGGTATTCAAAAAGCGGACCATTTGGGAGCCGTGATTGTTAAGTAAATCTTCTAAACTCGTTTCATCACGATTTATCTGGTAGCTATTAACATGCAGGTGCTCACGAAGAATGGCTTTTAAAATATTCGAAATTTTAAGTGCTGAAATAAGCCGAAATTTTTTTTAAGTTGTTATTCTTCTGAAACTATCAGTGCTAGAAACTTCAAATTTGACATAGAAGTTATTTAACTAGTAGATATTCTCTACGATGAGTTGAAATTTTAATGTGGGAATCGTCTCAGTGAATGTTACCACACTATTAATAGCGATATAAAAGTCTACTCTAGTTATAAATTGATTTGAATCCATACCATTCTATAAGTGTTTAAAGATTTGAGCGGAAATTTTTTAAAGATGTAATTTTGAAGTAGAGTTTCTATGACATAATACTTATGCTTGTGCCAGATGACTTATTTAAGAAACGCTTTCCTAATAAAATTACTTTTAACGTTAAAAAAAAATTAATTAAATATAGAAAAAAAAAACATACTTTCATTAAAATTCACAAAAAGTCAACTTATATTATAAAGCACAAATGTGTGCGTCGCTCAATGATGTCATACTGATGCGGGCAGCAATGTGGTGAAAATGGATGAATTTTCAAACAATGGAGCTATTTTTTTTCAATTAAACAATCGTAATGTTATTTCTATGGGGGTAAATGCCATTTTTGTGCCGACGTTGACCCCCCCCCCCCCCCTAGGGATCTAATTTTTAAAAAATGAATGCCCAATTCATGTATTTTCCTCAGGTATACATATATATATTCCAAATTTCAAAGCTCTACGTCAACAGGAAGTGGGTGAAAAATGAATCACAAGATTTGACTGTCACATACATACACAAATGTAAGATAAAAGTAAGCGGGTAAAAAAGGGGCTCAAATTAATTTCTTTTATTTATTAAATATTTAAATAACAGGGGAAAAATGGGTTGAAAACAACAGAAATATATTTAATTCTCTCACAGTTTAATAATATGTATTATTTTCCCTCTTTCAATGAACTTTACAGAAATACTTATTTAAAAAAAAAAAAAAAATTCACCTCTTTATATTTTCTAGATTTTGTATCAGTAGCCATTCTGTGATTTACCGCTTTCCAAATTTTGAGTAAGGCTGTGGTTTTCACTTAGATAAGGATGAATCGTTAAAGATTAGAATTAGAAGATTAAACAGATTATTATTCATTAAAGTTAAATTACTATTATAAATTAAAAGCATCAAGTTTTGTCACTAAAAACCACTTTGAACCACGTTGCTATCAAAGTATTGCATTTTTTGACAAAGTCTTCAATTTGAGCTAAGGTCGACTTTTACAGGGCGCCCGAAAAAATTTAAACTTGAAGATAAGTAGTCAATGTAAGATGCAAAAAAGTTTAAATAAGGTAGGAAATATGCAGGGGGGAGGAAGGGGACAACGACTATATATCAAATTAGAAAAGCTATGAGGTATTACAAGAAGGTAACAGTAACATGGATGATAATAAACATGTGCGATGATAAACCCATGTATGATAATAAACCCAGTTATGTACTGCAGCTGACGGAAAATACATGCTTATCCTTCTTTTTTTTTTTTTTTTTTTTTTTGTAAGTTTTAAAACTACACTGTCTCTTTACATGATTTCTGCCCGTGCAGCTTTTTATTTAGATACACTTGCGATGCATTTTTTTCCTTTTTACACTTATTAATATTTAATTTTGTTCTAAAAAAGCTATCGCCAATATGTGCACAGGACCATTTTCATTGATAACGTAATATTTAAATGATTCGAAAAGGTTTTATAAGTCAGCTTTCTTCCTTCATTTTTTAAATTTAATTTAAAATATGTAGATATGCAGATTTTTAATGATTTTATTGCAGCAAAAAGGAAAATTTTCTGACTGACAAATTTTGAATAGAAGAGTCGCATGAAGAGCTATTGTATAAATGTTTGAAAATTAACAAGATAATTATTTCATTGACAATATTATTTCAATATTATTATTTTTTTACTTTATTTTAAACTTTTTTATAATTTACGTTATCTACTTATCTCCAGCAGGTAACAAATTAAATTGCGTGTCAACTTTTATAATACACAGACACACTGTATACCGGCCAATATATATTATATTCATTACACACAAATGTTTGTAAAATTAATTTGGGGCAACAATGTGTGAAGGAAAAGCATGTCTAGTGTTTTTTTTTTAAATCGAAAATATAATTTCGTTCAGTTTAAACACATACCAAGCAATAATTATCTCATTCGAATGTGGGAAAATTAGAATGGTAACGTATTCATTCGAATTATTTTGAGTGGTCATGTATAGAAATTAATGATCATATGCTCATCACATAACACACTAAAATTTAAACCAGCTGCAAAACGCATTGCAAGAAATATCCGGCCATGACGGTAGTGTATTTGGATTATTTTTGTGTGGCCCTGTATACGAATATCATTTACGTATCACTTAGCAAATGGATATTTTCTTCAGCTGAAAAATACAAAATATAATCGAAAACACGTTTCGAGCAACTGAGCCCACGTCTGACAATGTGTCTTTGGCCTTGTAAAATAACTATAAATGTTTCGTGCACCGTTTTCCATGCATTGCAAACAATTACTGTTAATAGCTCATGGTGTTTTGGTGTTTCGAAATATTTTTTAACGTCCCTGTAAACGAACGATAAATGCTATTTTTGATAGGAAATATGTTGTAACAAATTTCAATACCATATGGCATTACTTCATTTATGTGTATTTCAAACAATCTCCGCCCAGTAAACAGTAATATGAAAGAACTCTTTTTTGATCACTCGTAAACGAAATACTGATGCTATACACATAATTCACAATAGTGATAAGGCTACATTGAAGAAATATACATAAAATTTTGTCGAAATTCAAGCAAACTTTTGGAAGTTACAAGTAGAATGCGAACAGATGGAGACAGACAAGCGATCTGACACTGTAAACACTTTCCATGTTGTTGAAAAGTATTAAAAATCAATGCCTTATTTCTTAAAATTGTTGATTTATTGGTATGCTCATAATTTAAAAAAATTAGTAAGTTTGAAAAGATAGCGTCCTCTCGCGTCTCTAGCGTCCCCCTTGAAAATAAAAAGTAAGGGGACGCTCGACATAAAATAAAAAAGTGAGGGGACGCCGTCCCCCTGCGTCCCCCCTCGACTACACCACTGTGTACTACCATTTTATAATATCCTCACTCGTTTCGTTTCGTATGTACTGCGATACATCTAGTCTCACAAATTTCAATCGCGTGTCATTTTTCCTCCACTACTATGTGCACGCAACGGATACAAATTCGTTTACAAAACCTATTTTATCGTGCCTGTTGCTTCTTACGATCTACTGCCGGGGACAATTTTGCTTTTCTGCTTCCCGCGTGTTTCCTATGTATAAAAGTGACTCGAATTCGGGGTTTCGTTTTCTGTACTGTATAACCCTCGCTGTTCTTTTTCTGCATTGTTTATGAATCCCACTGTGGTTTCGTGCTGATAGAAAGATGCATTTGTAGTTTCGTGCATTTCAAATTGTTTCGTCTCAGTTCCTAGTGCAGGGACGACGAACCTTAGACACGCGGTAGAATATTTCCAGCACGATGTTTATTCAGGTTCTTAATCGAAAACACAGTGAAATTACACAAAATACACGACTTTAGAGTAGTTGAGCGTGTCTATTGTTTGTGAGTTCTATTGATTGGAAATTGAAGAAAATGAAATTTAATTTATTTAATTCCAATCTAAGTTCAATACGAGCTCAAAACTTGTTAACCCTTTGACGGTGTGTGGGACAATAATTTCCCTCTACATTGATTCCTAGAGTTAAGAAATCTTATTGGTTCTTTGGTGCACGTGTGTGAATCCCAGCATTCTACTCACTGCTGGGAACCGGTATAGTACACTTTTTCTGCCTGGTATTGGTGTATAAAAAAGCCATTTCTCTGTCTCTGGAGTAGATTGTGAACTTCTCCCTACGCAGTGCTGCAATTGATGTTTACGTGGTACCTGCAGTACCTCTGTATCATAGACCTTCTAATATACTAGTACCTTTGCTCTGAGTTCTGTATCCACTGCGAGAGCAAAATAAAGATTTCCTTCTGCTATCGTAGTGGCAGGACTTTTCTTACGCTTGATAAACAAAGGCAAGATCATTGCTTTCGAAACTCATTGCGTTAGCTTCTTCTGTATGGTGGATTTAAGAGGTGTTTTTCTTTGGTATTATCAGACAAAACTTCAGAAATTTTTATTTCTCGAAATTTTAAAGATATTCTACAAAATGTCGCTAAAATTCAAACTTTAAAACAACAACAGCGTTAGAGCGTTAAATTAAAAAGAAAAATTTTTAGGTTATCGAAAACGAGAGATTATCAGGCATTATAAGCAAAAATGCCGATGATAAAATTATTGTAACTTGGTATACGATTCCAGACACGTATAAAGAGTTTATTTATACAAATTTTGTAACATTGTTACAAAGAAGCCGATGTTTGTCATTTTGGCTATTTTGTTCTCTACCTACGCCTGTAGTCATTATTTTTGGAGATGAATAAGGTAAAAATTTCAAGTAGAAACCACTTATAAAATGATCCTAGTTCAGTTTGAACCTGATATCAATTATTGGGCATTTAACCCTTTCAGGGGTTAAACCTTTCAGGGGTTAACCCTTTCAAGGGCTACATCACAATGCTGCCGTGCTCTACCAAGCCTCCATGCTTCAGCCAAGAGATTCCAGGTTCGAATCCTGGCCCGGACATTTTTCCTTCAGTTGGAAAATTACAACTTATATGATTTCTTTACCAATTTGAATAATTGTGTTAAAATTAATCTAGTGTAATTCTTACGGTGTCTAGCCACCTGGAAAAGTCAGGTAAATCTATATGGACTGGGAAAATTTGAAAAAGTTAGAAAATCTTGAACTTTCAAGAAAAAAATAGGAAAATAGTTTCTTATAAAACTAAGGATTTGAAATTGCAGCGCCATTAAAATCAAACTTTGCTCTTCATAAGTACTGTAAAGAGTATTTCAAATTATTCTCTCCTGCAATCTCCACCTCTTCTTCTCTATCCTTCTTCTCCTCTCGTGCGAATCAATTTGTCCTTTCAGTCCTTCTTTGTAACTCACAGATTTTCAGTTCCAGCTTCACTGAAACTTTCTACTGAATGTTGTAGGATTGATTAGGTGTTTCACTCCGCTTACTTATCTTTGTTTGGTAACTGAACATTTGTTAGCTTAATTTATTGAATATTTATTATTCGTATTGAAATATGTCAAAGCAACCTGTATTTAACTGTGACTGATGTGATAAAGAATTTCATCCTGATTTGACAAAATGGATAGAATGTAAAATGTTTAGCATGTAGAATGTTCAATTTTGCAAAAAATTTTGTAAATCAGTAATTTGTGCCTCAGAATCAGTTGTGAAAGTTCCAGTCTCAAATTCACAACTTTTAAGATTTTTTGGGTGTAACATCACAAAATCTCGATACCGGGATTTTTTTTTTTTTTAAACTGGAAAAGTCAGGTAAATGGCAGAAAAATTCGTTGCTGATCTGGAATAGACACAATGACATGTATGTTACCCATGTATATATATATATATATTAATCCTTACAAAAAATTTTAAGTCATTTCATTTTTTATTCATTATATTTGATTTTGTTGATGTGGTTGGCACGTCATTGTCTCGTACAATATATTTTTTTAAACATTTCGCTCGCAGATGCGCATCCCTGGTCTAGTGTATTTTTCTTTGTTCTAAGAGTTTTACATTTGTACCTGTTTAATACAATTTCTGACTACCTTGATAAATAATAATAATATAATTTGTAACATCGATAGTAGTAGAAGCCGGAAAGAAGGTCGGTTTATAGGGAATTGCTGCATTTTATGTCACTTTACGAATTAAAAAAGAAAAGAAAAAGGAAAATCACTTTGAATACCAATATCAAGTTAGAATATACAAATAATAACGTGGTGGCACCCCTCGAAATGGACGGAATAAGTAATAATAATAATAATTATTATTATTATTATTATTACTATTATTATTATACGGAACTGTTAAAAAAACTGATCTGTAGAAGTAATTTTAATGGAAAATCAATCTTACACTGGCTATGATTATTCCAAAAACAATTATAATATTGGCATAGTGAATTTTGCATACAAAATGATTTTCGCATTTCCAGTCTCAGTACCGGCAGAGTATTAAGTCCAAAATTTACGTCATTTAGATGCATTCGTAGTAAAATTCAGTTTTATAAAAGAAAATGCTTACTTCTTGTCAAATGTGACGTTATTTTTCTCTTGCTAAAGCATTTTGTTCCTTTCCAAAATGACGGAGTAACATATAAATGCAACAAAAACAGTAATTTAGGGTAATGTAAAGACACTTTTTAAAAATTCTATTAATCGTATCTCAAGAATTTTAAAAGACTCAATCAGTGTTTTAAAACTTTGATGAATGTCCCAATCCCGATAAATCTGTCCCTTTGTTTATTTTTTTGCTTTATACTAATGCCTATAGATGGAAGCACTACATATCTTCAACAACTAAATCCAATAATTCAATAAAATCAACCCAATCTATGGCTTATTTCAAAATAAAGTAATCCGTGACCTGTAAGCTGTAATCAAGTTAAATAATCAAGAAGAAGTAAAGACTAATAATCTAATGTTCTAATTTTTGTAATTGTAAAAATTACGTAATTTTGACACATTATTAGTAATTTTTATCGATAGTAAAATACATATCAAGATTAACATAGCGTCATTTTTATCGGCGGAAATTTTTCTTGCTTCTGATACGTGTATATTTCAACGAGCAATAAGTTATTCATAAATATATTTGCAGCAAAAATTGATTTCATGTTTGCCATCGCGAATTTTGCATACGAAATGATTTTCACTCTTCATGAGCACCTTGACATTCTCATTTCAGCACCGGCAAACTACTATTAAGTTCCAAATATAGTTCATTTAGATGCATTCGTAGTAAAATATTTCCTTTTATGAAAGAAAATAATTCTGGTTAAAAACGACATTATTTTTACCTTGCTGAAGAATTTTGTTCCTTTCCGAAATAACAGAGTCGGATTAACATTAAAACGTAACGAAAATAGTAATTTAAGGTAACGTAAAGGCACTGTTTCAAAATTCTATTAATCGTATCTCAATAATTTTAGAAAGCTGAATCAATGTTTTAAAACTTTTCAACGTCCCAATTTCCATAAATCTGTCCCTTTGATTTTTCTTTTGCTTTATATTAATGTTCATAGATGGCAGCACTATAGATCTCCAACAATTAACACCGCTTAAATTTTCAGATTCATTTTTAAACATAAGAGCATGGTACTTGAAGTCATGAATATTGAAGAGATTTATAATCGAACAGTTTTTTAATTTTCCGAAAAATGAATTAAATCTTGAGTTGTAAGCAATGACAGCATTTTTTCCTTTTTCAATCGCTGTCGCGTCCGGAAATTCGGTTGAAAACGACAATTTTGACAGTATTTTCTGAAAAATCTGCTTTAGCAAAAAACGGAAAAAACTCTTCGATTAAATAGTTTTTTACTAAAAGCACCAAAAATGAATCAAGAAATGTTTTGTAAAGTAGAAAGTTTGGATTTGAAAACAGCCTTAAGGGGAAAAGTTTGGTTAAAACAAACGTATCTTTAAGCACATTTAGAATTTAAAATAAAATTTTGTACTAAGGAAAGTCCGAATTGGAAAAAATATTAGCGCTGCTTCTCTTTTTGTTTTCTATATTTTAAGTGAATAGTAGTGTTAAGGCTTTACAATTTTTTTCAAAAGGTTGAGCCCATTGATTTATTATTATTATTATTATTATTTTCAAAAGTTGCTCCACTACTGATGAAGACTAAATTATAATATTAAGGCGTGGGAAAGCAGGGAAGTCTGAGTATGTTTCAAAATTAATGACTGGAAAATTCAAATTGAAACTTCACACATGAAACAAAAAGTTAAGCATTTTCATCATTCACTTTTACCAACATATTACAAATTGCTTAAAAAGGACTCAAATTGCTTAAAAAGCCTATATCGTGAAAGTTTTGTGGATTAATAAATTATATGTTATGCACTTGTTATCATGGTCATAAACTACACTATTTTCTATATATGAGCATCATAGAATGTGTCTGAAGTATGGGGAAGGGAACCATGTTACAATGTTGGTTGGTTTTGGATGCTCCTTTTTTCTATCTCTCCATACAAGGATAAGTAAAAAATGCAGTAGTTATGTGCATGTGTGTTTCTGAAAGGGTAAATAAATGTGGCCTTTCAATATATTGTTTTTATGTTTTATATTATTTTTATATTTTGATTATTATTTTTTTATACAAGTTGTTAAATATAAATTTATTCTTTAGGCTTTATCAACGCAAAACTTAGTGGGAATGGCTATACAAATAGCACAGGCAGTAGCATTCCTTCATAAGAAAAAAATTATTCATCGGGACATTGCCACAAGAAACTGTGTGTAAGTAGATAATCTTTTCTTTTTATATTTGTATAAAATTAATGTATACAGTCACTTTAAATTTGACTTCTTTAAAAAAAAAAAAGTTCAATTTAAAATGTATGTTTCGAATGAGATATTTAAATATCAAGCTGAAGAATTTAGACATCAGAGTTTTATAATTTGCATTATTTTACCGAGTTTAAATTTTAGACACCAAAAAGTTATATAAAAGAAATGATTCAGTATTATGCACCTATAAATATTACATATTCTTCATTAATTTGCTTTTTTTTAATCTTTTCAGTGTTGATGATGCATTACAGGTAAAACTTACAGATAATACATTATCGAGAGACTTGTTTTCAATGGATTACCACTGCTTAGGGGATAATGAAAACAGACCAATCAAATGGCTGGCCATTGAAAGTCTGCTTAAAAAAGAATTCTCTTGGGCTAGTGATGTGGTAAGTTGAAAATTAAAACACCTGCTTGTGATTTAGATTACTAACAATCTAAGAATTAATGCCTTGAGCTATGAAACAAATGAGTATATATTAAAACTTAAGTGCATCAGCAAAATTTTAAAGAAATTGTATGCAGAAAATCGGAACTAAAACATACATGGTATTTCTAAACTAGTGGAACAAAATTTTAAGGGTGTTAATATGTGTAAATTTTTTTATATAAAATCAGGGCCACAATCCACTTATTCAGCCAAAAACTAACATAAAACTATCTCACATTCAGCCAAACTTATATTTTCATTTATTACTTTATTAATAATGAACATGCTGTAATAATAGTTTCAACAGACTTACTTTGCATTCTGTGAAATAATGCTATGTTGGAAATGGCTACCATTTACATCCAAACAATATTGAGTTAGACTCTCCATACAGTGTAACTGAAAAAATTACTGCTCACTTCCAGTGATGCCATCACATTTGATAAAACATACATGGTGTTATTAAAACATATGGATGTGTTATTAAAACATATCTGATGAAAATCTTTCCAAAATTTATTCATTACTTTAATAATAATGAAAATACTGTAATGGTATTTTCAACGGACTTACTTTGATTTCTGTGAAATGATGCCATCATAAGAAGTAGTGGAAATGGCCACAATTTACATCCAAACAATATTGAGCTAGATTCTCTATACAGTGTCATGGACAGCACACTTCCAATGATGTCATCAAATTTCATAAATCATTAATCTGATGAGATATTTTTTTTCTTCAAAATAACATAATTATTGTTAGAGTTGTGAATGAAAATTTAGTTTGTGGAGAGGCACACTGTATATTTGAATAAATAAATAGGTTATGACCCTGGTTTCCTGTATAAACATAGTTTGTCTTGACAGCTATTATCATCATCGGTGTAAGTTTGTTCATTAGCTTAGAAACCCCTTGTATCTTGTACATGTCTGATAAAAAGTCATTAAGTATAGATTTCATTTTATAGCAGAATTTCTTAAGTAATATCAGTTTATTAGTAATAATAGAGTTCGAAAATAAAAATCAAACATAACTTTTCTTTAGTATATTTTTCTTTTTCACAACATTTGTTTTAAGCATTTTCTTACTGTTTTCACATCAATGAATAAATTAAAAATTATATGAATTAGTAATTGTTTTTTATAATTTTTTTCCATGCCTAATTTTATTTTTTTATGTAGTTTTTATAAATTTTTTCTTTTTTTTCTTACTAATTATATATGCAGAGTGTCCCTTATCGCGGCTAATAGCTAATTTCTAAACTGTTAACTTTATAAATATACTTTAAATTTCAAAAATTTTTTAGATGTTGTTTATCATTTTAGAAGTAATTTAAATCAAAATTGCTAAGTTTTGAAATTAAAAATTTTATAAGGTTTCTGAGTTCTATAAGTTATATTTAGTAAAACATTCTCACCGAGTTATGATAGTTTGAGTTTTATGAATGTTTAACATTTTCCAGCATTGCAAATGCATCTTTTTGAAATTTGGGAAATTTCATAAAATTCAAAGGGCAACTTTTACAAAAATAACTATTCTGATGTAATATGTTCTGTTAATATGATGGAGAATAACATTTAAAACCATTTTGCAATTGAAAGTATACTTACATCTAAAATTAATTGTTTAGAAATTAGCTATTGTGCAGTGATATGACGGGTCACCCTGTATCTGTAAATGCTATTGACAGTATTTACATATACAGGGATATGTAAATGCTGGCATAAAAATGTGAAAACTTCTTAAAATACACCATAAAGGAAAACATATAGGAATACACCATAAAGGAAGTTTTAATTTTGTGCCAGTTTTGCATTAATGTACCAGGTGATATTGTTAATTTATAATAAGTTATTTTAAATATAAATAATTAAAGGTACTTAATATTATCTGGGCCAGGAGATAGATTGCCAGAAATGGTTGCCAATTGTCAATCTTATTTATCATTGCCAGTCATGTTCAAAACAGTAATTTAACATTATTAAATACATAACATTGTTAAAAATGGTAAATATTATAAAAAAATAAATAAAAATAAAATATAATAAATGAACAAAAATAAATTACAAAAATGAACTATAAATTATAATAATAATAATAAAAAAATTTTAAATTACAATAAACAAGTTAACTATATAGTTGTCAAAAAATAAGGGTTACTGTAATTAGTATAATTGGCGCCATTCTTGGCACTGTTGTATCTGACGTGGCCAGGATAATACATAGTACCTAATTAAATCTGACATATTTTTTCATAGAAATGAATATATTTTTTGCTTTTTCAGTGGGCTTTTGGTGTTACGTTATGGGAGCTTTTAACTTTAGGGCAACAACCATACATGGAAATTGATCCTTTTGAAATGCATCTGTATTTAAGAGATGGATATCGGCTTAATGCACCCACAAATTGTCCAGAAGAATTGTAAGTTGGTTTAATTTTATGATAATTATATTTTGACATTTATTTCTTTAATGAATGAGATGACTTTCAACATATTTATTAAACATTACAAAACTTCTGTATTTGTTTATTTATTTATTTATTGCTATTGCACAAAATCTTAATTTTTCATTGCTATATGTATCTTAAAAATAACTATAATGGCCTTTAAAAAAAAAAAAAACATGTTTTCTTCATTTTTTTTTTTTTAATTTTGTCTTATGGCACTTTATAGAAAACTAGCAGAACCACCCGGCTTCGCCCGGTTAACATAAATTAAAATACAATAATACGACAATATGATTTGTGCATACTCAACCATAAATCGATAAAAATGACAATTAGAAAAAAAAGCGTTACTTTAACTCAACCATACTAAAATTTCTCAGCTTTATAAATGAGAATGCGTGTTTTGTTTGCGCATACAATATAAAAACATACGATTTTCCTGACAATGAAAAAGAAATTACCAAATGTCCTAACATTTTGCGAAATTCGCTTTCATATGGCATCTGTCTATATCTATATTATAAAACAAAAACATATCCGTGAGTAATGTTGACATCATATTGACGGTATCAACGACCTAACCATTAAATTTTGCTTGTACTGCATTTTTGTAACTACTAAATATCGCATAGTTTCATTTTTTAAACTATCAATTAGAAAAAAAAATGCACTTTCAAATGTAGTTTGAAAAGTTTATCACAATTTACTGATTTTATATGGATTTTAAAGTAATTTTAAAGCATGTATATTTTTAAATCTGTGTCCAATCCAATTACTAAAGATTAACTTATTTGATCTTTATAAAGTAAAGACATTTTTTTCTAAACATAGCACATTCAATCTTTATGCGGTCGAATAAAATAAATGTACTCTCAATGTTATTCGTTTGAAAAGCATATCTCAATTTACTGATGTTTTATGGACATTAAAGTAATATTAAAGTAATTTAATATTCTGAAAAATTGTACGGTATAAAAGGATGTTAAACTTATACTTTGGTGACCAATACATTCTGTGGAAATTACGCTGCTTTGTGTAATTGCTAAAAATACTAATATTTCGTGAATGAATTAAAATATGACGACACTTTCACCGGGGTAGATTTTCCTCTGAACCGATACGTGTCTAGTTAAAACAAATTATTTCACTTCATTGATCATGTACAAATATGCATTTATATTTATAGATAATGTGCATGTTTGTCAACTTAACGTAGGCAAAACGTTGAGCTAAATTGCTTGCAGTTTCGCCAAGTTTCTCGTAATTTTCAAATAGTTAGAATGCTTTATAGTATGTGTAGGAAATAATACATTATGAATTATAACTCCACAAGAATTGTTACTTTTCGCCTGCAGTTAATTGAGAAAAATGACTTTACTTGAGTGCGTGACGTCACATGCACATTATCTATTTAAAACATGAAAGCGATTAAAGAAATCCAATACTACTGTACTCATAGAAAAATTTTAAACAATATTATTAAATATTAAATTTAGCTCCAACATTATATTTACAATGTAATTTAAACAGAATTTGCTAAAATTGCGTTTTGAAATTATGTGATTTTTGATGCAAAACATTTATTTTTCAAAAATATATTGTTCTTTTATGATTTGGATAATAATTTCAAAGCTGGTGAAATGAAAATGTCGCCACGTTGTCGAACTTATAAAAAATATATTAATTTTTAAAATTAAAATAAATGTTTTACATTTAAAAAAATGCATTAAAATTTTTTTCTTCCGATAAACCATTTTACTTTTAATCCCATTTGTTTTAACACCCATTTTTGAAGAAAAAATAATGGAAAATACTGTATTGTTTTCTTCAAATCCAATTTTTATTAATAGTGGGCATCTATTGTCCACCTGCATCCAAGGAACTTAAATATGCCTCCTTGGTTGAGGCTCAAGCTGAAAAAAGTTACGATGTAATGATTGCTAAATGTCAATATTTGACAGACGATTTTTGATTATGTAGAATAAATTGAATCACGAAGTTTGAATGCGCAAAAATATGTTTTTATTTCTTTAATATTCACAAACCAATGGAAACAATTTGCCTTTGTAAAATTAAAAGCTAATTTATTTATTTTTCTCCAAACTCATTTAAATATAAGTATTATGCCGTTTAAAGCACTTATAGTAATCTTTGTAATATGCGAAAAAAATTACAACTGACAAAATTGACGTCACTTTCAGATTTCAAATTATAGCGAGTTAATCTGAAATTGGTTTATAAAAATATTGCCCATACGCAGTTCCTTTGAATGGCAACGGGAAAGAAATTGAATTAGAAATTGAGAGAAAAAATAGATTTCTGTAATGATAAACTATGGAAAATGTTTGAAAAAAGTGGTAAAGAATGATCTGAGAAATTTTTAAAGTTGACAGTAATTTTACTCGTGTTCTAAAGTATATGTACATAAAGTTTTGTGCCAATCGGATAAAAACTGTAGATTTGTATACGGAACATACATACATACCAAGAATGTCTTTTATATATATAGATTCACAAACCAATGGAAACAATTTGCCTTTGTAAAATTAAAAGCTAATTTATTTATTTTTCTCCAAACTCATTTAAATATAAGTATTATGCCGTTTAAAGCACTTATAGATTCTTTGTAATATGCGAAAAAAATTACAACTGACAAAATTGACGTCACTTTCAGATTTCAAATTATAGCGAGTTAATCTGAAATTGGTTTATAAAAATATAGCCCATACGCAGTTCCTTTGAATGGCAACGGGAAAGAAATTGAATTAGAAATTGAGAGAAAAAAATAGATTTCTGTAATGATAAACTATGGAAAATGTTTGAAAAAAGTGAATGATCTGAGAAATTTTTAAAGTTGACAGTAATTTTACTCGTGTTCTAAAGTATATGTACATAAAGTTTTGTGCCAATCGGATAAAAACTGTAGATTGGTATACGAAACATACATACCAAGAACGGCTTTTATATATATAGATAGTAGGCTATGCCAATGGAAGAAGATTATGGAAGATTAATAGATTTAAATAGGAATTTTGCCAAATTAGCCAGCTATCGCCATGTTGGCTTCACATATGGCAACTTATTTTTGTCACCAAATTTGGTGTTATTTCACCAAGTTGGGCAAAATTTGGTGCTATTGTGGTAACCCTGTAGTTAGCATTTTCAACAAATACTCATTATATCCATATATATTCATCAACAAATACTTATTCCTATATATTTCATATAAATGCTGACGTTGTAATGATGCGGGCAACAATGTGATTAAAATGGATAAATGGTGCAACAATGGAGCTTTTTTTTTCAATTAATATTAAACAATTCCAATGTTATTTCTATGGAAAAAATACAAGTTTGGGTTAACGTTTCCCCCCTCTTAGGGATCAAACTTTAAAAAATCAATGTTCAATTCATGTATTGCCCTCTGGAATACATATATATTTCTAAACTCTATATCAACAGGAAGTGGGTGAAAAAGGAGTGACAAGATTTGATTGCCACATACATATGTAATTGTAAGCTAAAAAAACGCATGTAATAAGAACCATTTAAATTTTTTTTATTTACTTATTTGTATTTAGTGTCTCTAAATACAAATAGTACAACAATTAATAGTAGAACAATTGAATTTTCAGCATTTCCTGGCACTAAAAATGAAAAAATGGGTTTTTAGTGCCAGAAAATGTCAATTTTAATGAAATAACTAATTCACTTAATTCATGCTAAATGTTTTCTAAAAACTTTTTTTTCTATTTTTTTTTTTGTCTTCATAGATATGCATTGATGACTTTTTGTTGGGAGGCGATACCAGAAGAAAGACCCTCTGTGAATCATCTTATTGGAGGTTTACAAGATTTTTTTGCTGCTCTTGGACGTTTCATTTAAAGTTCATTGAACATTTCCAAATGCCTTCACTGCCACTTATTATTTTTACTAAGACATGAGCAAGTAAGAACAATCATGAACACTTCTGATGCAGCTTTATGTATGATATACAATGAGTATGCTGCATCAATAGATTTTCATACAATCGCTACAATTTTTAACTATTCATTTATGAAATACATTCAACATATTGCCTTTCTTAATGCTTTCAGAGAGCTTAAGGGATTTATAATCTACACTTTATTAATTAGTACTTCTTTTTTTTCACTTTTATTCAATTGAAATACTTTTATTCCTTTCATGCACTATCATTTATATAATCATCGCCATTTTTGTAAAAATACTATGATCATGTCAGAGCTGCAAATTGTTACAATTTTTTGTAACCATTAGGGTTTCTTTTCCTCAAAATTGAATCCTGTTTCTATTTGTATCTGAAAAATCTGATTGTTACATTACTGACAAAATTGCTAATCTGAGAGAGCAATCTCATTTTAAGTTGAGTAGTTGATTTGAGATTTGTAGCAATAAAGACTGTATAGTCTTTAACAAACTTACATATGTTTTTATTAATTCCATTCAATACAGAATTTTGGGGGTTCAGGAGAGCTTAAAAAATAATCTTTAACTTTCTGTTAGTGTTCAATTTATATAAAGTCACTTTTAAAGAATGATTTTTATCTTTTTTCTTTTAACAATTAAAAATAAATAAAATTTAGTTAAATTTCAAAATCCAGGGGAGGGGCAATGGTCCACAAAGATACTCCACTACTGCACTGAAATAAAGATATCGGCAAGGTAGAAACAAAAATTCTAAAGATTAAGACTAGGATATAAATAGCTTCACAATCATCGATTAATTGATCTAAAGTCACTTGGGAGGAACATTTTTTATTGCTTTTATTTTTCTTTTAACAATCAGAAATGAAGAAAATTTAGTTAAATTTCAAAAGCCAGGGGAGGGTAAATGGCCCATAAAGATATTCCTTTACTGCACTAAAATAAAGACTATCTGCAAAGTAGAAACAAAAATGCTAAATTAAGACTAGCATATAAATAGGATAATAATAGCTACATACTCATCATCAGTGATCAGTTAAATGAGGCAAGTTACTACATAGATATTTTTGATGGATTGTTTTTTGTAAAACTAGTTTAACAGATAGTAATTTCTTTTAAATCTATAAAAATACAAAATCTGGTATAGTTTCAAATCATTTGAGGGTTATTCTTGCTTTGATTTTTTTTCTAATATTAATATTAGAAGCACATAAACAAAATGACACTTTTAACTATGAAACTATTTTTATTAACTCATATTAACATGGCTTAACTGATTACACTGCCTTTTTAATTGTGATATTCATAATAAGATTTTGTACATAGAAAACTAAAATGAGAAGTTGAAAAGTGCAGAGCTGATCTGTTCATCGATACTTATTTCATATATTTCTATATTGCACTGGTAATGATAAACAACACATATACTCTTAATTGCAAGTGCATCACAATTTTTGTAATTAAAAAAAAAAAGTAGAAATTTTTCATTTGATTACCTAATGCATTACAAAATTTCCAGGGATTATTAATATTACTTACAACATTTGAATTTTAATTTGAAGAGTTTATAATGTATTTGGGCATTCAGAAGTTACCAATATAGTATATATTCGTGTTGAGTGTAAATTTTTAAATAATGTGATAAGCCCATTACTAGACTTTTGTATATTTATTATATAAAGTGCATAATTGTTTTTGTAAACCTTGCTCATGTCTGAAATTATTGCCTTGTGGCTGAGGCTTAAAAAAAGGTGCATGCTTCATTTTGTACCATCTAGTCGACTTGTTATTTTGTATGTGATTATTTTTGTTTCTCCTGTACATTATCTGAATAGCGATTATTGTTTGCATGCTAAATGTGTTTCTACTTGAAACTTATGGAAAGACAATATGTGAGATTGCATGAAATTAGGAAGAAGGGAATATTCAGAATAGTTTAACGGCAAGCTAGAAATTATATGAGAATGAGAGAATTTATTATCTTGTGAAAGTCTAAATGTGATAGAAAATATTGATCTTTTCATACAATTTCTATTTCCTTCCCTAATTTAAATGCTATGGGAAACTTGCAATGCAATTTCTTTTTTTTTTTTTAAATCTACATTCATTGACCATTTTATGCATAAATATACATACTATAAATGCATACATATTTTGTCACTTCTAACTTTTTTATGTGACAAAATAAATAAAACAAATATTTGAATTTTTACACAGGATTGTCAAATTGGAGTGAAAAAAAGAAAATGAATTGTGTTTGAAATGCTTAAAAGTAAATTAAACTCGTTGCTACATAAAAAAAAAAGTGCTTTCATGTAAATAGGAAGTATATGTAAATACTCAAAAAACTATTTAAAAATTATTCAATTAATTTACTAGCAATTTTTTTTTTATTGTACATCCAAATTAATAGGGAAATTTTAATTTTACAGAATGGTTTTTTCATTACATTCTAACAATATTAATAATAAAAGGGCCAGAGAAGAAAAATAAATTACTTAAAGTTTGAATTTTCAATATTGGCTATGCTAACAATTTTGGTTGGAAAACAGTTAAGTAATAAATGAGAAAAATAATTCCATATACTTAAACATATTATGTTTGAATTAGAATTTAAATTTTAAAAAATATATTTAAAGTCAGACATTTAATAAACTAAAAACACATTAACATTACATTATAAAATAAATCATTGTAGACATTTTAAACTTTATATGAGCTCTTCATTAATACAAATGTTAATCAAAAACCAAAGCTATTGTTTAGACATATTCACATTCAAAATATATATGCATTTGTAATTATTTCAAATGCATATTTTAAATGTGAATATAAGTAAACAATAACTTTGGTTTTCGATTGACATTGGTACTGAAGAGAAGCTTGTATGAAGCTTGAAACACCTACAGTAATTTATTTTATTAGGGGGCTCAGGCTCCTACTCGCTAACGCTCGCCAACCTCCATGAATTGCAAAGCAATTCACATTAAGACTGATATGCGATCCCAGCTCACTTTGCTTGATCCCCCCTTTTTGTTTTTGCAGCAACTCTAGCTGGAATAAGTACTATCATAAATCATTTTAACATATGAAATTTACAAATTTTCTTAAAGTAGAAAAAAAAAGTAATTGAAAACTTTGTTGAAAACACAATTAAAAATGCATTTAGTTGGTGCTATCAATGAGCATAAATCATTTAAATACTATGACAAAGTGATCTTAGAAACACAATTAATTTAAAACTCATGGATACCTATGACATCATACAACACAGATTAAATAATAATAAAAAAAAATATGTGACAGGAAGATAGTTTATATAAATCAACAATCATCGTTTAAAGTTTGTTCCATGTGAAAAATACAGTATCTCTCAGACGTAAATACGTTTTCTGCTTTGTGTAAATGTACAGTACAATGCAGTGTAGTTGATTTGCTGACTGCATCACGTAACCGTAAAAAAAACCAATGACATACATTTCCGAAAACAGCTACATTAGCCGATACTTGATGCTGTGTTTCAAAAATGATCTGTTAAATATTTCTATAACATTAAAATGACAGTTTAGAAGTGACAAAACACATATCTTTTTTTTTTTTTTTTTTTTTATTGCAGTATGAGGATGGATAAATAATATATATATATATATTATTTATTTGTTTATTTACATAAAAATATTATGAAATCTTGCATTAATACTTATAATAAACAAACTTTAAATTTCATGTTTTCATTTACTGTTCTTAAATGAAAAAGAAAATAAATAAATAAAATAGCTTGTGTAGTTTTATAAAATAAGTTACATTTATATAAATAAAATATTTAAAAAGATGCCAGGCATTTTGTATATTTTATATTAAAGTTAAGTTTTTGAAAACTGTACAATAATTGTAATGAAAATTAACTTGGTTTATATTAAAACAAACAATTTTAAAGTCAAGAAATTTCATGGAATGTTGACAATCCTGTGTAATAGTAATAAAAACTTAACGTCAAAAGCCTTTAAATAATTTTTTTATTTGTTAATCAGTTTGTACATAAAACAATATGGAAAATTCAACCCAACTATCTTTAATTCAGACCCAACTTGATTGTAAAAATGTTAATTATTTTATGACTGTTTATCTTTGTAAAAATTGTCTGTGCAAGTTGCATTTATATAAAGGGCAAAACTGTGATAATCTCACTGCTACTGCATAAAAAAAAAAATTGCCCTATACGTACTTTGTCTTAAGAATACTCAGCTTCCAGAGATATCTGGTTGCAGTGTCATACTTATATATTGTACAAAGACTAGATGTGAAATATTATTGAGATATTTATGTATATTTATTATGAATTTTTGTTTCAAATGTTGGTATAAAATACTTGTTGATCAAGTTAACTGTATTTTAATAAAAGCTTGATAAAAACTAATTAGATGTTCTTCCATGATGCTCTTCAAACATCACAGCACAAAATATTGTTTTTTGGAAAAACATACTCAAATGATTAACAACACACCTTACATTTATTCATGAAAGATCTTTATAAATAATATTAATGGGTATTTGCAGGTTTTGATAAAATCCTTAAACACCTTTAAAATATTTTCTTAATAAATACTTCACAATTTATTAAAATAATTACTGCTTAATTTTATGATTGAAAAGTGGGGGAGGGAGGGTGTTTAACAGTGAGTATATTTTTCATTGTTTACAAAAATTACTAAAAAATATGTCTATCGTTTTTTATAACCATCTGGCCCATCTTTTTCTCTCATTTACCTGACAAATTAAAAGATTGGTGCAAGAAAAATTTTAATTTCTTGTTGACACTTTCTATTGTATAACAAGATAAATAAATATATAAGGTATTCAAATACCAATCTACATATTTATACTTCACATAACTGTTACTTTAAAATGTGTTGAACAAAAATTTTATTAAAGGGTTAAAAATTGATTCCAAATCTAATATCTCTTTAGACTTTTACAAAGAATTAGGAACTCATTTTCAAGATGAAGGTTTTATATAATACAGTAGAAAATCTTTATAACACAGTTCTCTATTTCTATATAACTCACAACTTCTCATATGTAAACAACAAATTTTATAGACGAATTTTATTACGAGGCACCTGCTATCCACATTGTAGAAATAGTGATACCTTCTAGACAAATATTATTTTATATTAATATATCCTTAATTCAGAGTTTTTTAATTAAAAAAATGCTGTTATTAAATTAAAAAAATTTGGAAATGAGTAACATAGTGATTTTGTCCAGGCATATTTGGATCGTGTTTATAAGACAATTAAACAATGCATGAAATGATCTATATTATGCAAAAAAATATAATTTGCACAACTTCTAGTCCCAAGGAATGAAGTTTAAACATTTTCTACTGTACATTCATATGTTCCAGATATATTTGGCCATGTTTACAAGCTAAGTTTATATGATATAAACTATCCTGCACCGTCAGGTTCCCAAGGGGGTTGCCGACACGCGTAAACGACCATCGCGCCCAAGCCTCTGAAGGGCTTATAACGCACCAGGGCTTTGTCTCGCCCGGTGCTGCAATCGGCCTCAGGCCGCTCCCCACTGCAGACCCCCAGGTTATTTTACCAAGGTTTGGTGACATAGGTCGTCACGGCAGTAACCTGATGTCTCGGAGGAAACTTCCGCAGAGACGAAACCTTGATGAACCGCCATGGAACCCCCGACGACTTTGTTCGCGAAACCCCATAGGGGGAGACGGTCGCTAGGTCATATGTCGAGCTACCACAACGGCTCTTGCTTTACCACAGCTCGAGGGGTGTAAGTTTATATGATATATGAAATCTGATTTAAATAATGCAAAATTCTATAATATACACAACCTCTCCATCTTAAGATGTGCCTTATAAAGATCTTCTACTGAAGTTGTATTTTAGATGAGTAACTACAAGATGCATGTATTTTGAATTGAATCAGCTATCAAATTATCATTTCTTTCCCTCTTTCTGAACATTTTGAACTGCAAACATTCCTGGTTTTATTATGAAACATTACTGTTTCATGGGACTGTGTTGTTTTAAGGAGGCCTCTCATAAATCATTGGATCAAGAACAAAAAATCATGCATCAGGCATATATTATGAAACACTTTCCAACAACAGCAGAATATTATTAAGAAATTTCATTTTTTTTTATACAGCAAAATGAAATTTCTAAATAAGCAATTTAAGTAGAATACACCTCAAACAATTTTTTCCATTGACCATAATGTAATGGATTATTTTTATATGTCCCTGTAAAAGAACTATAAATGCTACGCACTTCATTTTCAATAGTGAACATTCTATATTCAACCTTTTAAACATATAAAAATTATATGTCAATACAAGCATATTTATGCGAGTTAGAGCATGGACAGACAGGTAGACAAATCGAAGTCATACACACTTTTCAACTATTTTTTGAAAAGTGTTAAAAACAGAATGCCTGATTGTTTTTTTACTATCAGAAAGATATATCTGATGTCAACGTATTGCATTTAAAAAATAAAAATAAAAACAAATAAATAAAAATAATAATGGTAATAATAATAATAATTTATTAAAATTGAATTTTTTTCTTGGAATAAAATTTAAATTATTTATTCTCTTAAAAAAATTATGAACAAAATGTTTGAAAACACAATAGCTTGGCATTGGTTGTCAATTTATTGAAGGAGCATCCAAAATGACTTCAAATGGCACTAGTACAATGGAAGGGGGGAGGGGGGATTTAAGGGTTAAAAGCACTCAAAAAATAATAAGATGCATAAAATGTACTATATACTCTTAAATGATGTGTTTTACTGTTTGTTTGACAAAATATTTCTAAAATATATACTTAATTTTCTGTGTTAAAATCTGAGCAAAGCTTGTAAGCTCTGAGTAAGATATTAATACATAAAATATAAAGTTAAGTCTATATTTTAGAAATATTTTGTCAAACAAAACTGTAAGAGACATCCTTTAAGATGAGCTATACAGAAAATAAAAAATGCAGGTAAAAATATTAATTTTTTGATAGCAGTTTTAAAAAATACATTGTAAATTAATGCATTGTAATATACTGTATGCTCTTTTCAAAAGATCTCTCGTACTGTTTTGTTTGAAAAATTATATTTCTTTAATGTACAATTTTATGTTTTAAAAGAGCGAATTCGTTGAGCTCCGAGTAATGTTTTAACACATAAATTATAAAGTTAAAATGTTTAGTATTTTAGATACATTTTGTCAAACAAAATAGTAAGAAACGCCCATTAAGACGAGTACACAGAATAAAAATAAAGTTAAAATATTAACTTTCTAATGAGAAGTTTAAAAAGTATAAATGCATTCCATGTCCATAGATTTAACATTGGAGAGGAGACTTTGAGATATGGATAGGGATTGCAATCTCCTAAGCAGTATTTTTTTTTTTTTTTTTTAATAAACCAGTCATATTTTTTCATATTTTTTTAATAATAATCTTTGCTAAAGTTTTTTTTCTTAAAAAAAATACAAAAAAAAAAAACGCCATGAAATTCAGCAACTTGTGAGGAACTGTTTTACTGTTAAATAATAAGTGTTTCAAAATAAGAGAGGAAGTAGAAAATGTAATCTGAGAATAATAAAAACTGTGACATTAATTAAAAAAAAACATAATTTTATTTTCAATGTAAATTTTAATCATAAAAGTTTGAATATTTCTGAGCAGAAATAAACGAAAGCAGAACATTTATCATGTATTCTAATACGAGCAAATCTTGTGTGTGGTTTTCTCTATTTAGCTATTCCTCCATTTCTTCATTCCATTTAGTCCCCTATATCTACATTCTAGTTAGTTCAGTTCTATCCCATTCCCACATTCCAGTTTAGAGCCCCTGGGGTCCTTGAATTTTTTGTGCGCCATGAATTTTTCCCTTCCTAATTGTGCCACCATCTCAATGCATAACTTTAAAGTTGAGAACTTCTTAGGACTTCTAGCTACTAATTAAGCGACAAAACAATTTCTCGGACCTCAGTTACCACCAATTTTGAATATTAATCGCCTTCTTGGGGCCCTTGGTGTAGCTTCTTTAAAAAAAAATCATAGAAACTTTAGTTCTATTTAAGGTTATTATCACGGGTTCGGCCAATGCTGGGCGGGTCAGCTAGTCAGAAATAAATAAATATCTTCTTTAAAACAAATACCATTTTAAGAATTATTTCAAATACAACAAAACAATTCTAATAAAAAGAAAACAGACATTAATAGACAGGCTTTTAATTCAGGTCATCTTTAGCATGAAGGTACATTTTGGCACAGTTAAGTATTTTCTTTTTACATGAAGAATAACAAATATTTGATGAGCATGATTTTCTTTTACATCTCAGCGCAAAAAAATATACCACAGATGAAATAATATAGAGCCTGCCAGCAGGCTCAGTTGTATGCAAATGATTAAAAATACCAATGTACTTCTGTCCGTCTGGCTAATGGTATGAGAATGTGTTTTAGATCCAAAACCTAAAACAAGTACAAAAACAAAACAATTAATAAGAGTGGATGGAAACATTTTGAAAATTTTACAAAAGTATGAACAACTAATTTAGAGTTCTTATAAGATGTACTTAGTTGTACATATTCATAACATTTAGATGTATGACATCAGGACTACAAATGGAAAAAAATCATTTTGGTACAATTGTGTTACATCAAAGAAAAAAAGTCCTCACTACATTGTTAAAAGCATATTATATTTCACCAAAAATTTTGTTAATAAAAAAGCTGCAAGCAATTGCACAATGCTTTCACCCTATTTATAGTTCAATTAACAATGGCTGCAAATGGAGGCAGAAAAAATCATTATTTTACCTTGAGCCTACTGCGAAAATTCCCATTAAGTACTACTAAAATAATAAAACTTAAAATAAAATTTCTAAGCATATTGGCTGCAGTTAAGTTAAAAACATTTTTTGGTAAAACATTGAATATTATTTTTAATGGTGTATACGTAAGTAAATCACAATAATTTCAGATTAAATTTATTAAAGTTATTTTGAATCATGATTCCAGTTTTTGATTATATTAACTTCTGCTTAGATAATAATGTTTTAGACTAGTTGTTTAAACATACACACATAAATAATATGTATACGGGCATGGGTTTATGAAGGAGGGAGGGGCTATGGCCCTCGAGAGAGTCTTTGAAAAAAGTAAGACTAAAATAAATAGTACTTGATAAAATTATAATGCTTTTAAAAATATTATTGAATGCTTATTTTTTTTTTTCTGAACTGTTTTTCGCACTCGAAGGGTAAGTACTTTGCCCTCTCTCAATGAAAATTCTGCATACGCCCATGTTTATGGGTAAACACACACATTATGTGTGAATAACAAAAGAAAAAATATTTCATTATTTTAGAATAAGCAGCACATTAATTTCCTACTCTTGTATATAAAGGCTACATTGCTGACATCATTTAACAGTAGCAAACTGTGAAAAAGGTGTTTCAAGGAGCAGTGTTGATGTACAGTAGCCCTTAGTTATACAGTTTCATCGAAAAAGGGGGGCCCTGATTTCGAATTAAAATAACTACCGCCTTAATAAAGATAAACCATTTATCTTGTTTGTTATAAGCCATTTATTTTTACACTGTTAGATTTGAAAAATCTGTGAGTTTTTTTTTATATCACTTAGAAAACTTCAATATGAGCTCCCCTCTGTTGCTTGGCAAACATCTAAGCGGTAGCTGATCTCCTTCTAAGGTGCGCTCATTCCTGTCAGGGGTTACAGTCGCTATTGCTGCGTAAATTTCTTCCCTTAATTGCTGCAATTCCCGAATTTTTTCAGTTTAAACAATGTTTTTGAGATGTTTTGTCCATGATTGCTGTGAAGTAACTGATGAGTGAAATGGCATCGCGTCTCGAAGTGGCGTCGGCGCATGCGCGCAGTCCCGTCAAGATCAACACAATCAATCACCACTACCAAGCACTTTCTGATGTTCTATAATTTAACATTGGTTTCGTACCGATTGATTTCATATTTCTCGTGCAATTTATTTTTTTCAATCAGGGATACCTTTTTGGATGAACCTGTATTATTAGTGCTGGGATTACGACATAAAAACAGGCGTCGGAAATTTTAAGAAAAATGGTAACCTTCAAGTAAGTTTTCTATATTTGTTGCAAAAACTTTAGTTTATATGCTTAATACAATTATCTTAAGAAAAATAACAATAAATACACCTTTGTAACCAATGTATAGATAAAATTATTTAAGTGATTTCATAATAGAACTTGTCTTAAGGGGCTACAATAATATACACATTTTAATAAATGTATACATTAAGAGCTGGTTCACTGAAACTCCCCGATCCCGAAATCATATGTTAACCTATGAGAAAACTTAAAACCGCGATTACTTATTAACTAAAGTAATTATTAAAATACGGTTTTCACCATCAGAAAGTAGATGTCCGATGCCGATGATGTGTGTTTTTAAAAATTATCTCCTTAAATGTTAAGTATTTGAAAAATCCCTATAAACTTTGAAATTTCCACTTGATGAAATTTTATTACCTTTTTAAAAATACGTAAAATTTACGGAGACAATTTTTAAAAACTCACATCATCCACATCTGACGTCTACTTTCTGATGGTGAAAAGCGTATTTTAATAATTATATTAGGCAGGGTTGGGTTTTAGACGTCAAAAACTGGTTTTTGACATGGCAAGTGTCAAAAACTGGTTTAAACTGTCAAAAAGTGGTTTAAACTGTCATAAACTGGTTTAAACCGTCGAAAACATATAACCATGCTTGAAAACATTTTAATGACAACAGGAATGCATTAAGTAAGTCATAATGGATTATGTAATATTTTATTTAGTAAAATTATAATAATTTTAAAAAAAAATTATTAATTGTAATATTTTTATTTTTTGGAATTTTCTATCAGAAGAAAATCATTGTATAATTAATAATCCAGATCAATTTAACTGCCACATCCTGTAGCATATAACCAGTTTTACACATTTATTTACACCCAAACGATTTCTAAGTTTAGAAGTATGAAGCTAAATAAGTTAGAAAATATTCTCTCATTTGATGCTGAGCTAGCAGGACTTGACAGCAAAATCATTGATTGCTAGTTGAGCAAGTTCGGAGGCAGGCTCAGTTGAACAGCTATTGCATCTAATAATACCTTTCCACCAAGTCATAGGGTTAACTGTCCTCCCTGTAGCCTGAAATAAGAAGGGAAAGGAGATTCTTCAGCTTTGTACGCAATCAGCACAGGTAAACATCCATCGATTCTCTCTGTAATCCATGTGCAAGCTGAATCAATTTGTACATCAGTCAACCTTTCTTCCTTATGGTTGAGATGAAAAATTAAACCAAAAAATGGTATATTGTTTCATGATTTGATCCATTCTATTAAGCATATTTTCAGTATGGGGCTTAAATGAATTTTTTTTAGAAGGCTGTGCCAAACTTGACACGCATCACTATCTCATTGAAGAATATCCAATGCAACACCTACAGGCAGGACCTGATTACTGCAGGGGCAAACTTCCACCAGAAAATTTTAGTAGATATTTTCGTTTTATTTAAATGCTTTATTCATACAAAGTTCTTGTCACAAATACGCCGAAAATTTCTATGCAATTTTACTGGTGCAAGTTTGCCCCGTTGATAATCAGGCCCTGCCTACAGGTTTTAGCTGAAGTATAAGATTTTTGCATTGCATAAATTAAAATCATTAATCAGCTGGGAAATTATAATATTCATTGCATCCTCATGCTCTTCCACAAATTTCTGAAATATTGACCTATTCCATAAAAAAGTTTCAAGGCAAGTGAGTTGACTATTCCAGCAGGCATCAGTTGGCAGCTGGGGTTTTATTGATTCTTTACTTTAAGCCATACTGCAGGAAGATGGTGATGTCATTATTGTTTTAAATTACTGGGACATTTAAGATATTTTAAGTAACGGAAATTTTTTTTAGCTCATGTGAGCAGTTTCAAATCATATATATATATATATTTCTCTGGAGGACATTGGTATAGACAAACCTTATATCAATATCATAAAGAAGATCTACAAGAAAGCAACAGCCACCATCCGTTTGGACAAAGGAAAAGCGAAGATCAAGCTTGGAAGAGGAGTAAGACAGGGAGACACCATTTCGCCTAAGCTTTTTACTGCTGTCTTAGAAAGTATTTTCAAGAAGCTGGATTGGGAAAACAAAGGGATTAGAATAAATGGGGAATATTTAAGCCATCTCCGGTTTGCTGATGACATTTTAATTTTCAGTAATAGCCCTGAAGAATTGAAAAATATGCTAAAAGATTTGGCAGAAGCTAGCATTAATGTGGGATTAAAAATAAATTTGGAAAAGACTAAGGTGATGTTCAATTCATTTGCATCAAAAAAGAAAATCGTCTACAACAACACTGAGATTAAAGATGTTGAAAGTTATGTGTACCTTGGACAAGAAATATCATCAGACAACAGTATCATGAATGAAATCAATAGAAGAATAAGAAATGGATGGAGTGCTTTTGGGAAGAACAATATTATTCTGAAGAGTAACATGCCTCTTTGTTTGAAAAGAAAGGTGTTTAACCAATGTGTTTTGCCTGCACTAACTTATGGAGCAGAAACTTGGACACTAACAAAACGGATGGTACAAAGATTACAAACAACACAGCGAAGTATGGAAAGATGTATGCTAGGCATAACCAGAAGAGACCGAAAGAGAATAACGTGGATAAGAAGTCAGACGAAAGTTTTTGACATCATCGAGAGAATTAAACGGCTAAAATGGAAATGGGCTGGGCACATTGCAAGAAGACAAGACAATAGATGGAGCACAAACACCCTACAGTGGTATCCCAGAGATGTAAAACGACCAAGAAGACGACCTCAAGTAAGATGGAGTGACGAAATCAGAAAAGTGGCCGGTGTTAATTGGATGACTAAAGCACTAGACAGGCAACAATGGAAAAATCTGGAGGAGACCTACATCCAGCAGTGGATTGAAAACGGTTGATGATGATGATGATGATGATATATATTTTAAACACCGATTTTATCGCAAAAAATTTTCTAAATAAAAATTTTACCCAATTAAAAAATTACACTTAACAATAACACTTTACTAGACATTAATTATTGATATACAATAATAGTAACATTTTAAACATTACATCTAATGTTGTATATGTGTGGGCATTTAATATGAAATTTTACATATCAATGTATTATTTGAGGTTTCTGACAAGGTTTCTGATTAGAGGTTTTTGACGTGACAGTTTAAACCATGGTTTAAACCGTCAAAAACTGACACATATCAAAAACCTACCAACCCTGATATTAGGTAATGAATAATAGCACTTTTAAGTTTTCCGATAGGATAACATGGGATTTCGTGATCGGAGAGCTTCAGTGAAGCAGTCGCTTAATACTTAATACAAAAGAAAAAAAAAAAAAAAAAAAAAAAAAAATCAGTATTAATTAAACTTTAGAAATAATAACTTTCATGATTGTTTTACACAAATAACATATTTATGTTAATTTTAAACGTTGTGAAATACATTATACAATTATTTAGTTTTACCAATTACTTATAAAGTAGACTATAACCATATGTTCTAAATTAATGGCTCTTGCTTTAATTTAATCAATTTACTTGACTTTGCACCAGTATAGAATCAAGGATTTTGTTTTTTGGTGAGTAAAATCAACTTTGCTTGAGATTATGGAAATTGATAAAATTTCCATAAAAAATTAACTGGTACCAATCGATTAGTAATAACATCTACTAATTAATGCTCCATTCAAATTTTGTTTAGGGGTCGTCTACTTATAAAAAATATAACGAACTTTAATACTAACACCTAATTTTGATATAATATGTGGATTTTTTGCTAAATTTTACTTGCAGATACCAAACAGAAATTGATTCAATCAAGTAGTTTAGAAATTACGAAGGTTTAAATTTTGGAACATTTAATGTTAAATTCAATTTTGAATAGTTTCAAAATAAATTACAATGCAAAAGCCCAAAAAGCACTTGGCAGAATGAGGTGTAATTTTGGATCTGCATATTTGAAGCTTCTAGAAATCGACTTCTGTAAAAAATTCATAGGTTGCGATTCATATATTTTTTTAATTAATCGGTTATTAAATAAAGTTTTTTTAAAATAACTAATATACTTTGAAATTAACTTAAAAAATGTGTATGAATTGTAATCTATGAATTTGTTAACATATATTGATTTCTACAGTCTACAAGCATAAAAATACAAAATTACAACACATTTTGCCAAAAATTTTGAGTTATAGTTAAAAATGTATCCACATTGTAATCTGTTTTGAAACGATTAAAAATTATTTTAGCATTAAGAGTTCCAATTTTTAAACCTGTATAATTCCTAAATTACTTGATTACTTGACTACCACCGAATGACTTCTTGTTTGGTATTCGAAGATGAAATTTATCGAAAAATTCAAATATGATGTAAAGATTAGGTGTTCAAATTTAAAAGTTTGTTACAATTTTTTATGTGTAGGCGACCCCCTAAACAAAAGTTAAGTATAACATTAATTAGTTAATACTAATCGATTGGTACCAGTCACATTTTTATACGATGCTTTTCGGCAGAGTTAATAGGGACTGTTATCCCCTCTCTTTTTATTTATTTTTTTACGATTGTACATCTTTTGATGATTCATTCATTTGGAAAGGAATTGAAATCTAGAACTCTATTAGAATGGTAATTAAAATTTAAAATTTGAAGCCTTAATAAAAGTACTAATTATATCATTAAAGCTCATTAATAAGTTATATAAATCAAACATGCTGTTTTATGCATTTAATGTTTTATTACTTTCTAAGGTTGTTAAAATAGGCTTTTTAAAGCAATGCAAACGAGCACTAATTATCTAAATTAGTACATGAATATTTAAATTAGTGCTGAAAAGAAGAACACAGAGGTTAAGAAACATAGTTTAAAAAAAAATTAAATAACGTATAGTTGAATCATTTTGACACCCACATGAAGACACAAAGATCTTGAATAAGAGTCTATTATCTGAATGAATTACACTCCTCAAAGTTGATTTTTTTTCAAGAGTCACAGCACAAAATTTGTTCTGGTTATACGTTCTCCCACTTAGTATTTACATTTGCAAATTACTTAAAAAATACTCTTTTGATGAAAATCTAAATGACTATCTACATTATTAAGGGGCCGCTTCACTTAAACTCCACGATCGCGAAATTCCATGTTAACCTATGCCAAAACTTAAAAGCGCAATTACTCATTACCTAATATAATTATTAAAATAAGTTTTTTCCCATCACAAAGTAAACGTCAGTTTCCGACGATGTGTGTTTTTAAAAACTGTCTCCTTAAATTTTAAGTATTTAAAAAATCCCAATAAACTTTGAAATGTCCACTTGATGCCATTTTATCATCTTCTTAAAAATACTTAAAATTTATGGAGACAATTTTAAAAACTCACATCGTGGACATCTGACGTCTACTTTGTGATGGTGCAAACTGCATTTTAATATTATATTAGGTAATGAGTAATCGCGCTTTTAAGTTTTCCCATAGGTTAACAAGGGATTTCGCGATCGGGGAGTTCATGGAAGAGTACATATTGTATGTATCTGTGACTTTATTTCCTTGAGAAAAGTGAACCAGACAACATAGGAAGACATATGAAGTAATTTTAGGAAATCAAAACCATGTCATTTAAATTACAATTTTTTTATTAATTAAAATGATATAAGTTAAAATTCCAGTCAAAACAAAACAAAATCCCTCAAATAACGTGAAGAATCTTGCTGAAAATATCATTAAAGTTTTATCACAATTATTTGAAAATTATTCTTACTTTTGTATCATAATTCCAATAATATTGTTTGTTAGAAAGAATATAGCTTCCATCAATGATAATTCTTTTAGGTGGTTTGGGTAATCCCATAATACGAACTTGCTGTATTATAGCTCTGTAAAAACTGGACATTACAGCCTTTTTACCAAAGTTTCCTGTTACCACAAATGATGACTAGATAAAAGAAAATGATAGATAAATAAACAGCAAGTAAAATGCAAATAAGTGACAATATTTAATTATATGTGACAAAGACTCAGTCAATAATTTTTAATAATTTAATTATTATTATTTTTTTTCAATTTTAGAAGATATTCCAAAGTTTTAAAAGTACACTGAACATTATTCGATTAATTAGTATAGTTACTCACAATATGAAATACAGCCGATGAAGCACTGAACAAATTCAAGTGTGAAATAGTTTAAATAATTATTAAATTAAAAACTGTTAAATACATATCGAACTAGATTCCCTTCTTGCTCTATTAATCAAAAGAAATATATTATAAACAAATATAAAAAAATAAAAATAATTAAGCAATTAATTGATAATCGAATAAGGGACAAATACTCAGTCATTAATGCGTAATAATATAATTAATGCTTTCTTCAATTTTAGAAGCTATATTGAAGTTTTAAAATTTCCTCTCAGCATAAGTAAAAATGTTACTAGTAAAATAAAAGTAACAGTAAAATTGGACCTAATGCGTTGAATATAAAAAAAAAAAAGCACTACAAAAAAGAAAAAAAAAATGGAAGAAAATACCTAAGTAAAAATAAAATTAACAAATGAATAAAAATGCTGAAATACTTAAAATTATCAAACTATTTTTACAATGTTTCTATCTGTAAAACAAATTTTCTAAAATAAACTCCTGTTTGTAAAAATTGCAAAGCCATAAAGGATTTATCAGAATTGAATGAAATTTATTCCACATTCGACCTGAATGGATGCATATAATTGCTAAATTTACAAAGCTTAAAAACAGTATTACATGTTGAAAATTAGCAGTTGGTGAAGCCAATATGCGCTGAAATAAGTACTTGTATACGACGTGCATCACATCAAACAGATTTTGAATCTGTACCTAAGGAAGGTCAATCACCGTCGAAATCCCAGACATGTTCAACAAGCGACATAAAAGGTGAATAGGCAGGCTAAGAATAAAGCTGTATCTGTTGCGCTGAAAAGAAGGCTTGGACATCAATAGCAAAATTTGGTTTATCATTGCCCTGTTGAAATCCATATCCAGGAACGTGTTGAGGGAAGGGTACAACTTGAGGCTCCAAAACCTCCCTGCTGTTGAGATAACCCAGAATTCAGAGCAGCTGAGATCGTCCATAATACCCAATGGAGCCTCAAACCCTCACGCTTGGCGTTCGTCCTTTATGACATTGGATAACGACCTCCGGAAGGTAGCGTTCACCGGTATAGCGTCTAATGTGGATGCCGCCATCACTGTACCCCGAATTAAATCGGGATTCATCGGAAAAGAGGACTTGTTGCCAATCGACATGCTAGAGTCTCTTTCAACGAACACATTGTAACCACAAGCACTGTTGGTTTTGCGTGAGAGCAATCTCATATAAAGGAACTGTTGCACACAGTTTTCGATGCTGCAGACTCCAACGAATTGTGGGATCAGATAATGACACATCTGTAGTAGTACTCCAACGTTCTGCCAACTGTTGAGATCATGAACATAAAGAAGTTTACATCAAGAAGAACATCAAGTTCCAACATTTGAGCAAATATAGCAGCCGGCATAGAACTGTGGACGGAAAGCGCCCCTACTGGACAAGGTTAACTGGCTGACTCTCAATAATCAAGAAAATGATTGGTAGAAACAGACGAACCGAGTAAAACTGTGCTACATCAGCGCCTCTATTTCAAACATTTTTCGAGGACATATTTTCTTCTTCCAAAGCCTATTTCGTTAGAGGCCTTACTACTTTATGCTTATGGTTGAGATGAATCTTTTACCGTCCGTCACTGCCATGCGAATGAGATGTCTATCATCCTCTGCTGACGTAACACTTCGCCGTCCAATGCCAGATTTCCGATTTGTCCGATTCTTTTGAGCCCACTAGCGATCCTATACTACAGTTTGAATCATGCCCGCCATTTAATAATCCGCGACCAAAAACCAAGCTAAAACCGGTTAACTTACCGCATTGGTGGACGACGAGTGACAGTAATAAGAGGGACAGAAAACCCCTGCACTGGCGGTAAATTAATGTTGAGCTGGGTTAGAATATGGCGGTTATTTTGGGCAACAAGATGGTTATGCGTTAGCTTCTTTTAGAGCCTTAAAGCCCACTGATTCCACACTCTTATCACTTTCGTAGCATTCTGTTTCGTAGCATTCCCTGTGAACTGCTATTGCACGGTTAGAAAAAAACCCTTTACGAAGATCTCCGTTCAAATTCCGTACTAACGATTTTATTCGTTCAAACTAAACTACGTAACTTGCTCACATCGCGCTCTCTGTTGTCGTCGAGTTATAGTGACTTCCCATGCAGACTATTTTCAATGTCTGTTTCGAAGATCGTTTACACGAGGAGACTGTGAACAAATCCCACACTTCCGCATCTCTATTTATACGGTTAAATCAGCAGTTCAGAGGGCGCAGTTCAGCCCACGCATGTGCGGTGACTCTGAAATTCTAATAATTTGAGTTTGGACGGAAAGTTTCATCTCACTCGCGTGATTCCTTCATAGTGTTGCAATATTTTCAAACAGAAATTTATGCATACTTATTTCTGTGTTTAATAAGTTTTAATTGCCTAACATAGAAAACACTATAAGTGAATATATTTTTCAAAAATGATCATGCATCTTATGTTATAGTGTTGTTATTTTAAACTATTACCAGAAAATGTTTAATATCAATAATGTAATAAATATTATGTTCCGCATCAAGTTTTTAATGGATGAGGGTATTTATAAGGTAGATTTTTGGCCCAAATGAATTTAATATCCCTAACCTGTGTATATATGAGGAGGTAGCGTCATAAGATATAAAGAAACAAATAAATTGGTTCAAAATATTTTACTTAAAATCATAATTAAATGAAATACCAAAAAAATTGCTGTAGCAAAATGAGGTTTTCAGATATTTATTTAATTTTATAAATATGTTTAGGAAGAAAAATGAAAACAATATAAAATCTATCTTTATCAAACTCTACCTTGTGATTTTTCATCAATTTCTGATCAGTTGTAGATAACAGCGCATCTATGAGAAAATTGCCGATAAAAAAGTACTATTATGATGTTTCACTTCATCGATGTGTCTCTGACTCTGATGCCCTAACTATCATAAAACGGAAGTTACGTGTGAACAATACCTTATTACATGCATTTGTACTTTGCATTAATACTATTCAAGAAGAAATCAATAGAGCACAATTGTTGTTATACTTTATCCAAACATTATATATATATTTAAGCTGTATGTCAAGATTGTAAGAGAAAAACCCTCGAAGACTGTTGAAACTGTATGTCGATTATGAATTCATTTATTAATCAGGATGTATCACTGTAATCACTGTAAGGATTTGTCACACGTCTAGCATTTAATTTGATTTGACTTGACTCTTGTTTTGATTTGATTCTCTTCAAACAACGATCACAATTAAGTTTTTTTTTTTTTTTTTTTTTTTTTTTAATAGTTTTTTTTTCATATCAATTAAGATTATCACTACCGTAAATATTATGTAAGTAACACTACAATATCATAACTTTTCTAAACACTTTAATCCAATTATTTACTAAAAATTATCAAAGGCAAACACATTTCAGCGCCACTTGAACTTGGATAAAACAAACAGCCATGCGCAGATTGATGTTTCGAATAAACAAGTTATGACTTGTTTATGTTGTGTTTTCCATATCAGCGCAGTCTTGCAACACTGTAATTGTTCTATATAGTATACTTCGCGATGTCAAACCTACTTAAAAGAAAAATTGGCGCTTTATTGCCCTCATATATATATACCGACAAACATGTATAAACAAGCATTTTTTTTAAGCATTTGAAACATAAGTTTGCAGGTCTCAACGATGTAGAAATCCCGCTAATTAGCTAAAAATATTGCTTACACATCAAAGTACTGATATTTAATTTAAAAATAATGCATTTAATACGCCAGTGGAACATATTTTTTTGTTTCGTCATTTTTCAGGCCAAACGCCTGTTTTATCTGCCCTGCCTCATCTTTAACAGCACATTTTCTTAAATATCGTTGTCATAAATGGTTATTTGTAAGTTGAGGAGATTTAGTTTCCCTTGTTTGCGGCTCGACTTAAATTTAATCGTAGAGATATTGAAGGTTCATGGAAGAAAAAGGTGAAGGCATTGAAAGCTCTAAATTAAGTATCTCCAGTTTCAGATAAAATTAAAGAAGAGTGCATCTTCAATTTTTTATAAAAAATAGGAGTTTAAAATTCATTTAATGAATTATACAAGATTTTTAAAAAGTAAGGAGGATTTTATGAAAGATAAAGAAGTTAATAATCTTCAAATTGATATGAAATAATATATTTATGGAAAAAAGGGAGCGATAACTTCAGATATACGAAGCATATCGGATTTAATGCTTTCTGATATAAGATATGAGAAATATGGAGGAGCTACCAATATCAAGACCAATTCCGCAAAAGTAGTTGCTTTTCAAAATTTGTGATTTTTTTTTTTAAACTTTATATAAAAATCAAGAAAATAATTTGCGAAAGTTATCAAGAGTCGCGCGCGTGCGCGAGAATGCAATATGTGAAATTATTACTCTGTGAAAACTAAGCACAGATAATTTTTTTAACTAAGCACTGGTGAAACAAAGTGCATATATGTTTACATTTCCCCCAAATTACAACGTTAAAACATTTTAAACTTTCCCTGCATTTTACATTTGCCCATGTCATACATTTTTACCACTTGGTCAAAGAAGTTTCTCTATACTCAGTGTTCACCTTAGGAGAAAAATACCAGCGTGTGCAATGAAAATGTTTAAAAAACGAATAAAAATACATAAAAGGAGAGATTGAACAGAAAATTATTTCTTCATAGAAACAAAATGAAGTAAATATTGTTCTGATAATAGTATGTAAACTAGAAAATAAATCTGGCATGCATATCTCCATCAGACATTTCTAGCTACACTCCGCTCCCCAAAGATCTGAATTTAAAAATATAGTCATTACATCTACTAAGTCCATAGACCTTTTGTTAGCTGGATTTTCAAAGAACATAAGAATATTTGTAATCTGTATGTGGATTTTCCATAAACTTAGAGAATGGGAGAACAAATCAGGGATACAGCATGGAAATAGTTATTAGAGATGTCATAAAACTCCTGTAGTAGTTCTATTATAGGATTTTTTGGAAGGATTCACCAGCAGTTTCTCGTTGCAATCTTCAGTTCCAGGTATACAACTTTTGATGGAGAAAATTCTAGATTGCTGAGTTATGGAGATTGATTTAGATCTATCTTCACGAAGGGTTTACTTCTGCTCAGTTTTATTTTCAGATAAATAAAACAATATTTATGAGCTTTTTTTAAAATAAAGATTTATCTAAAAGAAATGTAAGGCAGTTTATAAGATCGATGACTTTTACTCCGGTGTGAGCCCGCGTTCTCAGCAGTCTGGCTTCAGCCATAGTCTGTTCCACTTTTTGTCAATTTATTGACCATTGTCGCTTGTTTTGGCAATGCGAGTTCTAGTATTTTATTTTGTACAATTTTTAAAGCTCAATAAACGTTCGGGGTTGTTCGTGCCAGCCATGATGTGACTCGGCGTGGACTTTTTCTGCTGGCTGGATTGGGTTTCAGAAAACAAACCCCTGCGTTTCAGGGATTCTCCAGAGGAGGCAAATAGGATTCTCACTGAGGTCCCGGGGAAGATCCCGGTCTTGGTCTTCTTCATTCGGGCACAAAAACTTTAAAGCTGTAAAGCTTAATTAACTCCCTGGGGTAGTTATCGTCCATTTATTCATTTATCTAGTGTTGGCCCTCTGAGTATTTGTCACACATTCTCAACGTCCAAAGAAATGTTCTCATTGTGGCAAGTCGTCCACGAATCTAATATTGCAAAGTAGCAAAATGAAAGGTGCATAGTAGATCACGAATAAATTCATTAGAGCATAAAACAGCTACAAAAAATACCTAATAAATGTCTAGAAAGTATTATAAAAGTAAACTTACCCCTGATGCAACAAAATCTACTAGAATATATTCGCCAAGAATGTGTGAATCTGTAAAAAAATAATACATACAAAATTATGAATAGAACACATTTTTGGTATAATATAAATAATCCAAAATAATATTAGTCTCGTTAAGCAAATACAGCACAGTTTTAAATATTAACGGTAAGATATTCAATTTATATACTACAAAATCAACGTTTCTACAGATAAGCTAAATAAAAAAAAAAAAATCCAATACATTATCCTGTAAACAGAAAAAAGAATATTCTTAAAAATAAACTCACTACCAAAAAGCTATTTTATCACAAATAACAATAAATAAATAAAACAAAGTAATAAACAACTCAATTAAAAACGTACTAACTTTTTGTTTCTCCATCATCCCAGAATAAAAGTCCAGTAGCTTCTGAATCTATATCCAAAGCCACCAATAAACTCATAGAATTTTGTCGACTGCGAAAATAAAAGGAAACATCTTTAAAAAATCCATATAAACTAAAAAAATAATAATAGTAAAAAAAAAAAAAAAAAACTGTTTGAGAATCCATGATTTCATTATCTGGTGGCTGAATGACTATTACTAAGGAGTTAACAGATAATTTGCCATGTACAATGTATGGTAATAAATAATTGTCACCGTACTGTCTGGAAATACATGTTGTTGACATTATAAAAAAATAAAAAAGAAACAAATTTTAAAATGTTAAAAACCTATAACTGTTGTTAAATTAATTTCAAACATTAAGGTAAAACTAGGAGAGTCTGCAAACAATTCAAAAGAATAACAATAAAAAATCTAAATATTAATTTTTTGCTAAACTATCCATGAATAATTTTTACTTCATTTGTTTTTTATGCATTTTCATTGCTATTTTGTTGTTATGTTGTAATTTAATAGAACAGTTGTAATAAAACCAAGAAAGTTATTTTGCGCAATCTGTCCTTACAGGGTTGGTGTGATTGCGCACATGGGTAGGAGCGATTGTTACTAATAATAACTACAATTAAATTGTTAACAATAATTATTGTTAACAATTTAATTATTATAATAATTACACTTAAATGACATTGTTGTAAGGTTTTTGTGAACAAATATTATTGTATTAGAGTGAATATTTCAACCTAATGATTAAAGAGTCAGAAAAAGGAAATAATTTTAAAACCGATTAAAAAAATTTAATTAAAGGGAAAAGAAATAAAGAATCAGAAAAAGAAAGTCCAGATAAGTTTAGGGGTGGATGGTTACACATAAATGTAGTGCCAGAGGAAGAGGTTAACTACTGGCCTAATAAATCATCCGTTCCTTCCCCCTGAAAACTATTTTATATTATTTGTGATTATTTAAAGTAAATTGACAACTAAGATATATAGGGGATAAATGCAACTGTATAAATGAACTATAATCATACTAACAAATAAAAAATAACTCTATTCACATTTTCATTGACCATAACAATATACTAATACAATATATGGGTCCTTTTCAATGAGCTGCCATTTTAAGAACGAAAACCCACATAAAATAAATTTGATGCTAATTAAAAAAAAAAAAAAAAAAAAAAAAAAAAAAAAAAAAAAGAAGAAGAAGAAGGCTACATTATTGATTTCTTATGGTTTAACATATAGTAAGAAAGTGATTATTCATGAGTTTCTTAAAGTTCTTATGAAATCCAAACCGGCTGTTTTCTGAATCTTAGAAACTATATAATCAAACTGGTTTTTTTTTTTCGTTTTTCAGTAAAAGCAGAATAATTTTTAGAAAATGCTATCGAAGTTTGTGTTTTGAACTGAATTTCCGGACATGGCAGCGCAGGAAAGGAAAATAAAATCTGCTATCCTGAGACAACAATCATTTATAACTCTAGATGTAATTCATTTTTCGGAAAATGAAAAAAAAAACTGCTTATAAATAATTTTAATAATCATGCCTGCCAGTATCATGCTTTTATGTTTAAAAATGAGTCAGAAAATATGTCAGAAAATTTGGTGTTGTTGAACTGGGAAAAATAACTTTTCGAGAACCGTCTTAAATTATGCGGTTGAGACTTAGTTAATTGAGAGACCTTTAGACTAAAATACTTGTGCACACGGTTTAATCATTCTGTTCATTGTTGAACTTAGGTAGTCAATATTACTCAACTAACTGTTAGTAGAAACAATTATATCACAAAACATGAGAAATATCAATTAATAACAAACAGAAATAACATATATTAAAATGAAAGATAAAACCTCAGATATGTTGTTTCAGCAGGTTTCTGCAACACTATCATAGACCCAGCTCTAATGTGCATAACTGCAGGTTGTTTGGTATCATCAAATGGTCCACCTGTTTCTACAAACCACTCTCCAGAACTAAGGATAGAAGTACCCTAGACAGATGCAAAGAAAAGAAAAATAATTCTAAATAAGAAAAATATGAAATATTTTTGAAAGAAAGGCTCACTGATACATAATTGATAATCATCAAAGATATAAACTATGATGCATACAACTACTTACCTCATAAAAATCATACCAAAGTCCACTGGGCAGATAAAAGTTAAGCTTCCTGGATCCCTGTAATTAAACTGCTTATTAAAAAAAAATCTTTTCTGAAAATATCTTTTTCAATATATAATTTTTACATCTAAAATAACAACCAAGAACTTAAAAATAACTACTGATTAGCTTTTTAGCAGGTAAGGAGAAGAGTATAAAGATTTTTAACATCAATATAAATTGCAAAAACGAGGAAAAAAAACTAATTTTAATGAAAAATAAAAAAAGGATGATTATGAATATTATTTATTAACTCTTATCCGAAGGAAAGTTGAATGATCTGAAGAAAAATATGATGGACAAGCCTTATTTTTAATTTTATGATACATTGCATGACATAACATTTTTGTGCAACTATTACATAGAAACTATTAGATCCAAAACCACCAGTTTGAGATGAAGTTAATTTCAAATAATTTGATATGCCTTTGTGCAAATTACACAGCAAAGACAAGATATCGTAAAACAAAGAAAAAAAAATAATTCTACATAAATCGTTCTACTTCAACAACTAGCTCGAATTCCATCTAATTTGATAGTTTCTATAATATTAGACTGTGTATGGCCGGATAGGCAGATAGGACATCGTGAAATATTAATACAATGATCAAAATTGCAACCTGCGTAAAAAACAAAAACAAAAACAAAACAAAACAAAAAACATGAAATGCATAAAAAATGATAAGAAAAGAAAATATAAATTAAATTACATCTACCCATGTTAAAAACTTTGATTTTAAGAAGTTTGGATAAATAACAGCATAAAAGTAAATAACAATTGTTTTTAAGTATTTCATATAAAAACACATTAGAATGCAGAAAATTGAGTATTCCTGAAAAGCACCAAGTCATAGATTTACAATAGATTGTTGCCCTATAATAAAAATGACCTGAATACCCAAGTCTGTATATTCTGTCATATTTAGCCTTTCTTTCTTAAATGTATACATTTATGTACAAAAGTAAAAGAAGAAACACTAATACAAACGTTTACAAACTTTCAAGTTTACAAGTGAAATACAAGTGCGGGTTAGAACATCTACTTTATTTTAAAACAAATTTAAAAGTTACTTTTCTATTTTTATGCAAATACATCCTTGCAGAATAATATTATCACAAAGTAAATTAATAAAAAAATAACAAAAAAAAATTATATCAGAATATATATTTATGTATTAGTAATATATGAAAATCATCAACAATTAAATCAACTTACAATACTAACACATTAAAATTGTTCATCTTGGAAAATATTGCTGTGTACCTTATCTTTGGCTGTCATCTGATATTTATTTAATGATAAAAATTGCTTCGAAAAGTTTAATAAGACCTAACTCTTTTTATCACCAGAACCTTATATGAGGTTTGTAACAAAACCTCCTGAATTTCATAGAAAAAGGCTATATTTTTAATTTCATGATTATTTATAATAATGTATAATAATTAATGTGTAACTTTCAAAAAGGATGTTACTAATGGATAGGAAGTTAATAAAACTGATTATCAACATTTTTAATTTTCCGATTTCACAAATTTATGAATAACAAGGTTATTTGATTATGTACTAAAATAAATACTTACTAGATGGAACCCGTCAAAATTTGACGGCAAACAACTTGATAGTACCATAAAAATAAAATTCCTAGCTGCTTTAAAATGTTTGAAACTTTTGCAGAATAATTCAAATAAATAAAAAACCCACCTTGAATTAAAGCTAGGTTGGAGAACAGCAATTGACTAAGTTTCACTGGCACATGCACTCACAGAATTTCTTTCATCTGACACATTTAGCGCTGTTGTGCCAGTAAATGGAAAACCATGGCACAGCAGTGATAAATCATACACAATTGTCACTATGCGATGTCAGGTAATGCAAAATGCATTTATATACACTACACACTTTTCCATCTACTGATCCAATAACCATTTTGTCAATATAGTGCATCTAAATACAGTTTGTGATGTAGTAAAAAATTAGCATTCGCCACTCAGCCAGTAATACTGGAAATTTGGCGATTGACTTTATTGCCAAACTTAATAGTCACACTCGCCAATTGCGACGATTGAATGGAAAATGAGATTTTTTTTCTGCTGTTGCTTGGAGGTGCATTTTGAATCAGGAATAATAGAAGAGAATGACAAAGTAATGAACAGAAACAGAAATAACGAAGGCTCACATGAATAAACTGGTTAATAAAATATAGTTTAACAAACTTAATAAGAAACATGATGGTGATATAATTAGAAATATGCAGATGGTGGATAACTTAAGTTTTCAGTTACTCTTAAGAATTAAATATTTAAAAAAGAAGGTTTATCTAATTATGACTAACATTTTCCATACCTAAATTCTTTAAAATAAATTTAAAAAAATTACAATTAGAGATAAGCAATTTTTCTTTTAGTGAAAGGACAAATAATTAAATTTTGTTACTTATGTAGATATCAAATTCAAGCTTAAATAAATAGAAAATTCAAGTATAAAATTTTCTAGAATGTGTACAAAATTTGTAACGTCATTAAAATCGAAACTGCTTTTTGTTTACATTTTTAATTAATTATATTAATTTTAGAAGTACTAGAAAAGTCAATCTTTGGTTAGTTAACACACTATATTTTTATTTTAAACAATTAAAAAATTATATTACAATACAACATAAACAAAAACAAATGAACAACTGTAGAACAGTTAAAATTGCTTCCACAACAATTTATAGAAACATGTGTAATCGAGATATAATCGTGAATAAATATATCAGGTCAGATTATCCAATAATGTAAAATTAAATGACATAACTGTGAAGAAGGAACAATAATGTTACCTGCTCTAATATTGGGGATATTAAAAGTGAAGAACCCCATAGAAATTGAGAGTCGATGGAATAAGTTTCATTATCATCAGGAAATCTATAAATATATTGAATTACAATCAATAAATCTTCCTATTCAAATAAAATGGAAACAGCTTATTGTTTTCAAGTAAAATGCACTAAACAAAATTATAAATTAGTACGAAATATATCTTACTCATGGAACAAAGGCCTAATTATCGTAGATCCATTTGTATGAGCCAAATAAAATAGTGTATAAAGGTACGGCAGAAGTTCATACCTTCTTGATATTGCATGACGAGCAGCATGAATAAATTCATTACTAGAAGCAGCAGGATTATAAAACTAAATTTAAATTAAAGAAAAAAAAAGAAAATTAATATAAGTAGACACATATGCAAAATGATATTGAAGTACAAAGAATATCAATCACAGTTGCTTTATCCTAGCCCACGGACGACGAACGCGTGCCATAGTTGATACGTGGAAGAATATTTTGGCACGGTATTCATGAGTTTCTAAATTAAAATGTAGTGGAATTGCAGAAAATAACAAAATTAGGCTAGTAGCTAAGTTTGTCTAAATTCGATTGGTAATAAATTGAAGAAACTCAAATTCAAATAAATACATTTCAATCTAGTTCAATAACGTCTTGGGATTTAATTTCAGACACTCAGAGTTGTTTAAAGAATCTGTCGCGTGCCATTATGACATTTTTTTTTCTGCGAGTTCTTATCTTCAGAATTTAATAACAAAAAAAATCTCAATCAGAAACCCCTTGTCAGCTTGCATTCTGTTAAAATAACAAAGTATAAACCTGGTAGCATTTATCAGGCATTCAGTATGTAACAGCAGAAATCGCATTTTTGAAATTACTTTTTAAAATATAGCACCATATATTAACTATGTTTTTTAATCATAAAAAGAAAAGTTCTCGAAATTTTGATTGATCATTATTTCATTCATTTATTTATTTATTTAAATATTTTTTGTGGCACTTCATAATTATGTGAGATTTTTTTTTTAATTTGTGAAAAGGTTCGCCATCTTTGTGCCTACCCACTCTATAAAGTTCATTATATTCTTTACATTTGTCTTTAAAACAATTAGTTACAAGGGACAAGGGGTTGCCAAAGTGGTTGATATCGATCCCTGACGTCTATTTGATATTAAAAAAAGATCGATATAACGCCCTCGGGGGTTGAATGGGAGTCGGTGGAAAAAAGTTATTTAAAAATACACTATTATAAAGAAAGTTTTAAAGTAAGATGATGTTTTTGTGCAAAGCTTAATCTTATTACAAAATAACATAAAACTTATATATTTAAGCAAATTACAATAAATATCTTTTAATATCAGTATACATTTGCTACTAGTACTTTATTTGGTTAACGATATTTCAAATGCATTGAGTTTGAAAATGAGGTAAGTCCACTTTAAATATAATTTTTTTTTATGTTGAATAATATTAACAAGCACAATCAGAATTTCATCATGAATACCTTAAAAATCGTTACTATCTTAATTAATAAATGCAATTATGTGCATACAACTTACTACAAAATATTTTTTCTTATTTTTTCCACTTTTTTCTATAAAATGAAATTTATATTTTGTTTTATTTTAACTTTTCTTAAGAAGAATGAAATATTGAAATAAAATAAATACGTAAGCAAATAAAATAAAATATTCAAACGAACAGAGGAAAGTATTTTCAATTAGGTAAATTATATTCAATGGTAGGAGTATCATGGTTGAGATTTATTCAAACAGAGCAAAAAAACCTGGTCCCGGCAATTTTCGCTCTGTTGTAATAAATCTCAACTATGATACTTCAATCATTAAATATAAAATTTTCAATTTTTTTTTCTATAACCATAATTTATTCAAAGAAAATCAACGCTTTCAACAAATCATTGCTTTTGAAACCGAAACAAGTTTCATTGGCGCATACAAAAACCAGTTTATTTATTTATTTATTTATTTTTTTTTTTCAAATAACATGGATAACTATTATCCCTAATATTAAGCGCGGTAAACGTCTGTGTGTGTGTGTGTGTGTGTGTGTGTGTGTGTGTCTGTGCACTCCGCCTTTGTACCCGCAAAGGCTCCTGGACTAATCGACGCACCGACGGCGGACGCGTACCGAAAAATTCGCAAAAAAGGCGCGACGCTCAAGTTTCGATCGGGTCGGGCCTCCGACCCGGACCCGGGGCGTTATTAATGAGCGAAAGTGTTTTAATTACCGACCGAAACCGAACTGGAAAAAGAATCGAAAAAAATTTCCGTTTTGATAATCGCAGACATCCAAATCGTCGCTTTTTAACGCATCATCGAATTAAAAAAAATGTACCGGAGGTATCGATCCGAAAATCGGGGTACGCACGCGGCCGATTTTTGTCGTTCCAAAACGTCAAATTTTTTGAAATTCGGACCGTAACTTTTCTTTATTTCGGCCAAAAACTGACCAGACATCCAACATCGACCCCAGACGTGAAAAAAGGTTGCCGTAAAGAAAGCAGTGTCGACAGATACGAGATCAAATCGCCCCACTCCTTTTTGAAACAAGTGGAAATAATGACTCTACATTCGCGAAAATTTGCTAACACGTGTATAAAAAAACCGCGAATTCAACAAAAAAAAATTCGTAAAAATCGACCAGTAATTTTTGAAGTTATCAATTAAAACTCATTAATGACACGGCAAATGAATTTATTTCTATTCCGGAGAGACAGCTTCTTTTTTATTTCAACATTCAACGCAGACGAATCGTCTGTGGATAAGTCATTTCTGAAAGAGATAAAACAGTCACGTGACTTTCAACTGCGTTCTTTCAGAGGGGGGGGGGACATTTCCGAATCTAAGGGGCGCATTAATTCTAAACTTTGACAGGGCGACTCAAAATGGATTCTGCTTTCAGAATATCTAAAAATTATTCTCATATCTTCATTAGGAGCCGATATATTATTTTATTGTGTAATTAATCATCGTTATTTGTATAATTAAAGCAAAAGAAAGATTTCTTTTACAGTGCCGGCTAGATATTACGATTTTAAGAAGTAGGCCGCGTCTAAAAACTGCCATAACGAGCATCTTAAGTTTTTGTTTTAGAGTGGCAACCAGATATTATGATAGGGAAAAGCGGGCTTCGCCCGTTATCGATTTTTTTTTTCCGTTTTAAGTTTTCCTACAGGTCCCTGTCTTTGAACAAGAAGTCTGGTAGTCTAAATAAGTTGTTTGACATCAGATTTTTTTTTCCGGCAGTCTAATTCAGTTGTTTAAGGAAAAGCAGTGTCCTCCCCCCCCCCCCCCCTTCAAGTTTTTTTTATCTTAACTGTGGGGTTCTAGAGGTTCGTTCAGTTCGAGGTTTATCTTATTCGAGGTTTATTTTTTCTATTTGCGCCACCTGGTGGCGGAAGGTGGAACTAACGTATACTGCAGCGCGTGCGCAGCACGACTGCTATACGGTGCCGCAGGCAGCGGGGATCGAAATCACCCACTCGTGGACAGCCACCCGTGAGGTATAGGAACAATAAGTCCACGAGGGGAAAAATAAACGCTACCCGGCACCGATAGCACCCATCCGTTCCAACCCCCACCGCAGGAGGCGCCTGTTTATTAGATTTGAAACAATGAATATAATTACATAACAATAATAAAATATAAAAGGTAAAAAATAACAATTTTTTGCAAATTGAAAGTTAAATATAAAATATTTTCGAAGTACTATAAGTTCATAATGTCCTAAATTTATGGTATTTTAGTTCAGAAAGTCAATGGTCAGTTCAGTCAATTTTTTTTTTTTAATTCTTTCGTAATGAAAGAGAAATTTTTACTGAGAATATTATAATTCTCTTTTAACTTTTGAGAGTTTGAAGGATTGAAAATGATATTACGAAGGTTATATCTGAGAGTTTCGTTCTTATCAAAAGGGAAGGCAGCGGGGACCCGAGCCGGAGGTTCGTTCAGTTAGAGGTTTATACTATTCTATGTGCAACGGAGGTTCGTTCAGTTAGAGGTTTATACTATTCTATGTGCAATTTAAGGGATTATCCTGTGCGTGCGTAGCACGGCCGGTATACGGTGCCGAAGGCAGCGGGGACCAGGGTCGGAACGACTGCTATACGGTGCCGCAGGCAGCGGAGACCTGAGCCGGAGGTTCGTTCAGTGACAGGTTTATACTATTCTATGTGCAATTTAAGGGATTATCCGGTGCGTGCGTAGCACGACCGATATACGGTGCCGAAGGCAGCGGGGACCAGGGTCGGAGATTAGTTCAGTTAGAGGTTTATACTATTCGATGTGCAAATTAAGGGATTATGCAAATTATGGGATTATCCGGTGCGTGCGTAGCACGACCGGTGTACGGTGCCGAAGGCAGCGGGGACCAGGGTCGCAGGTTCGTTCGGTTCGAGGGGGATGCGAGCCGGAGAATACAAAAGTTTCGACCGGTATACGGTGCCGAAGGCAGCGGGGACCAGGGTCGGAGATTAGTTCAGTTAGAGGTTTATACTATTCGATGTACAAATTAAGGGATTATGCAAATTATGGGATTATCCGGTGCGTGCGTAGCACGACCGGTGTACGGTGCCGAAGTCAGCGGGGACCCGGGTCGGAGGTTCGTTCGGTTCGAGGGGGATGCGAGCCGGAGAATACAAAAGTTTCGAGGCACCGATGTAAATTAGGGGCCCGCTGGCGGGCGAAGCCAGCTAGTCACTAATATTAAGGACGGTAAACGTCTGTGTGTGTGTGTGTCTGTCTGTCTGTGCACTCCGCCTTTGTACCCGCAAAGGCTCCTGGACGAATCGACGCACCGACGGCGGACGCGGACCGAAAAATTCGCAAAAAAGGCGCGACGCTCAAGTTTCGATCGGGTCGGGATTCCGACCCGGACCCGGGGAGTTATTAATGAGCGAAAGTGTTTTAATTACCGACCGAAACCGAACTGGAAAAAGAATCGAAAAAAATTTCCGTTTTGATAATCGCAGACATCCAAATCGTCGCTTTTTAACGCATCATCGAATTAAAAAAAATGTACCGGAGGTATCGATCCGAAAATCGGGGTACGCACGCGGCCGATTTTTGTCGTTCCAAAACGTCAAATTTTTTGAAATTCGGACCGTAACTTTTCTTTATTTCGGCCAAAAACTGACCAGACATCCAACATCGACCCCAGACGTGAAAAAAGGTTGCCGTAAAGAATGCAGTGTCGACAGATACGAGATCAAATCGCCCCACTCCTTTTTGAAACAAGTGGAAATAATGACTCTACATTCGCGAAAATTTGCTAACACGTGTATAAAAAAACCGCGAATTCAACAAAAAAAAATTCGTAAAAATCGACCAGTAATTTTTGAAGATATCAATTAAAACTCATTAATGACACGGCAAATGAATTTATTTCTATTCCGGAGAGACAGCTTCTTTTTTATTTCAACATTCAACGCAGACGAATCGTCTGTTGATAAGTCATTTCTGAAAGAGATAAAATAGTCACGTGACTTTCAACTGCGTTCTTTCAGAGGTGGGGGGGGCATTTCCGAATCTAAGGGGCGCATTAATTCTAAACTTTGACAGGGCGACTCAAAATGGATTCTGCTTTCAGAATATCTAAAAATTATTCTCTTATCTTCATTAGGAGCCGATATATTATTTTATTGTGTAATTAATCATTGTGTAATTAATTTTAACTGTGGTCCGTTTCTATAACTAAGAAACTATGTTACGGATGTCCACCAAACTGATTCCAAACATCATAATTAAAGTAATAAGGACCCCCTATCCAGATATTATGATAGGGAAAAGCGGGCTTCGCCCGTTATCGATTTTTTTTTTTTTTAAGTTTTAAGTTTTTTTACAGGTCCCTGTCTTTGAACTAGAACTCAGGTAGTCTAAATAAATTCGACTCGACATCGATAGAGCTTACCGATTTTATTTCGTTTTTTCAACACTAGGGGGCGCTTTCCTATCTTCGGTTCTACGGGCATGAAAACGACGGGGTATGGCTCATTCGACTCGACATCGAAAGTCTTAACGATTTCAGTTATGATCATATAAACAGATTGCGCCACCTGGTGGCGGAAGGTGGAACTAACGTATACTGCAGCGCGTGCGCAGCACGACTGCTATACGGTGCCGCAGGCAGCGGGGACCCAAGCCGCAGGTTTTCGTTCAGTTAGAGGTTTATACTATTCCATGTGCAATTTAAGGGATTATCCGGTGCATACGTAGCACGACCGTCATACGGTGCCGAAGGCAGCGGGGACCAGGGTCTGAACGACTGCTATACGGTGCCGCAGGCAGCGGGGACCCGAGCCGGAGGTTCGTTCAGTTAGAGGTTTAAACTATTCTATGTGCAATTTAAGGGATTATCCGGTGCGTGCGCAGCACGACCGGTATACGGTGCCGAAGGCAGTGGGGACCGAAATCACCCACTCGTGGACAGCCACCCGTGAGGTATAGGAACAATAAGTCCACGAGGGGAAAAATAAACGCTACCCGGCACCGATAGCACCCATCCGTTCCAACCCCCACCTCAGGAGGCGCCTGTTTATTAGATTTGAAACAATGAATATAATTACATAACAATAATAAAATATAAAAGGTAAAAAATAACAGTTTTTTGCAAATTGAAAGTTAAATATAAAATATTTTCGAAGTACTATAAGTTCATGATGTCCTAAATTTATGGTATTTTAGTTCAGAAAGTCAATGGTCAGTTCAGTCAATTTTTTTTTTTAAATTCTTTCGTAATGAAAGAGAAATTTTTATTGAGAATATTATAATTCTCTTTTAACTTTTGAGAGTTTGAAGGATTGAAAATGATATTACGAAGGTTATATCTGAGAGTTTCGTTCTTATCAAAAGGGAAGTGATGGATCATAAGAGGGCAGCATCCGAATATGTAGTGAACTGCATCTCCTTCTGCTTTATCGCATGGACATCTAGGTGAGGCTCTTTTTCTTATTTTATGTAAGTATTGTGGGAAACTGCCATGGTTACTCAGATAATACGGCAGTGTTGGCTGTTTGCAGAGATAATTTGGATCGACTTTATTTATAATTTTATATGTATCTCTGCCCTTATTACATGAGTCCCAAATGGCTTGCCAGTCAGAGATGGTTTTCTTTTTAAATACAATTTTTCTATTGAAATGGGGAACAACAGATCTTTTCTTGATTGATATTGGTCTTGTAAGATGGCTTGCTTTGCTAGGAGATCAGCTCTTTCGTTGCCAGTATCACCCACATGAGATTTAGTCCATGTTATTATAATGGATTTATCAGGAATTTGAAGTAATTGATTGTAAATGTTTTTGATAATGTAGTTTCTAGGAAAAGCAACTTTTAATACTTCCATAGAAGAGTAACTATCTGTAATAATTAGTAGTTTATTGTAGTCGGAGGTAGAGAACCATTTTATTCTTTATAAATTGCCATTAATTCTGCTTGATATATGTTATTCAGTGGATGATGTCGTATTGCTTCATCATGTATATTATTTCCATCTTTATATATGGTGAAAGCACTGGCTACACCACCTGGCATGACAGAACCATCTGTGTAGGCTTCCACATCGTATTCTTTTGGATGGATGGATTTTCTATCTTCTATAATTCTGATATTTTGGACTCTGTAGTAATTGAGGAATCGATACGATTTTTCTTTCTGCATTATATTGTTAATGTTTAGCTGTGTGTTATTGATTAACAAATTTCTATTTCCTATTTTCAGTTGGTAGTACTGAAATTCATTCTGTATTTTTATTAGGATTGGTGGAGTTCCTGTAAGAAGATACAGAGCTTCGTGAGAGATAGTCCTATAGGTCCGTATTAAGTTTAATAATGCCAAACGCTGAGTTGAACGTAGTAATTTGCGGCCATCAATATTCAAGTTTGGATACCAAATTTCGTAAGCATATAGTATTTGGCGTTCTATGACTGTTTGATACCATATTTTCAGGATGTCTGGTTTGATACCTTTATTAAAGAATCGAAATCCTCTAAATCCATTTACAAAGTTTGCAATCTTTGTTCGAAGGTCTTTCATGTGATCTGTAAAATTGAATTTAGAATCTAACAGTACGCCAAGATATTTAATATTTTTTACTACTTTTATTTTTATATTTTCTAATTTAAATCTCGGAAGTCTTCTTTCGAGGAGATTGCTACCGAAAAGCATTGATTGCGTTTTCTGAGTTGATATTTTTAAACCGAGTTCATCACATATATTCTTAAAATGGACTATTTTGTTGTTGGTTGTAACTTCAAGGTCTATTACGGTATTTTTCTCTATTGGAATCAAAAAATCATCTGCGTAAACAATAATATCTTCATATAGATTTTTATAATTTTTTATTATGTAGTTAGCTATGAGAAGCCATAAGAGTGGTCCAAGACAGGATCCCTGAGGGCATCCTTTAAATACCCTGAACCACTCTATATATTCATATTGATTTAAGCCTATACTTCTTTTGCTTGTATAACTTTTTAATAAGGTTTTGAGGTATCTGGGTAACGGTGAGTCATCAATTATTTCTGATAATTGGTGCCAGTTTATTGAATCGAAAGCACCTGTAATATCAAATGATATGATGCCCACATAAGTATGTTTTTGTAATAATTGTGCAATTTTCTCTTTAAATCTCTCCAGAGCTGATATAGTGCTTCTGTTTTCACGGAAGCCGAACTGTTCATCTGTTAGATAGTTTATTGCTTCAAGATAAGTTAAAGTTCTATTTTTTATTAATCTTTCTAGGATTTTACCAATCATGGGTAGTAGTGTAATTGGACGGTATGAATCAGGTTTTTATGGATATTTGTTTTTCTTTCTAAAATAGATGACTACTCCTTTCTTCCACGTTTCTGGAAAGTGTCCAAGGTAGAGACATTTGTTATATAATAACTTTATAAGCTTCATATTATTTTTTATCAAATTTTCTAAAATTCTTTCATCTACCCGATCATATCCTGGGGCTTTCTGTTTACTTTGTTGGTTAATTGCATATTGAATTTCTCTATGGGTAAATTTAAAATTGTTATATTCTTTTATTGATAGTGTGTTTGTGTTTTGAAATGATGATTCGAATTCTGGGCTTGTATTGTAATGGTAATGAAGTAACTGTCGGCGGCGCAGTTTATTTAATGTGTAAAATAGTTTCTTTAATTGTATAAACAATACTTCATAAATAGAGTTAAGTAAGCATACATTCGCTTACCTGATTGGGCGATGAAAGCATTTAGTATATCCAATAAATAGATTGGTGACGTGTTGCAACTTCCTCACGTATGATATTATCCGTTAGAGTATTCCAGATTAATCTATAAGATCACTTCTGCAAAATAATAAAATTAGTTTCGTTGAATAATCACTGTAGAATTAATAGAGTATTTCCTTTCGATTAAATTTAGGTTTAATATACGTTTTTGATTACATAATTACACAGAGCATTTACATCGCTCTGACATTTTCACACACTACATTTTATAAAGAAATTCACACAACAACTAACTAAAATCTAAAGAGTTTTTTCAGTCCTTGGTAGCCTTGGATGACGTCACTGGGAAAAGCACATGATAGCACGTGATAATCATTCTTTCACGTGGGCGTTTATTCCATGTACTTAGCTGAGTTGAAAACAGTTTATGAATGGGTTTTTCCGACGAGATAATTAAAGTTGTTTACTGCAAATTTAAAGTACTTTATTATTATCTGACGATTGAAGAGTAGTTGATTCCGAATAGAAGATTACCCTTTAATTGGAATTTCCGTCACTCCCCCTTAATCTTCTATGTAGGATAAGGAAGTAAGTTCAGATTGTTTCGGTTTTTAATGAATTCAGGTTTGGGGTTGGGCTTGGTGAGTGAATCTGCGGTCATAAATTCTGTGGGACAATACTTTAAATCTATTATTCCATCTTCCTTGAGTTGTCTTATCGCGTGGAATCTGATATCTATATGTTTACTTTTTCGAGTATGTTTTTCACTTTCAACCATTTTTATACATGGCTGATTGTCCTCGTATATTGTTATGGGTTTCTGTTGTGGTAATTTTAAATCTTCCAGGAGTTTTATCATCCATAGTATTTCCTGTGCTGCGTTACTTACAGAAATGTATTCAGCTTCTGCTGATGACAGAGCAACGCACGTCTGTCTTTTCGTTGTCCAATGTATGGGACATTTTCCTAACATAAATATATTTCCGCTGGTGGATCGTCTAGTTTCTGGATCACCTCCCCAATCTGCATCTGCGTAAACTTCGAGAATAGGCTTATTTTTCGAACTTAGCTTCAGGTTGAGGTGTTTTGTGCTGTTTAAGTATGTTACGATTCTTTTGACTGCTTTCCAGTCTTTTTCTCGAGGGGTTTCATTTCTACGGCTGAGTATGTTGACCGCTGCTGAAATATCTGGCCTTGTTAATGTTGAGATGTAGAGTAATGTTCCCGTTGCTTGTCTGAATTTAATATTGTTAGGTAATAGATTTTCATCATCGTCGAGTCGATTGTAACCTGCTTCCATAGGTGTGCTGTAAGGTTTTGCGTTTTGAAGATTGAGTTTATCTACCAATTCTTCAATTTTTGAATTTTGGTTTAAGTAGAAATTTTTATCGTCTCTTTTTATATTTATTCCGAGATAGTTATTGACTTCTCCCAAATCTTTCAATTCATATTCCCTTTTGAGATTGTTTATTAATTCAATTATATCTTCGTTTTTTCCGGCAATTAACAAATCATCCACATATACTATAATGTATGTCGAGTTTTCACCATTTTCGCGTATAAAAAGACATGAGTCAGATGTACTTTGTACAAAATTTAATGCTTTAAGACTCTCGGAGATTTTCGTGTGCCATGCTCTGGCGGCTTGTTTGAGCCCGTATATTGCTTTTTGTAATTTACATACTTTGTTTTGTTGATTTGGAGCTATATAGCCTTCCGGCTGTTTCATGTATACCTCTTCTTGTAGGTTTCCGTGTAAAAACGCTGTATTCACGTCGATATGATTAACTTTAAGGTTATGATTTAATGCTGCTATGAGAAATGCACGGATTGTGGTATGAGAGACAACTGGAGCAAAGGTCTCGTCATAATCTACTCCGAATTTCTGACTGTATCCCTGTGCCACGAGTCGTGCTTTATAGGTTTGCACTTGGTTTAGGTTGTCGCGTTTTAATTTAAAAGTCCATTTTGAACCTATCACTTTCTTGCCTGGTGGCGGACTAATGTCCAAGTTTTATTTTTAGCTAGGCACTTGATTTCATTTTCGGTGGCTTTGAGCCAATTTTCCCTATCGTGTGGATTTTACATTTCCATAATTTCGTTCCAATTCTTTGGTTCATTTGATTGTGTGTCTTTAACTAAACAGACAAATCTATCTGGTGGTACTCCTCTGTTAGATCTATTTGACCTTCTTGGTTCTATTTGTGTTTGTTTGGACTCGCATGGTTGTTTTTCTTTATCATTAATGTCAATTTCAATGTAATTTTTATTCTTCTCTTCTTGATTTCTATCATCAGTGGAGATTTCTTCGAGATTTGAATCTTCCTCAATGTTGTTTGAGTGTTTTATTTCATGTTCTATGAATTTTACAGTCCTGGCAATTATTATTTGTTTGTCTTTTGTGTGTATGCGATATCCTTTGGAACGTGTGTCGTAACCTAGAAAAATACCTTCTTGCGCTCTATTATCTAGTTTTCCTCGATGTATTTTATTAATGTAAACAAATGCTTTACATCCAAAGGTTCTTAAATGTTTGAGATCAGGTTTGATACGTTTCCATAGTTCGTATGGAGTTTTGTCGTTCGCTCTTGTTGGCAATCTGTTTTGTAAGTATGTCGCTGTGTGTATTGCCTCTCCCCAAAATTGTTTATTTAAATTTGCTTCTAAAAGCATGCTACGTGTCATATCGAGTAGGCTTTTATTCTTCCTTTCTGCCACGCCGTTCTGGCTCCGGTTGTGTGGAATTGTGAATTGGTGTAATATCCCGTTTTCCTTTAGATAATTCTCTATTTCGTTGCTATTATATTCTCCTCCATTATCGGATCTTATTTCTTTTGGTTTTCTACCGAATTGATTATTTACCATTGCAATGTATTCTTTTAATTTATCAATTACTTCGCTTTTCTTAGATAGTAAGTATATAGTTGTATATCTCGAGTAATCGTCGATGAATGTGAGAAAGTATTGTTTTCCTCCTAGTGTTGGTGTACTTATAAGTCCACAGACGTCGCTGTGTATTAAATCGAGAACTTTGTTTGCTCTATTTGTAGCCGATTTTGGATATGGCGCGTCGTTTAATTTAGATTTGATGCAGGTTTCGCATAATCTATTATTGTGTCTGCAGTTTTTAATGTTTATTCCGGTGGCTAGCTGTTTGTTTACAATTGTTTTGATTGCTTCATAATCACGGTGTCCTAGTCTTCGATGCCATACTTCTAAACATTCTTTATTATTATTACAGCTTAGTGTGACGTTTGCATAGTTTTCTGCATTTTCTGAGTGGTTTGTTTGTTCGATTATGTATAAATTATTTTTGTTCTTCGCTCTTATATAAATTTCACCGTCGAACGTTAAATCGCATTTGTCATTTTCAAAGATTAATTTGCATCCATTTTTAGTTGCTTTGCTTACGGATATTAAATTGGATTCTAGTTCTGGGACGTATAGGACTTCCTGTAGTCTTGTGAGTTTTATTTCTCCATTTGGGGATTTCGTTTTTATTAAAACGTCGCCTGAACCGAATGCTTCGAGTTTGTTGCCGTTTGCGATGGTGACTGATGATTTTTCAAAATTGTTAAATTTATCAAATAACCTCTTATCATTTGCAATGTGTGAGGTACTGCCACTGTCGAGTATCCAGTTCTGTTTTCCTAATTTTTCTGTTATTAGTACGCGATCTTCTGATTGATTAGTTTTTGAGCTTATTTTCTGATCATTCGCGTTATCGTGACAGTCAGTATTCTCTTTATAATTCTCTGTGTTTTCATAGCATAGTGATGATGAAAAAGGTTTAGATTTATTTTTATTATTAAAGTTATTCACATTTTGATATGTGTGTTTGTTTTTGTTGTGCTGTGTGTATCTGCTCTTGAGGTGATAGCACTCGCTATTATTATGATTCGTCATCTTACAGTGACTGCAATATTTTGAATTTCTTTTGTAGTCGTTATAAGTGTGTTTTCTTTGTGTTTTAAATGCCTTTTCAGAGCTGTTGTTTTGTTCAGACATTTCTTGTCTGCGATTATACTCATCTATGAGTTTACTTCTGATAAAATCTGGGGATAATTCGGCTTCGGGCCTTGCCTCTAATGCTGTGATAAGCGTGTTGTAGCTGGGCGGTAATGAGCATAGAAATAGTGCGGATATGTGTGAGTCATTTATATTCTCGCCTATGGCGGATAATTTATCTACTATTTGTAGAATATTTGTTATATGAGTAATCATATTGCCGTTTTCGGGCAGTTTAGTACTGTACAGTTTTCTCAATAAATACAGTTTGCTACTCAAATTTGCTCTTTCATGCGTAGTTTTGAGACCTTCCCAGGTTTGCCTGGCTGTGGTAAAATTTTTTACATGCACAATTTGTGCGTCATCTGTGCTTAGATTAATCAAAGCTCTCGCCTTTCTATCTCTTTTGTTCCAATCCTCATTTAAAAGAGTTGGTGGTTGATCACTTATTACTTCAAATAAGTCTTCTTTAATGAGAAGCATTTCGAGCTTAAATTTCCAGTTGGAATAATTGCTCGAATTTAGTTTCTCGATGAATTGGCTTTCTTTGAATGTAGCCATTTTTATTTTCTATCTTTAATTATTTTTAAAGATATTTAATTTAATTTAATACGAATCGCTTTTCTTTGCGTTCGTTTTTATTTTCTATAAAGCGAGTTTTTCCAGCATATAGCTAATGTGCTTAAAATTTTTATTTAATACATACTATCAGTCTTTCATAATCTGTCGGCGGCGCAGTTTATTTAATGTGTAAAATAGTTTCTTTAATTGTATAAACAATACTTCATAAATAGAGTTAAGTAAGCATGCATTCGCTTACCTGATTGGGCGATGAAAGCATTTAGTATATCCAATAAATAGATTGGTGACGTGTTGCAACTTCCTCACGTATGATATTATCCGTTAGAGTATTCCAGATTAATCTATAAGATCACTTCTGCAAAATAATAAAATTAGTTTCGTTGAATAATCACTGTAGAATTAATAGAGTATTTCCTTTCGATTAAATTTAGGTTTAATATACGTTTTTGATTACATAATTACACAGAGCATTTACATCGCTCTGACATTTTCACACACTACATTTTATAAAGAAATTCACACAACAACTAACTAAAATCTAAAGAGTTTTTTCAGTCCTTGGTAGCCTTGGATGACGTCCCTGGGAAAAGCACATGATAGCACGTGATAATCATTCTTTCACGTGGGCGTTTATTCCATGTACTTAGCTGAGTTGAAAACAGTTTATGAATGGGTTTTTCCGACGAGATAATTAAAGTTGTTTACTGCAAATTTAAAGTACTTTATTATTATCTGACGACTGAAGAGTAGTTGATTCCGAATAGAAGATTACCCTTTAATTGGAATTTCCGTCAGTAACGTTTCTTGAATCTCTTTGTATGTATCATTTTGAGTTGAAGATTCCATGACAGAGTGGATGAGATCTGTATTTTTTAAATATTTCTGCTTCAGAATTTTAAAAGCAGTACCATACTTACTGTTTGTTTCCGAACAAAATGTTATCCAAGAATCAATTTTAGCTTTTTTAATATCTAATTTGTATTTTGCTTTGGCTTTTTTATATTTAATCTTGAGTTCTACAGAATCTGGATTTCTTTTATGTAGTTTATATATAGCATTTAGGTGGCTTCGCTGTACTTTAAGTTTGTCAGTATACCAGGATACATTAATTTCATCAGACAACTTTTTCTTTTTAAGTGATTTTTGCATGATGTTTAAAAGGATAACATTAAATTCCTCTGTCCACTTCTCTAACTCTGGAACAGAATTGACTGCTTTAAGTGTTGAAAGTAATGTTTCTTCATGTTTTTGAAACAGTTTATTGAATTTTTTAAACGTTTCATATTTGGTTTTGAAACGGTATAAATTTCTTATTGTGGGTGTGACATTCAGAGTAAAAGTAATATATTGATGGTCACTTAGTGATTTAAATGTCGAGTTTATTTTCCATGAATCTATAATATTTTTTGAATGTTCACCGCAGAGGGTCAAATCTGGTTTGCCTTTAAACTTGTCTCGCGCAAAAGAACATTCTGAATCAGGATCATTAATAATAGTTAATCTGCTCATTGCTAGATAGTCAAGTAGGATATATCCTCTAGCATTATTTCTTTTATAACCCCACGCCTGGAGGTGTGCATTGAAATCACCCCCAAGGATAAGGTTCGATGTATCTTCTATGACTCTGGTCCATTCTCGGAAGTCTTCATCAAGATTTCCACTCGGTTTTGAATATTGTGATCCGACTTTAATGAATTTTGATGACAGTGATAGGTTTATAAATACACTGTTATTTGCTTGTAGAGTCTGAATATGAATTAATAAGGGATTGGATACGAGTATTCCCGACGTCTGATTTATTGAATGGTAGAAAGAACATGAAATTGGGATTCCCGTGAAGGTTTTATTACTTTTGTGATAATCCTGAACTAAAGCTAAATCTACTTTATTTTCATGTATGTACTTCAGCAATTGGAGATTTGCAGCCTTACAATTATTAAGGTTTATTTGAACTATTTTTAAATGATTTGGTGGGGGTCTTGGATTCTCCGAAATAATATCTATTGTCCAATGGGATAGTCTGATTTATTATATATGTAGCATTGGTTGGAGGTTCTACAGTTGAATCTTCTATAGAGTTATCAGAGATATTGAGTGATTTTAGTTCTGAGAACATACTTTTGAAGGATCATAGGAGATAGTAATATTTTGTTTTCGTTGCTACAATCTTTGAAAAATTGGGCAGAATCTAGAATTTGCACTATGCCTTTCAATCTTTTCAGGTTTTACTGCGGTTTTATATTCTCTTTCACAGTTGATGCAACGATGACGTTCATAATTTTCTTTTATTTTGCATGTGTCTGTTTTGTGGTTACCTGTGCAATATGCGCATGTTAAGTAATAACTTCAACAATTATCAACTGTATGGCCATAACGTTGACATTTATTACACCTAACCACTGGATTGTAATATTCTATACGGCATAAATTAAAATGAATAGGTAATTTTCTTTTTGAAAATAATGCTTTCGCGTAATGTTCTTCTGCATCAAGTACTATTTGGTATGTTTTCATTTTTTGTTTTTTGAGAACTTTTGCTATTAGGCAGTGGGGACCAGGGTCGGAGGTTCGTTCGGTTAGAGGTTTGTACAATTCAATGTGCTAATTAAGGGATTACCCGGTGCGTGCGTAGCACGACCGGTATACGGTGCCGAAGGCAGCGGGGACCCGGGTCGGCGGTTCGTCCGGTTTGAGGTTTTAAAAGATTCGAGATTTTCTACAATTCGAGGCACCGATGTAGATTAGGGGCCCGCTGGCGGGCGAAGCCAGCTAGTCCCTAATATTAAGCGCGGTAAACGTCTCTGTGTGTGTCTGTGCACTCCGCCTTTGTACCCGCAAAGTCTCCTGGACTAATCGACGCACCGACGGCGGACGCGGACCGAAAAATTCGCAAAAAAGGCGCGACGCTCAAGTTTCGATCGGGTCGGGATTCCGACCCGGACCCGGGGAGTTATTAATGAGCGAAAGTGTTTTAATTACCGACCGAAACCGAAGTTGGAAGAGAAGTCAAAACAGCGAAAAGTTCGCCTTCCGTTTTGATAATCGCAGACATCCAAATCGTCGCTTTTTAACGCATCATCGAATAAAAAAAAATGTACCGGAGGTATCGATCCAAAAATCGGGGTACACACGCGGACGATTTTTGTCGTTGCAAAACGTCAAATTTTTTGAAATTCGGACCGTAACTTTTCTTTATTTCGGCCAAAAACTGACCAGACATCCAACATCGACCCCAGACGTAAAAAGAGGTTGCCGTAAAGAATGCAGGTCGACAGATCCGAGATCGAATCGCCCCAGTCCTTTTTGAAACAAGTGGAAATAATGACTCTACATTCGCGAAAATTTGCTAACACGTGTATAAAAAAACCGCGAATTCAACAAAAAAAAATTCGTAAAAATCGACCAGTAATTTTTGAAGATATCAATTAAAACTCATTAATGACACGGCAAATGAATTTATTTCTATTCCGGAGAGACAGCTTCTTTTTTATTTCAACATTCAACGCAGACGAATCGTCTGTGGATAAGTCATTTCTGAAAGAGATAAAATAGTCACGTGACTTTCAACTGCGTTCTTTCAGAGGTGGGGGGGGGGCATTTCCGAATCTAAGGGGCGCATTAATTCTAAACTTTGACAGGGCGACTCAAAATGGATTCTGCTTTCAGAATATCTAAAAATTATTCTCATATCTTCATTAGGAGCCGATATATTATTTTATTGTGTAATTAATCATCGTTATTTGTATAATTAAAGCAAAAGAAAGATTTCTTTTACAGTGCCGGCTAGATATTACGATTTTAAGAAGTAGGCCGCGTCTAAAAACTGCCATAACGAGTATCTTAAGTTTTTGTTTTAGAGTGGCAACCAGATATTACGATAGGAAAGAGCGGGCTTCGCCCGTTATCGATTTTTTTTTTTTTTTTTTTTTTAGTTTTAAGTTTTTCTACAGCTCACTGTCTTTGAACTAGAACACAGGTAGTCTACATAAGTTGTTTGAGGAAAAGCAGTGTCATCGCCAACCCCCCCCCCCCGCTTTTTTCTTTTAACTGTGGTCCGTTTCTATAACTAAGAAACTATGTTACGGATGTCCACCAAACTGATTCCAAACATCATAATTAAAGTAATAAGGACCCCCTATCCAGATATTATGATAGGGAAAAGTGGGCTTCGCCCGTTATCGATTTTTTTTTTTAAGTTTTAAGTTTTTCTACAGGTCCTTGTCTTTGAACTAGAACTCAGGTAGTCTAAATAAATTCGACATCGATAGAGCTTACCGATTTTATTTCGTTTTTTCACCACTAGGGGGCGCTTTCCTATCTTCGGTTCTACGGGCATGAAAACGACGGGGTATGGCTCATTCGACTCGACATCGAAAGTCTTAACGATTTCAGTTATGATCATATAAACAGATTGCGCCACCTGGTGGCGGAAGGTGGAACTAACGTATACTGCAGCGCGTGCGCAGCACGACTGCTATACGGTGCCGCAGGCAGCGGGGACCCGATCCGCAGGTTTTCGTTCAGTTAGAGGTTTATACTATTCCATGTGCAATTTAAGGGATTATCCGGTGCATGCGTAGCACGACCGTCATACGGTGCCGAAGGCAGCGGGGACCAGGGTCGGAACGACTGCTATACGGTGCCGCAGGCAGCGGGGACCCGAGCCGGAGGTTCGTTCAGTTAGAGGTTTATACTATTCTATGTGCAATTTAAGGGATTATCCGGTGCGTGCGCAGCACGACCGGTATACGGTGCCGAAGGCAGCGGGGACCGAAATCACCCACTCGTGGACAGCCACCCGTGAGGTATAGGAACAATCAGTCAACGAGGGGGAAAAATAAACGCTACCCGGCACCGATAGCACCCATCCGTTCCAAACCCCACCGCAGGAGGCGCCTGTTTATTAGATTTGAAAGAATGAATATAATTACATAACAATAATAAAATATAAAAGGTAAAAAATAACAATTTTTTGCAAATTGAAAGTTAAATATAAAATATTTTCGAAGTACTATAAGTTCATGATGTCCTAAATTTATGGTATTTTAGTTCAGAAAGTCAATGGTCAGTTCAGTCAATTTTTTTTTAAATTCTTTCGTAATGAAAGAGAAATTTTTATTGAGAATATTATAATTCTCTTTTAACTTTTGAGAGTTTGAAGGATTGAAAATGATATTACGAAGGTTATATCTGAGAGTTTCGTTCTTATCAAAAGGGAAGTGATGGATCATAAGAGAGCAGCATCCGAATATGTAGTGAACTGCATCTCCTTCTGCTTTATCGCATGGACATCTAGGTGAGGCTCTTTTTCTTATTTTATGTAAGTATTGTGAGAAACTGCCATGGTTACTCAGATAATACGGCAGTGTTGGCTGTTTGCAGAGATAATTTGGATCGACTTTATTTATAATTTTATAGGTATCTCTGCCCTTATTACATGAGTCCCAAATGGCTTGCCAGTCAGAGATGGTTTTCTTTTTAAAATACAATTTTGCTATTGAAATGGGGAACAACAGATCTTTTCTTGATTGATATTGGTCTTGTAAGATGGCTTGCTTTGCTAGGAGATCAGCTCTTTCGTTGCCAGTATCACCCACATGAGATTTAGTCCATGTTATTATAATGGATTTATCAGGAATTTGAAGTAATTGATTGTAAATGTTTTTGATAATGTAGTTTTTAGGAAAAGCAACTTTTAATACTTCCATAGAAGAGTAACTATCTGTAATAATTAGTAGTTTATTGTAGTCGGAGGTAGAGAACCATTTTATTGCTTTATAAATTGCCATTAATTCTGCTTGATATATGTTATTCAGTGGATGATGTCGTATTGCTTCATCATGTATATTATTTCCATCTTTATATATGGTGAAAGCACTGGCTACACCCCCTGGCATGACAGAACCATCTGTGTAGGCTTCCACATCGTATTCTTTTGGATGGATGGATTTTCTATCTTCTATAATTCTGATATTTTGGACTCTGTAGTAATTGAGGAATCGATACGATTTTTCTTTCTGCATTATATTGTTAATGTTTAGCTGTGTGTTATTGATTAACAAATTTCTATTTCCTATTTTCAGTTGGTAGTACTGAAATTCATTCTGTATTTTTATTAGGATTGGTGGAGTTCCTGTAAGAAGATACAGAGCTTCGTGAGAGATAGTCCTATAGGTCCGTATTAAGTTTAATAATGCCAAACGCTGAGTTGAACGTAGTAATTTGCGGCCATCAGTATTCAAGTTTGGATACCAAATTTCGTAAGCATATAGTATTTGGCGTTCTATGACTGTTTGATACCATATTTTCAGGATGTCTGGTTTGATACCTTTATTAAAGAATCGAAATCCTCTAAATCCGTTTACAAAGTTTGCAATCTTTGTTCGAAGGTCTTTCATGTGATCTGTAAAATTGAATTTAGAATCTAACAGTACGCCAAGATATTTAATATTTTTTACTACTTTTATTTTTATATTTTCTAATTTAAATCTCGGAAGTCTTCTTTCGAGGAGATTGCTACCGAAAAGCATTGATTGCGTTTTCTGAGTTGATATTTTTAAACCGAGTTCATCACATATATTCTTAAAATGGACTATTTTGTTGTTGGTTGTAACTTCCAGGTCTATTACGGTATTTCCCTCTATTGGAATCAAAAAATCATCTGCGTAAACAATAATATCTTCATATATATTTTTATAATGTTTTATTATGTAGTTAGCTATAAGAAGCCATAAGAGTGGTCCAAGACAGGATCCCTGAGGGCATCCTTTAAATACCCTGAACCACTCTATATATTCATATTGATTTAAGCCTATACTTCTTTTGCTTATATAACTTTTTAATAAGGTTTTGAGGTATCTGGGTAACGGTGAGTCATCAATTATTTCTGATAATTGGTGCCAGTTTATTGAATCGAAAGCACCTGTAATATCAAATGATATGATGCCCACATAAGTATGTTTTTGTAATAATTGTGCAATTTTCTTTTTAAGTCTCTCCAGAGCTGATATAGTGCTTCTGTTTTCACGGAAGCCGAACTGTTCATCTTTTAGATAGTTTATTGCTTCAAGATAAGTTAAAGTTCTATTTTTTATTAATCTTTCTAGGATTTTACCAATCATGGGTAGTAGTGTAATTGGACGGTATGAATCAGGTTTTGATGGATCTTTGTTTTTCTTTCTAAAATAGATGACTACTCCTTTCTTCCACGTTTCTGGAAAGTGTCCAAGGTAGAGACATTTGTTATATAATAACTTTATAAGCTTCATATTATTTTTTATCAAATTTTCTAAAATTATTTCATCTACCCGATCATATCCTGGGGCTTTCTTTTTACTTTGTTGGTTAATTGCATATTGAATTTCTCTATGGGTAAATTTAAAATTGTTATATTCTTTTATTGATAGTGTGTTTGTGTTTTGAAATGATGATTCGAATTCTGGGCTTGTATTGTAATGGTAATGAAGTAACGTTTCTTGAATCTCTTTGTATGTATCATTTTGAGTTGAAGATTCCATGACAGAGTGGATGAGATCTGTATTTTTTAAATATTTCTGCTTCAGAATTTTAAAAGCAGTACCATACTTACTGTTTGTTTCCGAACAAAATGTTATCCAAGAATCAATTTTAGCTTTTTTAATATCTAATTTGTATTTTGCTTTGGCTTTTTTATATTTAATCTTGAGTTCTACAGAATCTGGATTTCTTTTATGTAGTTTATATATAGCATTTAGGTGGCTTCGCTGTACTTTAAGTTTGTCAGTATACCAGGATACATTAATTTCATCAGACAACTTTTTCTTTTTAAGTGATTTTTGCATGATGTTTAAAAGGATAACATTAAATTCCTCTGTCCACTTCTCTAACTCTGGAACAGAATTGACTGCTTTAAGTGTTGAAAGTAATGTTTCTTCATGTTTTTGAAACAGTTTATTGAATTTTTTAAACGTTTCATATTTGGTTTTGAAACGGTATAAATTTCTTATTGTGGGTGTGACATTCAGAGTAAAAGTAATATATTGATGGTCACTTAGTGATTTAAATGTCGAGTTTATTTTCCATGAATCTATAATATTTTTTGAATGTTCACCGCAGAGGGTCAAATCTGGTTTGCCTTTAAACTTGTCTCGCGCAAAAGAACATTCTGAATCAGGATCATTAATAATAGTTAATCTGCTCATTGCTAGATAGTCAAGTAGGATATATCCTCTAGCATTATTTCTTTTATAACCCCACGCCTGGAGGTGGGCATTGAAATCACCCCCAAGGATAAGGTTCGATGTATCTTCTATGACTCTGGTCCATTCTCGGAAGTCTTCATCAAGATTTCCACTCGGTTTTGAATATTGTGATCCGACTTTAATGAATTTTGATGACAGTGATAGGTTTATAAATACACTGTTATTTGCTTGTAGAGTCTGAATATGAATTAATAAGGGATTGGATACGAGTATTCCCGACGTCTGATTTATTGAATGGTAGAAAGAACATGAAATTGGGATTCCCGTGAAGGTTTTATTACTTTTGTGATAATCCTGAACTAAAGCTAAATCTACTTTATTTTCATGTATGTACTTCAGCAATTGGAGATTTGCAGCCTTACAATTATTAAGGTTTATTTGAACTATTTTTAAATGATTTGGTGGGGGTCTTGGATTCTCCGAAATAATATCTATTGTCCAATGGGATAGTCTGATTTATTATATATGTAGCATTGGTTGGAGGTTCTACAGTTGAATCTTCTATAGAGTTATCAGAGATATTGAGTGATTTTAGTTCTGAGAACATACTTTTGAAGGATCATAGGAGATAGTAATATTTTGTTTTCGTTGCAACAATCTTTGAAAAATTGGGCAGAATCTAGAATTTGCACTATGCCTTTCAATCTTTTCAGGTTTTACTGCGGTTTTATATTCTCTTTCACAGTTGATGCAACGATGACGTTCATAATTTTCTTTTATTTTGCATGTGTCTGTTTTGTGGTTACCTGTGCAATATGCGCATGTTAAGTAATAACTTCAACAATTATCAACTGTATGGCCATAACGTTGACATTTATTACACCTAACCACTGGATTGTAATATTCTATACGGCATAAATTAAAATGAATAGGTAATTTTCTTTTTGAAAATAATGCTTTCGCGTAATGTTCTTCTGCATCAAGTACTATTTGGTATGTTTTCATTTTTTGTTTTTTGAGAACTTTTGCTATTAGGCAGTGGGGACCGAAATCACCCACTCGTGGACAGCCACCCGTGAGGTATAGGAACAATAAGTCCACGAGGGGAAAAATAAACGCTACCCGGCACCGATAGCACCCATCCGTTCCAACCCCCACCGCAGGAGGCGCCTGTTTATTAGATTTGAAACAATGAATATAATTACATAACAATAATAAAGGCAGTGGGGACCAGGGTCGGAGGTTCGTTCGGTTAGAGGTTTGTACAATTCAATGTGCTAATTAAGGGATTACCCGGTGCGTGCGTAGCACGACCGGTATACGGTGCCGAAGGCAGCGGGGACCCGGGTCGGCGGTTCGTCCGGTTTGAGGATTTAAAAGATTCGAGATTTTCTACAATTCGAGGCACCGATGTAGATTAGGGGCCCGCTGGCGGGCGAAGCCAGCTAGTCCCTAATATTAAGCGCGGTAAACGTCTCTGTGTGTGTCTGTGCACTCCGCCTTTGTACCCGCAAAGTCTCCTGGACTAATCGACGCACCGACGGCGGACGCGGACCGAAAAATTCGCAAAAAAGGCGCGACGCTCAAGTTTCGATCGGGTCGGGATTCCGACCCGGACCCGGGGAGTTATTAATGAGCGAAAGTGTTTTAATTACCGACCGAAACCGAAGTTGGAAGAGAAGTCAAAACAGCGAAAAGTTCGCCTTCCGTTTTGATAATCGCAGACATCCAAATCGTCGCTTTTTAACGCATCATCGAATAAAAAAAAAATGTACCGGAGGTATCGATCCAAAAATCGGGGTACACACGCGGACGATTTTTGTCGTTGCAAAACGTCAAATTTTTTGAAATTCGGACCGTAACTTTTCTTTATTTCGGCCAAAAACTGACCAGACATCCAACATCGACCCCAGACGTAAAAAGAGGTTGCCGTAAAGAATGCAGGTCGACAGATCCGAGATCGAATCGCCCCAGTCCTTTTTGAAACAAGTGGAAATAATGACTCTACATTCGCGAAAATTTGCTAACACGTGTATAAAAAAACCGCGAATTCAACAAAAAAAAATTCGTAAAAATCGACCAGTAATTTTTGAAGATATCAATTAAAACTCATTAATGACACGGCAAATGAATTTATTTCTATTCCGGAGAGACAGCTTCTTTTTTATTTCAACATTCAACGCAGACGAATCGTCTGTGGATAAGTCATTTCTGAAAGAGATAAAATAGTCACGTGACTTTCAACTGCGTTCTTTCAGAGGTGGGGGGGGGGCATTTCCGAATCTAAGGGGCGCATTAATTCTAAACTTTGACAGGGCGACTCAAAATGGATTCTGCTTTCAGAATATCTAAAAATTATTCTCATATCTTCATTAGGAGCCGATATATTATTTTATTGTGTAATTAATCATCGTTATTTGTATAATTAAAGCAAAAGAAAGATTTCTTTTACAGTGCCGGCTAGATATTACGATTTTAAGAAGTAGGCCGCGTCTAAAAACTGCCATAACGAGTATCTTAAGTTTTTGTTTTAGAGTGGCAACCAGATATTACGATAGGAAAGAGCGGGCTTCGCCCGTTATCGATTTTTTTTTTTTTTTTTTTTTTTTTTTAGTTTTAAGTTTTTCTACAGCTCACTGTCTTTGAACTAGAACACAGGTAGTCTACATAAGTTGTTTGAGGAAAAGCAGTGTCATCGCCAACCCCCCCCCCCCCCCCGCTTTTTTCTTTTAACTGTGGTCCGTTTCTATAACTAAGAAACTATGTTACGGATGTCCACCAAACTGATTCCAAACATCATAATTAAAGTAATAAGGACCCCCTATCCAGATATTATGATAGGGAAAAGTGGGCTTCGCCCGTTATCGATTTTTTTTTTTAAGTTTTAAGTTTTTCTACAGGTCCTTGTCTTTGAACTAGAACTCAGGTAGTCTAAATAAATTCGACATCGATAGAGCTTACCGATTTTATTTCGTTTTTTCACCACTAGGGGGCGCTTTCCTATCTTCGGTTCTACGGGCATGAAAACGACGGGGTATGGCTCATTCGACTCGACATCGAAAGTCTTAACGATTTCAGTTATGATCATATAAACAGATTGCGCCACCTGGTGGCGGAAGGTGGAACTAACGTATACTGCAGCGCGTGCGCAGCACGACTGCTATACGGTGCCGCAGGCAGCGGGGACCCGAGCCGCAGGTTTTCGTTCAGTTAGAGGTTTATACTATTCCATGTGCAATTTAAGGGATTATCCGGTGCATGCGTAGCACGACCGTCATACGGTGCCGAAGGCAGCGGGGACCAGGGTCGGAACGACTGCTATACGGTGCCGCAGGCAGCGGGGACCCGAGCCGGAGGTTCGTTCAGTTAGAGGTTTATACTATTCTATGTGCAATTTAAGGGATTATCCGGTGCGTGCGCAGCACGACCGGTATACGGTGCCGAAGGCAGCGGGGACCGAAATCACCCACTCGTGGACAGCCACCCGTGAGGTATAGGAACAATCAGTCAACGAGGGGGAAAAATAAACGCTACCCGGCACCGATAGCACCCATCCGTTCCAAACCCCACCGCAGGAGGCGCCTGTTTATTAGATTTGAAAGAATGAATATAATTACATAACAACAATAAAATATAAAAGGTAAAAAATAACAATTTTTTGCAAATTGAAAGTTAAATATAAAATATTTTCGAAGTACTATAAGTTCATGATGTCCTAAATTTATGGTATTTTAGTTCAGAAAGTCAATGGTCAGTTCAGTCAATTTTTTTTTTAAATTCTTTCGTAATGAAAGAGAAATTTTTATTGAGAATATTATAATTCTCTTTTAACTTTTGAGAGTTTGAAGGATTGAAAATGATATTACGAAGGTTATATCTGAGAGTTTCGTTCTTATCAAAAGGGAAGTGATGGATCATAAGAGAGCAGCATCCGAATATGTAGTGAACTGCATCTCCTTCTGCTTTATCGCATGGACATCTAGGTGAGGCTCTTTTTCTTATTTTATGTAAGTATTGTGGGAAACTGCCATGGTTACTCAGATAATACGGCAGTGTTGGCTGTTTGCAGAGATAATTTGGATCGACTTTATTTATAATTTTATAGGTATCTCTGCCCTTATTACATGAGTCCCAAATGGCTTGCCAGTCAGAGATGGTTTTCTTTTTAAAATACAATTTTGCTATTGAAATGGGGAACAACAGATCTTTTCTTGATTGATATTGGTCTTGTAAGATGGCTTGCTTTGCTAGGAGATCAGCTCTTTCGTTGCCAGTATCACCCACATGAGATTTAGTCCATGTTATTATAATGGATTTATCAGGAATTTGAAGTAATTGATTGTAAATGTTTTTGATAATGTAGTTTTTAGGAAAAGCAACTTTTAATACTTCCATAGAAGAGTAACTATCTGTAATAATTAGTAGTTTATTGTAGTCGGAGGTAGAGAACCATTTTATTGCTTTATAAATTGCCATTAATTCTGCTTGATATATGTTATTCAGTGGATGATGTCGTATTGCTTCATCATGTATATTATTTCCATCTTTATATATGGTGAAAGCACTGGCTACACCCCCTGGCATGACAGAACCATCTGTGTAGGCTTCCACATCGTATTCTTTTGGATGGATGGATTTTCTATCTTCTATAATTCTGATATTTTGGACTCTGTAGTAATTGAGGAATCGATACGATTTTTCTTTCTGCATTATATTGTTAATGTTTAGCTGTGTGTTATTGATTAACAAATTTCTATTTCCTATTTTCAGTTGGTAGTACTGAAATTCATTCTGTATTTTTATTAGGATTGGTGGAGTTCCTGTAAGAAGATACAGAGCTTCGTGAGAGATAGTCCTATAGGTCCGTATTAAGTTTAATAATGCCAAACGCTGAGTTGAACGTAGTAATTTGCGGCCATCAGTATTCAAGTTTGGATACCAAATTTCGTAAGCATATAGTATTTGGCGTTCTATGACTGTTTGATACCATATTTTCAGGATGTCTGGTTTGATACCTTTATTAAAGAATCGAAATCCTCTAAATCCGTTTACAAAGTTTGCAATCTTTGTTCGAAGGTCTTTCATGTGATCTGTAAAATTGAATTTAGAATCTAACAGTACGCCAAGATATTTAATATTTTTTACTACTTTTATTTTTATATTTTCTAATTTAAATCTCGGAAGTCTTCTTTCGAGGAGATTGCTACCGAAAAGCATTGATTGCGTTTTCTGAGTTGATATTTTTAAACCGAGTTCATCACATATATTCTTAAAATGGACTATTTTGTTGTTGGTTGTAACTTCCAGGTCTATTACGGTATTTCCCTCTATTGGAATCAAAAAATCATCTGCGTAAACAATAATATCTTCATATATATTTTTATAATGTTTTATTATGTAGTTAGCTATAAGAAGCCATAAGAGTGGTCCAAGACAGGATCCCTGAGGGCATCCTTTAAATACCCTGAACCACTCTATATATTCATATTGATTTAAGCCTATACTTCTTTTGCTTATATAACTTTTTAATAAGGTTTTGAGGTATCTGGGTAACGGTGAGTCATCAATTATTTCTGATAATTGGTGCCAGTTTATTGAATCGAAAGCACCTGTAATATCAAATGATATGATGCCCACATAAGTATGTTTTTGTAATAATTGTGCAATTTTCTTTTTAAGTCTCTCCAGAGCTGATATAGTGCTTCTGTTTTCACGGAAGCCGAACTGTTCATCTTTTAGATAGTTTATTGCTTCAAGATAAGTTAAAGTTCTATTTTTTATTAATCTTTCTAGGATTTTACCAATCATGGGTAGTAGTGTAATTGGACGGTATGAATCAGGTTTTGATGGATCTTTGTTTTTCTTTCTAAAATAGATGACTACTCCTTTCTTCCACGTTTCTGGAAAGTGTCCAAGGTAGAGACATTTGTTATATAATAACTTTATAAGCTTCATATTATTTTTTATCAAATTTTCTAAAATTATTTCATCTACCCGATCATATCCTGGGGCTTTCTTTTTACTTTGTTGGTTAATTGCATATTGAATTTCTCTATGGGTAAATTTAAAATTGTTATATTCTTTTATTGATAGTGTGTTTGTGTTTTGAAATGATGATTCGAATTCTGGGCTTGTATTGTAATGGTAATGAAGTAACGTTTCTTGAATCTCTTTGTATGTATCATTTTGAGTTGAAGATTCCATGACAGAGTGGATGAGATCTGTATTTTTTAAATATTTCTGCTTCAGAATTTTAAAAGCAGTACCATACTTACTGTTTGTTTCCGAACAAAATGTTATCCAAGAATCAATTTTAGCTTTTTTAATATATAATTTGTATTTTGCTTTGGCTTTTTTATATTTAATCTTGAGTTCTACAGAATCTGGATTTCTTTTATGTAGTTTATATATAGCATTTAGGTGGCTTCGCTGTACTTTAAGTTTGTCAGTATACCAGGATACATTAATTTCATGAGACAACTTTTTCTTTTTAAGTGATTTTTGCATGATGTTTAAAAGGATAACATTAAATTCCTCTGTCCACTTCTCTATCTCTGGAACAGAATTGACTGCTTTAAGTGTTGAAAGTAATGTTTCTTCATGTTTTTGAAACAGTTTATTGAATTTTTTAAACGTTTCATATTTGGTTTTGAAACGGTATAAAATTCTTATTGTGGGTGTGACATTCAGAGTAAAAGTAATATATTGATGGTCACTTAGTGATTTAAATGTCGAGTCTATTTTCCATGAATCTATAATATTTTTTGAATGTTCACCGCAGAGGGTCAAATCTGGTTTGCCGTTAAACTTGTCTCGCGCAAAAGAACATTCTGAATCAGGATCATTAATAATAGTTAATCTGCTCATTGCTAGATAGTCAAGTAGGATATATCCTCTAGCATTATTTCTTTTATAACCCCACGCCTGGAGGTGTGCATTGAAATCACCCCCAAGGATAAGGTTCGATGTATCTTCTATGACTCTGGTCCATTCTCGGAAGTCTTCATCAAGATTTCCACTCGGTTTTGAATATTGTGATCCGACTTTAATGAATTTTGATGACAGTGATAGGTTTATAAATACACTGTTATTTGTTTGTAGAGTCTGAATATGAATTAATAAGGGATTGGATACGAGTATTCCCGACGTCTGATTTATTGAATGGTAGAAAGAACATGAAATTGGGATTCCCGTGAAGGTGTTATTACTTTTGTGATAATCCTGAACTAAAGCTAAATCTACTTTATTTTCATGTATGTACTTCAGCAATTGGAGATTTGCAGCCTTACAATTATTAAGGTTTATTTGAACTATTTTTAAATGATTTGGTGGGATCTTGGATTCTCCGAAATATTATCTATTGTCCAATGGGATAGTCTGATTTATTATATATGTAGCATTGGTTGGAGGTTCTACAGTTGAATCTTCTATAGAGTCATCAGAGATATTGAGTGATTTTAGTTCTGAGAACATACTTTTGAAGGATCATAGGAGATAGTAATATTTTGTTTTCGTTGCAACAATCTTTGAAAAATTGGGCAGAATCTAGAATTTGCACTATGCCTTTCAATCTTTTCAGGTTTTACTGCGGTTTTATATTCTCTTTCACAGTTGATGCAACGATGACGTTCATAATTTTCTTTTATTTTGCATGTGTCTGTTTTGTGGTTACCTGTGCAATATGCGCATGTTAAGTAATAACTTCTACAATTATCAAATGTATGGCCATAACGTTGACATTTATTACACCTAACCACTGGATTGTAATATTCTATACGGCATAAATTAAAATGAATAGGTAATTTTCTTCTTGAAAATAATGCTTTCGCGTAATGTTCTTCTGCATCAAGTACTATTTGGTATGTTTTCATTTTTTGTTTTTTGAGAACTTTTGCTATTCCTAGAGTAAAATTCTGTCCCAGTTCTTGATGTATCTTATCAATTACTTCAGTCTCAGTCACATCTACTGGAATTCCCAGTATAATGCCTTTTTTTCTTTTAGCATCTCTAAGATCTGCTTCGGACAAGTCTGTCTCTGAAACCTTCTATTTGATTTATAAAATCAATTAAAACCGCTGTTTTTTCGTCCGATTCTGTTTGGACTATGAGCGAGATTTATCTCTTCCTAACGAACATGAGATGTATTTAAATTTTTTATTCCCTTTTATTTTGTCATTTAACATGTTTCGTATTACATTAATGGGAATATTCGTTGATTGACTTCTTCTTATTATTATTGCTGATTTAGAGTACTTAAAGCAAGGTGTTTTTATAGGTTGATCGGATGTAATTGCAGCAGCATAACTCTTGAGTTGTGCTCTTTTCGATATTTCGGAATCGATTCCATCTTCCAGATGGTCTTGATTATTAACTAAGTTTTGTTGATTTTTTATGGTATGAAACATTTCTTCTATAAGTGATGTTTGTTTAATTTTTTCGGTTATTTCAATCTCTTTGCTCTGAAGTTCTTTTTCCATTTTGTCAATTATTTTTGATTGTTGAGTGATTTGAGTTTTCATTTCCTTTATTTGATGCTCTTGTTCGTCTGTCGTAGTTTTCAGGACGTTATTTTCTTCTTGTTCAAAGTATAGATATTCTTTTATCTGCTGTATTGAGTTCGCTATTTGTGTTCGGATGTCTTCATCATAAATTTTTGAATTACTTTCAATTTGATTTAGGATATCTTCCAATTGATGTAGTGGAGATTTCTCTTGTGTTAAGCTCGTTAGTTCTTGCAATGTCATTGGTATACTAAGAGTGGAACTATCTCCAGAAAGTACCTGTAAATTCAGATGGGCTGTTTCCAACTCTTCCTGAATCATTTCTTTTCCACAGTCTTCCTTACTTAAAACACTTTTATCACCACCTTCATTTCCTTTGTCTTTATCTTGTATGGATTTTCCACTGTGTATCAGTTTTTCATCTTCAATATGTGTTAGACTGTAAGAGGCATTTTGTAATTCAGCTATATTTAATGCCATTTTTGGGGATATCTCTGAGGATGGTGCCTTTAGTATATAGATATTGGTGAAATCTGTCTGTATTAGTTTAAGTCGTCTTTTTAATTCGTCTAAGTATAGGTGGACTATTGCAGATGTTCCTTTAGTGCGTTTTCTTACACCCCTTGTCAACTGCGTAATTAGATCGATAACATCTTGTGAACAACTTGCCTCTTGGCTGTCATATTCTTGAAATTCTCCTTTGTCGGTAATTTCATCGATTATCATGTTGACTATACCTTTTGACAGATGGTCGTCCTCTGTGGCATAATGTTTTGAAATTGATTTTAGGTCTATTTCTAGGCATGAGAGTTTGTTTTTGATTCCTTTTGAGTTGGTGTAGTAGCTTATATAGCTTGTATATTTTTCTAGTTTTACTATAAACCATTCCAAAAATGCCATTGGTTGGATAGCACCTTTTTTGCTTTTCTTTATATGAATATAGTATTGTTGTGCTATATCGCTAAGATTTAAATTCTTCGTGAATGCATCATTGAAAGTCAACTTTTCAGTCTGATTTTTGTCTACAGTTCTAGAGATTGAACTGATTGGGACGACGTCAACATATGCATAAGTATGAGAGGTGTCGACATATGAGTTCATTTTTATCTCAGCATGGGATTGTTGTCTATCTGAATCCACCATTCTAACTTTTATTTGCAAACTGATTAATATACCTCTTTCTATGATTATAAAACTATGACTATCTTATAACTATTTTTATTTCCCTTTTAACTACTTATGCCTCTAATCAATCTAGAACCAGGAATACGGGCACCCCACATATGAGGAAGAATTTTGAATTTTGAAAAAAATTTTGTAGAAGAAAGATCAAAATAAAAGCCAAAAGAATAAGCCAAAGAAAAATGGTACCCCCACGTCCAAACCGGAAAGAACTCCCCGTGCTCATACCAGGAATTTTCATGCCAGAAATAATATTCAATAATTTACAATAATAAGGAAGGACAATGCTATAGGTGTTTGTACAATTTTTTTTTCTTCTATACATGAATAACAAATTGCTATGATATGCAAAACTGTATAATAAGAATTACCCTTATAACAATAATTGAGAAATTGAGATGTATTATTGTTGTTATAATGTTGAGGCAACGGGGACCAGAGCCGGAGGTTCGTTCAGTGACAGGTTTATACTATTCTATGTGCAATTTAAGGGATTATCCGGTGCGTGCGTAGCACGACCGGTATACGGCGCCGAAGACAGCGGGGACCAGGGTCGGAGATTAGTTCAGTTAGAGGTTTATACTATTCGATGTGCAAATTAAGGGATTATGCAAATTATGGGATTATCCGGTGCGTGCGTAGCACGACCGGTGTACGGTGCCGAAGGCAGCGGGGACCCGGGTCGGAGGTTCGTTCGGTTCGAGGGGGATGCGAGCCGGAGAATACAAAAGTTTCGAGGCACCGATGTAAATTAGGGGCCCGCTGGCGGGCGAAGCCAGCTAGTTATTATTGTATATTAAATTTATATAAAGTAAGACCACAAAAATAGATAATAATATTACTGTTATAAATAATTTTAAACCTATAGAAATGCAAATCATTAAATATGTCCTACTTGCAAAATCAACGGCTTATAGAACTCTGGTAGACAATATATTACATTTATAAGTTGTATTTGTAATCTTTAGGATGATATTGGGTATTACAAAAATAAGGTATTTTTCAAATATCAATCAATAGTTAGCTTGTAGTTGGCAAAATAATAATAATAATAATAATAATAATAATAATAATAATAATAAAACAAAATAAATAAATAAATAAAGATTTTTCCTCCCTGTTTCAACTGTAACAAAAATTTTGAAACTAAATGAAGCACAGCAAATTTTCACGAAAAACTATTTGATCCGATTTTAATTGCTTTCAATTAATCAGAATATTTTTACAAGAAAACTTAGAAACTAAGTATACAAAGTAAGTATGCTCTGAAACTATTTTGTAAAGAATAATAAAATCTTACGTATTCAGCATTTTCACCATAAAATTGGACGAAAGGAAAAAACACAGCTAGCTGAAGCCACCTCAAGCACAATTCTTTACTAGAACTAAAATTTTCATCTGTACAATTACAAACATAAGAACCAGCCTAGAGAGAGAAAGAAAAAATTGAGAATAAAACAACATATTTTTTAAATTATCTATCTTTGAACAGATAAATTTGCAATTTAATAATTTCAATGTAATAATCCTAATTTTTATTTACCTGGAAATTAAGATAAATAAATTAGGTAGGATCAATAAATAGGATAAGTCTTTATGCAGTTTTTTTTTTTTTTTTGTGATGATGAATAATAATTTCAACAATATGCTAATAAATTCAATAATAATATTTGTAATAATAATAATTATAAAAGTTTTTTTTAACTTGTATATGTGTTTAAACAGCTAGCAAATTTGAGCATTGATGGGAATGGAAGAAAATGATGCAAATTCTTATTTTTCATGCACGGAAAACCATGAAAGTTTTATAATGCAGACAACCAAATAGGACCGTGTACATTGAAATGAATACATGAAATCTGGTGCTAAGTCATCTGACGCTTAGACTTACATTTGTAGCCAGTATGCTAACCACTGAGTTGATGTACCCCCCCCCCCCCCTTCCCTTCCAGTTTTTAGGCCGGGGTAGTCCTATACGCCACTCCCCCCCTCTCCGATTTTGACTTTGAAAAACAAATTTTTTTGCTTGTTTTATTTGAGTTGTATGACGATGTCTGTATTTTAAAGGCATGTTCGGGGAAAAAAAAAAAAAAAACCGAGAAAAATATCTTTAGAAACGTGAAAAACCCCTTCATAAACCATAAGATATATATATGAAATATATATATATATATATATATATATGTATGTATAACTAGAATGGCACATTCCCCTCGGATTAAACAAATTTAAAATCGATAATTTTACTAAAAAGGTGCATTTATTTCCTTAAAAAGATGCTATATTATGTAAAAAGTTGTTACTACATATAAAATCAGTTTTAAAAAGTACTCGGTGAAGTTTTAAGTTTTTAAAACTGACTTTATATGTAGTAACAACTTTTTACATATTGTGACATCTTTCAAAGGAAATAAATGCAACCTTTTCAGTAAGATTCAGTAAGCATTTATTTCCTTAAAAAAAATGTTATGTTATGTAAAATGTATATACATATAAAATCAGTTTTAAAAAGTACTCCGCGAAGTTTTAAGTTTTTAAAACTGATTTATATGTAGTAACAACTTTTTACATATTGTGACATCTTTCAAAGGAAATAAATGCACCTTTTTAGTAAGATTATTGATTTTTAAATATGTCTTCGTAAACTTTACTATACAGTATTCAAAATAATAAAATGCAACAAATAATTTTGTTTTTTTGAATTTACACAGATGATTTTCATAAATCAATTTTGATTTGTTTAGATGGCAAAACACCGACATTTAACTTCCTAATTCGACAGTAGTTATCTAAAAGTGCAGAAAATATAGATCAATTGAATATTAAAGGTCAGAATTTCATGGAACTAGTAAATAAATGTTTGGGGTCGCTCTTATTATGTGTGAAGTGCTCTTATTCAGAAACTTTGTAATCGAAAGACGTTTTCCATTTTTTTGGTAAAGGCTCCTTAAAGTATAGGATCCTTCTGAAAATACTGTCAAATCAAGCGTTTTGAACCGAATTCCCAACGCGGCAGCCCGAGAAATGGAAAAAACTTGTCGTCACATGACAAGAATAGCTTATAACACAATTAGTAATTTATTTATAAAAAAATGGAAAATGTGTTTCGATTCCAAATCGCGTCACTAGTTAGTTCTCCAATTTTAAGGCTTTACTTTTAAAAATGAGTCAGAAAGTTTCACGTTGTTGAACAGGGAATTTGAGAACTACCTTAAGACTATTCTCAAATCCTAACTGGTTACTTTCGGACACATTTTTTAATTGATTTTTGTTCGCAAACGCGGGAAATTGCCCGGTGCTTGTTCATAAACTTTGTAATCGAACTGTTTTTTCCATTTTTCGGTAAAAGCGGAATATCTTTCAGAAAATGCTGTCAAAGTTGTCGTTTTGAGCCAGAATTCCGGTCGAGATAATGTGGCAAAGGGAAAAAAATCTGTTGTCACGCGACAACAATAGATTATAACTCACGATTAATTAATTTAACCAAAAAAATGAAAAGATAGATATTTGATTACAAATTACTTTAATAATCATGTCTGCTAGTCTGGTGCTTTTACGTTTAAAAATGAGTCAGAAAATGTGTCAGGAAGTTCCGGTTATTGAATGGGGAAAAATATTCGCCTTAATATCATTTTCTCTGTAAAACAACGTGTAAATAATCATGAAAATTCTAAGCAAATTAACTGCATTTTATAAATAAAACAGTATACAAATCTTCATAAAAAGTACGGCTAAATTAAATGAAACAGCAATTAAATACCATAACATAAGAGCTCAATTATATTTTGTGTAAGTGAACTTTGACATATTTTACGTACAAAGTACTTACAAGAGCTAATCCATAAAGTCCTTGCTGAATAACGGCTGAGATGGAACTACGTAATCCATCCCAGTTATTTTCTAAGCCTTTTATCCAATGACCTGAATACTGACCACTGCCAACAAAAGTGGAATCAGTCATAATAAGTCGTCTTTTCTTAGAATTATTCATATTAAAACCTCTGAAAATATAATTAGTATATATTAAATTTATCAAAGGAATACTTAATGAAAAAGATAAAAGAAAATACTATTTCGATATAACTTTATAATAAGAATAACTTGTATAATCTCTATAAGAATTCTTAAGACTGTATAAAGAAATTGTATTTCTTTCTATATAGGCAATATAATTTAAGGTATTTATAATTACTCAATGAAAACGATAAATTTTTTTCTAGAATTATTCATATTAAAACCTCTGAAAATATAATCAGTCTATATTAAATTTGTGAAAGAAACACTTAAATGAAAAAGATAAAAGAAAATACTACGTCCATGCAACTTTATAATAATAATAACTGTAGAAACTCTATAAGAATTCGTAAGACTCTATATAAAGAAATTGTATATCTTTCTATAAATGCAATATAATTTAGGATATCTCAATGAAAAGGATAATTCTTTATCTAGAATTATTCATATTAAAACTTCTGAAAATGTAATCAGTCTATATTAAATTTGCGAAAGAAACACTTATTCAACTTTATAATAAGAATAACCGTAGAAACTCTATGAGAATTCGTAAGACTCTATATAAAGAAATTGTATATATTTATATATATATACAATATAATTGGAGTGTATTTATAATTATTCAAGGAAAATCACAATTAAATAGGTGTCTAGATGATGGACCTATGTTACAATTTTTCGAAAGTTGGTTTTTTTGTTGCAAAACGGCATATGTGGAATGATTGATGATTAACCCAGTGTTAAAAATTGTAATTTCATAATATACAAGTGTGTTTACTTCAAATAAAAAAATTAATATAATAGGCTAAAAATAATATTATTACTTTCCTTATCTAACTAGTTTTTTATTACTCGTGAAAGATGAGTATGAACACAAAAGTGGAGGGCACTTAAGATCAGAAGAATGGCCTATGTTGTAGTAGGTCCTCAGAACATGGCTAATAAATGACATTAATAGTTTTCCTCATTTCTGTAAAATTTTTAAATTTGTAACATAAGCCCTTCTTCTAGACACCCATTCAATTATTTGTCTACCTACAATACTACCCGTAACTCACAAAAGAAATCTTTGCATATGTATAACAGCCAAATTATATGAAAATAAGCCAAAGTACATGCAAGAATAATCAGATAATATAAAAATCAGGTAGTCAATCGTAAGAAACGATTTATTTTAAGGGACAGACTTAAAAAAATATTAAAAAATTTAAAGCAATGAATTGAATTGAAATCTCAATATTTTATTATATATTTATTATTGCCTGTACAAAAATTAAAGTGTTTGTACGATAAACACTAAGATATTAGGAAAATAATGTTAAAATTAATGTATAATGGCATTAAACTAAAACCTCACCTTTAACTGAGATTTATAAAGTTTGCTGTATCTTTAAAAATTCCACTTATAACCGAAATCTTGGCTTAATCTTGGATTAAACCTTAACCTTTTCTTTAATATCCTCAGACATCATTTTGAAATATTTCCCATCTAATACTGCACACCGTGTATTACCATAATGATATTACTAATTCTAGCTGATCCATCCTGGCTACCACACTACAGTTTTTTTATATATTCCCATAGCAATGTACAGAATTATAAAAGTTACTAGCTGCTCCGTCCGGTGTGTCCCGGAAATCATTGACTTTCTTTTGCAATTTCGAGAAAAATAGTCATTTTCAGCGCTCTTTCTATTCCAAACAAACCTCTTTCAGAATGAAACTCCGGCATTCGTCCCCTCTGCCTACGGAATTGTATAGCAGGTGTGCTAAGCACGCGCTGCAATATCGTTTAGTTTCAATTTTCACCGCTGGGGGCGTGAAATCATCTTACTTAGTTATCTATATCAATTCGTTCATGTTAAGTTGAATGAACCAATTCCCGTTGAAGAAGATTCCAAACATTGTTTAGAACACTTTGGTAGAAATATGAAAATGCCCTAGGTCGATCACTTTCAACCCTCCTATCTTACACACCCCCACAGTTACCGACATGCAACCACCATAGTGCACAATGGGAGACTCGAGGCTACTACCATACACAAACACCAGTGGTCTGCGGTGGGTATAGTTGTGGCTGCAAAGTGAAATATAGGGACACACACGTCTATATGAAAATGCCCTAGGTCGACCACTTTCAACCACCATATCTCCCACACCCCCCACTGCTACTGACTTGCAACCACCATAGTGCACGATGGGAGACTGGAGTCTTACTACCACACACAAACACAAGTGGTCTGTGCTGTGTAGTTGTGGTTGCAAAGTGAAATATAGGGACACACACGCCTATTTATATATATGTTACGGTTAATATGATTAATCCGGTCATTATTAATAATAACCGGTTATTATTATTTCCGGTTTAATCATATTGACCGTAACATATATATAGATTTTTGTAACCAATCATCAAGAATGCTTATACAGACGCTAAACAACTTATATTCATTAACATCGTTATTGTACCATTGTATAGTCGAAAAAAAAATATGTCTATATTAACTTCCAGAAAGGAATTCGAAAACTAGACAAAACAGACAGGCATATATTTCCATGTTATGAATCGCTGATTTTCGGTTTAAACATGACAGCTTGAAATCTAAGAAAATGTATTTTGAGTATTTTAAAAATACAAAATATATTTTGAAAAAGCATTTTTAAATACATTACCAAAAAATATTTATTTTATCGGTTTAAAATCAAAATACAAATGTGTTTTGAAAATATATTTCAAATGGATGTAATTTCGATACTGCCCAAATGTGCTTGCACCAACTATTACGCTTGGCGACAATGGTGTTTGTACAAAGGAAAAGTATCCAATAGTTCAGCGTATTAAATCGAATCGCTCTATATCCAAATCCTTAATTCTGGCATCAGGATATGCCAGGCATGATGTGATGTATCAAGCAATGCACATGTCATTGCATGAATCTTTTTTTGCAAAGATTCCGAAGTCAATCAATTGATAAACGGTTTCATGTCATTGCATGAATCTTTTTTTTGCAAAGATTCCGAAGTCAATCAATCGGATAAACGGTTTCATACTGCAGTTAAATTTCTTTAATCCAGAAGAAAAATAAAGAAAATTTATAATTAAGAACAATTATATTTTTAAGTATAATTTTAGAGCTGTTCTACAGTGAATTTAACTATATACATATCATTACAGTATGTTTTATACAAACCATTTAATGACATTCAACTGAAAAAATACATTCAAGTTTGAAATCATTTTAAACATTGTGATTTTATTAAATAGTTAGAAACAGCACATTCAGATACATATATAAATACTTAAAATAATGCTACTAACTGTTCAGTAGCCATAATCATGGAATGGCAATACAAATTATGATAATCATAAAAAGAAATAACATCATCTCTCCAGTGCAACAAAGAATCCATGCATAATGAACGATCATAAAGATTCTGCTTTGTAGCTAGTGGAAAATAGAAAATAAAATGTTAATAAGTATTATTAAGTTTCTTAAAATAAATGGAATACAACAGTGATATATTTTTCTTTTTACTTGGCAGATATGGTGGATTATTCAAATCATCTCTCAAGCATCCACTTATAGAACCGTTGACTGTGTTTAAAGGTTCATTATTAGCCTAAAAAAATAATAGAAAAACTTATACACAAACTAAAATAATAATAAAAAAACTTATAATGAAATAAACTCATAAAAAAATATATATACATAATTACTTTGCAACATACTGAAAGCATAAAATCATAACATAAAGTTACGTTTATGTTACGATTTTGCTGTAGAAAGAATTTATATGTATAAAAAAAAAAAAAAAATACGCCGGTACTGTATTTTATTATTATTTTCAAAAATATATTTTATCGAATTATAAGTACGGGGGTCTCTTTGTTCACTACCTATAATAATTTTTTTTTTAACAAATAATGTAGTAATTCGTGGAAGATACTTCACTGAACCCTATATAGCGGAAAGAAAGCGAGTATCTGCAGTGAATTCTCGTCCACGACACCATCCAAAAATCACCAACTTACCAAAAACATTTGTAAGTTTGTCTCCTCAAAAAATTGTTTATGGCGCTTCTAAGCTAAAACGTGGAAGAAATAATGGAAGCTCCATGGAAGAAACTTCAATACAAATAGTGGTTCCATATTCACAATAATTCCATCGTACTGAGTTCAGTAAAGTTGTGACACCTTTAGTCCGTCAGCTTGAAAAGTAGCCATGGCACAAGATTTAACAATACCAACAATTTGTTCAAAGCAAAAGATAAGGGTAGATGGCAGTGGAGCGGGCAGTCTTAAATTAAAGATGATCGAATTAAGCTTGAAATACCAAAAGACTGAGAGGTGGTATGCTTTTCCCAAGAAAGTCACACAATTCAAGCACTAGCTCAAAACAAAATGGCCTCTCTGATAGAATAAAGTCACTCCAATTCACTCTAAAATGTCACTAGGAACACTATAATTATCATTGTAAAATGTCACTTCAAAATATTGCCAAGGATGAGATGAGACTAAATCCACTGAATCTAACTTCTACCGTCGTATATATATATATATATATATATATATATATATATATATATATAACCTACTTTGCAGCATAAGTTCCTAGCTACTCTCATATGAAGATGGTCTACGGTTGAGTAGATTTTTAATTTTGTGTGCGATCGTGTTATCCGGAATTTGTGCGTGAATGGCCCGGCCTATTCTGTCATTTCTTTTAAATTTCGCAAAGTGTGTCTGAATCTCTGGGAATCTGATTTTCACGGTTCTTTTGTGCAATAATATGATAATTATGTATCTTTGATTGTATCTAAATATATATATATATATATTTAGACTAAATGTTAGACTAAGTGTTTCGACTAATTGTTCTATTACTTGTTAGCAGTTAAACAATCACAGATACATAATTATCATATTATTGCACAAAATAACCGTGAAAATCAGATTCCCAGAGATTCAGACACACTTTGCGAAATTTAAAAGAAATGACAGAATAGGCAGGGCCATTCACGCACAAATTCCGGATAACACGATCGCACACAAAATTAAAAATCTACTCAACCGTAGACCATCTTCATATGAGAGTAGCTAGGAACTTATGCTGCAAAGTAGGTTCCTCAAAATGCTTCATTACTTACTTTAAAAATACACTGAACAATAGGACCATACACATAATACAAGGAAAGAAATTTAAAGACATTTAAAAAGCAAAAGAAAAAGTAATTTTTGCAATACTTCTTGATTTTTTAATGGACTTTCAATATTTCATGGAACATTCTTTGTATATAAAATCTAGAAATTACATAGATTTCGTAATAATCTCTGAAAAGTTTTCGTATGCAAATAATTAAGATATTTTTCTGTACTTTCCTCATACAGGGTGGCCATAATTAAAATACCCCTATTCCAACCTATTTATTGAACTACTCAATGTATAAGCTTCAAATTTTCAACACATACTAAAGACACGGGGAAACTGATTATGTGAAAAAAACAGTTCTAGAAATCATTGAAATATGGTGCGGTGCAACTGGGCATATGTTGAAAAGACACAAAAACACATTTTATGTAAGCATAGCAAACATTCATGTGACAAAGACCTTATCTAAGCAGGGAATGCTGCTCAATATGGTTCCCTACTTGGAGAAGTCTGCCAGGATTACCTGATGCCCCGATAAACAAGATTTTTTAAGTGTCCCCACAGCCAATTATTACACTTATTAAGATCCGGAGAACGAGATGGCCAAGTTGTCGGAAACACACGACTGATTACTCTTCCATTAGTGAAACGCTGCCGAAGAAACTGCTGTACACAGAGTTCAATGCACCTCACATAAAAATAACTGAGTCAAGACATTGCCGCTCTTGCAAATGGGGTACAACAAAAGGTTCGAACATCCTTTTGTACCTGTTAGCCGTCACAATAAGGGCCATTGCGAATAGCCTGTCCGAAAAAGAAAGGTCGAAGAATGAAAGTGGCTGGGAATCCACATCAGACTGTAGCTTTCGGTGAGTAGAGTAGAATCTCTAGGAAGGTACCGGGTTTTCAATTTCCCAAATGCAAAAGTGTTTACTGTTCTACTGAGGTGGAAATCGGCAGCGTCGCTCCACAGAGCCTGCCATGGCCATGGTGCATCCATTTCAACTCTTCAACTTATCTTTTTTTCATATTTTCGTTGTACAGCGCCATCTATAGGTAGTTCTGGAACAATTTTTTTTAGCGTAATCCATTCCCCCATGTTTTGAATATTACTATTTTCAGAAATTTTGAAGCGTTTGCACTGAGTAGTTCGACATGTAGGGAGGCCAGAGTAGGGGTGTTTTAATTATAGCCACCCGGTATATGGACTCAGGCAAGATTGAAAAAATGACCTTGGCAAGTTAAGATAATTTTCCCACATACTTTTTGGCAATACATTCACCATTTCATACACACAAGCAATTTGTTTAACACTGGCACAATTTACTTAATAAACATACAGAAACCATTTATCTACTATTGCACATAAACAGAAGTGCTTTATCTAATATGTAAGAAAGGATAATAATAATAAAAAAACACTTTAAAATTCAAAAAAAAAATTAATTAAAATTCCCAGTTTTTTCCCTAACTTTTAAATATAATACTCAAAACTAATTTGCCTCTGTTAAATTTGTTTCCCAGTCTAACATTTATTACGTTCAGCCATTAAATTCGTATTAACTTTAAGATAAAAAGTTATGAGCTTAATTCAATTCTCCTTTATTTGCGGTTTGTGATGCACCCGGGGAAGTGGCCTGGCCTTGTTGTCATCACAAGCCTATCAAAAGCTATTCAGTTACTTAAATTTACGTTTCCTATTATTTTGACACCCTCGCCTCCTCCTGGGAAAAATTAGAAGTACGGAATAAGTCCTCTGTGCGCGTGAAAACGTGCGCTTTTTTGGTTAAAAGATGGCTGATTATATTCACGATGTTCTTTCGCGCATTTTCGGAACAATGAATGGATGAAAGCTTAATCACTCTTAAACACTCGGGGCCTGACTTCAAAAATGACAATCCTGTAACGTGAAATGAATAAAATCCAGGTCTCAAACGAACTTGGTTTCTTCATTTAATCCACGACTACCAATACGTTAATTCAAACTGACGATGTTAAGTAAGGTAACTGTCAGCATATCTTAACTGTATAAGCAAAAACTTTAAAAATATGTATAAACAGAATCATAATAGTTCATGATCAGTTTTGATTTCATCGCTGTTTATATCAATTGTTGACGTATCTCACATTTTTTTAAGTCTAAACTGCGCCAATGACATTTTAAAGGAACCACTAAAGCTCCTATAAGTATTGACTTCTCTAGTATATTTTCATACAATATTAATTACAATTCATCTAAATTTGAAATAAAATAACCTGTAGTATTATAGGTAATAAATGGTTTTAACAAAACTATTACTTAAATTCTATGGGACTGCAACAAGATTTTAGCTACAAAATATCAAAATCTTTTTGTTCAGAAATCATCTGTTAAACTCATTCAAGCATGAATATTAATGGAGCTATGAATAAAGAGGAGGAGACAGATAGTGTAGTGTCTATCAATTGCGATTGAAGTAACTGAAAATGTAGTCACAAGATGGCGGCTGTTGTTTGTTTACACCGGATCAACAGGGTTTGATTACCGCTGGGGCAAACTTCCACCAGTAAAAACGAATAGGTATTTTTCCCTTATTATGACAGAAAATCTGCATGAATTAGGAGTTTAAATAAGGAGAAAAATTCTATCCAAACTTACTGATGGAAGTTTGCCCCGTCGGCAATCAGCCCCTGTGGGACCGGTTACAGTGGAAGCTTCAAAATTTTACGGATTCCTCTTTACACTTCCTCTTTATACATAATTCCATGTGAATATTCGACAAGAAAATCTTATATAGTCATACAATGTTTTTATAAATACTGTTCACTACGCATAGAAACCCTTGTGGAAATTATATAATCAAATGAAATAATTTACAAAAAGGATACGAAGAAATAAAAAAGTTAATATTTTTTTAGTCTTAATAAAAAAAAAAGGTTAAGTAAATAATTTATAAGTAACATATGTATAATAATAATTAACATCAAATACAACTTATAGTTAAAATTTTAATCCCGAGGAATAACGAGAGAAATTTTTTAGTAAAATTTCTTAAATAATGAAAGTTGTTTCGTGAAAGGCGGATTTTCAAGACGATTTTTAAAATCTTACTAGCCAGAAACCATGAAAATCTACTGCAGAAGATATTTTGTTTATGACATTAGACCACCAAGTAAATCCCGTTGAACTTCCAAAATCCGGAAAGAAAGCATCTTCATTTTCATTCTAGAAACAGAAAAAATAATTGAAATTAACGAAAAAATAATTGTTCTAAAAAATTCTAATAAGATTATTGTTTTGATATAAAATATATTGCAATGAAAATAAATAATAAAATGTTATTTTGAAACAGTATCATAAACTACTGCTTAGATACCTGTAAAAAATATAAACGAGACAAAATAATTTAATTATGTTGAACACATAATACATAGAACTTTTTTTTTCTTCAAGACACATAAATAAAACAAATATTCACGAATATTTTGATATTTTCTTTAACTTAATTAAAAATTAGGATATATTTGTTTTAATTTTTAAAGTTGCCTTTCTATCAGGAAGAATAACTACACATTTAGAGATTGCTTTTGTTTTACTGCTAACAGAAGTCTTTTTAATTCTGAATGTTTCATTGTTTAAGCACATAATTCGATTACATATCTGTTAATCTGTGCTTTATTTATATTTTTGATTTAGTGATTGGTTAAATGTTAATTTCGTTATGTATATTAGCCATAAAAAAAGCTGAGCTATTTATATTGTTTTAAGTGCAAACAAGTTAATCGTTCCTAAGGTTTCTGAAAAATCATACTTGAAATTTTTTTTAAACAATGAAAAATCAGTATATTAAGGTACCGTTTTGGAACAAATTGCATCTCAATGTACATTTTTTTCCCTATTGGATGGTGTAAAAATCTAAATTGTGCGATGTTTAAGAAGAATAATTTTGTGATAAAAACGAATTTGATTTCACAGGTCATTGCCGGCGTCGATATAACGTCAATGTTATTCACGGATATTTTTTCAAACAAGAACAGCAAAAAAAAAAAAAAAAAAAAAAAAAAAAAAAAATTCTCAAATAAGCACATTTTTCTTAATTTTAATTCAGTAATGTTTTCTCACCTTTCCAACAACAGGGTGTAATCCCCATTTATCCGTAACAAAAACTTCACTCAGTGGTCCAACATTATAAATCTCATCTCTCCTCAACAAAGCTGACTTTAAAATACCAGGTTCAAAATGGATCTGCAACTTGATGCTTTTGTTGGTTAATTTCTCCGTGACATTAGAAAAATTCCAGAATTCCTTGTTCCCAGACAAATACTTTTGTATGATGCCTTGATCAACTATGAGGGATTCCTAAAGTAAAAAAAAAAAAAAAAAAAAAAATCAATATACAGAAAATAGAATAGCAATTTTAAATGTGAACATGCACGGGGTTAAACAAAACTTTAAACAATTGTTACTGCTATATTTCATTAACCTTTTGTCTACGGGCTTGGGCTGACGACTATATTTATATTAACTCGTACCCCAATTTACAAATAAATTTCTTTGTAGTAGATTTCTCTTGAAAATATCCTGGTATAAGTCTATGGCAGAAATTAGTTTTCAAGAAGTGGTGCAAATAGAATAAAGAAATAGTCCCTGGGACGACATATGTCCCAATACTGTAATCAAAGGGTTAATTGTTTAAATGTGTTAAATAAAAACCTTAAAACCAGTAAAAAAGTTTTTATATATAAATTGGCTACATTTTTCGGCTTCAGCGAAGGCCTTTTACAAGACAAATGAGAATTTTCTGTAGTTGCACGATCTGTGAGGTAATAATTTGAAACACCATCGTTCACGTTGTTCACGTTCTCTCTCAGATTACTCACGTTACTTTATTTTTACTTTGATGTTTATTTCCATAGTCGTAACCATGGAGTAACTGAACCCATAATTTTAACAAGTTAAATGATACTGTATCGTTACATATTGAAGTTTAGCGTGTTACAATCTAAATGATGTGGTAGCCGGCCCGGCAGCGTGGTTGGTAGCGAAGGCGACAGCCACGGTGAGGGCCCGTGGTTCGAATCCCGGTAAGTCATGGATGTCATTGTGTGTGTGTCTTCAGTGCTGTCTACTTCCTTGTGTCTATCCCGTCCCCAAGAAGAAGATTTATGTAATTTGTCAAAGTCCTGTATGTATTTCTGTGAACAAAAAAATATGGATCATTCGAGACAACAGCCTTGTAGCTTATAGGTCTCAAAGCAATCTCCGTCAAATGTCAAAATGTCAAATGATGTGGTATCTTTACATACCAAATTTTTACCTGTCACAATCCCAATTCTTTCTCTTATAATGGATAGATAGTATAAATTGGAAAGAAAATTATTTTGCTTTTATTGAAATTTATTTGGGTGTACTTCATCTTGATATAATCTTGTACGTGCTGTAGTTTTTCTATTACACTTTATAGCAGCTATGTGTTCCTTTTTTCTACAATTAAATTTCCTGCTAGTCACGCCAATATAGTAATTCTTTGATCCATCGTTTATAATAAATGTGATTTCATATACTCCCGAATATTTTCCAAATATATTAGGCCAATTTTAGTGAAAATGATATCATTTAACTTCGGAGGGGGTTTAGCTATTAAGATGTTGAAACGTTTAAGACTATATTTTAATTTCTCAAAAAAAGCTTGGAAAATATTGAAGAGTAAAAAGTATATATTTTTGTGATTTAAACTTGTTCTCGCTCTTCTTATTATTGACAATATCCAGGAATGATTTATTAATATGTCGTACCTTAAAATCATTATTAAAAGCAATTCTAGGAATATTATCTAGTTCATTATCTAAATTATTTTCAGAACACACCAAAAAGGTACAGAAAATTTACCGGCTGAAATTTTATAGGTAAATCGATATATATTCTTTGGTGTAATAGATTGGTATGTCATGCACCTTTTAGCAGTTAACGCAGTATATTATGTCTATATGTTTGGATTTGTTATATTTTTGTTACTGTTCCGTAAAATATTTTTTTCTAATAAAACTAAATAAAGGTAAGCATGCAATGCGCATTTAGATTATTATAATTAATATTATTGAAATTATTGTTATTAGAGTTTCTTTTGTATCTCATGGATTATAATAATATAATTTTTATATGAGTGAAATACATAAAGATAAAATCTTGTATTGACCTTTGATTACAGTTTCAAAGCAATTTTAAGTATGATTGTTGTTGATATGTATGCAAATTCATTAAATGTTCACAATCATTTATAAAGAAAGATTATTAAACGATAACAACGAACAATAATCATTATTTTTGAAAAACGTTTGCATTTATTATAAATATGAATCTCATGGATCATAATAATATAATTTTTATATGAGTAAAATACACAAAGCTAAAATCTTGTATTGACCTTTTATTACACCTTCAAAGCAATTTTAAGAACGATTATTGTTGGTATGTATACAAATTCATTAGATGTTCACAATCATTTATAGAGAAAGAAAGTAATAATCATTATAGTTAAAATGAATATTAAGGGAGATCGTTATATTGACATCAATTAACCCTCTTGCTCATAATATCATGAAGAAAATTCAAATCAAAAATAATTTTTGAAATGATGTAATAAAAATTCTATTCTATAATTGTACAGAAAAAGATGAGCCAAACTCGCATAAGTGTGATTTTTCGGTCCCTAGAATATATCTCGGCATTGCTTTTCAATTTAAATTCTCATTTAATGTTAAAATGTTTCTCTGGGATTGTTCTACAATATTATGTTACTTCTATTGTGAAAATCTGTTTTTTAATCTTTAAAAGGGATTTTAAATATCTCAAAAGTCACTACTGTCCCGTCCACAACCCATAACCTGTGATCATTAAAACCATCAACAAACAATAATTCTTAAACAATAACAACAAACAATTATTATTATTTTTAAAAAAAGTTTGTATTTATTATAAATATGAATCTCATGCATCATAATAATAAAATTTTTATATGAGTGAAATGTGTAATATTTGTTTTTGTTGGGTTTAAAATTGTATACCTCATTTTTAACGTCACTACTGCCTCGGGGTATGATTTTCCAGTAGGAGAGCACTTGTTGCTCTTAAAAAGTCTTCATTGTTTGCTGTTTGTTCATAAAGAATATTTTTTGGAATGAAAAGAATGGGGGACAGGTAAACGTACCTCTATTAACCGTCATTACTGCCCCCATTGTTAATTTAAACAGTAGTATTTATAGATTAACCAATATCTAGCCATTTAATCGCAGGTTTGATATGTCTTTGAAAAAAGTGCATACAACATTCCAAAAATGTTCATTTTTTTTAGTAAAGTGACAAAATTTCAAAAAGTGTCACTTACTATTCCTGTCATTTCTGTCCCTTAAAATTTGTGTTTTGTCTGATTAAAAACTGTCATCTCATATTTATTTTTCAATAAAGTTTGCGACCATCTACTAATTAGTATTCGGCAATGTATCAGTGGTTATTAAAAATTCAAATTGAGCATATTATAAGACTTTTAAGAATCAGATATCAACAGAAAATTAGAAGCCAAAAATCCCACTTATGAGATTTTGGCCAATATGTGCCTCGATTATTAAATAGGCGTTACTTAAAATAAAAGTTACAAGTTGAAAACAGATTTTAAAAAACCTGTCGTTTATAAGTTAACTTAGAGGTCTTATATGAGCGCAGGTCATCAATAGTGTTAAATTCACATAAATATATATTGCTTGAACTCTTAATACAATCTATAAAAATAAAATATTTATTAACAAACAAAAATAGTCACAACAATTTATGATACATTTTCGAGAAAAAATATTAATGATTTTGAAAGCACAGTGGAAGATTTTATCCACGTGAAAATATAGTTTACGGATAAATTGACTGTCAATGTAAAATATTTAGAGAAGATTTAAGGGATTATAAAATGTGCTACAAAAAGGCTGAAAAATTCCCTTTATGATCGGAAAATCTAATAAAAAATAGAAAATCAGAAAGTTTCTAGCTAACAAGGAGACCACCAGACGTCGAGGGTCACTAATTTTCCTAATACAATGTAGGTTAGTTAGAAGACCAAAGGTCGAAAATAGCTTTGAAGCAATTAGATCCCAACTCTCAGAAATTCATTTGTGTATGTTGGTAGTTTCTTTTCTCTTTATTTGATTGTGTTTTAGGCAAAATAAATAAAAACAGAAGATTTGAAATTGAATAATAACTTTTTGATTTTGAGCACAAAATTTGGCCTAAAGGGTGCCCCGCTAATATTAAAGTATAAAAATCTTCTGACTGTTATATGAATACCCATATTGTATATCACTGCATAATGTATAATTTTTGTTATTATCAATTTAAATGTTATCATAACAGAAAAACTGTAATTACATAATAATTAAACATAGCTTAATCAAGTGATTTAGATGGCATATTAAAAGGATCAAACAAAAGTCAAAAATTTCTCGCTAAAAATGTTAAATGATGATTTTATTATAAAATTGAATTTAGTTAAAAAGACAGATAATTTTTTTTTTAATTTTCTGTGACTTTCCTTGATTGAAATAGATGTGTCATATGTTCATCTATATTAAGCAAATACCAGAAAATTTATTTTTTCTATCAGAAAATTATGTATGACGAAAAATCTAAAAAAATTTTTAACATAATACAATTTTTCTTCCCTTACACAATGTAAGATGAGTAGGAAGATAAAATCAAACACACATTTAAGAAATTTTTCAAGTTACCATAGGAATATATCTTGTTTGTAAAGCATCCAGAATCCATCTAATTTCATCGGTAGACTGATATTTTGGGAAACCAATATGAAAACCCAAAGACCAATATGGAGGAATCACTGGTCTTCCAACAGCCTGCAACAAAATTAAAAAAGAATCAATTATCAGTACTGAAAAATCAATAATTGGTGTTTCAATTGAAAAATCAATCATTCGTGCAGTGTTTGATTACGACAATAAAAATAAAATATGGCAAATTATCTAATTCACCCTTAACAATACAACTCGAAAGTCTGCATATATGATTCTAAACTACTACCTTAAAATCTTTATTTTAAATACAAAACATTTCTATTAAAACTGAAAAAAAGGAAAGAAAGAAAGAAAAAAAGCCTCAATTTATTTAATTTAAAACTTAAAAAAACAAACAAAAAAAAACCAACCTACGCAAAATATATATTTAGTTACCATGTTACCATAGTTACCATACTATGTTCACATGGTATATTTTGTAATAAATATTTTATACCGAATTAAGATTTAAATTACCTTTTTCCAACTGTTAAGTTTTTTTCAATGCCCTGTAGTAATACATATAACCCCAAAATAATCATGTAAAATATACAATGAAGGACTTTTTTCTCTTCTTATGTGTCTCAATAACTTAAGATTGAATTTTTCTGGTCAAAATCCACCAATCAGAAGCATGTTTCCATTAATGAATATGACATCATATTTAAAAGAAAAATATTGGGTCGTTCGGAAAGTTTCACAGTTATTCTTAGCGAAGCGTGGTTTCCTCTTGTTATTTTGTTACTGTTGATAAGTGACCTTGAATGACCCAGATGTGTACTTTCGTTATTTTCTGCTTGCGCTGCATAACTCTCGCTTCTGTTGTGGTATAATTTTTGTTTCAGAGCAGTGCTAAGAATGGTGAACCAAAAAGTTCATTTTCGTCATATTACGCTCTTTTATTTTAAGAAAAGTAAAAATGCTAGTCAGATTGCTCGTAAAATTTGTGCAAATATGGACAAAGTGCTGTTTCAGATGACACAGTTTGAAAGTGGTTTGAGAAATTTAACCGCGGAAATATCAACCTTGAAGATGATGCCCGCTCTGGACGACCATCATCTGTAAAGAAGAACCTCTTATAAAAGAAGCTATCAAATGATCACGCAGTGTAATTTTTGGAATATTTAGTCCGTGTGATAGCTCCTGAACTGTGTAATGTGGATTTTCAGCGATAGCTTCTTTTAAGAGGTTTTCCTTTATAGATGATGGTCGTCCAGAGCGGGCATAATTTTCGAGGCTGACATTTCTGTGCTTAAACTTCTCAAACCACTTTCAAACTGTGCCATATGAAACAACACTTTATCCAAATACAGTAAAATATTTACGAGCAGTCTGACTAGCATTTTACTTTTCTTGAAATAAAAGAGACGAAAATGAACTTTTTGGTTCTCTATTCTTAACACTTCACTGAAACAAAAATGTTTAAGCAATGCTTGCAATTTATAAGCAATGTTTAAAGCAAGTTTCTGGAATTACACTACAGAGAGCTGACATGGTTGCTACAGTCTCATATCAGAAATATCCACTGAGCTTGCTCAGTGTAAATATAATGGATTTGGAAATTTTTCTTTTAGATTGACACTACTTACAGTTTTGGGCTAAAGTGGCAAATGTGACAAAATGTTAATTTCTCCTTTCTCTCTTAGAATCTCAAGGGTTAGATATAGAAATTTTTTGTAAAGCGTGCACTACACTTTATAACACTACATAGCACTTTGTAACACTACATAACAAATCATCAATCGTAAATTAATTTCTGTTTCCAGATGTCTTTTCTTGCTGAAGAGATGTTTAAAAAAAATATTTTAATATGGTCAACACAACTGTGGACAAACTATGAACACTCTGTGATTAAATTCTTTCACAGTAAAGATTTGAGTCAGACGTCACTGAGTGTTAGATCACAGTCGTCCATTTGAAATTTATAGGAACAAAATACAACTAACCACAGATAATTTCGAACTTTATAAAGGTAAAATTCATAGTATTAATGTTTGTTCATTAAAAAAGTATTTGATAAAAATATATGATAAAATAATGTATGATGAATAATGTAATTCTGACTTTAAAGAACCAAAATGGTGCTGTGACCAAAGAAGTACAGATGATTTTAAGATTACCGCATTTCTTTAATAACTGATGTTTGATTTATGTACTTCTGTTTTACATCTATCAATTTCTATAAATCACATGTAATTGATTTATATATTGCCACCGGCATGTAAACAATTAATTAGATATTTTTAGCATTGCTAAATGAAATTGTCAAATTTCATACTGGCTCTGTAATGAAATATTAATTATTTTTATCGTATGAGAATTTCCTCTGTATTTTGCGTTTAGTAAAATAGTTATACTTTTCGTTAAACTATATGTATGAAAAGTATTAAAATATTAAAATCCCATTTTTAAATCTAAAATTTAAATTAATTTTCAATCTAACTCATAATGTGTAACGCTGAAGCTGTTGTTGTTTTCCTAGCCCGACTAAAATTACTTTAAGAAATTAAATTGCAACCAACTCTAAAATTAACAGTGCAAGCTTAGCGCAAATTCACTTTATCTGTTGTTAGTGTGCATCCAAGTTTCGGCCAAGCCTTGTTTTGTTACAATACACAGATATCAATCAAAAGCTAATTAGTCAATTAATTTAAAATTTTCTCCCAATTTGACACCTTCGCCACCTGCTGGAAAATTATGCAACTCTTAACAAATTGCAAGAATTTGCACGACAAAAGAGTCAGACGAGTTGTAATTTTCCAACTGGACGAAAAATGTCCGGGTCAGGATTCGAACCTGGGATCTCTTGGCTGAAGCTGCCATGCTCTCCCCCTGAGCTATCCCGGTCGAATCTGAAGGGCATAATTCATCCAGTGCCAGTGCTGGATGAATTATGCCCTCCAGATTCAACCGGGATAGCTCAGTTGGTAGAGCATGGTAGCTTCAGCCAAGAGATCCCAGGTTTGAATCCTGGCCCGGACATTTTTCGTCCAGTTGGAAAATTACAACTCGTATGATTTCTTTACCAATTTGAATAATTGTGTTAACATTAATCTAGTGGAAAAGAGTCAGAATTTGTAATTTTGAGATTGTCTACAAATCTTATTGCTGGAATGTTATTCCAAATGAAGGCATGAATAAGACATTCCTCAATAGTAAATAATAATAATAAAAAAAGTTAAACGTTTTACATTTATATCTTGCGAATTATTTATTTGAAATAGATTCTTCTTAAGATGAACAAAACATATTTATTAGATGAAAAAATACGCGTTGAATATAATACTGGATAAAATACTTGCAGTATACATTTACTATAACAAAACAAAAGAATTCTTTGAACTATTTACAAAATACAAATATGAAAAAATACTATGAAAATTTATCACAAGTTTGTTGTAGTTTTAAATGCATTATAGTCCAGTCATTTGGTAGAAAATAAAGGAAAGTTTTGGTGTTGGGTTGGGTTGGGTTGATTATTGACGGCCAATTATCTACACTAGGGATATAGGCCCGGGGGGAGTGCCCTTCGTGGGGGTCTTTCTAAGGGAACCTAATCCGTATTTACGCATGGATAAATCCACGGCTCCAAGAAAACCACGAAAACTCCGAACGATTAGGCCGACGGGCGCGATTGGGATCGAACCCAGCACCTCCCGTCTACCAGCTTCGAGAGCACAACCTCTCAGCCACTGGTGGGGCGAAAGTTTTGGTGTAGTTTTTTTTTTTTTTTTTTTTTTTTGGGGGGGGGGGGGGGTTCCTTTATGTTTTTTGGGTCGCTGAACACGAATCTGAGGTTTTCCAACAAAATTTTTTCCAGGAAATACGTTTTTTTTACAAAAAACGTGAAAAAAAACGGACTTTTCTCCATTTTTTCAAAATAATTTCAAAATTATGCATTTTACGTGAAAGTCGGCAGTATATGAATTAAATAAAATAAAATTTTTGCATTAAAATTTTGCATAAAACATTGGCATACAGTACCGTAATTCCCGTTTTTTTTACAGTTTTTTGTTTTTAACACCCATTTTTCTCACGGCTAAACTATTGATAAGAGAAAAAAACTTTCAATACATAAAATGTAGGAAATTTTATTTTATTTAATTCATATACTGCCGACTTTCACGTAAAATGCACAATTTTGGAATTATTTTGAAAAAACGGAGAAAAGTCCGTTTTTTTACACGTTTTTTTGTTAAAAAAAACGTATTTCCCGGAAAAAATTTTGTTGGAAAACCACGGATTCGTGTTCAGCGACCCAAAAAACATAAAGGGACCCCCCAAAAAAACTACACCAAAACTTTCCTTTATTTGCTCTTTTTTATCCCCTAATGCCTGGACTATTATTCCATTGGAATACTATGATATTATACAGGATTTTTAATCCTAGCAGCATTTTGCATGCTACATGGTATATGCTACACAGCCTTTGCATCATCTACACTAAAAAAAGAAAAAAAGTTTCCGAGTTTCAGCTTGCAATTTTAAAAAACTTTGTTTGTTGCTGCCATCTGTTGGCATTTTCTTAAACAAAAGACATTTTCTAACACTTATGACGATCTAGGACTTTAAATTCATATCTACGGCTCCCAGCGTCTCTTTCGAGTTCGCGTTCGCAGGACTACGTTTGTATTATGGAACTGTTAATAAACAATGCTCGGTCAACGAAGAGTTCCCGAGTCCAATTATTTCCGAAAATCTCAAATTATGCTTCATCCTATGAACATCGTGTACAATATTAACATGTATGTCATGAAAATTATCATTCCTATCTTCTACCTAAGTTAGTCTCCATGTTTACTTTTCATATTTGCAAATAGCGTCTTTGTCATCTTTTGCGTTAACATTTGCATTTGGTACGACGTTAGCGATGTTTGCATTGCACGGTGTCCATCTAACAGAAATGTATTGGTTATTACAGGGGACAAAAGTAAAAGAACACATAAATTACAAAAATAATTTTACTTCAGTGTATTGCTGTACAACTTCTTCAGGTGATGGTCCAAGGAACAAATAGAAATCAAGGATGCCACCAATGGTACGGTATGTAATAGCCGGGGAGGGATGGAAATGCACCTCTGCAGAAAGGAAGAAAAATTTTCAAAATATCACACTATTTGAAATCCTCAAATTTTGATATAATTTAGGTTAATAATTACCCATTGCATTGCTGTTAAGTAGCAAAACTCCATGAGAATTCCCATCATCTTCAATGCATAAATAAAAGGGGTGTACACTAGAAGCAAAATTACCATCCTGAAATTTTAACAAACCATACAAATACAGAAAAATAATTATATAAACAACCTGCAAAGTGGAGAAAAACCACAATTCAAATAGGGGCTACTTCACGCACGCGAAAATCACCCGCTCGCTAATGTTAATCCTATGGTAGAAAATAAAAAAATATATTTCGTTTGCATTTCAATATTTTTTAAACAATTTTTTTTTTTTGCATTGGATAGCTGCACTGAAAAAAAAAACACACACATTGTTGATTTTACAGTATAATACTAGCATCCCAGCTGCCAGTATTATGACGTAAAATTAACAGTAATAAACAGTAAAATAAGTGTATTACTGCTTATTTTACACTATACTGTTACTTTTAAGGTATAATGCTGGCAGATGGGAGGCCAGTATTATACTGTAAAATCAACAATTTTTTTTTTGCAGTGTGAGATCGATCTCCACAAATGCCGTTTTTTACTTTTTGGATTTCGTTTGCAGGTTTTTTATGTTGATAGTTTCACTTCCGATTAAAAAAAAAATTCCCATAGGATTAACATTAGCGAGCGGATGTTTTTGCGTGAGTGAAGTTTCAAATTCCCTGCTCAACAACTCAAAAATTTCTGACTTATTTTCTGACTCATTTTTAAACGTAAATGCATAAAATTGGCAGACCTGAGTATTGAATCGATTTGTAATCGAATAATGTATTCCATTTTCTAAAATAAATTACATATAAACTATTATTGTATATTATAACTGTTATTAGTAATAAACGATTATTGTGACGTAACGACATGTTTTTCTCCTTTTCTTCGCTGTCGTGTCGGGAAATTAACTTCAAAACGTCAACTTTGACAATTTTTTTTTCTGAAAGATTTTCTGCTTTTCACAAAAAATGGAAAACACCATTGGATTACACAGTTTCTCAATAAGAATACCTGTCAATTTCACGCGTTTCCAAATAAAAATTAATTTAGAAATGTGTCAGAAAGTAGTTCATTTGGATTTGAGAAGAGTCTTTTTATTCAGAAACTAAGTAACCGAATGGTGTTTTCCATTTTCTGGTAAAAGTAGAAACATTTTCAGAAAATACTGCTAAAGTTGGCGTTTTGAACCGAAATTCCGGACGCGACAGCTCGGGAAAATATAAAAAAAAAGTCGTCACGTGATATCAATTGCTTATAACTCTATAAGTAATTTATTCATCAAAAAATGTCAAACACTATTCGTTTCCAAATCGCTTCAATAGTCAAACCTGTCAATTTTATGTCTTTACTAAATGAATCAGAAAATGTGTCAGAAACTTTCGCGTTGTTAAGCACTGAATATGAGAACCACCTTAATGTCACTCCTAACAGTGAGTCAATGAAACAATAGCATTGAATTATTCTGTATATGAGAAATGAATTTTAGGAATCTACCGATTAGAAAACTTTGATGTGTTATGGGAATGATATAAAATTAAAAAGCTATATAGAGTAAAATTATCTTTCATGTTGACAGATAAATTCATGTTGCTTATTCTATTCTAAAACGAAAAAAGTCCTTCCGGCATGAACCGGGAGGAAAAGGTGGTAGCTTCCATATTCCATATTTTAAAAATATCAACTCACTTTACTTAAACACCCGAAGCTAAAATGCTTGGAACCTGATTTGATTTTTGAAGATTCAATCCCGATTTTCGTTAATACTGAATTTGAATGCGAATTTCAGCATGAGAGTTACAGCATAACAAAAATCAGGTTGTTTCAAAATATCAGCCAACCTAGAATTTCAAACGGCTATATCTCAACCATTTTTAGAGATAAAGCCAAAACAAAAATTGCTCCGAAATCCTGGTATAACAGTCTAACATTTAACATAAATACCTTTTTTCAATTTATGATTTTTATACATCTTTTTGAATTAAAAAAAATATTAAATTTTAACTGGCCGCCATTTCGAAGGTTTTTTTTTTATGCTATTTTATGTAATCGATTTGTAGCGATAATTTTTGAATTCGATTATGGTTATATGGTTATTTATATTGAATTCATTCTTTTTGAGTTTATAGCTAGGGTCGTAACGAATAGTCGAATATCGAACAATCAAATACCAAATATTGGGCGGCCTAATACCAACTTTTTAATGGAAAAATGTACACATTTCACAACTTCCAGCCCCCGGATCATCGAAATGACCCCCGGAAGATTTAAAGTTTTATGCTGATCAAAAAAGTGCACCCCCCTTCCCCTCCTCCCTGGAATCGAAGAAATCGCTCGCGGGGAATAATTTCTGAATTCAACATTTCTTGCTTCTGGAAGAAGTTGTCTTAGTCATCTTAAGATTATTATAAAATTTGTCGATTCATTTAATTTCAGTATATTTAGCGAAAAAACTGTTTTTTAGTCTTGTGCAACAAAATTCATAAATAAATTAAAAAAAATAACAAACATTGGCACAGACATAATTGTCACAAACAAATAAAAAAGAATAATAATAAAATTACACTTAATGTGCTTCATTACTTAAAAGATGATAAAATTGTAAGAAAGATGTTAAACTACATTAACTTCATTCATGTCATTTGTTTATTTTTTTATTTATTTTTTTTTTTTTTTTGTTATTGTGTGCAGAAATTATAGTGCTGTCATCTAGTGAGAAACTAGACTTCTAAAAACGATAGTTTGAAATTAATAATATATTCTTAAAAATCATGCTTTTATCGATTTTGAGTTCTATATTTTTCTAATACGATAAGTGCTACAATATATAGAATTAATAAACAAAATAAAATAAAATAAAATAAAACATATTTTGTTTTGTCAGTTTCTAAATATTGGTATAGAGATAATTACGACAGAAAACTCTTCTTTTCATTATTTGCAGAAATTTTAGTGCTGCTATCTAGTGAGAAAATAGATAAGTAAAAACCGATAGTTTGAAATGAATATTAAATATCTTAAAAATCATATTCTATTTTATATTGTTTAATTGTGTTTAATATGCAATTAAACAATAATTCAATTTTCCTTGCTCTCAGTTTCCTGCATAACTATACCAATTCCAGTGCTTCAGAATTCGTTCCCTGCAGTAAGACAAATTGAATGTTCACCATTAAACGATGGCATACCGGCCATTGTAGGCAATTCACACAACTCAGTAATTCATTGTAAAAATTCATGCTTTTATAGGTTTTGTGTTTTATAATTTTCTAATGCGTAAAGTGATAAAATACGTGTGATGAAATGGTCATAATAATAATAATGAGAATAATGTCTTATGAACGATTTCATTGAAAAATGCAGGGCCTGATTACAGCGTAGGCACGTGCGAAGGGGGCCGATTTTGAGGAACTGCAAATAAATTACAAATTTTTAATCTAAAAAATTACATTTTTCTATATAAACAAGACATAATAGCCAAAAAATTTAAGGATATTGCAAATAAAAAATATATTTATTCAATCATTTCTTAAAATCACTGCTAAATTAGGTACAAAAACTCCTTTCCATAAGCATATTATGATATATATATATATATATATATATATATATATATATATATATATATATATATATATATATATATCAGATGCACTAAATCCAAAATCCCAGCAGCAAATCTTGTATAAAATTTCGTTAACGCAATTTTGTATGACAATGAATGATAAAAAGAAATACCCAATGGTGAAAACTAAAAATGTTCTTGAAATATTACACGTTATGGTTGGAAATAGGCTACTTTATATGTAAATATTAAAGGAATGTTTGAATGTGGGAGAAAAAAAGGCATATATCATTTTTATATTCTGTTATTTAATTTAATGTGATTCATTTATGTAAAGGTGGAATTTCGTAATCGATTTTTCACTCACGTTCTTGTGGTTAGAATTATAAAAATTAGGTACATAGGTGTGTTTTCGATGACAATATACCATTTTAATATTTTTAGAACTTAATTATAAATTAATAAATCGATTAAAAAATATTTTTAAGTTATCCGGGTGCTGTTGATAAACTTCTAAATATTATTTCCTTCGCATTGCACTCATTTAGTTTAAAACAAATATTTCACTCATTTCATTTGAAACACATATATTAAATACATGTAAAATAGATATATTTCACTCAGTTAATTTAAAACAAATCTTTCACCCATTTCATGTAAAATGTAAAAAAAAAAAAAAAAAAAAAAAAAAAAAAAGTTTTAATAAGAAGTTATAAACTAAAACATTTATTTCAACATGAAATCGTTGTTTCTAATTTATACAAGCAAAAATAAAAGTTGCTTTTGACGAGAAAAAATTTGCCATTGGCGAGATTTGCGCCCGACTAACGGAAAAGTAACAATTTAATTAAATTTTGTTTAGACTCTGAAAAAGCAATATGGTTACAACTGTACACGAGTTACAACAAGGGATTTAATTATGCGCCATATCACGCTGCTAAATTATTCCAACTGTCAGTCAACTGCAACAATAAAAAATTGTAAACACTAAAAAAATGGAAAATAAAATATAAATAAAAAATAAAGAGTTTTTAAAAAGTATGCTATTATTCTCAAAGGTAAATGTGTGACATATTGTTATAAATTATTAATAAATGAAAACTTTTGTGTTAAAACTTGGATTTTGTTTTCGTTATAATCTACCTCAGCAAAAATAAAATAATAATGTTAGATTTCCCAGAAATGGATTACCTCTGTCAAAGAAGAAAATAGCTGATATGTTTTCCAGTCAAATTTCTGTTGGTTTTTGATATTTTGCACTCCAAGACCAAATATCTTCAGAGACGGTAATTTGGACGTTACTTCTATAAACTGATTGGAAAGAATAAGTGCTCCAGGTGATGTGTCAAATCTATTAAAGAAATAAAGTTTCTTTTTTAAAAAATCGAACATAAACAGAATTTTACTATATTCAGATACTAATTTAACTTGTAAACTTTAAGTATTTTTCGAGATCTGGGGCAGGTTATCATTTGAGACAATGGAGTTATTAGAATATCTTGAGCCATTAGAATATCTAACAGCCTTCGCTACTACAGGTAAATAAGAAAACACACTGTAAAAAAAAAAAAAAAAAAAAAAAAAAGGACAAATTTTTCTTAATTTATAGAAATATAATATAACTACAAACGGAAACTAGTCGTTGGGGGCCATCGTAATACTTACCCATCATGGATATGCATAATATAAAATATGAAAATAAAACATATGTAAACTATTTATAAAATGCATTGCAATTCGAATAAAATCTTGGCTTAATGGCGTCATAAACTTTAAACGCTCTATAACTGAATTGCGTAAAAGAAACATTCTTATAACTCCAAAAATGTTAATCATATTAACTAACAGTTTACTGTGTCGGATTAAGCGTCTCATTTCCAATAAAAATCTATCTTTGAATTGAAATTTGAATGAAATACAGGGTCATGAAAAATCGAAGAGTGTGAAAAATAGGATTACAAATATCTCGGCAACTCCTTATCCGATTGACTTCATTCGTTATGCAAAATTTATGATTTTTTATTGTCTTTTATATTCACTCCTTAAAATAGACAATTTCGAAAATTTTTATATACCTTTTATCAGAACGAATATTTCGAGACTCCCAAAAAAAATAGTTCCGGACACACACACAGACGGACGGCACATTTTTTTTTTCTAAAAATATGTTTTTCGGATTCTCCAGTGTCTGAAACGTGTAAATCCGTGAAAATATTTTTTCGATTTTCAAAACGATTACAAGACTTGCTCTATACTACGTATGATGGGTAAGTAATATAGAATAACCTCTTCCGAGTTATCCATGATTCTGAAAAGCATTCTTTATCTGTAGAAACCTCAGAAACCCATATAGGGTAGTCACACCAGTAAGTCAACAGCGCCCAGTGAATGAACAATTAGGAAATATTTTAATAGACTAAGGTTTGAAAAACTCCCCACTATAGTTATTAATCATGCTGAGTTTAAAAAACCCGTTATTCAGTAAAAACTTGTTATAAGTTATTTGTACAAGTTGTAAAGTAAATAACATAGTATGAAACTTAAGTGTTTTTAAATTACTGCCTGTTCATTTACTGCAAAATTTTGCGTTCATTCACTGGTAAGAACTGTTCATTGACTTAGTTTTTGTATAGCTTTTTATTAAGACACCTCCAACATCTCAAACAAATTAAATATAAACTTCCTTTTATTATTTTTTAATTTTTCTATACCAACACACGTATTTGCACTGTCAGACACCAAAAGGTACTGTTTATTAAAAAAATACCAATTATTATTATTTTTATTTTTTTTAATGTGTTTAGGTGTTTATTTACTGGTCGGGCTATCATATTTTCGAGATTTAAAGAAGCATTTATAAAAACAAAGGCTCTTTTGCTGTCACGTATTTTCGGAAACGTTTCTGAGTACTTTTTAATATTAATATTCATGATAAGATAATAAAAAAAATACACCATGCTCTTTAATATTTAATTGGTTATGTATACTTATTAATTCCTTTCCCAGTATGTACATGGTTGATAAATTTAATGTTAAATAATCTCGTGTAATTGTGGCATGTTCCCTCATATATACGGGGAAGATGCCACAAGTCATGGGGGTAAGATGCAACACCACAGTAAATAAGAAAAATAAGACAAACATTGGAACATTACCTGTGAATTAACAAAAACTATGAAAAGACAAACAAATTTGTAAACTGATTTTTTTTTTTCAAATTTACTTTGCTAAAAATAATAAGGGTACATGGTTTGAAGTTAGCCTGCACAACATTTCATTCAGTTAAATGGTCACCATTGCAATCTTCGTGCAACCATTTCTTGCATTTGATGAACTGAATCCAATCACACTTGAGACCTTTTTTAGCGTAAAAGTATCCTTTACATACAGCACAAAAATCATCATATACCTCATCAATACTACCGCCACTGGTATCCAGAGGAATTTCTTCACTTGAGGAAGACAAGCTTACACGTCTGTTTTGCTTCTGTTGTTTCGAAGGTTTCTTTTTATTTATTTCGCCTTTACCTTATTTTCTCTGGCCTTTTCCCGTATAGTTTTTCTCCTCTCTGATGCAATTAAGACCTCTGCTGTTTGTTTCTTACGCCCGGATAGTTTACGTTTTCTGACCTGAGGAATAGGGCTGATTGCTTCTAGACAGGAAATCCCGTTTTCTGTGCTGGTATAGGCCCACATCATCTGTTAGTGGAATCAACTGTTGGTGTAAGCTTAATGTCACATGCAACAGCTGTATCATTGCTGGAACCCCTAGAGATAGCAAAATCATGCTCTGAGATTGCTTGTGGGTTATAGGGATAAATGGCAGTAGCTGAAAATCCAGAAGTTTCATTTCATACTGTGGTTGCCTTGCTCCAAGCTGTATTCAAAAAGATCCAAACTGAAGTCTTGAAAGTTTACGATCTGGCTTGTTGTGGATCCAGGCTTGTCGCCAATATGTTTACAATGGTTTATAAAATGAGCGATCAAGTGGCTGTAAGTAATTATTATAATATTATAATTATAATTATTAATTTCATTTATATTTTATACTATAATATACAGTATATAAAATAAAACATAAAATTTTAAATTCATTTAATTTATTTCTGAACCGTGTTGCGTCTTCTTCCAAGTATAGGGGGAAGATGCCACACCCGCTTATTTCCGTATTGCTACAAATGGCCGCTTCTGCTTGCCTTGTATGTGTAACAGAATGCGGAACTCACTTATATTGCAAATGTGTTATTTAAAATAAAACATTCGTTTATAAACTTTAAATATGAGCAACGGAATATTATAAAGGCTTTACTCAACAGTTTAAATTTTCACGACATCCAAAAATAACGGCGATTAAAGGTGACAAATTAAGATAAATTCACAAACCACGTGCACACTGGGACAAGACTCCTCACACAAGTGAGTCAGTAATTGCCATCTGTTGACACATAAAAGTACTAAGAACAAACTTGCGTCTTCCCCCTAACCACCTTATACTAAAGAAACAAAATACAGTTTTCTACTTTAATATATGTTTAAAAATTAAGTGTTAATTGATTTTTATAAATGTTTCGCATTTCGTTAAAAGAAATTTCCGAAAAAGCCTTAAATCACAGTGATATCACAGTTGTATTATCCCGTAAATGAAAACGAGAAAACAACCTGCAATAAAGGTTTTTCGGATGCTATCAATTCTTAAGTAAACCTTTTCATGTTGAGAAACATGAGAAACATGATAAATCAACAGCACTAATAGTAACATTAATATTGTTTTGTTACTCTTGCATATATAAATTCAATAACATAGCTGAAAATATTTAAGTAAGTCTCAAGTAAATATTTTCATGTTCAACAAACATGTTTTACAGACAGACAAACATGATAAATTAACAGCACTAATATTAACATTAATATTGTTTTGTTACTCTTGCATATATAAATTTAATAATACAGCTGAAAATATTTAAGTAAGTCTCAAGTAGATATTTTCAGGTTCAACAAACATGTTTTACAGATAAACATGATAAATTAACATTAACATTAAAATTAATATTATTTTGTTATTGTTGCAAGTATAAATTCAATTACACAGCTGAAAATGTTGAATTGAGAACTAAGAATTCTAAAAACCTATATTCCGGGTTTGAGGAAACCGGTTAATACACCATAAAAACATCTTGTATTTTTCTCGTATCTGTCGTATGTCCCCTACTTTTAGTTACAAAAAAAAAAAAAAAGTGAAAAAAGTTTGAAAGATACACAAGTAAATATGGTACAAAATGTATGTGACCCCTCTTAGCAGAAGATAGTGTGCCTAAAGTCACAAAGTAAATTGGTTCATGGGTATAAGCTGTGTGCACACACACAAAAAAACCCCTATAATAATAATAATAATAATAATAATAATAATAATAATAATAATATATTATAAATCTATCTAAACCAAAATATAGATTCGTTGTGGTGTACAAGTTAAAAAAGAAAACGCATTACTTAATGCCCACATTGTATAATAACGATTCCACTTTTGAAAAATAATTAAAGCTTATTTATACTTACAAAATCGTATCTGTATTTGACCTTCTTACTTTTACAGCAAAGGGCGAACTGAAAGTATTGTATGTAATTGAATAGAGGGGAATTTCGCGATTATTTTCCATTGGAGCTGGAGTCGATGTAAGAGTTGAGATTTTCGGAACTGGAACTTCATAGCGGATGTTTTCAGGATCGTAAAACTATAAAAGAAGAAGAAGAAGAAGAAAAAGGTTCTATAAACAAATTTTATTCATTTACATTTATATGAAATGTTAAAATCTATTTTGTTGTCATCTATGTAATAATGTTAAATTCTTATTTTTCTTTAACGAAATTACATCTTGGATTGAAAGAATATACCGAACCGAAATATTTATTGTTTGAAACTAATTTCGTAGTTTCCTTAAAATAAAGTAACATTTTTTAGAAAAAAAATTGAAATTACCAATTAAAATTGAAAGAATGTATAAAATATCCAAGCTACACAACACATTTTTTGACTGGAGTGGTCTTTCCTATAGGGCCGTTAACAAGGGGAGCCCAATTCCGATTTTTTTAAAAAGCAGAAAGATGCGGTAATCAAATAAATTCAAAGATTCAACCACTAACCTTCGTACTGTAAGAGGATTAAAGTACAAAATCGATTTTCTAAATATTTCAATTTTATCATATTTCATATCGGTGCATCGAATTTGATATTTTTATCCTGAAACGCATATCGAATATCAACATGCCTTCTTCTCCATTTTGTTCATTAAGAGGCTACTTCCCTCACGCGAAAACACCTGCTCGCTAATGTTAATCATAGGAGAATTTTTTTTTAAATATCTCGTTTGTATTTCAATATTTTTTATGATTTTTTTTTTTTTTTTTTTTTTTTTTTTTGCATTATAAAGCTGGGGTCGATCTCTACAAAGACCGTTTTTAAGTTTTTCGATTTTTTTTGATCGTTTTTTATGAGGATATTTCCATTTTCGAAACCGGTTCCGAAAGTAAAAGTATCTTAATAAAACAAACTTGCAAACAAAATCGAAAAAGTAAAAAAAACGGCCTTTGATAAGATCAACTTCAACTATCCAATGAAAAAAAAATAATTTAAAAATATCGAAATGCAAACGAGATATTTTTAAAAATGTCTCCCATAGGATTAACATTAGCGTGCGAGTGGTTTCGCGTGAGTGAGGGGTAGGGAGTAAGCACATAGTGTCTGCGTTCTCCTGTGCTGCAAGTAGTTATTTTTCTTCAAAAATTCCATTTCATTCGTAATCGTATATCACTAGGGATGAATTTTTCGAACTTAATGCAGATAATTATAAGTGCAAGAGTGATTAAAATACATTTTTACACTCATAAATTGCCGTTACTATTACATCCTAAGATCAGTGAATGGAAGACCAAGACCTATATACTAAAAATGCTCTGCGAATTTGTTTCGTAAAAATGAAATAAAATTAGTATTCAAATTCAAATAGAATCGATAATTAAATAAAAGGAAAACATGCGTGTAAAATCAGACTTAAGTAATTCTGATGAAAATCCTTCATAGAATTCTACAAAAATATTATAATAGATTTAAAAATATAAACTAAAAATATTATATAGAAATCTATTGCATAGGGCCCAATTTTCTATAAGCTCTGTAGGAAAAATTACATTGAAATGACATAGAACACTATAGTCCAGTCTATATAAAATCCTAGAGAATATTCATAAAAACACTATAAAACATTTGTAGAAGAACCTTTAAAAGACTACAGAAAACCTTATAGAATTTTTATAGAAAACCATATAGGATATGTATAGAAATATCTGTCAAATTTATATAAAAAGCTATAGAATTCTATATAATTGTGGGCGATTTTTCAATAGATCAATCAATAGAAGCCTATAAAAATCCTAATCCTATAGAATAAATATAGAAGATTTTGCCAAAATTCTGATCCAACAGAGTTGAGATATACTACTAAAAATTTCAATGACATAGTGAACACAAACCATTCCAAATGCTAGTCTGCCAATCAGGTGCCTAATTTACATATTTCATGTATTTTAGAAATTAAATGTATTTAAGACAGTCAATGTAAGATGCACTCTTAAGTAATTTTAGCGTACAAGGTTTTCCAGTGCTCAGAAGAGCCGTATTCTGAATATGTGCAGCATGTGCAAAGATCCACTAGTAATTCAGTATAGCAATTTTAACCGTATTTAACACAGATAAATAAGTCGAAAATCATTAGAATAAATTAATGGTAGAAGCTTGCGCATGTTGCACCCGTCAAGATACTTCCCTGCCTGTACGATATTCTAGAGTAAATAAAAATATATATTTAATTCAACAAATTTACATAAATCTAAAATACATCTGAAACCGGAAAATTTATATAAATCTTTTAAATAATAATCTGAAAAAAATCTATTTAAAAGACTTCAAAAAACCATCAAAAAACAATCTATGCATTAAGACAATCTGATCGATCACTGTCGAAGGAAGGTACACGAAGTCAGTACGAACTTCGTCGGCACTTCTCAACATGTGCATTGGTACAAAAGACTTCAAAATTTAATGCAAATTATTATTTTGTTTTATTTTTAGAATTGTTTTATGCAATTATTTTATTTTCATACTACAACACCGCTTTTTCGAGAAAAGATAACCAAAAACATTTGGCTGGAAATGAATTAACTAATTCTGGAATTGCCACCTTGTGGAACGTACGTCTTAAGTTGGGAACCACGACAGAAATAGTGCTGAGTTCACACACATATATTTAACATGTATAACCGAGCAAATAAAAAAAAATATAAAAAATATAACGATGGCTAAAACATATTTTCTTAACCTTTTGATTACGGGGTTGCCACATATGTCGTCCCAGAGACCACTTTTTCAATTCTAATATCTGCTATACACTTATACCAAGATATTTTCAAGAGAAATCTACCCCAAAGAAATTCTTTTGTAAATTGTGGTACGAGTGAATATAAAAATAGTCGCCAGTCTAAGCCCGTAATCAAAAGGTTAATACTATGCACCTTTGAAAGATTCATTCGTTCCTATTCGAAGAAAAAAAGATAAGTTAACAAAATCGATTTGAATTTCTCTGTTTCCCTGAATGAGGATTCTATATATCTAATTTTATGATTCTAAGTAAGTATTGCGTTGCATCCAAATTATAAACGTATAAATACATCTAGTTCACGTTCACCGTAATAACATACTAACACGTGATCGCTGACGCACATTCATGTCTTTCGGATATCTCTAATTCCAACAACGTGTGCTATTTTGGCATTTTATATGTTGCATTATACCTCAAAAATATACCATCGATTATAAACAGCATCAATATTATATATGGTGTATTTAAAGATCTGTTACCAATACAAACTAATGAAGTATTTGATATAGAGGGTTTCTGTTTTTTGCTGAGGCTTCTTTAGTATCTAAAGTTTATGCATCAACACTTATAACACTTTAAAATGTGTGTCTATAGTTACCCTTAATATCTCAGAGCGATAATTTATATTCTTCTATATACAAATTAGCATATCAGGCATTAAACTTTTGATAGCTTTTGTGATCAGCAACGTAATGTCATAAACTTGGATGCATACATATAGTCTTTAACATATACCCCAGCCAAAAGTATATAAATTCCGGGGACGTGATATGTGGTTAGCACACTCTAAATAAGAAAGAGTGACTATTCACTCTGGAGGAGTGGATATTCACTCTATCGCAGAGTCAAAATTTGCCCAACCTCTTTAGAGTGACTATTCACTCTAGGAAAAAGTGAAATTCTTGACTCCCTGAAAGAGTGAATACTCACTCTTTCAGGAGTGAGTTTTTTCACCTCTGATAGGAGTGAACAGTCACTCTTTCAGGAGTGACTAAAATTCTTGAATAAAAAAGAGAAACTCATTTTTACACACGCTTGTTCGTAGGCGGTCACCCTCCCAAGTAGTAACCGAGCTCGCTGCTGCTTGACTTCTGCGATCGGACGAGAACTGGTACCTACAGCTTGCTACAGCCTCTTACAATCTAAAAAGCTCTTATTACATTATTTTACCTTTGTTTCTTTTGTGATATTCGAACACACTTATTAAATTTGTGTAGAAATCATAAATATTTACGGTGTTTCTCAACTGTGTAAATAAGAAACTGAAACCTTCTTTTTGTATCATATAATACAGAGACTGTTCGCACATTTTTTAGACAAATTTGATAAATTATTTAAAAAGATGGAATTCTTTTAGAGGAAAAAATTCTGACAACAACTTATTATGTGTAATTTATATTATCGTCTGATAATTTCAAATTTATTCTTATTTCAAGATTGCGCATGCTAAAAAAGCTGTGAATGGGAAGATGCGTTTGCGTTTTTTTTTTTCTTCTTCCGAACAGAAGTATGCTAATTCCACAGTCTAAAATGATTGCAAAGCGCATAATATAAAAACTTTTTAGTGCGAAATAAACATAACAATTGATTGGAAAGTGCTATTTCAAAAATCAGTACATATACATAGTAAAAAGATATCAGATGAAAAAAAAAAAAAAAAAAAACAGGGAAAAAAAGAGCCCATTTCAAGGCGGAAAACGAAGTTTCAAGTAAGGATTTATAACTATCGCAAATTTATCTTACATCGAAAACATCCATCAATATCCATCGAAAGCATTATGCAGAATTAGAATCAAGAAACAAGATTATCATACAGATTATTTCAGAAAGCAATATTCATATTTTAAACGTTAAAAACAACAACGCCGAAATCGTCTAAAAAATGTGCGAACACCCGTCTGTACATTTCTGCTATGACAAAAATTCCGTTACAACAAAGCAGTTATTTATTTATTCATTCATTTTTTTCTTGCTAATAATGTTTTCATAATTAGAGCCCGATTAAGATTGTCCGAGGCCCAGGGCCTGTTTACCAAATAGGCCCGTGAAGCCGAAGTTTACTCACTGAAATACAAAGGGGCCCCCAAATTTACTTTTCAAAACTAATTTTTAGAGGGGAAATTTTAGTCAGGGTAAAAAACGTTTTCTTTTTTCTTAAATTATAGCTGTTAAATTTTTCCTAAGATTATTTCCGACACATTTATACTCTTTTTTTTTTTCTATAATAAATGTTATTAAATCAGTGATTAAATGCAACGTTTTTCATTTCTCTTATGTTTAATTTCAAACGTGCTAAAAATACCAGAAAATTTAATCTGTATAGTTATATTTTGTTTATATTCATAAAGAGGTTAGAAATGATATAAAATATGTAGAATAGGTTATTTAAATAAAGAGGAAAATAATTAGCATTCAGAGATATTAAATTTCTGTTTATAAAATAGAAGCAAAATTGTGTTGCAGCTAAGCATAAATTTACTTCAAATATTTATTTTCCCTGCACTTTTCTTAGCATTGGCAAATCCTGCAATTTGTAAAGCATAAAATATATTTCCTGTCCATAATTCTATCGATTCATTTATTATTTCAATGCCTTTTTCAGTTTTTTTTAAAATCGTGCTACTATATATAAAGGATTTCATTTTAGGTGTTTCGTTTCGATAACGGAGATTACTCGGATTCTCATCCGTCAGCTGGCGCCATCTTGTGATTTTATTGGAAAAAAACTGTTTTTCCTCACTCTTCAACGGAGTGAAATATCTCACTCTTGTCAACGGAGTGAACAGTCACTCTCGACAACGGAGTGAGATATTTCACTCTTTTCTAGAGAAGAGTGCATATTTATAAAATTCACTCCTAAAAGAGTGAAAATGCCTCTCACTCTTCCAAAGAGTCAACTTCTCACTCCTTCCAATTTTAGAGTGCAGGCATGGAGAAGGCACACGATTGTTCCATCTCGTCCTATGCATTTTTAAACCTTACATACTAAAAAAAAAAAAATAAAACACACTATAGCTTAGATTCTTCAGAAGATTTAGTAAAAAACAGACACCATTTACATGAAATACTTCATTAGTTATAATGTTTCGTAAGGTAACGGAACTTTAGGGGCACGCTGTATATATATATTTTTTCTTGCAACCAGTAACTACAGTAAAATATAAATATAAATGGAACGAATTAACTTGTTTCAGATATACCTCTTCTTTTCTGATGTCATTTCAAATATTTTAGCATCATTTAGGTACGTTTTTAAATGTATTAATTTTTTAATCTTTCATTTTTGATGTGTTATCTGCTTGGGATTTTAGATGAGACGCAAATAATAGCACTTTGCAAACATTTAAGCATTCGAAATTTATTTATTTGTTCAAAACAGACTTATTCTATACTCCTGATAATATATGTTTATTCCACCGAGTGATGTATATCAATTTCATCATGTTTAAAATATTGTAACATCATTAAAATGCATCGAAAACGATTTTTTCCAATATACTATAATATAAAGGAATTATTTGGCATGTCACTGTAAACAAACTGTAAATGCTACATACTAAACTTTCTGCCGTCTGTCTGTCTGCCTCTTTTTAACACTTCCAACACGGTTGAAAAGTGTTTATTAATTCGGTTTGTCTGGCCGTCTGTCTGTCTGTCCGTGCTTTAACTCGCGTGAATATATGCGGGTTGTCATGCAATTGATATATGTTATAAAGTCTTACTATGGCATGTTACTGTTAGTAAACAACCTGTAAACAACAATAACATATAAAAATTACATGGCAATCCGAGTATATTTACAAGAGTTTGATACGGAAAGAAGGACAGTCGGACAGACTGACAAACAAACGGAATTCATAAACACTTTTAAACAATGTTGTAAAATGTTCAAAAGAATACAGAAAACCTTTTGATAGATAATGCATCATGCATGAGTAACGTATATAGGAAGTGTGGAATGCATTAAGAACTTTTTTTTTAAAAAGAAATAAATTTTGAATGCTTAAATGTTTGCAAAGTACTATCATTCATTACATACATAATTATAAACAATACATACATATTATACATACGATATATACATACGATTAATACATACATAATTATCATCTAAACATATAAACATATGGCACAGCAGAAATGAAACATTAGAAAATTAATACACTTAAAAGCTTATACATAAATGATGCTAAAATATTTGAAATTACAGCAAGAAAAGAAGAGGTATATCTGAAATAAGTTAATTAATTTTCAATTATATTTTGCTGTAGTTGCTGGTTACAATAATAATAAAATAAAAGACATAATTGATGCTGTTTCTAATGCGTAACGTTGCATGATTCTAAGAGTAAACACTGTTTGGGAACATTAATCTGAATAAACGAGAAATAAATGTGCCACTGGTTAAATAAGATTAATTGGAGGTATTTTTGTCGTGCTTACTTATAGCAGAAGCAACAGATAATCGCAACGGCATTTGCGTCGCATTTTTCTTGTCTTAAAAAGGAAAATATATTTACTTAAATAGATTTACGGATGACAAATTTCTCTTTCGATAGTTAAAGATTCTGCTCACGGAATGTGTACTTTAGATATTATTTGAGTGAATATACGGTATATACAATATTGCAATATTGGGATATTTGGTGACCTCTGAAACAATTTGTATTTTCTATTATTTGTAAATCTATTTAATTTTTATTATACGAAAATAATACATTATAAACTTGCTATATTTAAGCAGAGCAGAAGTTTATACTAAAGAAAAAAAATGTCCGTGAGTAACGCTGGGGTCCTATTGACTATAGTAACACCTGATCAATAAATTTAGCTGTCACTGCAATTTTTTTAAACTTCTAAACATTGCATAATTTCAATTTTTAAACCATCGAATAGGAAAAGAAAATTCTTTGAAAAGCAATTTGTTTGAAAACTGTATCTCAATTTACTGATTTTTTTTATGGTTTTAAAAATAATTTTCAATCATATATATATTTTTAAACCTATCTCTGTCGCGTGCAGCTCGATTTCAACAGATTAACCCATTCACACTTATTAGTTCAGTATTTATTTCCGGCTAATATTCCATGACGAAATTAAATCTTCCTCAATAAATAAATAAATAAATAAAGTAATATATATAAAACATAAGTTTAACAGACATGTAATCGAACTATGGGCGTAAACCACTGTAATTATCAGAATAAAAAAAGCTGAGGTAAGTAGCGATATCTTTGGCAATTTCTTCGACTATTAACTATTAACATGCGGCTAATACGAAAGTATCACTTGTAATACATTTCCAAAACTATTATCTATGAGTGAGTGCCAGCAATTAATTTATGATTAGCATTGCAAATAAAAATATAATTAAGAATCCACTGAACCACGAAGAATACGGCAAAACAAAAGTAAAGCATTTAAATATATGTTCGCAAAGTAAGCAAATAGGGCAAGCAAGGGGAGGTGACATATCAGATAATTTATCCAAATTTTGTAATAAAAATATTGCATTTTCAATATATATATATATATACCGTATTTACTAAAATATTACAGTAAAAATATTCTCTGAAAATATTTGGGGAACGTTTATATCATTAGTATATATTCATTCATATACCGTATTTACTGGCGTATTTTTGTCACTTTTTTTTTTTTTTTTTTTTTTGTTAACTTTTGATTACAGTCAAAAGCAGGGGGTTCGAAAAACACGCGAGTTAAAAAAAATATTCATACATGGTAATTTTTTCAATGAGGAATATTAAAAATAAACAAGAACGAAAAATCATGTGTCAAGCATAGATTATGAAACACTTTCTAACACAGCCAGAAAACTGTAACGAAACTTCACCGTTAAATAAGGCGTAAGAAGATATGCAAGTAAACAATTTAGAAAAAAATATAAAACATTGAAAAATACAGTTTTCGAAATTACCTTCCAGTGTCAAAGAAGTAGTCGAATTATTTTGTGCAGCCCTGCATATGATCAGCAGATGTGGATATATAGTATAACAAAATTTAGTTCAGTTAGAATATTCACATTTAGCAATTTTCGCCAATCAATAGAAATGCACTCGAAATCTTTTGTATAGCCCTGTATATTATCTTAAGACTTTTGTACACACCACATATTAAGCTAAAAGGCAACTTAAAACTCCCCCTTCAGCAATTACAACCGTAAATGACAATGTATCTTTCTTTTTGCGTAGCCCTGTATACGAATTTATTTATATTCCACAAACTTCTATTAGTCTACTAAATATAGTTAAGCAGGAAAATGCGTAAACACAATTAAAAACTACCCTTAAGCAATTCATTTCCATAGTCTGTAATACTTACGAATTCCCTTGTGTAGCCCTGTATATGATCAACCGAATTTATAAACACACACGTACTATTAAAGAATTTAGTTAAACTTAAAAACGCAAACCAAAGTTTAAAACGCACTTATCACACATAGACTGTAAATATCGCACATGTACTGTAACCAATATCTTTTGTGTGTACCTGTAAATAAACGCAATGCACACAAGAGAGCAATTTATAGTGCACCTCAGTAATGCATATAATTTTCATTATGTTTAAAATAGTGAAATATCACTAAATTACACTCCGAACGATTTTTCCCCACAGAACGATGTGTAACAGAATTCATTTGTTTGACTCTGTAAATAAATAATAAAGGATTCCCATATTCTACAAATAGCATGTTTTAATGCGCTTCATAATTATATATCAATTTCATTATGTTTTAAATGACGTAGCATCATCAAAATGCATTTGAAACGATTATTTCCCATTGACTGTAATGTAACGGAATACTTTTGACTGTCCCTGTAAAAAAACTATAAGTGCTACACATTTCAGTTGAAATAGGGAACATGCTATAGTAAACGACAACAACATACAAAAATTTCAGGGCAATCCGAACACATTTACGGGAGTTAGAGCACGGACAGACGGCAGACAAACCGAAGTCATAAACACTTTTCAACTAGGTTGGAAAGTGTTAAAAATTATTGGCTATGTTTAAGAAAAATATTATCTTTTCAAAATTACAGTAAAACCCTTAAATAGAGTCACCACGGAGACCGCATTTGAGATGTGGTTACTCACAAGGAATACTCAGAAAAATTTGAAAAAATTACAGGATGTTCTTCTTATGAGGATATATACATCTGTAAAAAAAATTTATGCGGAACCTCGATATAACGTCTGTAAAAAAATATGAAAATCGCATTTATTTGGCGATTTATCCCCGGTTGGCGATGGAATGAAATTTCAAAAATACGCTTTTATGACAAATACTCTTTAAGGAAAAATTTTTTCATGCTGAACTTGTTTATGTAAATTTAACTTACATAATAAATATTTTTTTATAACTACAATTTTGTGTACACATTTTGTATGTATATATATAATGAAATTTAACGATTGCATTTTACGATTTAAAACAAAATTTAAATTGATTAAAATTGTTTCAAGCTCAACATTGTCTGAACATTGTCAATTCAAGAAAAAAGTATTGTTGCCATGGAAACAAAGACTGAATCCGTTTGTCACCGGCTTTTCCTTTTAAAATAAATTTAATAAAAATTGCTTGTATAACCGGTGAAACCGTTTAAATTAGAAAAATCGTGGAATGGAGGATAAAAAAATAGCAAAATTTCATTCAGTCAGTAATAAATAGAGAAAAAAAACTTGAGCCATTTATTTAATCCAATTATATTTAAAATTAATATTACTGCAAACGGTACAGAGAGTTGAAAATGTTGAACGCAAAATGCAAACGATTCTGAGCAAGAGGGTATGGTATCATGAGCCCTAGAATTAACCCATTCGTATAATTTTTTTAAGCTAATGACAATTTTACGCTTGCATATTTTACAAAAATGTCATAGGTCTCATAACAAGAATTTCATCACACTCTTCGTTTACTTAATTATGCCTTTCAGATTCATATATTTTTACGATTGTTAACTAAAAGTTAAAAAAAAAAAAAACAGATTTAATAATTTAATAATATATATAACTTAAATGTCAGCTTCGCTATAACATAAAATAGATATTTGCAGCTTCCAAAACATAGAACATATTTTTTTAGTGGTAAAATTAAATCACTGCAACAAGTAGCTTGTATATACTATACAAAAAATAATAAACTATTTCATCGTTTAAGTTTAAATTCATTAAGTATTCGCATTCGAATAATCATTTTACAAGCAATTTCAAAATGCATTTAAATCGTTTGTGGTTGGCGAGGAAAACTCGTTGCTAGCCAAATCGTGTCTTTTTGCGCCAAATACTCGAAAGTATTTTATTTTTTTAGCAGATTTTCTATTTGGATTCCGCAGCTAAATTTTACTGTTCCTTTATTACATACATGAGTAGCTTCATTAGCATTTTTTGAAAATTTTCTGAGTATGCGCTTTAAGGAGACCTTCCTTGTTAGAGCCTCCATATTTTAACAACTGAAAATTATATTACGTTTAAGTCATAATTAGTTGTAGGAGACTAAAAGGTACATAATTTTATATAACTAAAAGGTACATAATTTTAAGTTGTACTACTTTGTCATTTTGGTTAAGTGAAAACTTTTGAATTTGTGTGAAGCTGGAAACACTGGAATATTGACTTTAGACTGGAATTCTGTGACAGTTCCACATTATCTTCCTTTTTTCCTTTTCATTTTCACCATTTCCTCTGGGCAATCAACTGACAATTGTGATAACTTTGCCACTAATAACTTTAAATTATTGTTGCAAACAAACTCTTTCTTGAGATAGATTTAAAAAAAAAAAGTCATTCTTGAAAATTATTTAAAATATCATAAAAATTCACTAAATTGAGCTAACACTCCCAAACAGATTTCATTCAAACGTACAATTTTTTTCTTATTCATTCATGTAAAAATTGAAGTTATACTATATTTAGAAGTTATGTATGAGCGATAAAAACAACAACTGACTTTTTGGCATATGTCCAAAAATGGCCTAAACATTTCTGACGACAACAAAAAGATCCGTAGTGTACAAAATAAGACCTTTTCAATAAAAAAAAAAAAAAAAAAAAGAAAAAAAAAAAAAAAAAAAGAAAGAAAGATATAAGAAATAAAAAAAAACAGACAAATGTAAACAAAAATGAAAAAAACAAGCTGTTTCCTTACTTATATTTTAGGATCTTGATGAAATTTATACTAGCTTTTCAATAATAATAAATAAAGAATCATCAAAATCGGAGTATGTATCCAAAATCGTGGACATACATCCCACTTGCCTTCTTCCACGCCTTAAAAAATCTAACCGAAAAAATCCCTGAAAAAATCTAACCGTAACCTCCTTTGTGTAAAGTCGGTTAATTAACTCCTATTGCTTGAGCATTGATTGATTACGGTATAAGAATTCGTAATAGGAAAAAAATACGAATGCCATATATAAAATGGACATTTTACAACGCATTTTTGTGGAATATAACTTTTCTTGACAAACTTTTCGACGATGTTTGATTTTACATTGTAGAAAAATAAATAGAATTTTTGGTAAAAGTTGATGAAAAAAATTACTGAAATAAAAACATCTTATATGAAAAGCCTAAATATTCATCATGAAGTTAGTTACAGCTATGCAAAATTTTAAGTGAAACGCCAAGGGTAGAGAAAGATAATTTCCTCACTTCAGTTCTTATATACGCACATTTTTACATATTTATAATCATATTGTATGCTTCCCTATATCTTATAACATGCATACATATTTAATACAAATTTCAGTATCAATCGCTATAACAAACCTTTCTTAAACAAATGAAAATAAAAACTATTAATGAAGAATTTTTCGAAATACTGATTCAACTAAAACTTTATAAATTTAATAAGTTAATAAAAAAGTGGACGTATTTATTATTATTATTTCTTCCGAGGAATAAAAAAGTGCAGAGATCGGTCAGTAATACATTCTCCTCCACAAATACAACAATCGTACGGCAATTACTTCTTTCTATGACAAAGGTATACCGAGGTTTTGACCAAGGGGGTGGGGGAGGGAGGGAGAGAGAGAGAGAGAGAGAGAGAGAGAGAGAGAGAGAGAGAGAGAGAGAGAGAGAGAGAGAGAGAGAGAGAGAGAGAAAGAAAGAGAGAGAGAGAGAGAGAAAGAGAGAGAGATTGCATTGCAATTATTATTTATTAAGGATTCCAGAAGTGATACTTATAGATACGTTTAAATATTACCACAATTTTAGAGCGGTGACGTTTGATTCTTTAAGATCATGCTGACACAAGAAACCATATTCAGCAGAGGAGGAGTAGCGCATGTACATATCTTGAATTCAACTATATGCTATTGATAGGTGACAATGTCAGATCTAGATGTTATTATTTCAATTTTGTACCTATATGGATGAAGCAACTTGATTTTAATTAAATTAATTTGCATTGATTTCCTATTTTTACGGTGCTTGCACAGGCTGTTCTATGCATGGAACTACGAACTACGTAATCATTTCTAGTTCCATGGTTCTATGCTATCAACTAACTCAAAAATATACATTTGTTATGGTTTTGACAAACACCGAAGTTTAAATTTAAGTTTACACACTTTTACCTAACTCAACTGGGTTTTTTTATGTACAGATAGCATTTTTTAGACGATTTTTAATTCATTTTCTGATAGACTAGAATTATCAAAATTATGGACAAAGGTGGGTTTTCGATAACAATACAACATTTAAAAATCAGAACTTAATTATAAATCAAAATTTGAATTTAAGGCATTTTTCCTTTAGCCTGCCACAGGTGATAAATCGCCAAATATTCTTTATGGTTACTATTGTATACGAGCTACAACAACAATGGATTTTATTATGCGCCAAAAAAGGTCAACTGTCTGTGAAGCTGCTACAACGAAATATTTTAAACACTAAAAACTAGAAAATATAAATTAGAAAATAAAGAGTAAAATATATTAAAAAAAATTCGTTTTAATCAATTAATAGTTTCATTTTATAGTTTTCATTAATTAATTTATAATTACACATTAAGAAATGAATTCAGAAATCCTAAAAAGATAGCTTAAATAATGCTTTTATTCTTTTTTGCTGCCATATCTTAAAAAGAAAAACAGAGCAAAAATTATAATTTTTTAACTATATTTACTAGCTTGAGCTTTCTACCTAGCGTAAAAAAAAGTGGTAAATTATTTGTTTTGCCCACGCATTAATTAATGTATTTTAACGTAAATGTTTTGAAAAAAATCATGATTTGCAGTCATGAAATTTGGCGTGAATTTCAAGATAAACATTCAATATTTATAAAAGAGTGCATTAAAAAAAAAAAAAAAAAAAAAAACTATTTTTATTTTTATATTTATTATGTACTCGGATATTCGAATGTCCGAGTCCATAAAAATCAAATCAATTCCTCGGAGTGTCACTGGCTTTATGACGTCAGAAAAAGTTCAGTATAGCTGACAACAACAGACGTTGAAAATCCCTAACGAGATTTTTATTTCTTCGAATCCTACCGAGAGGAATATTAAACAAAAAAAAGAAAAAAAAATCTAGATCAGTATTTTTCAATCTTTTTCTTTTTTTTTCTATTTCTAGCACATTTAACTTCTTAATATTTTTACTCGTACACAGTACGTCATAACTGACTGCCTTTCGGTTGTTCCAAACAAAATAAAACCAGAAATTTTATTAATTATAAAAATGTTAATTAATAACCACATTTGAAATAGAAATATATAATTGAATTTTTCTGGTTCGTATTACGTTTATTTTACTTGAAAAACCCGGGAAGGGTGGTAGCTAACACGCAAGAAGATTATGCTTGCTTCGTTACTCAAACCTTTTAGATACCACGGATATTTAAATGTAATCTTCACTTTAATTAATCACAGAAATTCTTCGATTAAATAATGCCAATATTTTATCTTGGAAAAAGATGTGTTCTGCAATTTTTTAGTTTATCGTGTCGCACCCACTGCAAGCGATTTTTCTCCATAGACAGTAATGTAACGGGATTATTTTCGCATCCCTGTAAACAACTATAAATGCTACACATTTCGTTTTCAATAGCGAACATACTATATAAAACCCCAATAATATATACAAATTACACGGCAATATGAGTATATTTACGAGAGTTAGAGGGTAGCCAGATGATATACAAACAGGCAAATGAAAGTCATAAACACTTTTAAACTAATATTAAAAAGTTTGAAAAAAATAACACAATTTACGTTTTTTTTTTAAATATTTATTTAAATTGAATTTTCTGTTTATTACATTTTATCTCTCACGGAAGCAGCTAAGTTTGATAATGTTTGAATATCATCATTTCTGAATTGAATTTCGAAGGTAAACATACTTTAAAAAAAATTTCCAGGTGATCTAATCGTCCTCTATTTGTAGGTGCATTCGTAATTATATAAGTATGTAGCGCTTATAGTCGTCTTCTGGTTCGTCCGTCTGTCCGCACAACTACCCAACCAGCGCAACAACTACCCAACCGAATGGTTTGAAATTTAATATATATAATCGTTGCAGAATTTTGTCGAGTCATTTCAAATTTTATTAAAATCGAATCAAAACTTTAAAAAATATTAATAAAAATATTTATTAAGTAATTTGATTTTTTTTTTAAATCGGTACTTCCTTGTTATACCAGCTTCCGAGGATTAATCGTCAAGCGACCGAGGTGTATCACAAAGTTATCTGACATGTATGGCATTATAGTCATATATGACATTTTATAACCTCTATGACCAAGTTATAGTCACATTTTTCATTCTATTAAATGCTATCACGTAATTAATTCAGTGATATCTCATGACAGGAATGATTCTAGGTTGCCATGGTGATTACGTCCTATTTAAGATGGAGTCATATTATTTCCGTATTGCTGAATTTAAAAAACGAATTTGTATTCTAAAATTGTTTAATTATAGCAATAATATAATCTACCGACTGTTTTTTGGATAGATGTTACCGGAGAAATAGATATTAAATGGAAAAAGAGTCTAAATATGAATTTCATGTTTCGAAATTTTCAAAGTTAGGCTTAAGTTTCCCATTGAAATTTTCAGTAAATGTCAAAAAAAGATAAAATGTTGCCAACTTAAAATGTACTTATTTTATTACGGAAATTAATCATATCACAATAACAGACGATATAATTTATTTCACTGAAATAATAACAGTATGAACTCACCCCATTTCTCACTTTTGACGTACACTTTCCAACTTGTTTTAAAGAGTATTCAACGCAGAAAAACTTGTTTCACACAAATATGATTTTGAGAATGGAACAAGTATTTTTTATTACATCTTTTGAAAAAATCTACACTGTTAAAAATTTCTTTAAGAACACAGGAAAAGAGCAGAGATTGGCCTGGACAAAGTTACGCTAGATATCGATTAAAAACAGTTCATCAAGATACTCGATCATTAGAGATTGTCTAAATAAATATACACTAGTTTTTGATTAAAATCAGTCCATGAAGATACTCAACCATTAAAGATTGTCTCGATGAATTTATACTAGTTCTTGATTAAAAACTTTCTTATGGATTGGCGGAAAAATTAGCGCTTGCACCGGAAATTTTGTACACAGGAAGACAGAAGGTGAAATCTGATCTTATTTCATTTTACAACTGTAGTATAGCATTTTCGATTTATTGCGACTTTTTGCAAGATTTTTTTTCGAAATGCTGCTCGCTTCTGCTGTATTGCGCTGCATCAAAACATTCACATTACAATGTGTTATAATTTCTTCATACTATGAACAAGAAATCTAAATCTGTTTTCCTTTTTAACATTTTCCAACATAGTTGAAAAGTGTTCATGAATTGGTTTGTCTGTCTGTCCGTGCACTAACTCGCATAAATATAATAGGATTGTCATGCAATTGATATACGTTATTGAGCTTTACTATGGCATGTTCGGTATTGAAAATGAAGTGTGTAGCACTTATAGTTTTTTTTACAGGCATACTAAAAAAAATTCCGTTACATTACGGTCTATGGGGAAAAACATTTGCGATTTACTTTAATCATGTTACACAATTTCAAATATAGTGAAATTTATATATATATCACTGAGATGAGACAAGAGACTATTGAATATGGTGTACATAGCACTTATAGTTCCCTTACAGGGACACTCAAAATAATTCCGTTACATTACGGTCTATGGACAAAAATCGTTTGCAGTTTATTTTAACAATGTTTATTATTTTAATAATATTTCAAACATATTGAAATTGATATATATCATAAGGTGCATTACAAGAGGTTTACTATAGAGTATTGTGTGTAAAGCATTCATCGATTACACAAAAGAATTCGTTACTGACTGTTGGCAATAACTGTTGGAAGTGCGTTTTCAGTTGCTGAACGCGTTTTTAAATTTAAGTTATTTTTTGTCTATTATTTGGTGTGCATAAATTCTATAGATCTATATTTATATACAGGACTATACAAAAGTTCTCGAGTACATTCCGTTTATTGACGGAAATTCCAGAAGGGGAATTTTAAACTGTCCTACGCGTTTCCTAACTAAACTAAAGCTTAGCGTTCTATGTAATATATATACAAATCTATAGATCATATACAGGGTTGCACAATATAATTCGGATATTTTTCCGAATATTGTGGGTAATTGCTGAAATTGGGTTTTTAAATATGTTATGCGTTTTCTAATTATTAGAGTTAGATATTGTTTACTTATATATCATCTTTCACCTTATTAAACGGTAAAGATTTGTAAAATTATTTTTTGGAAGTGTTGGAAAGTGTTACGTAATCTATGCTTGATGCATGATTTTTCGTTCTTGTTTTATATTTTTTTTACGTAAAATTACTAAGTCTTCAGTAAAACTATGGATATAAATTTACAGGGTATTGGATATTTTTTTAGATGTAAATATACCAAGTCTGTGTTAAATTTACAGAATAGTTTCTCTGCTTTTCTTTTTTCTTTTTAAACACTTTCCGACATAGTTGAAAACTGTTTCTGAATTCTGGTTGTCTGTCTGTGCTTTTACTCCAGTAAATTGCCATGTAATTTTAATATGTTATTGAGATTTAGTATGCAATTTTCGTTATTAAAAAATGAGGTGTCTAGCACTTGCTTTTTGTTTAGAAGGAGAGAAAAGAATTTCGTTACATTATTGTCTATAGGTAAAAATGATTTGCGGTGCATTTTATTGCTGTTACGATACATCAAACGTAATGATATTGATATGCGTCACTGAGGTGAACTACAAAATGCTTTCCCAAAAGTATGCAATACATAGCATTTATAATTCCTTACAGTGACGTGCAAAAACATTCCATTACATTGTGATGTAAAGGGAATAAACGTTTGCGGTGCATTTTAATGATGGTATGATACTTCAAACATAATAAAATTTAAATAAAAAGAAAACTACCCAGTTAAACTGAGGGCATTGAGCTCACAGGCTATTCACACTAATTGTATATTATACTCTTGTTTTAAAGAATAATGCTTCTCCAAAAATAAACAAATATATAATATATTAAGGGGCTCATCCCCCCGTTCCCCCCTTATAATTAACCAATGAACTGCCATAGGTAATTAGAGAAGCGCCTTACTACAATGAACCTATATACAAAATTTGAAGAAAATTGGATAATTCTGCATGAAAATCGAATTTATATAAATTAAGGGGGCGGGATTAGTCGCCCGTATCCTCCTTTATACTTAACCAATGAACCCCCAAAACTAATCAGGGTAGCACCTTATCAGAATGAACGCATATATAAAATTTGAAGAAAATTGGATAATTCGGCATGAAAAACCCATTTATCTAAATTAAGGAAGGTTAGCCCTCGTTCCCCCCTTTATACTTAGTAAATGAACCCCAAAACTAATCAGGGAAGCGCCTTATCACAATGAACCTATAAACAAAATTTGAAGCAAAACGGATATTTCTGTCAAGAGTTATCGCGTTACGTACATACGTACATACATACAGAACAGAACGGGCGGGCACATTAGCTCTCAGGCTTTGATAACCTGTGAGCTAAAAAGTATCACTGAGATGCACTACATCATATTTTCTGTTGAGTATGGAATATGTAAAAATTATCACTCATTTACAGAGACGCACAAAAAAATTCGATTGCATGACTCGCTGTGATCGATGATTGTTGGAAGTGCGCTTTCTCTTGTGGTATGCAAATTTAAACTTATTTAATTTATAGTGTATCAGGTAATGTGTTTAAATTCTATAGACCATATACAGGGCTGACCGAAAGATTATCCACACATTATCGGAATGGACAATAATGACTGAAAATGGATTTTTACTGAGTTATGTATTTTTAAAATTACTTATTTAGATATTTTAGATTAGATCATGGTAATATCATTTCATTGTCGGAAAAAATATAATTTCTAATAATATTTTGTTAGTTTTGGAAAGTTTTTCATAATCTATGCATGATTTTTCGTTGTTATTTCTTCTTATTTTATAAATTTACATAAGATTTAAGATAAAAGATTAGTAATAGATTCTTCGTTATTTCACAGAAAGTCTTTCATAGTGTAATCTTAAGTATTAATCAAAATACCTTGATTATCTTGAGCATTAATAAAATTATTTAATTAATGATCTTTAAAATATTTCGCATCATACTCAAGATTCAGCCATGGAACACTAATATCCAAGGGCTTAACAAATGCGGTCGCCAGGTCGCCACTGGCGAGCAACATTTTTTATCTGGCGACCAAATTATTTAATCTAGCGGGGTTTTCTTCTTTTTTTTTCTTATGTTCAACAATTGATTTAAGAAATAAGCATAAATGTTATTTTTGCTCTCGCTTCTAGTCGTGCGCGTGAAGTAGCAATCGTCCTCTTCTCGCGTACTTTTAATAAATAGAAGAACCAAGTTTAAAAGAAACTTTCCATCTCATGTCTAAAAATCGCCATTTTATTCCGCTCTAGTTAGCTAGCATGTAACATCATCAGAATATTGAAGGAGGGGTATAATAAAACAGTAAGAAATAGTGTCAATACAGCCTCTGTGACATCTAAAACTTGATACAATGCTAAAAAATGCTAAAGTTTATTTGTAAATTTCGTATCAGATATTTATGTTCAAAATTGAAATTGATTAATGTATCACATTCATTTAAAAATAATAATAACATATAAGTGATCATAAGTATTTCATTTGAAGTAAAACTATAAAATTTAATTAAAAATTGAAGAATATAGCGTAATACTAATTTAGTATTCTAAATTATGCTTGTTATTATTTTCTGTCAATTAATTGATAATTTTTTTTTTTTTTTTTAATCCATTTTGGGGGAGGTTGGTAAATTTTTTTTTCTGGCGATTAGAATTTTTTGCTGGCTACCATATGTTATCAGATTTGTAAAGCCCTGCAATATCCCATGACTTAGTGGTCGAAAATCCCTTGCCTGGATGATTGGAAAAATATTTAATTTACAAATCTTAGATGGAAAATAATTAGACTGGAAGAAAATGGACTGCAATTTCAGAATTTCGTGTTGAACTCTGTACTTTTCAAAATATTCGATTAGCAGTCTTATTATTAATTAAGCCTCGTATGACTAATAGGCGTCATAAAACTACCCCACCGTTAGTTTGGCTATGCTTAAGGCCCTACAAATTATGCGGAACATTAACCTTTTTTCTCCCCTTTTTTAATAATTTTTGTGGTCTCAGAATTTCTATCTTTAAATAAAGATAATATTTCTATTAGAAATTAGGGTGAATTTTTGCAGAATTTATAAGGCTCTGCTTCGGCTTTTCGTGTTTTAAAATTTCACCTGGTCATCCAAAAGTTAAACAAGCATACTAATTTTAGATTATAATTCTGTCGAACATGCATTTTTTAAATTTGAATTTTCTTTTATATCTACACTGCGAGTTAATGCAGTTAAAAATTTCTCCATGAAGCTTAAAATTTAAAAGTGTTCAGAAAAGTACTGTATCTTCTTAAGCAGTGTGAAAAAATAAAGCAAAAATATGTTGAGACTTTATAAGCTCTGTTAAAACAGCTGTCTTGTCAGATAAGTGTCAAGTTTTTATTTTAGAGAGGTCAACTGCCTATAAACGTCAAAACCCATTTGCACTAACAGCATAAAGAAATAAAGTTTACACTATATAGATAGATATACAGTCGGCGGAAAATGCTTAAAGAAAAAAAGGGGAAAAATGACGGATATATGTAATTTTCTTATTCGACACTGGGTAGAGTAAATTTAAGTAGAACTGTTGCAGCTTACAGTGGTGCATTTTAGAGAACTTTATAGAGAAGACAAGGATTTTTTTTTTTTTTTTTTTTTTTTTTTTTTTTTTACTTTTTAGAATATAAGACTTATATGATAATACATGGTGATTAAAATAATGATAACAATAAAAAAATAAACGCAGAGAAAAATTTTGAAGTTTCAAGATAACTTAGTAAATTTTTAATTAGTCAAAATATTAGGGGAATAGCGAAAATGTTAGTGAAATTCAACTCGTCTAATTAAAAGATAAATTACGTTACAGTAAAAAAATAAAAAAATAAATAAGTATACTGAAAAAAAAAAACATGCTTTTTTAATTTTTTTTTGTCTTATGGCACTTTATAGAAAATAGTAGGCTATGCCAATGGAAGAAGATTATGAAAGATTAATGGATTTATATAAATGAGAATTTTGCCAAATTAGCCAGCTATCGCCAAGTTGGCTTTACATATGGCAACTTATCTTTGTCGCCGAATTTGGCAACACTTCGCCAAGTTGGCCAAAATTTGGCGCTCTTCTTGTGGTAATCCTGTCCTTAGTACTTTATAACAAATACGCATTGTATTCATATGTATTCCTCAATACATACTGCCCCACCAGTGGCTGAGAGGTTCTGCTCTCGAAGCTGGTAGACGGGAGGTGCTGGGTTCGATCCCAATCGCGCCCGTCGGCCTAATCGTTCGGAGTTTTCGTGGTTTTCTTCGAGCCGTGGATTTATCCATGCGTAAATACGGGTTAGGTTCCCTTAGAAAGACCCCCACGAAGGGCACTCCCCCCGGGCCTATATCCCAAGTGCAGATAATTGGCTGTCAATAATCAACCCAACCCAACCCTCAATACATACTCATTCATATATATTTCATATAAATGCTTACGTCGTAATGATGCGGACAACAATGTGATTAAAATGGATAAATGTTACAATAATGGAGCTATTTTTTTCAATTAATATTAAACAATAGAAACGTTATTTCTATGGGGAAAATACAAGTTTTGGGTCGACGTCGCAGTTTGATCAAATACTCAAATCAAGATATATAACCCAAAGTTTTTTCGCCAATGTCTTAGCAACATTTGGGATATTCTGAGTAACAATATGGCATTACTTTAATGATATTACTATTACGTTTTTTGTAAATTCGCTATCTTCATTAGGGGCATAAACATCAGGGGCAAACACGAAACCTGTCACATATGCTGCCACCAAGTGACATTAGAAACAAATTATATGTTGGATATTATAATTTACAATATTAGGCAACAGATTACAGTGTTAGATTTATTTCACCAAAAATGTGACTTGGCACTTTTTTGCCCCGATCCCATCATATTTAAATAACTTACTTTCGATTTTCATAGTAAATGCAGTTCATTCTTTGATTAAACTATGACATCTAAAAATTTGTTTAATTTAAAATGAAATAAAAATAATTAGAGATTTAATTCTCCAACCCCCTCTCTCTCTAACATAATAATGCATTTATGATGTTTATGAAATAAATTGTAACTTATTTATCTGTTTATTTATCGTTTGTATATAATTTCAGTTGTTTTTAGTTCCTGAAATTCTTCGTTTGTGCACTTTCTTTGAGTGCTTCTTTCAGTGTTTTTCAGATGTTTATTTTATTTTCACAAATTCCTTAAAAGTTTAAACAAAAACAGCTCTTATTATCGTAGATAAATACTTTAAAGCAGAAAAGAGAAAGCCGTTTGGAAGAAAGTAGGGAAAAAATTCTTAAGACCTAAAACGAAGCAAACTAAATTTTCTAATAGAATATTCTTTTCAATTTATTAGCAGTATACTTACATAACTAAAAATAACTTTCTAATTCGGTACATTGCCTATAGCACTCATTGTATAACTTAAGCTTATTCTCAGCATCAGTCTATGGGGTATCTATCTATCTATCTGCCTGTCTATTTATATACATATATATATCTTTATAAATATATACTATAACCATTATAAGACAACATAGATTTCATCATTACACAAATGGGAAAACGAAAAAGAAAAAAAAAAGTCTATAGACTTCATTTTTTATTTTTATTTTTCCATTTGTGTATGATGAAATCTATGTTGTCTTGTTGCCTTATAATGATTTTATATTTGTATTCAAATTATATTGCTGCATTTATGCATGCAATTATGAATATAAGTCTATTTTTATATACTTTATATTTTCATTTTGAACTGTCACAAAGAGCGTATTTTTTATTTTTAACGATATTTTATATATTTACAACATATAATAATAGTTAACTAGATTTTGAGTTTTAAACTATCTTATATATATATATATATATATATAGATATATATGACTGGATGGCATTATCTTAAAGGTTGTCCGAGTGAATTATGTCCGCCAGGTTTGTTTGAGATAGCCTCAGCTGGCAGAGCATTGGAAGATTAAGCAAAAGGTCCTTGGTTCAAATCATGGACTGGACACTTTTTCAGCCAGTTGGAAAATTACAACTCATAGTTGAAAAGTGTTTATGACTTTGGTTGATCTGTCTGTGTGCCTAGCCGTTCGTCTGACCGGAATCTAATATTCGTAAATCTATTTGAATTTTTACGTAATTGGTATATGCTATTTAGGTTCAGTAAAAGACATTCCCTACTGAAAATGAAGTGTATAACATTTATAGTTCGTCCATAGGGACACTCCTAATAAATTCGTTCGATTATGCTGTATTTGGGACAACGTTCACCGTGTATTTTAACGATGTTAGACTATTGGGCTATTCTACAAAATTTAGACAAACATGGGTTCTCGGATAATTTTTTTTATTTTTTCTATATTTTGTATGTAGAAACTTATATAGGAAAAAAAAAAAGATAAAAACCATTTACAAAAAAATTCTATCTCAAAAAATTTTTTAATCAGAAGGGGTCGAATACTGCTATTTTACAAAACTCAAAGGTTTATAAGATTTTGGGTACTTCTCTATTATCCCGTCGACCACTTTTCGTAACAAAAAACTATCGCCCAACTGTAACGCCAAATAAACGGGAGAACGTTGCCATTGGGATATAAAAATAAATAAATAAATAAAATATAAGAATTTAAGGACACAATTGTTATTTTAATTAATGAAATAGCTAATAAATCAGTAAAACATAATGAAAAATACGCCCAAATGTCGAATTAAAAACCACTTGATGACATAACAAACACGTATAATGCTTCTGACATCAAGTAAATGGGACTACATTTTTGGCGTTTAATCTTACAGTTTGGCGATAGTTTTTTGTTATGAAAAGTGGTCGACGGGATAATACAGAAGTACCAGATTTTGCATATTTTCTAAACTAGTTGTGATAAACAAAACATTTTTAAAAAATCTGAAACCTGCAATTTTTTTTTTTGTATTACATAATATCATCGTCGTATGTTTTTTAAAAAGAAAAAAACTGAGTACTTCATAATATACCAAAATATTAATCGCAATGCCAATTTTTGAAAAAAATATATTTTATGAGGAGAAAAAGATAATAGTATGCATTTTTTTTTTTTTTTTTATATGTGTTAGTGTTACCTCCGAATATTTCCAGAAAGAATAATCAGGCTGTTATCTCTTTTTCCTCTGAATTATATCAATTTAAATGCTGAAGATTTTCAAAAATTAGCATTTTCGAGAACTGGTAACTTAAAACGAAGATGTTGTATCCACGTGTGATTTGGCAAGAAAAAACCTCTCTATATACTGCCTGTGATCTGTATCACTTACATCTTTTGAGTTACAAACTGTCCAAAATTCTGATTTTTAAAGCATTTTAACATTTAAATTGTTATAATTCAGAAGGGAAAAGAAATAAAAGCCAGCTTATTTCTCTCTCCCCCCCCCCTGGACGTGTTCGGTGGGAGTAATAACCCATAGAAAAATGCATAACTGCTATCTCTTTCTTCTCATAAGATATAATTTTCCAAAACGTGGATTTTGACCAAAATTTCAGCATATTTAAAAGTATGTATATATATTAATACAGTTAAATCCACTACAATAAACACATGATATAATAGAAAAAAGTATTCAGAGTTCTTTTTGAATTTTTTGTTTATCTATATTAGTTTAAAAAATATGTAAATATGTAAAAAATATGTATATGTAATTATTTTTGGGAGTGGGGTGTTGGGGGAGGCGTTATTGAATTTAGAATTATCAGTGTACTAGTTTAATATGCCATTACAATGCGGGGGGTTTCTTAACTATTATGACTTTATTCTTAAATAGATTAAAATTTCAAATACCATGTTAATTATTTTTTTTTAAATCCTCATTAAATGATAATATATTTAATTTTTTTAAGTTACTCCAAGAAAAAAAAATACGGACAATGCAAGATTTATTTTCAAAAGAAAGAAATTGGTATTCCATTGTATTAAAATTTCTTGAGAAGCAAAGCATTTGAAAAAAGACCATCGATGATAAAATAGTCGTAATTCCGGTGCATAAGCCTATGAAATACTAAGTTTAACGCAACAAGTTTCAAAAGAAAAATACTGCTTGTTACAATCAAAAATATATTCTAACATTGTGGTTTTCGGGACTTTTTTTATAACAGAAGAGTCTGGTAATTACAGCATTTTACAGAAAGGACGATTAGGTAAACTGAAAGACAGACAGACTTCATAGAATATTAATCTTAGATAGAATATTAATCTTTATTAATCTTACATAAGATATTAATCTTATATAGGGTATTAACCTTAGAGAATTTTAATACTTATAAAATTTCTGCAACTTTTATTAAAAATTAATTTCTAATACTTTTTTATATTTTAATAACAAAAGAGGAAAAACCACAATTTTATGTAAAAAAAAATAATAGTATTTCTGAAATTGTAATTTTTACAGGTTTAACTATTAACTTTAGAAAAATGTTGCAATTGTAAGAGCTGAATTTTGTTAAAAGTATTCATCACCAAAAAAAAAAAAAAAAAAAAAAAAAAACCTCTGTAAATTAAATACCACCTATATTGAGGTTTTTGGATCATGTTACAATAAAGCAAAACAATTATAGATAATAAAGGGCCTTAAATTGTTATAAATTAATATATTTTTAAGTAATTTTTTTAATTGAACTATTTTAAAATTCTTTATTCTTTTCCAATTTTGGTATTTCATATTAATTTTTTTTTATCTTATACTCAGGAGCTTAGATATTTGTTCTAAATATCTAAGTATCGGATTTTTGATACAAAGATTAGATCAGAAGAAAAAAAAATAATTGTATGTTTATGGAATAAACTGATGAAAATCGCGCATATTTAAGTTAAGATTTTTTTAAACAAAAATTTCAAAGATATAAAAAAATCGATACTTTGTTACCTCTCATAGATCTAAAGATACATTAAGAAAACTTCAGGCAATTTGCTCAATTAATGTGGAAACTTTAGTATTTTGATTACATAGAGAATATGGAAAAATACGAACTGAGAAAAATGAATTTAAACATTTAATTTACAAAAAAGAAAAAAAAAAGAGAGATTAAAGAGAGAAACGTAAAATTAACCTTATCTCTTTTACCATCTATCAGACCGTCAAGAAATTTGGGCACAATGTTCTAAAAAAGTTAAGGTTCCTTTCAGGATAAAAATGTGAAAATCGTTGTTTTAGTCATTTTTTTCTCAAAATGAGAGGTGTTGAGAAACCCCCATAATATGCCCTTAAGTGCCCCTTAATAACAACTAAAATAAAAAATGGAGAAACTGATTTATAACCTATTTTATAAAACGTCTGCACGTTCTAATTTTGATGGGTGGCTGGTTGGAAGTTCGTGGAGGGAGGGGCGGGGGCTATTTTTCGAATACAGTTCTTAACAATAACTATCGGTCGGGGAAAATTTTCAGTTTATATGATTTTTTTTCTGGTAAAAATTCTTTATTTCCTGGACTATTTTTAAAATTTTTGTATTCGTTTAAATTACTCTATAAAAAATTCAAAATTTTTCATTTAACATCCCATTTATCCAACACTATACCGTCCTTTTGTGTTTTATTTTCCACGTCTCTAATATTTCTTGAGGATTTAATTAATAAATAAATACTTTAGCAACAGTTTAAAATTTTATTTTTCGAGAAAAACTGTTTTTCACAAAATTAGAATTTTCGCCATGAAAAAAGTAGTTTGACGGCGAAAACTCAGTAATATCTTGCGGAGAAGTGCACTTACTGAAATTAGAGACACGAATTTAGAATAGCTTTTACCGGCGCTTTGATAAAAAATTTAGTGGAAAAAAAATTTGAAGCGATGCTTTTAAGGTTGTTTTAGAAGACGAGATCTACAAAGACATTAACATTAAATTCAAGAGAAATTTCTTTTTGTAGAAAGTCAAAAAATTTAAAGTGCAAAGACATTTGGAGTTCAGTGAATTCTTTTTTTTCTTTTTTGGACAATCAAGAATTACAAGTAATTTATAGCATATCCCCGTAAAAGCGCTTGATTTAATACGTTTAACACATATTAAAAAAATAAAAGGATAAATACTTTTTTCATTACAGTAGACCCTCGATTTTTTGACACCCACAAAACTAAGCATGCATGCGACGCATAACTGACATGGTCAGATAAATGACATGATATTTTTAAAAGCCGCGTTTTATGTTTTTAATATGTCCTGCCTTTATACGACCGTATCAATTATGCGTCATAATTTAATTTCAATAATGTCAGATAATCGGGAGTATACTGTATAACAATAGGCAGATATTTCTATAAGAGAATTATGATTTGATTCGTTTGTGTAACATATCTTGTGTTTTCATTGCTCACATTGTTAATGATGGACTTTATCTATAACAAATGTTCAAAATATTTTTATTGTGTTAAAATTGTGCTAGTTCTTTTTAACCCTTTCATTCCCAATGAGTCCAAATCATCCCCGATTATTTGATACTCACAAAACTAACATGCGACACATAACTGACATGGTCAGATAAATGGCATGATATTTTTAAAAGCCGCGTTTTATGTTTTTAATATGTCCTGCCTTTATACGACCGTATCAATTATGTGTCATAATATAATTTCAATAATGTCGGATAATCGGGAGTATACTGTATAACAAAATAGGCAAATATTTCTATACGAGAATTTTGATTTGATTGGTTTGTGTAACATATCTTGTGTTTGCATTGCTCACATTGTCATTGATGGACTTTATCTATAATAAATGTTCAAAATATTTTTATTGTGCTAAAATTGTGCAAGTTCTTTTTAACCCTTTCATTCCCAGTGAGTCCAAATCATCACAGCCGTTATTTATTTTCTCTACACCTTAATTGATTCGAAGTTCCCCCAATGAAAGCTACAAAATTGATAAATATTTTTGTTAATATTTTTATAATTGATACATATTGATATATATATATATATATATATATATATATATATATGTAGGATTTCAGTTTGAACACTTCACTTCATCAAATGAACTGACACTCTAATGCTATTATCCATGATTTAAATGCGTGAGCTGTAAATACTTTGGATCGCGAGTTTTGGCAAAGAGCCAGTTTTCTAATTTTTGTTATGAAGCAAGATATAAAATGAAAGAAGCCGGTAAAGGCGCTATTAGGCCTAGCTGAATTATCGTAAGGTAAATTTACTGTATAGTTTTGACCAAAAGTGTATTAGTCGAAATTAAAGTTCGTATTTTGTTGTTCATCGATTATTTGTCATATAATTCCAGTAAAGTGACTATTTACATATAATCTTCTTCATATATATATATGTATATACAGTAAAACTTCCAAAGTTGACCACCTCTATACGTTGACTACCTCTCTTTGTTGACCGAAATTTATTAGTTTGAATGGTCACAATGCATTTTCAATGGAGATTTACCTCTCTATGTTGACCACCTCCGTAAGTTGTATGTTGACCACTTTTTAGTAGGTTTTACTCTCTGTAACTTGACCACTGATGTTTTCTTGAATTTGCTTTTTCCCCCGTTTGTTCTCCATCTGGTTTCCAGGAAATTCTTTATCAGTCATTCGGCTTATCTGAGCAACACTCGGCCCCCTTGTGGTGCTCCATTCATTGTTCACTTCCAGTATGATACAATGGGAGGGAAATGCCAGAATTCCTGGAATCTGTCAAAAAATGTCAGGGGGGGGGATGTGCGTAGCGGTGTAGCTATACGCATATAATTGGGAAACAACGTGTATCGCTCACATGTGAAACACATTCTGTTCTTTTTTTCTGGATGTTGCGTCGTGACGGGACCGGTCGTTTATTTGCGAATTTTCATTAAAAATGGCGCAAAGAAAAAAGAACTAAAAGAACTTAAATTAAAGGAAAAAGTGAATCTTCTTAATTTTCTGGAAAGCAGCAGCCAAAGGAAGACAGCGGAAAAATTTGGTGTGAGCAAGACAACTGTGAGCAACATTTTAAAACGCAAGGAACAATATTTGGAAAGATATTCTTCCGAAAATGGGGGACTCCAAAGAAAACGCAGAAAAACGTATCTCGACGCTGTGAACGAAGCCACGTTTCGTTGGTTTAAAAAGATGAGATCAATCAATGCAAGAATATCGGGACCTATGCTTCAGGAAGTAGCAAAAAAATTTGAAAAAGGATTCGAAATAGAGGACTTCCAAGCTTCAGCAGGTTGGCTTGAAAAATTCAAACTACGATACGAGATTTCTCAAAAAGTTTTGTGTTGGGAATCGAATGAGGTTTCAGCTGAAGTGGTGGAGAAGTTTATTGAAAAATTCTCAGAGTTTGCTAAAGGTTTTAAAGATGAGGACATCTTTAATTCTAATGAGTGCGGTCTCTTCTTTAAAACAATGCCTGATAGAAGTCTAGTAATGAAGGGTGACACTTGCAAAAGAGGAAAACCTTCAAATAAGCGTTTTACTGTTCTTCTATGTGCGAGTATGACTGGGGAAAAATTGAAGCCTACGGTGATCGGCAAATCCGCAAAACCTCCTGCATTTAAAAATGTAAAACCTGAAGACCTTCCTGTTTTTTGGAGAGCGAATAAATTCGCTTGGATGACCAGTGCTTTGTTCGAAGAGTGGGTTAGAGGAATTGACGCAGAAATGCAGAAAAAGAAGCGGTGTATTCTACGTACCAAGTAAAACTGCCCCAGCAACTCGAAAGTGAATAATCTCACAAATGTGAAGCTAAAATTTTTGCCTCCAAACACAACTTCGAAAATCCAACCCTTAGGTCAAGGCATTATTCAGTCCTTCAAAGTGCACTACAGAGCTCAACTTCTGGAATGGGTGATCATGAAAACACAAACCTGTGGTCCTTCTGTATTGGCACCGTCAACAGCTGCGTCAGTAAATGCTTTGAATGCTGTTCATTGGATTAATTCTGCTTGCAATAAAGTAACACAAACCACGATTAAGAACTGCTTCAAGAAAGCTGGATTTGTTACAGCTACAACATCGGTGCATGAGGATGAGCTTCCTCTATCTCCCTTGCCAGTTTTTGATGGAGTTGATTTTGAAGATTATGTTACCATGCACAATGAGTTAGTAACATGTGTTGAACCAGACCCAGAGGCAATCTTCAATGAGATACTCTCTGAAACTAAGCACAGTGAGGACTCTAAGGTACAAGAAATGGACGGCGAAGAGGATGATGATCCAAGTGACGACGAAACTGAAAAGTGCCCAACTCTAAAGGAAGACGATGTCAAGCGTATGATGGAGCAACTTAAAGATTTCGTTGCAGAAAAATGCCCAAGCAGCTTAATGGACTTGTAAACTGTGAAAGTGCTTTTTGCAGTTACCTAATGAACAAAAAGAGGACTCAAACAAAAATTGAATCATTCTTTCAAAAATTGTAAAAATGTGCTGTACCTTCAGTAAAAATAAAAATGAGTAAGTGCTAATTTTTTCCTAAATTTTTCCTTAAAAAATATTAAAAAATTTATTAATTTTTTCTAATATTGTACTAAATATTTTCTAAAAATTCCCTAAGTTGACCACCTCCGTATGTTGACCACTTAGTTACAGTCCCTTGGGTGGTCAACTTATCGAGGTTCTACTGTATATATATATATATATATATATATATATATATTGATAAATACTTTTGTTTCTCACCAATGAATTGCAGAACTAATAACAGCAGTGAGTTAAATATATCTTAAATGAGATTAAATTCATTTCGAAACAAGAATGAAAAATCATGCACAACGACATAGATTATGAAACACGTTCCAACTCTATTGTAATACTGTTAAGAAATTTAATTTTTGTTCATACAATGAAATGAAATATCAAATTAAAAATTAAAAAAAAAATTACTGAAAAAAAATCTGCAACTGTTGTCTATAGCCGATAATGTGTGGGAATTTTATAGTGCAACCCTGTATATGATGATCCATGCACCTCGTAATACACTAAAAACTAGTTAAGTTTTTAAATGCATATCTCAGCTGAGCACTTACATCCAACAGTTTCGCTCATAGACAGTTCTATAACCAAAATCTTTTGAGAATCCCTGTAAATAAACGATAAGTTCTACGTATTCTATAATCTATAGAAAACATGCTGTACTGCACTTCAGTTATTTATATCAATTTCATTAAAATATACTGCCAACGATTTTTTCCCATATATATTAATGCAATGGAATAATTTTGTGCGCCCCTGTAAACAAACTATAATTATTACTTACTCTAGATAAAGCATGTTGCTATCAACCTCAGTGATGTATATCAATTTCATCATGTTTGAAACAGTGTAACATCATTAAAATGCACTGAAAACGATCTTCCCTATTAGCCGTAATGTAACGTAATCATTTTGAGTGTCCCTGTATTGCAATTATAATTGTTACTTATTCTGTACTCTACAGAAAACATGTTGACGCCTACCTCAGTGATTCATATCAATTTCATTATGACTGGAATGGTGTAACATTATTAGAATGCACTGAAAACAATTTTTCCCCATTGACCGTAATGTATCTCAATACTTTTGAGTGTCCCTGTAATGTAACTATAAACGCTACACACTTCATTTTACATACCGGACATGCTATGATAAAACTTAATAATATATATCAGTTACATGGCAATCCGATTATATTTACGTGAGTTAGAGCGCGGACAGACAGACGGCCAGACAAACTGAATTAATAAACACTTTTCAACTATGTTGGAAATGTAAAAAAGAGGCATGAATATGATTCTTTTGATGGAATTTATCTATAATAAATGTTCAAAGTATTTTTAATGTGTTAAAATATGCTGAAATATCTTTTTTTTCTATTTTATATAAATATTTTTAAAGAATCTTGCTTGGTATCCTTTTTAAAATTTGATGATTCCATCATCATATCTATCTATCTATCTATGATGTCTGTCTATCTATATTTATAATGTTTTTATGTTTGATATGATAACATAGCTGGTTATTTTAGTTTTTATTGTACAGTGTATTGCCGTAATATAATATTTTAAAGCTTCTTAGATAATAAAAATTGATAAAAATTGAGATTTTATTCAAATTTACTGTAAAAATATGGTTTAAATGTAATAGTAGTCATACTGAACGTATTTAATGAATTATTAAGATGTTTAAGGAATTATCAGAATGTTTTGTATCATTTTACGACCTTTTTTCATAAAAAACTATAAACAAAATTTCAAATTTAACATCAAACGTCTAATTTTGTGGAGGAAATATTGTATAAAAAGTGTTAAATGCATGTCGAATCCATAATATAATAATTTTTAAAATGTGTATATCAAATGGAAAGCATTAATTTCGAACAGTTTTCTCGCGTCTTTTGATTTTACGGCTTGCTTTATTGTAGGAACACAAGCAAAAGATGAAATTAAACACCAAAGGTGAATCAAACTTGAAACGAACTTCAAATATAAATATTAGCCTCAAATGAATTGCTATCCAGGATCGTAACTTAACACCACTCTTTATTAGTCGCCATGCGGAACAGCCGGCTGAAAAGCGCAATTTTCAACATTAGCATCAACAAGATGTTAAAGTATGCGGCTGGTGTAATAATAATAATAATAATAATAATAAATATCTTGACAAAATGATAAATCCAATTGAATAACGAACACATAAATAAATAAATAAATAAAACATTATTCAAACACAAGTAAAAGTATAATTGTTTTCTCTCAATAGCTTATTCTCCGGAAACCGAAGAACAAAAACATCCCCAGGTTACAAATAGAAATGACATTCACACTACTTCTAGAGAGCATACCGTGAAACCTGGAACAAATCCATTAGCAAAATGCTTCCACCGGCTGCTTAAAAAAAAAAGTTGACAGTTCTCAGCATGTTAGACAGTTGAAATCACCTCAAGATCCAATTTATTATTCAACAAAAATGAGAGGATCCCGTTACTGAGACATGGATCACTGGTTACCGAGCGTACTTCGGTCTAGCGAAGGGGATAACTCACTACTACAATTGTAGTGATTTGCAGATAGGTCACTAATAACAGGATGGCCGCAATCTCCTAGGAATAATTCTTATTCTGCGGACGACAAAGAGAGATGAATTTGTTCTTAGAATATAAGAAGTTTTTATTTGGCATTACAAGCACGTCCGAATAGATGACAATCGCTTGGAAGTCGTCTTTTCGTATTTTCGGAAGTTATGTGGTTAGAAGAAGAGGAAGATAAGTTTTTGTTCCATCCCGGTCGAATTAAATTCTATTGAAGACGATCGTAGTGATTTTAAAACATAACAGCTTGTTTTTTTTCCTGTTTTTTTATAGAAATAATTGAATGACAGGCAACGAAAAATAGGAGACTTTTAAAACTACATAGTATATATGAATGTAATAAAAGTTCATTACAGGGAAAAGTTCATTAAAGGTCTAGAAAAAACACAAAGTGAGATTTTCCCACCTTAATGAAAATTTTAAGTCGCATTTTTGAAATTTAAATGCGAACTACACTTTTTTTTTCACTTTTAAAACTACATATATATGAACGTAATGAAAGTTCATTACAGAGAAAAGTTCATTAAAGGTATAGGAACTAAAACTAAAGGTGAGATTTTTTTTCCCACCTTAATGAAAATTTTAAGTCGTATTTTTGAAATTTAAGTGCGAAATACACTTTTTTTTCACTTTTAAAACTACATATATATGAACGTAATAAAAGTTCATTACAGAGAAAAGTTCATTAAAGTTCTAGGAAAAACATAAGATGAGATTTTTCCACCTTATGAAAATTTTAAGTGGTATTTTTGAAATTTAAATGTGAACTATTCTTTTTTTTTTTTTTTCATTTTGCAGACATAAAATCTTATTTCCTTATAACGTTACAATTATTCCAATTCAGTAGAAATCAAAACTACATTAGCTTTTCCGTGTTTCCACGGGACACTGTTAGAAATATCAGAGGCATTACTTGCGATTGCTAGAACAAATGCCTGTATCTGTAGACCAGAAACCACAGCTATATTCAGAGGTGCCAGCAAGGGGGGAGGAGGAGGGCCATTGGCACTCTCTGGATTTTAAAATTTAAATTATTTTCTTTATTTCCAATCATTTTGAAAAAAAAAATTAAACTTCTTTACAAGTTACAGAACATTCAAAGAAAGAAGAATTAAGAATATTTCGTTAGGGGGCAGAGCTCTCCTGAAACCACCCCTCATAAAATACAATTAGTTTTTCACTATACGTCCATGTGTTTCAAGTGCATCTTAAACGGGATGGGTGGTTGAAGAAAGAAAAGAATAAACAGTTTCCACTCTCCATTTTGAAAAAATGCTTTAATTGTTCTGTATTCCTTTTTATATCTATATGTTTGTAAATTGTCTTGCAATATGTATTGCAACAAAAAAATACTTAGTTTAGTTTATTTCATGTTTAAATTCTCCAATTTCAATGCCATGACTAAAATTGTAATTTAAATTCTCCTGCATGGATTGCGGACTACAGGAACATCCGTTCCAAAATCTTGCCCCTCCCTAGATTTCAGTCTGCTGACACCCATGGCTAAATTCACAAAATTTAATAATTTCACACACCATTTTTAAAGAACCCGCATGAAATAACAATTTAATTATACTTGATTCAACGATGAAATCTTAATTCATTCCTTTCAAAGAGCATACGCTCAATTATTCGTGAATAACAAACTTAAACTTTGTTTGAATAGGCGGAGTGAAATTAAAATTGCAAATGATGAGCAAATCGCGAAATGTGGTTGAATGTAAATACAATTTTCTCTGAATAATCATATTACAGAATTCTTCACTGTTCCCATGGTATTTTATTAAAAGTTTTATTTAGGCCCTGATAAGTATATACCAGTCTTCCGTCGAATGAGATAGATTTTAATGCAATCTATTAGATTTGCAATTGTAAAGAGTATTTACTTAAAAATTGGAAAGATTGCAAATAATTTCAAAGCGTTAGTTAGTTATACGGTGCGTTAGATATATTAAATCTATACAGATTACGATATCCCTAAAAAATTATCAAAGATTTTACACCCAAAAATCAGAAATTATTTTATAGATGAAACTATAATATAACGTTTACATTTATAAAAATCCACAGTTTTTATTGACATAATAAATGTAATCTAAAAAAAGTCCATAATTTTTTCCTTAATTTTAATTTTGTCCATTTATAAATAAAAAATTGTGCTTCATTTATACTTCATTTATCATTGCCAACCTTTCATTTTTTTTTAAAAGTCAAATAAAGGAATTTTGAACAATAAATTTTATTTAAGGCTTTTCTCAAATCCAAACTGGGTACTTTCTGACAGATATTTTTAAAAACGTATCAAATTGTCAGGAGCTCTCATTAAGAAACTATGAGTTTGAACATTTTTCTTTTTTTCTTTTTTTTTTTTTTTTTTAAATCAGAAGGTTTTTTAGAAAATGTTGTCAAAATGGGCCGTTTGAACTGAATTTCCGAACTCGACAGCTCAGGAAAGGAAAAAATTGCTGTTCTGATTAAACAATCGCTTATAACTCAAAATGTAATTTATTTATAGGAAAAATGAAATACTGTTTGATTACAAATCACTTCTATATACATGCCTGCAAGTATCATGTTTTTATGTTTTAAAATGAGTCGGAATATGTGTCCGAAAGTTCCGCGTTACTTAGCGAAGCAAAATATTCTTTAGAAAACCATGTAACAAATAAAATCAAGCAAGTGCGATGTAAAATCCAGATGCATTTTTAAAAATAAATTTTCTGGTTTAAATATGTTATTTTGATTTGAAAAAAAAAAAAAAAACTGACAAGTTTGGCATATATGTTTATTTCTTATTTAGTTGAATATGTTATTGTGGCCTCTTATATTAAAATAGGGATAGCCAAGGCTCTTTTCAAATCCAAACTGGCTACCTTCTGACACATATTATTTTAAGAAATGTATCATGAAAACTCGGTCATGATCGACCGGTCGAGCTTGAAGCGATTCTTAATCAATACCAAATGGCCAGTTGCAAAAACCCGATTGTTTCCAGCGTGGCGTGTCGGTAAAACGCAAAAAGAGAGAGAGAAAAAAAAATGGAACAAACAGAAAAATTTAAATAAAAATTACTGATTCACCAAAATTTCTATTGGACTGTATTTAAACAAGAAAATTTGGACACAAATTAGTTTTTGTTGAATCAACAATATTTTTATTCAATCATTGTTAACTCAACAAAATTTTCGGCCTATATATATCCCATTGAATATTTTGTTGGATCAACAAAATTTTGTTCTTTGTTTAGATATCTTCAGTCTGGACTTTTGAAGAGAAAATTGTTTTTTCATGAAAGAGGAAAAGACTGATAACCTTAATCAATGGCATCTCGCTGGATTCGCGTGTATCGAACCTGAGAACTTATTCATGGATCTTCTAATATTAGTAATCAACAGGCTGGTCACTGATCTAAGTAGGTCTCCACTGCATACGATCACCAAATCTCAATCGAATCATCACTTTCTTTCCATCGTATGTTTTATATATATATAGTACGAATATAAGATTAGGTATACAGCCGCTTCCATTGTTTTTTTTTAAATTCTAAACACAATTTTTACCCTTATCCGTGCATATATTTATAGTCCCATTGCTAAGGAATATTTATGCACTTTGTTAAAAGCAAACTGCGCGATAAATTTAACGCAGTTAATGCATTTTTTATCACGTAAAGTCCGCCAGTTGCTTCTGAGCATTGTAAATTCAAGTCTCGTTGTATACATTGGCGCGATAATCATTTTTTGATTGCGGTCCCCACGATATTTTATCGATTGAGCAGTCCGATTTTTTTTTCTTTACAGCCAGTTTCTTTTTAGAATGTTTTTAGTCTTTGTTATTAAGAAGTGAAATATCAAATTATGCAATTCGAATTTCCGACTAATATTGAAACCTGTAATTTAATTGATTTTTCAATACTTTTCCAATTTTTAATCTGACCAGCAATTCACGTCTAAAAGTATTTTTTGTCATTTTTCTTCTTTTTTATGAAATTGCACAAACAAATAATTCCACGATAAAAATATTTTTATTACCCCCCCCCCCCCACCCCCCCTAATTAATATGCACTTTTAACCTGCTTATTCGATACTATGATTTCTACTAATTGTATATTTTGTTCACAGGTCATTTCGCCCAGTAAATTAAAAACGATTTTTTGTCAACATTCTACTTCAATGTTTTTTGTGCGTTTGTTTAAGGCGATAATGAACTTTAAAACTCACTTTGTGTATGTGTATATATAAATATATTTTAAAACTTTTGTGTATAATAACCATTAAATCACATAAAAAATCAACAAAATATTATTAACCGATAATTATAATACAATACGAAGACATATATCCAAAAATGATAGATTCTCAAAATGAAATTTGTGGGAAAAAAAAAAAATATATATATGAAAAATGTGGAGAAAATACGAAAAAAATCCTATTTGCCGAATGTGAAAATATTACAAGAAACAATTAAAATTTATATTGTGAAACACTTTATCAAGGTGAATATTCTACAAATATAAGTAAAGCGTTATTGATTTCTGTTTGAGTAAATAATCTCGAGCCTAATTTAATTTACTCAAATTGCTCGATCAACAATGTTGCATCATGTCAAGAAATTTGAATAAAAAATGAAAGATATTAAATAAGTAAACAAAATAGGCACAAAGCAATTATGGGGAAACATTATGAAGGATACATAAACAGATTTAATGAAAAAAATGAAAAAAAAAAAAAAAAAGAAAACATATAAGCAAACGAATCCACTTTTATTATATATATATATATATATATATATATATATATATATATATATATATATATGGGTTGGTAGATGTTGGATTGAGGAGGTGTGTGCGGAGTTGTATGGAAAAAACGCATGGTTAATTTATATTTACAAAAAAAAAAAAAAAAAAAAAAAAAATGGGGCATTTTGATTTACACATACGTTTGCTAATACACATTTTATAATGGACTTTGATGTAGTACTTTTATATGCGAATTAATGCAGTTATATTTAAATCTTCATTAATTAATTTAAATGTATTATTCACTACTATTAAGAATGTTTTTTGATTGATTGTATTTACTTTTATGCCCACGGTAGACAATATCATATTCTAATATAATGTAATACTTTCTTAAACGCTAATATAATATATGTATTAATTTAAATTAATGTTCTTCCCTAACCACTTATATCATGTGTATTTAATTTTTAACTTTGTATGCAAAAACATAATATGTAACAATTAATTACAATATTTATAATTAATATTAATTTTAAATCCATAGCATCTTAATTCACATAATTTAGTATTTTGATTTTAATTTAATTTTTATGATGTTGCTTTTATGGCAAAGCTATTTAATAGTGGCTATGTCATTTCTTGGTACATGTATTTTTATGTAGTATTAATCATTAGTTCTTAATTTTACCACATTACATCTTATTTTTTAACATAGAATTAATCATTACTACATCCATTTTTACTTTAATGTAATTGGATATTATTTATTTTATTTTTAATTTCATTTATATTTATTAACTAAATATTATTTATTTTATTTTTAATTTCATTTATATTTATTAACTAATTATTATCACTTTAGATAGAATGGTTTCATTTTTAATATTGATTATTCCATTGCATATTCACTTTTTATATCATAGATGGCAGCACCATGGTTTGTGTTGCTTTAAAATATTTCATATATCCAAGTAATTCATTTTCTAAATCATAGATGGCAGCACCATGGTTTGTGTTGCTTTAAAATATTCCATATATCCATCCAAGTAATTCATTTTTCTTAAAATTATATTGGCAACAGGGTTTATAATCTTCTAAAAGTGTTTTTGGCAACATTTAGATTTTTTTTTTTTTGCGATTCATTTCCATTGTATAGTTATCTTCATATATCTGGTCAATGTTGCGAACCAACATCCATCTTCATCTCATCGTTTTTAGTACTTAGGGATCTAATATCAAGTTTTTTTCTCATGATTATGGGTAATTTTCAGCTATTTTAAGCTATAGCAATTTTAAGGCTAATATGATGATGAAACCACTCATTTTATTTGTGGAATTTATGTATTTGGGACTTGATAATTCTGTATAAATTCCACAAATTTCATTCATTCAATTAATTTCATTCAATTTTTAATTTAATTTCTTCTTCTTTTAAATAGGTATTTAATATCTATATTCATGGTGCTGGGGTTACAATTTCGTTGTCAAAAAATTATTACTTACTGAATTATTACTTACTAAATCATAATTTCACGTTTCTGTTGGTGTTTCGGTAATGTTTCATTAATGGTTATATATATATATATATCATCAAACAAGAAACATTGAAATATAAAACTACACCAATAATAATAATAATAATAATAATAATAATAATAATAATAATAATAAACACTGAAAGAACTAAAAAAGCAGCGGCCTCGTCGCGGATTAATATCAAAGCAGACATGCATCCAACAGAAATTTTAATTAAAAAAAATATGTAGGTATTTGTGTAGGTTATGTGCTTCGGCCAGAACCATCTGCAGCAATAGTATTTGTTCTGCACTAGCACTTCCCCACTAAACAGTTATCAGTATGATTAGTTTGTTATTGGTTACGATGTATACATATATATATATATAACCATTAAATAAACATTACCGGATAAGGATTTAATATTTATAAATTAATGATTTGGATTTATTAATTAAAGTATAAAGGGTTTTGAAAGGAATATTAAACGAAACCATTTGTGCAATCTTCGATCACACATACCCACTTGTTTTACTTTTAATGTTGGCTGTGTAATTTCACACTTTGTAAGATTACAATATCTATACTTATTACTCAAAAACAAGTAATTGTTTCTCGTTCTCTAAAATGGACACCCTTATCATTGAAAAAAGAAAACGCCTACTTTGTGTTAAGTAACGCCCTTTTTAGCTCACGTTCTGGGCTGATGAAATACCCTCATCATTAAGAAGAAAGAAGCACAAATCTTAATTGTCTTATTATTATTACTATTATTATTTACTGTTTTGAGTACAGGAAGACACAAAATAAAAAAGTACCGAATTTTCTTTAGAAGTTGAAAATGTAGAAAGCTAAATACTTTTTTAACACATTGTTGACCGATCACGAGTGTACTCGTGTATGCACAGCTGCCAACATTTGCACTTTTATGTTACTCCTGTTTTTGAATAATATTCTTCGCCTTATTTAATCGCATAATTATGGGGTTAAATAAGGCAAAAATTATTATTCTAAAATACTGGTAATACAATAGCGATTTCTTATTAAATCGTTAATATGACGTCAGCGTTACTCACGGGCATGTTTTTGATTTGTAATACAGACTAGAGGACCGAACCCAGGCTTCCTGGGTCGCAAAATATATTGCCAAATATACAGAACATTGGTGAAAACCATTTTTTAAATTGATTTTTTTAATATCTAATAGATTTTTTACATTTAATACATATTTTTAGATTGTTCACTAATAACACAAAAATATTTTTACGTGAAATATCAAATGTGCATTATAAAATAAAGACTTGAATTGTATTAAAAACGATACTTGATCCTGATTATTTCGGTGTTTAAACACGTAGATTGATTACATATCTTTTACATTTGTAATTTATTTACATTATTTTATTTATTTATGATTATTATTTAAGATTATTATAAATGCTATGAACTATGTATATTGTTTTAAATGCAAGCGGGTTAATCTTTCGTAATCAAGCTATACCCGATAGAGATAGACTTAAAATGCTTGAAAATTAGTTTAAAAAAAAAACGAGTAAATTTAGATACAGTTTAAAAAAAAATTGTTTTGAAAGTACAATTTTCTCCCTTATTCGACGATGTGAAAATTTACATTTTCGATTAAATTCGAAGTAATTAAATTTGCGAAAAAAGGGGAATGGATTGCTTAGATCGTTGTTACGGTCAATATGACAGACGTAAGTCAGCATTAGTCACGGGCACGCTTTTGCTATTTAATACAGATTTAACATTTTTAGATTTGAAAAATTTACTGTTTTTGTCCGCTTTAGCACTCATTATTTTAATCTTACATTTGCTTGCGTTCCCCTCGCCCCCACCCCGTAGTTATAAGACAAAAATGATTTAAAAAATTCCAATTTTATTTTCACTACTTTTTCCAGTTTTAGAGATAAGGAACTGAAGCGAGAAAACAACGACTAACAACTGGAAGAGAGAAATCCGGATCGTGAGTGCCAGAAAGCAACCTACCACTAATGATGTGACACGATTTTTCCAGAAATTGATTCTTTAAATGTAACTATAAAAAGTTATATACATTTTAACAAAAGTCTCATAAAAGAATTTATGGAGTTGTTTCTTATACTTCCAAAACAAATTTTTCGCTTTTCAGTAACATTTTATTTTTTATTTTTTTGCAACAAGATTCCATTGTAAAAAAAAGGGGGGGGGGGAATGTGGATTTTGAGAACTTTTACTGATGTCTTTTGTACACTAAAATTGAAAAGAAAACAAATATTTTAAATTTGAATAGACGTTGCTTAACCTCTTCGGAACCACTGGTGCACTGAAGCATCTGCAAAAGGTGCATACAACAATTGTTTTTGGCACCAGTAATATAAAACAAGAACGAAAAATCATGAACATAGATTATGTCATACTTTCCAACACGTCCAAAATAACTTTACAAATTTTTACTGTTTAGTAAGATGAAATATGATATATAAATAAACGATTTGTTAAACGCATAACATATTTAAACACATAAGAAACCCAATTTCAGGAATTACCAACAATATTCGGGAAGTTATCTGAATTCTTTTGTGCAGCCCTGTTTATGATGTATAGATTTGTATATATACAACATAAAATGCTAAATTTGAGTTCAGATAGGAAACGCGTACCACAGTTTAAAATTTTCTTTCCGGAATTTCCGCCAATTAACAGAAATGCATTCGATAACTTTTGTGCTGCCCTGTATATGATCTAAAAAATTTATACGCACTAAGTAATAGAGAACAAATGAGTTAAATTTAAAAACTTTCAGCAACTGAAAAAGCACTTCCAGCAATTATCGTTAACAGAGAGTAGCGAATTATTTTGTGTGTCCCTGTAAATGAACAATGAATTCTATACACACAATATTCTACAGCAAGCCTCTTGTAATGCACCTTAGTGATATACATATTAATTTCAATATATTTGAAATAATGAAACATTATTGAAATAAACTGCAAACGATTTTTCTCCATAGACCGTAATGTAACGGAACTCCTTTGAGTGTCCCTGTAAAGGAACTATAAGTCCTATGCACACCATTTTCTATAGTACGACTCTTGTAGGGCATCCAAGTGATATATATCAAATTCAATATGTTTGAACTTGTGTAACATCATTAAAATAAACCGCAAATAATTTTTCTCCATAGACCGTAATGTAACAGAATTCTTTTGAGTGTCCCTGTAAAAAAACTATAAGTGCTATACACTTAATTTTCAATACCGAACATGCCATAGTAAACTTCAATAACATATATCAATTGCATGACAATCCGAATATATTTACGAGAGTTAAAGCACGGACAGGCAGACGAGAGATAGACAGAAAAACCGAAAGTGTTAAAAAGTAATATTTGCCTCATGTAATTAGGACATTTCCATGATTAATTAATCGAAGGTAATTATTAAAAAAAATGGTGTTAGCTGAATAAAATTCGAGTAAGAAACGCTGTTCTCGAAAGGGTTAAGATTGTTCTCAAGAATAGATTTTTTTTTTGTGTGTGTGTGTGGAAAAAAAAATAATTTAAAAGAATCACGTGTTTTAATTGATAAAACTAATACAACTTTTTCGGCAATTTTGACAAACGGATTTGTTTTCAGATTTTTCCTTCCAGCAGCATCGAAATCAGCTTTCAATGCGTAAAAATAATGTAATTATCAAAATTAATTTTTTGTAATTTTTATTTAACAAGCCTTGAAAATATAATTTCCTATTTATTATAACAAATAAATTTGATAAAATTACTGTTATAAATCTTTTCCAAATATAAAATAAAAACAGATCTTTTAGTGCACATCTTATAAAATCAAAAGATCTCATATAATGCATATGCATTTCGCATACATATTATTATCAATTACCTATGGTTTATCGTAGGACTTGAATTCTAATTACTAAACTTGTATATAACTTGTAATAAATGTATAGCTAAATATTTTGAGCAAATTCCCGTGTTAAAAATTAAAGGAGAGAAATAATGACAATAATAAAAAAAAACTGTATACAGTGTTCTTTTGATGCGATTACATATATATAAATACTTAGACATCATATCTTTTACCTTTAAAAATAACTTAATATTTTTCAAATTTGAAAGATTTGAAGTTTTTGCCGCTTCAGCAATTTTTATTTTAAACTTTTTTTTTGTCTACTTTTTTTTGTTATAGTAGAAAATATGATTTAGAAAATTACAATTTTATTTTAACTACTTTGTGGAGTTTTAGAGGGGGAGATAAGGAACTGAAGCGAGAAACCAAAGACGAACATCTAGGAAAGAAAAAGAATTGAAATTGTTAGAATAAGATTGTGTGCGCCAGAAAACGACCTATCACTAATAAACTAACGTTTTTTTTTCCTTAAGAAATTGATGATTATATAAATGCAAATATAACAAGTTATGTACTTTTTATAAAAGTATCTGTTATAAAACGGAAATTTAGAAACGGACATTTCAAAAATCATTGAAAATTTCCTGGAATTTACTGAATTTTTTTTCCGTTAAAATACGGAAATAGTACTGGCGTCTCGATTGCCAGTACAATTTCCATTTTTTTCAGGAATTTTTTTTACAGTGTATAATGATCTTTATTGATGCCTATAAGAATCTTTATTGATGCCTGTAAGAATCTTTATTGATAACTATAAGGATCTTTATTGATAACTATAAGGATCTTTATTGATGCATCGAAGGATCTTTATTGATACCTTTTCACATTAAAATTTGAAAGAGATAATATTTTCAGTTTGAATAGATGGAATTTATCACTTTTCTCAAAGGTTTTTGTAGATGAAAATTACAAATTTTAAAAAAGAAATCATGTATTTTAATTTTAAAAACCGACATATCATATACATTATTTCTTAGTTCAACATCCCATTTTCAGTGCCCATATAAAACCTACAACGATGAATGATATATCACAGGAAATGTTTCTGAACAGGCTTTTGACATAGTACACTCACATTTCTTAAACCACGTTGTCCGGTTAAAAATCGCAGTTAATTAAAAATTAATGAAAAAATGTGTCAGCAAATAATCTCAAATATTGAGTGCAAAAGCCTCGCATGGGTCGACTGGTTTGTCTATAATTCTAATAAAGTTACATAATTTTCAAATTTTTCAATCCAACAGAGAGACCAAAAGTCAAAATGACTTTCAAGAATAATGTCATATTATAAAATGACAACAAAATAAGATAATTGCAATGTTTTACCATAATTTCATTAAAATCGAGAAATTTTCGTAATTTAACATTACAACTATGATTTCCTACTTTTTATAACAAATTTAGCAAAATTAATGTTATAAAAAGAAAACCTTTTCTCAATTTAAAGTATAATTAGTATATCTTTTCCAACCCAGCCACTCCCCAAAACTTTGAACGATCTCATGCAATTCAATACATCGGGTTGCCATTGAGAATGTGTACATTAACTAGAATTTTAACTAATCATTTACCATTAAACTTGTATAAATGGGCGGAGACTAGCAACTTTTTTTTTTTCAGATTTTCGAGTTAGAAAAAAAAAGAGCGCTTTATACAATTTTCTTTTAATGGTATTACACATGTTACTCAGACATTATATCTTTTGTCTTTAAAATAATTTCATATTTTTGGATTTGAAGTATTTGCAGTTTTTCTCCGCATCAGCAATCTTTATTTTAAATTTATGTTTGTCCGATTTTTTCCCCTAGTTATAGGAGAAGAATATGATTTATAAAATTCCAATTTTATTTCACAACTTTCCCCAGTTTTTGATCGGAGATAATGAGCTGAAGCGAGTAACTAAGGACTAACAACTAGGGGAGAGAAAGACTTTTGAACCGTCCGAATCAGATCGTGTGTGCCAGAAAACGACCTACCACTAATGATGTGAAGCGTTTTATTCAGAAATTGATTCTCATAAATGTAAATATAAAAAAGTTATATACTTTTTTAAAAATTATATAAAAGTGTCATAGAAAAACTTATGTGGTTATATCAGATAGTTTCATAAGAGAATTCGCAATTTAAAGTAACAATTATTATTTGATGCAAGGCATTTTATTAAATCAGTTGATAGTATGATTTGATGCTAATTACTTGTAAGGATATCTTTTCTAAAGGATCTATATTGTTGGCTATAAGGATCTTTACTGATGCCATTTCACATTAAAATTGAAAGGAGATCATATTTTCAGTTTAACTAGATGGAGTTTAAGACTATTTATAAGGGTTTTTGTGGATGTAAATTACAACATTTTTGAAACAAGTTGGAAATTGTACGTCAAACGTGACAAATAAGATGCGTTCATACTATAAATAGTTTTATAAATATTCAGATCTTGGTGCAATAGCTGTTGCACTGTTATGCAAAAATGCATGAATACATACAAAATTTATTTTATGTACAGATTTTCATATTATAGATATTAATTTTATTTTATAAAATTAAGTTTCAATACACTTTTACAAACAATAAATTACAATTATGTTACATTAAAATTACACTATGCGCAAATATCCAATGCAAGACAATTAAAAAAAAATCATCGTTATTATTTCAGCGAAATGAATTACATAGTCTGTTATTAGGATATGATTAATTTCCGTAATAAAATAAGTACATTTTAAGCTGGCAACATTTTATCTTTTGTTGACATTTACTGAAAATTCCAATTGGAAACTTAAGCACAACTTTGAAAATTTCAGGACTTGAAATCCATATTTAGACTCTTTTTCCATTTAATATCTATTTCCCCGGAAACATCTATCCTAAAAACTATCGGTGGATAATATGATTGCTATAATTAAATAATTTAAGCATACAAATTCGGTTTTTAAATTCAGTAATACAGAAATAATAAGACTCCATCTTAAATAGGACGTAATCACCATGGCAACCTAGAATCATTACCTATCACGGGATATAATTGAATTAATTACGTATGATAGGATTTAATACAATGAAGAAAACTTTTATTAATATATATTTTTTTTCATTCGATTTTCACAAAATTTGAAATGGTTCAACAAAATTCTGCACGATTATATATATTAAATTTCAAACTTTTCGGTTGGGTAGTTTTTGCGCTTTTATATACGGATAGACGGATGCACCAGGCGACGACTGTAGGTGCTTCGTATTTATATATAATTACAAACGCACCTAAAAAGAAACCATGTATTTGAATTTAAAGAAATGACAGATCATATATATTATTCTCATGTCAACACCCCTTTTTTCTTTGCTCATATAAAACCTACAACGATGAATGAGATATCACACGAAATGTTTTTGAGCAGGATTTTTACATAGTGCGTTAAAACATGTTATTTGATTAAAAATTACAGTTAATTAAAAATTAATGGAAAAAAATGGTCAGCAAATAATTTCAAATATTGCAGTGAAAAGCCTCGCACAAGTCGACTAGTCTATTTATATTTCTAATAAAATTACGTAATTTTCCGATTTTTCATTCCACCAGTATGAAATTAGAGACCAAAAGACAATATGCCTTTCACGAATGACGTCATATTCTAAAATGACCTCATAATAAGATAATTGCAACGTTTTACTATAATTGCGTAAAAATCCTTAAATTTTCCTAATTTTTATTTAGATAAACATTACATTGTATCTATGATTTTGGACTTGTTATAAAAAATGTTAAAAAAAAAAAATATATTATTATAGAAGAGCCTTCTCCTAATTTAAAATAAAATTACACATCTCCCTCCCCAAAACTTCAGAAGATCTCATGCAATACAACACATCGGGTTGTCACTTAGTAGGTAATACATTAAGCTTTAACTTGAATTTATCTTTATTTATCTTTAAACTTGCATAAATGTGCGGAGACTAAAAACTTTTTTTCAAATTAAGAAAAACGTGTGCTTTATACAATATTCTTTTGATGGGATTACACATTATGTTAGTCAGACTACATATCTTTTATCTTTAAAAATAATTTCATATTTTCGAATTTGAAAGATTTGCAGTTTTTCTCCTCTTCAGCAATCTTTATTTTAAACTTACGTTTGTCCAATTTTTTTTCCTAGTTATAGGAGAAAAAAATGATTTAGAAAATTCCAATTTTATTTTCACAGCTTTTCCCAATTTTAGAGGGGTAGATCAGTATCTGAAGCAAGAAACCAATGACTAACAACTAGGGGAGAGAAAGACTTGAACCGTCAGAATCAGATCGTGTGTGCCAGAAAACGACCTACCACTAATGATGTTACGCATTTTTCTTAGAAATTTATTATTATAAATGTAAATATAAAAAGTTATATATTTTTTTTTTTTATAAAAGTCTCATAAAAGAACTTATCAGATAGTTTCAAAAGATAATTTGCATTTTTAAGTAATAATTATTTTTTGAAGGAAGGCATATTATTGAATTAGTTGATAATGTGAATTGTAATTATCTCTTTTTTTAAAGGATCTATATTGATGGCTATAAGGATCTTTACTGATACCATTTAACATTAAAATGGGAAAAAGATACTATTTTCAGTTTGAATAAATGGAGTTTAACACTTTTATGAAGGAATTTCGTGGATAGAAATTACAGCAATTAAAAAAAGAAACCATGTATTTTAATTTAAAGAACTGACAGATCATATATATAGTATTCTCACATCAACATCCCTTTTTTTGCACATATAAAACCTACAACGACGAATGAGATATAATACGAAAGGTTTTTGAGCAGGTTTTTACATAGTACACACAAATTTGGTCAAAAATGTTGTTTCATTAAAAATCGCCGTTAATTAAAAATTTATGAGAAACGTGTCAGGAAATAATCTCAAAAATTACCCTGCAAAAGCCTCGCACAAGTCTACTGGTATACCAATAATCCTGATAAAATTACGTAATTTTCATATTTTTCATTCCAAGAGTTTGAAATTAGAGACTAAAATACAAAATGCCTTTCACGAATGACGTCATATTTTAAAATAACATCATAATAAGATAATTGCAATGTTTTACTATAATTGCAGCAAAATTTCAAAATTTCGTAATTTTTATTTAACTAACATTGAAACTATCATTTCCTACTTGTTATGCCAAATAATAATAATAATAAAATTACCTTTATAAAATAAACCTTTTCTCAATTTAAAATAAGATTAAATCTCTTCCACCCCTCTAAACTTCGAAAGCTCTCATGCAATACAACACATCGAGTTGCCACTTAGTAAGTATACCTTAAGATTTAACTAGAATTTTGACTTATCATTTATCATTAAACTTGAATAAGTGTGTGAAGGCATTTTTTTGCCTTTTTTAATTCTGGTGTTTTTAAAAAAGAGCGCTTTACACAGTTTTCTTTTGATGGGATTATAAATTGTGTTATTCAAACATAATATCTTTTATCTTTAAAAATAATTGTCATTTTTGGATTTGAAAGATTTACTATTTTTCTCCGCTTCAGCAATATTTATTTTAAATTTACTTTTGTCTGATTTTTTTTTCTAGTTATAGGAGAAAAAAAAAGATTTAGAAAAATTCCAATCTCATTTTCTCAACTTTTCCCAGTTTTAGAGGGAAGATAAGGAGCTGAAGCGAGAAACCAAGGACTAACAACTTGAAGGGAGAAAGACCTGGAATCATTAGAATCAGATCGTGTGTACCAGAAAACCTCCTACCACTAATGATGTGACAAGTTTTTACCAGAAATTGATTCTTATAAATTTAAATATAAAAAGGTATATACTTTTTCTAAAATTCACGTAAAAGTGTTTATAAAGTTGCTTCTGATAGTTTGGAAAACATTTTTCGATTTTCAGTAACAACTATTTTTGAAGCATATTAATTCAACAATACATGGTGTCTGAGAATTATTATAAAAAAACGTTTAGAGCTGTCAAAACAAATAATTTCGGCGTAGTTAACCTACTTATTCAGTCAAAAATACAGGTCTTATTCCAAAGTTGTGCATTTTTTAATAATATTAATTTGAGCAAATTATAGTGTTAAAAAATAAAGAAGAAATATATATATATATATATTTTAAATTTCTTTATATAAGGTGCTTTTGATGCGATTGAATATAAATAATCAGGCATCATATCTTTTATCTTTAAAAATAATTTAATATTTTTCGGATTTGAAAGATTTACAGTTTTTTATCGCTTCAGAAAACTCTATTTTAAACTTTCTTTTTCCTTGCCTTTTTTTAAGTTATAGCAAAAAAAAAAAAAAAAAAAAAAAAAAAAAAAAAAAAAATAGAAAATTAGAAAATTCCAATTTTATTTAAACTATTTTTCCCAGTCTTAGAGCGGAGATAAGGAGCTGAAGCGAGAAACCAAGGGGAGTAACAACGAGGGAGAGAAAGAAATAAACTACCACTAAGGATGTGACGCGCATTTTTTATTTAATTTTTTTTTTCAGAAAGTGATTCTTCTAAATGTAAATATAAAATGTTATTACCTTTTATAAAAGTCCCATAAAAGAACCTATGTAAGTGTATCAGAAAACAGAATTTTCATTTTTAAGTACAATTTTCATAAAAAAAAAAAAAAAAAAAAAAAAAAAAAAAAAAACGTTAATTTTTCTGATAGTTTCAAAACCAAAGTATCGCTTTTAATAAACAATTATATTTTTAACAAAGCTTGTTATTAAATTTATTCAATAATACAGGGCTCTTAAAAGTATCAGATGAAATCTTTAGCGGTGAAAATACAAGTCTAAACAACAATTTTTGAATAGAAAACTAGGCTTGTGAACTTGTGAAAACAAACAAAAACTTGTGAAAACTTGCAGGAAACATATTCAGTCAAAAATGCATGGTGCCTTACTTCGAACTCAACCCAGATAATCGTTCATAATCTTACACTAATGAAGATATTGAAATGATATTTTCAACAGACTTGCTTTTGCTGGATGTGAAATGTTATGACATCACTCCAAAATCCAGAAGGTAGCTGATATTGCATATGGTGTCGCTGTCCAAGTTACAGTGCACTTCATGTTATAACATTTTACCCAAAGTAAAGTTTGTCTATAAAAAATTCCGCTGAAAACCTGTTCAAGTTCTGACGTCCTATTAATAGGACATGTCTTTTCATTGAGTATTATTCTGTCTTAACAATTATTTTTGTTATTATCTGAAGTAGTAAGTACGTTTATTATTATGACTTTATTTATGTTTTAGTATTTAGTAATAACGATAATAAAAAAAGTTTGCTTAATTCTCTTTACACCATTGGCAATTCTTTTATTTCAAACATATAATCCACTCTTTAAACTTAAAATAGGGGCTACTTTTCCAAACGAATCATTTGTGTTAGAACCTAAAAAAATACTAAAGTTTTTACGTCTGTTTAATCTTGATGTAATACGACATTTTCCAATCTTCTTAAGAAAATGTTATTAGTCTATTGCCATATGAATAGAACGCAAATATTCGTTAGATTTCAGTCTATGGCACATTTGTTTTGACGTTTATTCCCTAAACATTTGTACGAATAATTCCTAGACACTCTGTATTTTTATATATACATTTGTACAAGGATATATAAATTAAGGGTAATTGTAAAAGGATAATCAATCATTAAATTCTACTATCTTTCTCTACCGGAATTAGCAAAACTAAATTACTTTGAGACTAAGAAGTAATTAACCAGTATAATTGGATAGTAGTACAATGATAAATTCTTAAATAAGCTATAAACTAAAAAAAAATGGTTCTGAAAGGGTTAATATTGTTAAAGTTATGCACGAAATTTCTTCTTCAGATCGCACTGAGATATTCTGAATCTTTGGAATTTACGACCCTGGTTATTATAAAAAAAAATTGTGATATTTATTACCTAAACATTTGTACGAATAATTCCTAGATACTCTGTAAATTTATAGATACATTTTTACACAAAATCATATATTTTAATACGAGCAAATCTTGTGTGTGGTCATATATATAAATATATATATATATGCAAATTTTATCTTGAAAACGGCTCTAACGATTTTTACGAAATTTTGTATCCTACCGTTTTGGGGCACCAGAAAACCATTGGGCTAGGTCACATGGTCGAGAAAATTCGATTAGTGGGTCATTTTGGGTCAGGGTCTAGCTAATCGTATTTAAAAAACGGTTCAAACGATTTTGACGAAATTTTGTATCCGACCATTTTCGGGCACGAGAAGACTATTTTGCTGGGTCACATGTTCGAGAACTTTCGATTAGTGGGTCATTTTTGGGTCAACGCGGGTCAAATTAATTTTATCTAAAAAACGGCTCTAACGATTTCGATTAAATTTTGTGTCCTACGAGTTTCGAGCACGATAAAATCATTGGGCTAGGTCACATGTCCGAGAAAATTCGATTAGTGGGTCATTTCTGGGTCATTGTGGGTCAAGATCTAAAAAGCGGCTCAATTTACACTAAATTTTGCATACAATGGTTTTCGGGCACGAGAAGACTGTTAGGCTAGGTCACATGTTCGAGAAAATTCAATTAGTGGGTCATTTTGGGTCATGGTCAAGCTAATTGTATCTAAAAAACGGTTCAAACGATTTTGACGAAATTTTGTATCCGACTATTTTCGGGCACGAGAAGGCTATTGGGCTGGGTCACATGTTTGAGAACTTTCGATTAGTGGGTCATTTAGGGGTCAAATCGGGTCAAATTAATTTTATCTAAAAACAGCTCTAACGATTTTGATTAAATTTTGTATCCTACGAGTTTCGGGCACGCGAAAATCATTGGGCTAGGTCACATGTTCGCGAAAATTCGATTAGTGGGTCATTTCTGGGTCATTGTGGGTCAAGATCTAAAAAGCGGCTCAATTTACACTAAATTTTGCATCCAACTGTTTTCGAGCACGAGAAGACTGTTGGGCTAGCTCACATGTTCGAGAAATTTTGATTAGTGGGTCATTATGGGTCAAGCTATTTTATCTTAAAAACGGCTCAGACTATTTACACTAAATTTTGCATCCTATGGTTTTCGGGCACGAGAAGACTGTTCGGCTAGGTCACATGTTCGAGAAAATTCAATTAATGGGTCATTTTGGCCATGGATCATGATATTTGAACTCAAATTTAATTTTGACCAAGCATAGCTCGGTCTTCCCAGCTCGCTAAGGATATATAAATTAAGGGTAACTGTAAAAGAATAATCAGTCATTAAATTATACCATCTTTCTCAGTAGAAATCAGCAGAACTAAACTACTTTGAGACTTAAAAGTTAATAACTACTATAACTGAATAGTACAATGATATCTTATCTAATAAACTATAAATTTAAAAAGAAATTCTGTTCCGAAATGGTTTATATTGTTAAAATTGTGCATGGAATTTTGTCTCCAGATCGGACTGAGATATCCTGAATCTTTGGAGTTTACGACCCTGGTATATTATAAAAAATTTTTGTCTTGACGTTTATTCCCTAAACATTCGTATGAATAATTCCGAAACACGCTGTATATTTATACAGACATTTGCACACAAAATTAAGGATATATAAATTAAGGGTAATTGTAAAAGAATAACCAATCATTAAATTCTACTACCCTTTTCTGCAGAAATCAGCAAAACTAAACTACTTTGAGACTTTGAAGTAATAACTAACTGTAACTATATTATAATGATATCTTCTTAAATAAACTATCTAAAAAAGGCAACGCGCTTCGAAAGATTTTATCTGTCTTTATTAGGCGAAAAAAAAAAAAAAACATGCTAAAACTACACGAGAAAAAACAATACTTCTTGTAGAACTCTATGGCTGGCTATAGTAATTGCCGAGAGCTCATTCAAATTTAATCGCGTGCCATATTTACAGGAAAAAATAAAAAATAAATAAACAAACGATATACAATTTCATGTATTATGTTCAATCCTTTTCTAACTGTATATTTCTGTCTATGTAAGATATTAATTTTAATTATGAAATAAACACAAATTAATATTCAGTAATTTGGAGAGGTATCTTAAAAAATTTAAATATCTGTCAGCTCTAAAGAAAACTTAAAAAAATACCTTTCCCACTTCAGTTTAAACAAAATCCTTCACCAAACTATCCATTTATTATTTTTTCTTTTAATTTACATCTTTTTCGACAAATTCAAGCGAAACAGCTGAGTGTAAATATTTTTTTGTAAGTGTCCATTTTTAGAAACTTCTCCCTATTGAGCATGCTGCAATAAACATGCTTTATTGTTAAATATTGCAACAGCCCTGGTATTTACTCAACATTTATTTTAATGATATATCTTGAAAAAAAAGTATATACCTAAGATTTACTTTTCAAGATTACAATTAAGCGTGTTACACATATTAATATTTCCATACAATTAAGAATAAAAAGTTACACTTATTGTAATTGGGATACATAAATTTGCTTAAAAATGTGCAGCTGTTGTAGAATTTATTTTTTTCTAAAGATACAAATAAGGAGCGATATATCAGAATGGGCGATATAAAGAGGCGCTATATAGCAGGAAGCTATTGTATTATTTTTAATATTTATGGTGAGAGTAAGGGTGATGAATCATTTTGTAAAGATAAAATGCGATTGCGGTCTTGGCAACAGCAATAATAAATAATGAATTGTAACCGAAAAAAGTTTATGTATAAATTATTTGAAATACATCTTACCTTAATTCGTAACCTGTACTTTGTCTGCATTTCTACTTTCATGTACACAGTTTGGAAATCGTCACCATAACGGGAAGGGGCAGGTATCCTTCGTAATGGCACTTCAAAACCGTCCAAAGACACAGACGCTTTACTAGATGCCTCATATCCATAATTGGAAGGATACACACAAATAGGGATTTTGTCTTCAAATGTTTCGTTGTATTCATGAGTTAAGGGTCCCAGGTAACAACATCCTCTGTTTTCACAAGCTTCTTTATTTACTCGTCGGGCATCAGGATAACAATCGAAACGTTCCCTTGGTTCTAACAAGGTACTGGGACATTGTGGAAACCAATTTAATTTCTTCGGCAACGCCAATATGTGTTCTTGGCTTATTGTTGTAGTCTTTACAAGAAGGAAATAGATGAGTGCAAGGGCAGTCGCTAACAGAACAAAACAGACAAGTACCATACATCGGATCTTGCAAGAGTAACTGATGATGCTCCCTGGAAAAGTCGATCCATTGCTACGAACATCAGAGTTTCCACCTGAATTGTTTGTCATTGTTTCTGCTGTTGTCAATTTGCATACAGTAGTCTATCTTCCTAGAAATAAATGAAGAAAAAGGTAAGTATGAGCTAAATTAAATTTAAAGTTAATAATATCCCACTAATAAAAATCAGTCATTAAATACTTTTATTAACTTGTGAAAGGTAAAGGGCACTAAATTCAGGCAAAAGCTGTCGCTGTCCTATTTTTTTCAAAATATTGACAGGCAATTTTCAAATAGAATAAGCAGAAAAAATTACTTTTGAGTTGACATTAATTGAAAAAAAAATCTGCTGTATTATATTAGCTTATTGATACCAAATACCACCCATCACATATGCATAAATGCCACCCTTCTGTTTCTTTTTTTTTTCTTTTTCTTTTTTTTTTGTTTTCTTTAATCAAAAGAAAGCAGAAATTTTATTAAATAAAAGAATTAATTTATAACCATACAAGAAAAAACATTTCGTTTTAGAAAAGGAAAAGAAAAGAAAAATGGAAAGTTGGGCATGTGACAGTTTGACTCTCTAATTTCGTTATAAATACGCAACATGCGTTTTTCATCTCTTTATAATAACTAATTGCACCAAATCGTAAAAAAAAAAAAAAAAAAAAAAAAAAAGTTGACATAAAATAATAAAACAGGTGTTTAGTCTGAAAGATAATTACATAAAAAAAAGAGTTACAAAAACAGTTAACACATTGTTGACAGCTAACGTAAATTCGTGTTTTTTGGATATGTGTAACTCCACTTACTGGTGTTAGTTTTGCATTTTATATATTACATTGTTCTCAGAAATCGACACAGTATTTATATTTATACAATTAGTGTATCATGCATGTAAATACTCGGATTCGAAACAGAGCCATTATTATATTCATTAATTTGAATATATACGCGAACACAGAAAATCTTTTTGTTAAATAATGCAGCATGAACAGTAACGCCCATGGGCGACGCTTCCTGTTTATCAGACGAAAATTGGCCGTCAGCAATGTGATAAACTGGTAAGTTTGGTAGTGCAAGTTTTGAATGAACAGTTTAGGCGAAGGTAATAAACAAAATTATTGTTACTGTTATGTAAGCAGTTATGCATGTAACATAAACATTATTTTAGCAGATAGATTTCGGCAGAAAAAAGCTATTGTGTGTGATTAAATATGTTCCACATGTGTGACTCACTGGCTACGAAACATTTTTTTGTCTTAAGCCAGTTTCACACATGTGAGACTTTTTAAAATTGTTTCACGTAACACATTTGCCACCGTTGATGTGATTCATGTCATTTGGATATCTGTAACTCCACTTAAGAGCGTTCTTGTTGCATTTCCTATGTTATATTATTTTTAAAAAATATACACAATACTCACATTTACACAATCAATGTACTATGCATATAAATACGTCGATTAAGACCAATATCATCATTAGGTATATCCATTTATAATATAAATATGAATACAGAAAGTCTTTTTGTTAAATAAATCAACATGCAAGAGTAACGCCCATTGGCGACGCTTCCTGTTTAAAAGACGAAAACAAGCCATCAGCAATGTGTTAAACTGGTAAGTTTGTTAGTGGAAGTTTTGAAAAAACAGTTTGTGCCAAAGGAAATAAACAAAATTATCCTTACCGTTATGTGAGCAGTTGGGTGCATGTAACATAAAATATTATTCTAACACATAGAATTCGGCAGAGCAAAGCTATTTTATGTTTTTAAATATGTACCACATGTGACTCACTGGCTACAAAATATTTTTTCATCTTAAATCAATTTCACACATGTGAGACTATTTAAAATTGATTCACTTAATACATTCGCGACCGCTGACATGAATTCACGTAATTTGGATATGTGTAACTTCCCTGTAAAGGAATTCCTGTTACATTTTATATGTTACATTATTTCTCAAAAAATATACAGAATATTTTCATTTACATAATCTATCTACTTTCCATATAAATACATCGATTAGAAACAATATCATTCTTATATATATATATATCCATTTGTAATATAAAACTTGAATACAGAAAATATTTTCGTTAAATAACGCAACAAGATAGAGTAACGCCCATAAGCGGGGCTAATTGTTAAGAAAACGGAAACACGTAGTCTCAAAAGCGTTAATTTGAATGTTATAACAGATTCTACAATAATTTACAAGAATCGTTGCCTTATTTGAATAGTAGAACACCTTGACTTTGGTGGTAAGTTTTCTCTGTGATTCTGGTAACGAACATGTTAAAACTACTTTAACGTATTAATTATAAGTAGGCTTTTTCTTGAAATGTTGATAAGAGTTTATATAATAAAATAAAAAATATATCATAACATTTGCTCTTTATACATGAAATATTAATCAAAATTGTTACTCGAAGTTTTAAGGCAAAATATAATATATAGGTTAAATCTATTCCCTGCTACAAATCTATTCCTATTACTATTCTCTACTGCTCCCCTATTTGGGGGGCAGTAGGGAATAGTAGAACGAGTCTGCTGTGACTGTTGGTTACTACCTTTATTTTCTAGCATAAGAAGTAATGGAATATTTTTATCTTATTTTTTGTTATATTTTTGTACTTTAAGTTTAAATTTAATTAATTTATTTATTCTGATAAATTGTTTGTATCTTTCTTATCTTTCTTATCTTTTTTATTTTTTTAATTTAATTATTTTTAATTACTTTTAATTTTTATACAACAGTTAAAAACTTGATTTTTCAATGGCTCCCTAATGTCTTGGCAAGTGGCTTACATATCTCCTGGATGTTAAGTCCATCCAAGTGCTTACATTGTTCCAATTACTTTGGTCTGATCTTGTGTGTTCATGACAAAGCTGTTTTAATATACAGGGTGATTATAATTAAAGTTTAATTTTCAAAACGCTCTAAAAACGAGCCACTGATTAGAATGACGTCAAAATGGAACGGCGTATTATTGAAGAAGGGGGAAAGAAGATGAACCAAAAAAAAAGTTCCAAATTTTAGTGACAGATGGTGCTGTCAGCGACAGAAGATGTAAATTAAAATACCTGGCATGCGCATGGCCATTTCAGGTGTTATAAAAGCGCTGGGTAAACGGCGTTTCCTCATTTCGTGTCTCAGACATTCGCCATGAGGGTCTCAATGAAGGACCGCGCTGTGCTTGTAAAGCTTTATTACAAGAACGGTGATTCTGCACCAGTAGCTCTGCAGAAGTTCAGGACCCTCAACGGTATGAAAAAAGGCGTTGGACCGATGACTGTCATGGGTCTGGTGAAAATGATGAAAAAATTCGAAAATACAGGTTCGTTTGATGTGCAGTCTGGTAGAGGAAGGAAAAGATTGTGATTCGACGGTAGTTGAAGAAGTGGTCACAGCAGTTCAGGAGGAGTCGAGCGGTGGTGTGCAACCATACAGTGCACGGAGAATTACCCGAACATTGGACAGGCATGTGAGCACGGTGCATAACATTCTACGAAACATCCTGCAATGCTATCTGTACAAAATTTGCCATGTGCAGGAGTTGTTTCCTTCTGACCTGCCAGCAAGAGAGAGTTTTGCTTTGGAATTTCTTGCTCGCATGGAAGTGGACAATGATTGGCCGTGAAAAATTCTGTGGACAGATGAAGCCCATTTCCCTCTGACGGGATATGTCAATACACAAAATTGCCGAATATGGGCAACAGAAAATCCACTCGCAACGAACCCAGTACCACTTCATCCTGCAAAGGTCACTGTGTGGTGAGGATTTACGGCATCATTTATCGCAGGGTCATATTTTTTTCGAGGAGACGGGTGCTTTCGATCCTGTTACCGTTACCGTCAATGGTCAGCGCTATGAGTCTCTTTTGCGTAATGACATCATTCCAGCTCTGCAACAGCGTGGATGTCTGAATAGTATAATTTTTATGCAAGATGGTGCTCCTCCGCAGATTGCAAATCGAGTGAAGCAGTTGTTGAGGCGGCATTTAGGAAATGCTAGAATTATCAGTCGTCATTTCCCTACAGCCTGGCCAGCCCGATCACCTGATCTTAATCCGTGTGATTTCTGGCTGTAGGGTTATCTGAAAGATGTTGTGTTCAGTACTCCGATTGCCAACGTAGCTGAATTGAAGACGCGCATTGCGCAACACATTCTGAACTTGACCCCGGTGACACTTCGATCGGTTGTGGAACATGCTGTTTCCCGATTGAATCTTGTTGCACACAACGGTGGACAGCATATTGAACATGTTTTGCGCCAGTCTCGTGAAAAACCGATTGGATGGATGTTTTTTATGCGGTTTTTGGTCTCAGGACAATTAAAAACCGATTTTTTCCATCCGATGTGATACGACCGTGCCGTGGTGGATGGGCTTACGTAACTAACAGTATCACACCTGTACAGTCATGCACACTGAACAGTACAGTTGGTTTATGGTGTAATTTACGCCTTAGCCGTTGTTTTACAATTTGTCATTTGTAGTCGAAATTCTGACGCTTACAGTGCCATCTGTCGCTAAAATTTGGAACTATTTTTTTGGTTCATGTTCTTTTCAATAATACGCCGTTCAATTTTGACGTCATTTTAATCAGTGGTTCGCTTTTTAGAGCGTTTTGAAACTTAAACTTTAACTAGGACTTCCCTCAAAGGGATTAGTCTGAGTGATATTGCTGAGAACGTAGGGTTAACAATTACAATATAAAGAAAAAGAGCAAATTAAATGATAGAATTACAAAATATCATATATAAATTCATATACACTGTTAAAAAAATAGAAAAGAAGTACCGTTCATCAGATGTGTTGTCATAATTTTTTTTAACATGTGGCAAAGAATCTCATTTTCTTAAGCGCGTATTGCGCAAAAGTTGAAAAAAAAAACGCCGGATCTTTTAAAACGCCAAGCTTTTTAAAGTTACGTAATGGACCCTATTCCTACTGACGTCAGAGTCACGTGCTTTGGGGAAACATTGTCGACATTGTAGTCCTTAATTATGCAACGACTCGTTTGCAACTCAAGCCTGGATGCCATACAGCAACAACGGACCAGATTTTCGTGATGTTGAGTCACGTGCTTTGGTTAAACATTTCAGAAATCGTAGCCTCGAACCCAAACGGAAAATAGGGTCCATTGGATTTGCAGCCAATAGATTATTCTATAAAGCGTGGCTTAACGCAAATTTAATTTCATTGTTGCTCCTTTTTTTGTGTGTCAATTAAAAATTTTTCTTCCTTGAATATATATCTATTATTTGTATACTGTTTATAGAAACTCTTACATTTCAAACCACATTGATAGTATGCTTTGCTACAAACCAGATTGCAAAACTATAGTCTAAATTACTATTAAAGTATACAAAAAATCTTTCGATGACTTCTGTAAAATAACTTTTACATTAAATCTCCATATCGGCAAAATTGAAAAATTATATATATTACAAAGTTAAGCTTAACAGATACTTCTTGATTATTCTCTAGGAGGCTCTGCCCCCTGCGCCTTTACTGCGCCAATCCGCAGACTTTTCTTTTGCCTGTCTGTCTGTCTCTCCACAATCTGTCTGTTTCCCTATCCGTTCTTCTGCCCGTCTCTTTAACCGATTGTCTATCTCTCTACACGTCTCTCTACCTGTCTCTATATTTATCTACAGGTCTCGTTACCCACCAATCTATTTCTCTAACCGTCTGTCTATCCGTCTAAATACTTGTATGTCTAGCCGTGTCTCTATCCACTTCGCTACCCGTTTGTCTATCTGTCTCACAACTTGTCTATCGGTCTCTCTACCCGTCTGGCTATACGCCTCTCTACCCATCTTTTTACCCATCTCCGTACCCATCTACTGTCTCTCTACTCGTCAGTATACCCGTCTCACTATCCGTCTGTTTTTGTACCCGACTCTTTACCCGTCTCGCTACCAATCTCATTACCCGTCAGTCAACTCGTCTCTGTACTCATCTCTCTACTCGTCTCTTTATCTACCACGATACGCGTCTCGCTACCAATCTCATTACCCGTCAGTCAACTCGTCTCTGTACTCATCTCTCTACTCGTCTCTTTATCTACCACGCTACGCGTCTCGCAACCTTTCTCGCTACATTCCTGTCTACTGGTGTTGCTACACGTCTCGTGCATCTCGCTACCCCTCTGTCAACCCTCTTTTTACCTTTCTCTCTAGTCGTCTGTCTATTCGTGTCGCTACCCGTCAGCCTACCTATGTCGCTACTCGTCTCTCTACCCGTCTCACTACCCGTCTGTCTACCCGTTTGTTTACTCGTCTTTCTACCTCTTGCCACCTCTTCCCAATATTTAAACAATTCATTTAATATACAGAAGCCGCTTATCAGTTATTAAATGCAAACAGAAGTAATTTATTTAATAAGTGTAATCAGATGCAATTTTTTTTTAAAATACATACATAAACCTGAATAATAATTCATCTGTTTTGTGTTCAGAGTTGTTTATAACATTTGACAGTAAATCTCAACTTCTTAAACCTGAATTGTCTCAAGCTTTTTAAAAAAACCACAAGGTCTGTATAACTGCAAAGTTCCCTGAGGGCTATATTAGCTACATGTTATTAAGTTAAGTGAAAGTTTCGTTATCGCGTTTGCAGCCAATTGCTTATGTCAGAAAGCGTGGCTTAACGCCATTTTAAATTCATTACTGTAACTTTCTTTTCTTTTCTTTTCTTTTTTTTTTTTGGGGGGGGGGGTAGGGTTTTAAATATATACATTTAAATTAAAACTTTTACCTCCATGCCATTAGTGTTGTTTGTATTATTAACTAATACCTTGTAGACCGAGCTTCATTTGAAACAAATGTAAAAGATTTCTTCTACAGTTTTTTTAGGAGAAACTTTCGGAATTGGGTCCAAAGCCAATCGGAGTATTTAATATCATTAATGTAACTCTTATAGAGTTAAAACAATATTGTTGCTAGCTTTACTCTTGTTTGAGACCAGCCTTGCCTGTGTATCTGAATGGGGAAAAGTTTCGTATCCTATGTCGGTTGGCGAAAAAAAATTTAAATGGTGCCAAAAGGTAGTTTTAGCATCTTACAAAATTTTTCAATAGAGCGGTAAAACATGTTTTTCAAATATTTACAAACATACGTTTATTAAAGCATGTTTTTGCGCCATCTTAAAAATTTAAGCACGATGCTAAAATGAAATTTTATCGCCATATTCGATATTTTAATAAGTAATGAAAATACATAAACAAACTTATTTAACAAACCTAAGAGGCATTTTTGTGATACATAATTGTTATTGTCAGGGGGGTAAATTGTAAACAATTAATAAACGGCTAGTAAATAATAAATAGCATTTAAAATCTAAAAATGGAGAAGTGGTCCGTATAAAAACTAAACGCTTGATATATGTAAATCTTTTTTTATTTTTTAATATTTCCGAAGGCACAGATAAAAAGGTAAAAATCTCTTTTCCAAATGCAAAATAGAAAATATAAAAAACAGAAAAATATCTGCAAAAAAATATATTTACATAATACTACATCTGCAAAAAAATATGATTTAGAAAAAGTAAGCCAAAACAATCACATCGAAAAACTTATCAACATAAAAGAACTCGCCAAATCTTACGGCTCGGGTGATGGATTTTTCCCTCTGAATGCAGAATATTAGTTTTTTTTTTTTTTTTGTACGATGGGTGATTATAATATAATTGTTTCATTTCACATACAACATACCGTTTGATATATTCGTACTTTTATGTTATCCTGGCGCAGTTGATAAATCGCCAAATATTGTTCCTATAACATTTTCATATTGAATTCATTTCATTTAAATATAAACCTTTCACTCATTTAATTTAAAATACATGCCTTTCATTAATCCCATTTAAAATGCTAAAAAGAGAAAAAAAAGAAATAATGCCATAAATCGAAACCTTTTATTTAAACACCAAATAATTTTTTTTTTTTTTTAATTTACACACGTGAAATAAAAAAAAGCTGCTATTGCTGAAATTTGCGGTAAATCTCTAATACCAAGTCTACTAAGTTATTGCGGGGTTTTTCTTTCAAACAGAAAAAAATCCAGATTAATTTTCGATTTCTACTAAATTGAAATATATTTTACTGTGCTGAATATTAGTGCGTGCATATTTTTTTGCTCCATGTACTCCATGAACTTTTCAATTCCGATTGTCTACGAAAATCTCCCGCCTCTGAAAATGACGTACGCACAAAATTTTCGTGACGTATGTACTTTTAATTGTGCTTTTTTATCTATTTTTTAATATAATTTCCAAACGGTTTGACATTTATTCTTGGTAATAAATAGACGTCGTTGTCACCTTTATAGGTACCTGCTGTAAAAATTTGAACGAAATCCGTTAAATATTTTTTGAGTTATGCTTGACGAAAGGTTTTAATATCCATCGTAGCTATATATGGGGCAAAGTAATACTGCGCTGTGTATGAGTCTTCGTTGCACTCAGACAATTATAATCACCCTGTATTTAGCAGCCTTAAATGTCCTTGGAAATAAGTTTAAATGTAATTTTATGGTGTTGTAAGCTAAAATGCCATTTAAAGCTATCCTGCCTGTTAGATATAAAATATGCCAAATATTTTTTTTTTTTTTTTTTTTTTTTTTTTTTTTTTACACAGTCTTTTCTTCACACAGTTTTACACACAATTGTTCTACACAGTCCGTCCCAAAATTTTCCGGACTGGTTAAATTACCGGCCTAAGTGCTTACATTGTTCCAATTACTTTGCTCTGATATCGGGTGTTCATGACGAAGCTGTTTTAATATATTTAGCAACCGGATAGGAATCCGTTTAGCAAATGGATGCTTTAATATATTTAGTAAATAGAGAAAGTAGCAAATGGATGCTTTAATATATTTAGTAAATAGAGAAAGTAGCAAATGGATACAAATCCGAATAGCAAATGGATGTTTTAATATATTTAGCAAATAGAAAAAATAGCAAATGGATGCAAATCCGAATAGCAAATGGATGTTTTAATATATTTAGCAACTGCGGATAGCGCTGCGTGTCCGCAGTTGATGTGTCGAAAATATTACTATACTTCGTCTTGTAAAGCGGTACAATTTAACGTTGCTATCTGTTGTGTGATGTTAAGTGCATCCAGTTTGTTGTAACAGTGTAACATGATCATGTCGTAGCTCGCGAAGGTCGAACAGAGAACGAACATAAAAATGAAGGTACTAACTGTTACTGGACGTTGCTATTTGGAAGTGTTGAAGCGTTTAAAGCCCGAGTGCGCAGAGTTCGTCCTCGGTACCGACAGCAAGGCAGTCGGTCGTTGTTGCACGACAACGCATCAGCACACATTTCGATCATTGTGCAGGAGTTTCTGGCTTTGAAAGGGAACATCGTACTCAACCATCGCCTTACTGCCCAGATTTATACCCCTATGACTATTTCCTGTTCCCCAAGTTGAAATTTCATCTAAAAAGAGCCATCTCAAGCGACTGCGATCGACTATTTGACGCACATTGCAATGGCGGATTTCCAGAATTGTTTTGATGACTATTACATTCGTTATAAAAAGTATGCTGAGTCCAGCAGGGATTATTTCAAATAAACATATGTCAATATTTTCATTTTTTTTATAGTCTCAGTCCAGAAAATTTTGGGACACATTGTGTAAAATGACCTGGTCATTTCATGAAGTGATTCAAGTATGAACCGAACTCAAATATTTTCTTATTGTATGTATGTTTGTTTGTATGAAGGTTAACTTCTTTCAGGTCTCTTGTTTAGGTCTGTGGTTTTATAAGCTTTATTGTTATGCGACCCATCTTAAAATTTCAAAGTTTTTTACAACCCACCAAATATGAAGTATATAAGGATTTTGTATAATCAGTCCTGGAAATGAAAGGCGAATACAGACAAAGCATATACACTATACAGACAGGTATTTCTAATGTGAATAATTGCAATAATAATAATAATAATAATAATAATAATAATAATAATAATGCGGTATATAAAAAAACAACCTTTTTTACTAATCATCAAAAATAAGTTTATTAATAATTGAGCCTTTGGATTTTTAAAGTTGGGCAGGTTTATTTTTGTAAAAAATAGTTAAAGCTAAATCTTATTAAAAGTTAACATAAAAATTATGTTTTTAATCAATTCACAATAAACATCTTTTAATATCAGTATAAATTTGTTACTAGTAACTTATTTGGTAAACAATATTTCAAATGGATTGATTTTGAAAGTGAAGCAAATCCATTTTCAATAGAATAATTTTTTATGTTGCATAATTTTAACAAGCACGATTAGAATTTAGAAGTTCTACCACAACTGTGGTGAATTGGCAACATTGGTAAAACATTGTTTTATTATAATTTACTAGCCGCCACTGGCGACCAGTTTGGTCTCCCTTAAATGTATGTTAAACATTGCAACACGTTACATTTATTCATAATTTAATTTTCCCTTAATCCTTCGCCAAATCGGAAGATTCTAATAGACAAATCATGAACTTTTGCGATCATGGTAGCATTTCGCATATTTTTTGGGCACAAATGTCACATACGCACGTTGGCGCGATTCCCCACCCCCCCTCCCCCGCCAATTTGGCGAAAACTTTGTTATGGAAATTGTTGTTTATTTACTTTTATTTTTTATTTTAATTCTATAAATTATTTTTGATATGTATATCAATATTTATTTACAACAAACTATCATTTATTTATTTTTATTCTTTTTTTTAATTATGAGTATTTTTGTTAGCCGGGAGCAGATGATAATTCACCAAATATCGTTCCCATCACCGTCATTCATACTACAATTAATTTAATTTTAAATTATAAACCCGTCACTCATTTCATTTAAAATACTTAACTTTAATCTAAAATGCTTATATTACATAAATTTAAAATACTTCACACTTTTCATTTAAAAGAGAAAATAAATAAATAAATAAGAAATAATATCATAAATCAAAACATTTGATTTCAAAATCAAAGTATCATTTCTAATTTGTACACGCGATAAATAAAAGCTGTATTAGCGATTTTAAAAATGCTAAAAATCTGATTCATTAAATATTATTACATGAGTTCAATTTACGTCAAGAAAAGGTCCGAAAGTTGAGTTGTATAGCACATAATTATGGTAAACTTTGATTGTCTCACTGGTGCGAATTATTTTTTTGACGCGAGGCAGCGGTCCAAAAATTCATTCGCGGAGAACTTGCTTTGCGAATGATTACCTCCATGATTTAATATTTTAAATGTTCACGACGAATCAATCTTTTTTTTGTTTACTTTTATGAATAGAGAATTTGAACTGCGAATCTTTCGACTGAAGTTATTGCCGAATATATACATAATTGAACGCAAGTCATCACTCAAATATTAATTTATTTTGAACGATCTTTCTTAAAATGTAACTTTTATGCAGTTTATTCGAAAAAATAATTTTGAATAAAAATGGCCGCTTGGCATATGAAAAAGCGATGCGGCATCCCGGAACTGTTGAGGACAGTCACATGACTTACAGTTTTATTATAGAGATAATTATATCCATACAACTTATTACTGAATATTTTTTCTTTTTTTTTTTCAGCTTTTTCCTATAAATTTAAACTTACTTTTTGTTTTGTAGTAACTTTTCTAAACAAGCATGAAATATTGAAACAAAATAACTAACTAAATAAAATAAAATATTTTTTTTTTGTAATTATAATTATATTACTTTAAAATGAAATGAACGTTTTCAACAAATCATTGCTTTTCAAAGAGCATCAAGTCCATTGGCGCATGCCCAAACCGTGATTTTTTTTTCAGCTGCACGGATAACCATTATTGCATATTAAATTTACATAAAATAGACCACGGAAATTATAAAATAAGTCGTGGTGGCTGTAAAAATATTCATAAAAGTTTAATATGTAGCAAATGCGAAAAATGAACTTGGCACACTACCAAAATTGATAGCCAAATTGTATAGTAAAAAATTACATTTCAAAAATAAGTGCGATTTATAGCACTATTTTGACCAACGATTTGTCTTTATCGGGGTTTAAACTTGTTAATTTTAGCTTCATGTCGCTCTCATACAAAGTATAACTAATTGCTGGGGTTCACCGTAATACTTACCCATCATGGATATGCATAATATAAAATATGAAAATAAAACATGTCTAAACTATTTATAAAATGCATTACGATTCGAATAAAATCGTTATTTGATAACGTCATAAACTTTAAATGCTCTATTACTGAATTGCGTAAAAGAAACATCCTTATATCTCCAAAATTGATAATCATATTTACTAATGGTTTGCTGCGTCGGATTAAGCATCTCATGTCCAATTAAAATATATCTTTGAATTGAAATTTGACTGAACTACAGGGTCATGAAAAATCGAAGAGAGTGGAAAATAGGATTACAAATATCTCGGCAACTAATTATCCGATAGACTTCATTCTTTATGCAAAATTTTTGTTTTTTTATTGTCTTTTATATTCACTCCTTAAAATAAACAATTTCAAAATTTTTTATGTACCTTTTATCAGAACGAATATTTCGAGAATCCGAAAAAAAGGTTCTGCATAATCGAGGTTACCAAAATTCAATAAACTTCTTCCGATTATTACATACTAAGTACATACCAAATTTCAAGTCTCTATTTCAATTTGTTCGGGAGATAAAGCGTTTACAGACACACACACAGACAGGTGGACGGCAATTTTTTTTTTCTAAAAATATGTTTTTCGGAATCTTCAGTGTCTGAAACATGTAAATCCGTCAATTTTTTTTTTTTGATTTTCAAAACGATTACAAGACTGACCCTATACTACGTATAATGGGTAAGTAATAAAACACTGTCATTTCATGCAGTTGCTTACCTATATTTCTTCACGCATTTTTTCCTTTAAACATAAAACGCATTGATTAATTTAAATTAAAACATATTTTTATAAATAAACAATTATAATTTATAAATAAACAATTATAAATACTTAAGTATTTTTAATTTAAATTTATAAATTTAAAATATGTTACTAAGTTTTTAAATTATGGTGAATCGTTTTTAAATATGGTGAACCGTGTGTTGAATATTGTGACCTTGTAAGATAATGTGTATACATTTTTTACTAACAAAAATACAAGAACTATTCTAACTACTCCTTATATAATTCGTTTAGATATAATGCTTTACATTTCAAAATAATATATAAAGACACGTGATTAGACTTTCGTTTAACACTGATTTTAGCTATATTGAAGTTTCGTATCATGGGACTGAACGAGTTAGCTATAAGTAATATTATTTTTACAAAACTTGTATGTACTGGGTGCTTACAGTATTTATTATTAGTGTTAAAATGTTACAAATTTGGGGAATTTATCTTAGACTTCGATTTAAAATCGGGCTTTACCATATTTTTGAAAGAAAATTACATAGTAACCCACATAGCATGCACAGTCACAGTGACGTCATTGTGACGTCAATGTGAGTCACGTACGTCACGTCACATCTGTGACCAAAATGCCACCACTTTGTAACGTCACACTGTGACCAAAATGTGAACGTCTTGAAGATCTAAAGAAAACTTAAAATAAACTTTAGAACATCTTATAACATAAAGAAAATTACTTTTTGACAGCTTTAGAAATTTTTGTGACGTTGCAATGACGTCACTGCAAGTCACATAAGTCACGTAAAACCTATGACCAAAATGCCAACACTCTGTGACTTCACGGTGTGATCGGAGAGTGAATTTGAAAAAAAAAAACTCATAAAATATAGATTTGAATTATGTCATGTACCTAAATCATTAATAAAAATATTGTCACACACTATTTAAATATATTGAGTATTTCCAAAATAAAATAATAAATAAATATCTGTCTACATATATGAGGCAGATAATTTTTTACAATTTTCATTACCATTTTCATGAAATTTAACAAAATATACTATATAATACACAGGTAAAAATTCTTAAATAGAAATTTAGTTATTTATCGAGTTATAAGCAATTCGTGTCACGTGACGACCAGTTTTTCTCCTGTCTTTCACTGTCACGTCGGATATTCAAATCAAAACGCCGACTTTGACATTCTTTTCTGAAAGATCTTCTGCTTTTAACAAAAAATGGAAAAGGTTTTTCAATAACATAGTTTCTGAACAAAACACGAGCCAATTTCGTGTATTTCCGAGCAAAAATGGATTAAAAACATGTTATAAAGTATATGTCATTCCTATAGCAATTTATCCAAAACTGGCCAGTGCTTAGTAAGATGTCACCTCTATTAAATATATTGCTCTTTTCGATAGAGTGTAAAAAATAAAAAAATTGTACTTAGGAAATTTGATTGCAATTTAAATTTATATCGAAATTACTTTATAAAGCCTATTAAATCAATTATTATATAAAATTTATCTTTACTTTTGACGTCTAAAGCAAATGCAATGGATTAAAAAATATATAAAAATGTAAATTTTCACAGCTTTTTTCTAAGAATACAAAACTCTCTCATATAAAAAAAGAATATTATAGCATCATTAGAAGTTCATTTTTCAGCCATATAAATTATAAAGGTTTTGAAATGTCTTTATTTAAATTATTTTCTTCCTACGTATATCATTTGCGGTAAAGTTGGAAACATCTGCTAGCTGTTATTTTGTTGTGTTTAAACAATACTGCGCGCGCATATTGAAGGCAGACGATTTTTTCTCATTCGAAGTTAGGATAGGATTAGCGTGTGTTGCGTTTTTTTAAGTTTGTAGATTTATATTGTGTAAGTAAATTAACGTTTTAAAGTGAACAATCTCCATTTTAAAGTAAACCATCCATTTTAACATCTCCCTGTGTCTAGCCGGGTGCGCTCATAAGGCCTGGGTGATATTTGATTTCTCAGATCTATGAACACACCTCTCTGCTGGAATAATTTGAAAACTATTGTAGTGGATGTACAGTCTAATTTTTCAATGAAAGGGAAGCAGATAAGGAGCATTCAACAATAACACCTTTACCTATAGATCAGCAGGTAACTTTTAATGTCTTCGCAGTTTTGTTAATAGTGCATGTTTAGTACTAGTACATTTAATATTGCATTATTTAAAAGTTAAGATGTTTAAATTTTCTTTTAAAAAATCACTTGTATTAAATTTTATCTTTAATGTTTTAATTTTTTTTTTAAATAGACTATTTGGAAAAAAGCTTAAAGTATTTACTAATATGTATTCTAAATGTAAAATGTTATGTAAAAGGAGGAATTTATTTAATGTTTTGCGTTTCTTAGTTCAATTTTCATAGTTATTCATTATAATTAAAAACATTGCAATTTTTAAAACTATTAATATTTGATTTGCAATTTAATAATTTCGTTGCTAGTGTAGGTTTCCAGAAATAATTTTCTGGTATATTTGAAAAAAAAAAATGTGACATTTTAATGCATTGAATAATTTATTTGTCGAGATATGTCAATGTTAGATGCACAAAAATAATAAATATTGATGAAACAATAAAATAACTGTTTAGTTAAGGTAAATTTTCCAGCTGTGTTATCGAATGTTTTTACTGTAAAAATTGATATTTAAGTTCTGTATTTAGTATTCTATCATAAACTATAAATAAAATAATTTGTAAAGAAAAAAAATATATAATTTTTTTTTTGGCATTTATGATCTTAAGTTCTATATTTCATTTACAACGAAAACTGTTTTACTGCTTGATACAATGTTTATTATTTAATAATATCGCACAATAGGTATATCTATTATTTAAATTGATTCCTAATATAAATTTTTCAGAATGCTTATTTGAAAATGTATATTTATATTTTCTTTAAAGTTGTCCTCAAATCCAAAATAGCTAATTTCTGGCCTATTTCTGAATTCATTTTTATTGGGAAATACATGAAATTGGCAGGTGTTCTTATTCAGAAAAGGGTAGATGTGCCAGTAATGGACCGCCTTCCAGTAATGGGACACCTTCAATGTTTTTGGTTTATAAAAAAATAACCAATAAAAATTCAGCTTTATTTATTTCATTAATATGCTATCTTTAAATTCTAGTTTTAAATGCAATCATAATATCAATTATCTATTACTTTTTGTGAGGTGTCCATTACTGGAGTTTAGGGTGTTTTGATTTATTTTGTTATTTACAATTAAATTTAGATTCGCATTGGGAAATGTGACTATGAGCATGGTTAAATATTGTTGGTAGAGTAATATAATATTAAAAAATGTTGAATATAACAATTATAACTATTAATTAAAAAATAATTGTTAAAGAAATTCCTTAAGGGTGTCCATTACTGGCACATCTACCCTATATATAATCGAATGGCGTTATCCATTTTTTGGTAACGGCAGATGATGTTTCAGGAAACACTATCAAAGTCGGTGTTTTGAACCAAATTTCCGACGCGCAGCGTCAGAAACGGGTAAAACGTGACCGACATTGATCTTAAGTATTACATTTATCTAAAAATGGAAAACGCTATTCATTCCAAATAGCTTTAATAATCAGGCATGCAAGTTCCATGCGTTTAAGAGTTTGTTCATAAATGTGTCAGAAAGTTTCGTGTTAACCGGTTTCTCAATCAGATGCAAAGTTTTAATTTGAATACGAGTTGCATCAATAAAAATGATTGCCGATCCAATCCTTATCGTCGATCTTATCCGTATTTGATGAAATCTTGTTATCCGAATCTATGCGAAATCATTTATCAGGTTCGGTCGGGTTGTGGGCTTACAGATTTTGTTGTTGTTGTTGTTGTTGGGTTAGGGTAAGAATACGGGTTGAATCAAAATATAGTTTCAGTCAACCATCATTCATGTTCAAGTTGACATTCAATCATGTTCAAGAAGTATATAACCGGATTCGTGTATGACTCTAGATCCGAGCCGACATCAGAAATTGTATCGTAACATAATTTCTGATAAAATCTGGTTACTCGGTCGTATGCAAGATTCTATTCCAAACAAGACTTACAATAAAAACATTATACCCGACTCGGGTCAGATCGGGTTCACGAAAATCAGGTCACACGACAACTAATCGAAATCTATTCTGTAGCCAAACAAATCCAAAAAGATCAATCCGAAGTTTCTGGATTGGATTCGGGTAAAATCTGGTCACCCGACCCGGTGCAGTGTCGTCACAAACGTCACAAACTTGAACCATAAAAAAATTTGATCCGAACAATCCGTATAGGATTCGGGTAAAATCTGGTCACCCTATCCGATGCAGATTCGTCACATTTTTCACATTTAAGTCGCACGGTGACTTCACAAAGTAGTCACATTGTGAGGTCACAGAAAGCCTTGAAAACGGCCATAACGACCTCGCATTTACGTCACAATGACTTCACATCGACGTCACTTGACGTCACGACGACGGTCACAAAGTCACAGTGTGACTTCACAGTGACGTCGCCGTGACGTCACCATGCCTTACGGGAAATGTATCAGAAAAATAAGAATTTGATGCAATTTATAAATAATTAATATTTTTAACAAAGTTTAAGTAAGTTGTGACAAGACTTTTATATTTAAGTGATTGATGTAAAGTACATTCAAGCTATGACAAAAGACATGAGGTGGTAGATACTAGACAAGTTCAAACAAGTAAAGCAAGATAAGCGAACGATGACTCACCCAAATAGACGTGACACACAAAAACAAGTTTGGACAAGTCAACCAAGATAAGCGAGTGATGACTCATCTAAATAGACGTACTGGATAAAAACATGACTGGACAAGTTTAGACAAACACATGATGACGTCATTCAACAAGTTTAAACAACCAAACAATGAGCCAGCAGCAAACGGTTGTTAGCAAGGTAGAGAGCAGCAAGAATGACTGAGCGAGTGTAAGTTGGATTTAAAGTTTATTCTTATCACACACCGGAAGACTGCTAGCGCCTCTAACGGCAATTGCAGCGCCCCCTAGCAAAGATAAAGGAGAAACGTTAGTTGAGTGAAAGCAAGCACAAGAAGTTGACGTGTTTTTCGGTAAGTGTTAATTTCTGTTTTGTTTTTGAAAGGTGTTTTGTGGGAAAGGTAATCGAGTTGTGTATAGTAATTAAACTTAACAGTTGGCAAATAATTTAAAGTCGAACTCAAGTTAGAGTAAATGTCTATGTTTTTCTGCGCATATGCAGATACAGAGTATATAGTTGATATGCACCAGTTGGTTGCAAAGGATAAACAGTCAGATCATAATCTCTCAATAGTTAAAAGTAAAAAGTTAATTTTGATTAACTTAAAGATTTTTAAACATTTTTGTAAACTTTTAATTTTTAAAACTATATTTTTGTTAACTTTTTAAACTTTTTAACGTAATTTACATTTTTTTTAAACTTTAAAAACTTTTTTGTAAACTTTATTTTATTTTATTTTATTTTATTTTATTTTATTTTTGTGTTAACTAATAATCTTTTCAAAACTTTTTTCTAACGTGAATATTTCCATTCAGTAGTTTAATCTTTTTGCAAGAGTTGAAATTTTTGAATTGGAATATATATAAAAAAAGTTAAATTACATCTCTTCACTTAAAGGTTCTACTAGATGAAAAACTAATAAATTCACACACAGATACTTTGTAGAAATAAACACACACAGATATTTAACAAAACAAATCATTTATTTTGTCTTAAACAATTCATTATAAACAGTTTGTTCATGAAGCTTATGTAAAAAGAGTTCACTAACACTATAAACTCCGTTCAAAAACGTTGAAATAACGTAATCGAAATCGATGAGCATTAACAAAGCTTCACCTAGTTGATTAAATTTTTCCTTATTATTAAATGCGAAGCATGAGTGAAGGCTTTGACTTGCATGTCGAAAAATACATCCAGCACATTCATACAACTGGTTAAGTATTGTTACCATATTATTCTCGATACACGTATTAAGTTTAGACCATAACACAGGTTCTTTTTCTGTGGATCTGTTACTCACCACACATTTCTGTTTAATGAGAAAGGGTAATAGTTTTTTGTACATATGTTGTAAAAGTACAGTATTTAAGTGTGAGGTACTTTCTTTTAATTTTTCCATTTGCTGTTCGTTTAAGTCAACATGAGAAAAATTCTTCAAATTTTTAATTCGCATCATAGAATCTTGATTTAACACTAAAATCGTGTTATTAGAAACAAAGGATGCACTTTTATATCTTAAATTAAATGCAATGATTTTATATTGAAACTCGTACCAGCTATGAATATCCATATTAACCCCGTTTTTGGTCGGGATTTCTTCATTAGTAGATACATTGCGTTTAAATTCTCGTATATGTATACAATATTGTTTATTTTTTAACTTCAAAGTTAAGTAGAAACAGTCACTTAGTTCTTTGTGAAACACATGGGAATTGTATAATTTGTCACTTTTAGTGGCAAATGTAGGTGTAGTGATGCTTTGTATTTCACCACTTGCTTGCGAAAGGCTGTTTGCTTGTAGCTCGTTCACCTCATGTTTGACAGTAGTCTGTAAGATATTATTCGTAGGTTCTTGAAAGGGTTCATCCTTTAGCGAGGTTAAGGGGGTAGAACAATCTAAATTTTCAAAATTCATGTCTTTGAAAAATGTATTTAAATAGTCCTGGGCAAAAATTGTATTTTGGTGTGGATTCTCGAAAGAATTTGCATCATAACCACCGGTAAAGTTTGAAATATTCATAGCGATATCAGGTTTCACATCTGATAAGTCCTCAGTAGAGGATATATCACGTGATATAGTTACACAGTCATTGTCCATTTTAGAAAGTTTTAATCTTGGGTCTTTTAACTCCTTCTCACAGGTATTTGAATTTTCCATAGCTTTTTCTAAGCGTGGACGCTTTGAAGATGGAAACACTTCTTCGTGGGATCGCATATTCATTTCATAAAATATTTTTATACAATTTAATCTGCATTCACTAACTGGTGTAATCTTGATAAAAGTCAGCAGACCACTGAATGTGTTTCATAAAAACGTTTACTTATCTAGATTTTAAAAACAGTCATGGTTATAGTTAATCATTTAATTTATATGTAGGTTAAATAAAAAAATTTACTTATCTAGGATAAACTCAGTGACGGTTTAAGTTAAAAATTTTCTTAACTAGGTTAAAAACATTGATGTTGACTGTTGAGGGAAAATTATCAAAACATGCAGTGTCATTGTTTAAACGAAGAGAAAAATTCAACTGTCTTATCAATAAGTAAGATTAATACCTATTCAAAGGAAAACCCATCGATGATTCATAACGTCACGTCTTACCTTGTTAGTGATTAAAAGTATCATAGATTTAAAATAACACATTTCCAATCATTTCTCTTGTAGTTTAAGTAACATATAAAAAATACATCACATTCATTTCATCATGTTTTACATAATTTCAACAAATTCATTCTCATTTTGTCTAAGACATTCAAAATGTTAAACAGTAGTTTATGTTGCATTGTCAAACTGTTCAAAGTAATTTACAAAAACTAAAAAAAAAAACACTATACTTTTTCATATTTAAACTATTTATTAATCATTTAAAATAATACAAATCAAATAAGCCTGTCATATTGAGCTGTAATCAATTCTAATTTCAAAATTTTTTGTAATGTCCAATTAAACACACGTTCTGTGAAATCTTCAAAGCCGTTGTACAGCTTTAGAAAGGCATTCTCAACATGCACATGTATGTTTTGTTCTGTTAATTCCAGTTCACTTTTGGAAAGGAAAAAGGGGGTTGCTCTCCATCCTGTGATTCACGGTAGACATCCACTTTAACGGCTGCATACCATTTTATTGACTTTTTCATTTGCAATTGATAATTTAATTCGTTTAAAACATCCGATCGGACACTGTTAAAAAATGAACGAAAGTCTTTTTGATTCATCTCATTGGACACAATGATAGTTTTAGTACAAATATTTCGCACATCATATTGTCTTTTAAAATGTTTCACTTTTTCAAATAACAAATCTTTTGAATAGGGTGATTTCACAACTTTATGATAAGTATCGCAATGTTGTACTAAATCTGAATCACAATCAAACATTTCGCTACACTTTGTACATGAATGTTGTTTTCCTGACTTGTGAGTCTTCTTATGTTTCAATAAGTCAGCCATTCTTGAAAATATCTCGTTGCAATCACTACACTTGTATTGTTTGGGCGATTTGTGAATCTTTTGATGATTACGTAAATCACTCTTCTGTGAAAAAACTTCAGCACACACCTCATAACGAAAAGACTTTTCCTTTAAATGACATTTCATGTGAAACATTAAGTTAACTTTTCGAGGAAATGCTTTGTTACACGTCTTACACATATGGGGTAACTTCTGTTTCTTTATTTCTGATGAGGCGGGTTTCACTTCACAATTCGAAACGTGTCCTTTTTTGGATAAAAGTGTAGAATCCATCTCTTGATTATTTAATTCTGGTGATGAGAGTTGACACTCCAAGGTAGTTACATCACCAACATAAGAATTCATAACTCGTTCCATATTAACTTAAATGAAAACTAACTTAACGAAAAATACAACCTATTACAACGATATCAGGTCCCAGTAGAATGTTATGAACTCGTTTCATTGAAATTTATATAATGATAGAGGGCGCTCGTGTAAAAATACTAACTTTTTATTGATTTAAAAATACTGACATTTTATTGGTTTAAAAATACGTCACGTGATTATTTCATCATATAATGTTATAAGTTCAATAACCACTTAATTTTTGCACAATGATTTAGACAGTCTTACCTATCAGAAGTTCGTACATTTGTAAGTAAAAATCCTTATTACTCTGGTATCTATTGCTTTTATAATAATATTTTACTTATCAAGTCGCTTAATTTCTAAATGATGTATTCTAAAACGCCTTTTATGTCTTATGTGTATAAAGTCTACCAAAATAGGGGAAAAAGAGGGGTGTGTGAAGTATTTGTAAAATTGAAGTACGTTAATTTATCAAAACTAGATTCCATTCTCTTTTTTTAAAATGTTGGTTGTGTAAAATTAAATATAATGAAAATTTATTTTAACCGTATAACTCAAAACAAAATACCCGCTCTCTTTAATAAGTTAAATAGTAACTAAAAATTGTTCATTTGAAAGGAAAAAATCTTTGAAATTTTCTTATTGTATGTTTCTATAAATAATATTTTGCATGTTAAATCACATATTAACTAAATGTAATAATCTAAAATGTCTTAAGTGTTAAAACCGATTACCTACGTTTGGGATATAGGCCTCCGTGGGGGTCTTTCTAATGTGTTCTAACCCATATTTATGTAAGGTTCCAAGAAAACTCTGAACGGTTAGGTCGACGACCTCGAGAGAGGTTTAAACCTAACACCTTCCGTCTATCAGCTTTGAGAGTAGAACCTCTCAGTCACTGGTCTTATGTGTTGTGTTTTTATAAATAATATTTTTCTTGTTTAATCACTTAACTCCAAAATGAAATGTTTCTAAGACTTTTTGTCATGTCTTAAGTGAAATATATTTAACTAAAGAAGGATGTAGTATTTGTGACATAAATTATTCTACAGTACCCTTTTAAGAAAAAAAAGCTATATTAGAAGCTAATTAGAAAATATATATATAATTAAAAAATATCTTGTTTAAGTATCATAAAAACGATTATTTAAATACAAGCGTTATTCAACAAACTTAAAAAACGGAAGAGATAATGTAACAGAAAGAAGTATGACAATTTCTTTTTTCCCGTAAAGGTTTAGTCTCAAAGACTTGAATTAATTTTTGTTTCAATTAACAAACATTCTCATGTAGCTATATCAAACTTGATTCAAACTACGCATCACTTATTGGTTAAAAAATGTCACATGATTCTTAAGACACGCCCAAGATCAGGTGATTTCTTTTTCACAAATAGCTTACATAGTCTTTCAACGATGTAGTCCCATGGCTTGATCATTAAACCCACCATCAATGATCAAACCATGAGACTATTTTGTTACCAGGTTCGAGCCCCAAAGGTAACATTCTTTTCAATCTTTATTTTTCTTTTCACACTTCCTTTTCCCACCGATAGAGGGCGATACCGTTTTTCCCTCACATGTACGAAAAAAATTAAACCTTCCCCCTCTCTCTCTTATCACATTGAAAACTTTTAGAAAAATGCTGTCAAAGTCGATCCCCTCCTATTCTTTAACAACCCTAACATATCTCACAGTGAATTTTCTTAAATCTCTAAAAATTTAGTCCTCATATCTATTTTAATCTCATTCACATTTAAGTTAATGTTTAAATAAGAAAAAAAAATCAACATTCTGCTAATATTATTTTTATAGCAGGATTCCTACAACTCAACTCCATTCGACTAAAACCACTGTTGCTGTTCTGCTAATATTATTTCCATTTTATGGTACAATTTGTATTACATCAAAGCACCTATTATTTCATTAAGATCTATTATTTACAAACTTAAAAAAAAAACAAAAAAAAAACAAAAAAAAAATTTTTTTGAAATTAAAAAATGAAATTTTTTCCCCTCTTCAAGAAAGAACCTGATTAAAACCCTTTTTATAGAAAAAAAATTCATTTTAAACTTTTATAAATTCAGAAAGCCTTATCACACTTCACTTCCTGTCCTGTTTCTGGTAAGACTCACGATTACTTCTTATCTAAATATACCTGTTCCAACTTGTGTGTTATCAACATCTGTCATTTCCTATGACCTTGCGTGGTCAACACATCTGGTGTAGAACATCCTAACATTATCTCCTGATCCCTTCCGGTCATACTTACTGAATTACTTCCTGTCTAAAGATACCTGTTTCAACCTGTGTATTATCAACATCTGTCATTTCCTATGACCTTGCGAGGTTAGCAGATCTGGTGTAGAACATCCGAACGTTATCTCCTAATTGCTTCCTTTCTTACTTACGGAATTACTTCCTGTCTAAAGATACTTGTTTCAACCTGTGTGCTATCAACATCTGTCATTTCCTATGACCTTGCGAGGTTAGCACATCTGGTGTAGAACATCCGAACGTTATCTCCTGATCCCTTCCGGTCTTACTTACGGAATTACTTCCTGTATAAACATGTCTGTTATCACCACCTGTCATTTCCTATGACCTTGCGAGGTTAGCACATCTGGTGCAGAACATCCTAACGTTATCTTCTAATCCCTTCCGGTCTTACTTACGGAATTACTTCCTGTATAATCATGTCTGTTATCATCACCTGCCCCTTCCGCTAACCTTGAGAGGTTAGCACATCTGATGTAGAAAAATTTTCCCTCTCAAGAAATAACCTGTTCAAAACCCTTATTAAAAAAAATACGTCTCATCCTGTCCTTATCTCCAAATCCCTTCCGGTCTAACTTCCGGTTTCCTGTCTCAACATGCATGTTATCAACACCTGCAACTTCCGGTGACCTTCACAGTTCGCAAAACTTCCGGTGTCCACACCTGTCCCTTCCGGTGACCTTCCCAGAACACAGAGGTCGACTGCACGAACTGCACTGGCGCAGAACCCCTAATTATTATCTACTAACGGAATTCGAACCCGTTCCCACCTACATTCGCAAGTGATTAGCGGTGTGATGCCTTGACCACTCAGCCACGGTGGGCCCAATGCCCTTGATCTAAGCCTCATCTTGCGTAAATGAAAATAAATGAAATGACGCGTGTAGATGCAACCGTTACAACCGTTAAGCATGAGAATTTTTCTCCAGGAGGGGATATGTTCCGTAGATATAGGAGTGGTCACATTGAAAACATGTGCTAAATGTGTATTAGAAAATATCCCACAGTTTGATATACTACATCCAACATTCCAAACCAAAGACAGGTAATATTTACCATTGTCGTGCCCAATACATCTTAAAAGTGCCAAGACATACCTACTAAATTTTTGTATACCACATTATATTCTAATTTATTATCATATTACCAACATAAAGTTTTTAAGTTTACCTATATGTCATTGTAAAAATAATAACAAATAAAATATTTATACTTCAGATTAATTATGTATAGTGAATTGTAAGCTTGCTAAGTTTGATAATTGAGACAAATTCGATTAATACAAAATAATTTTAATAATAACAACAATATGAATGAAGACAACAAACAATAATAATTTTATTATTATTCTAAATTACTAGATATTTGATTTGAAAGGTTAAAATGAACTAGAGAAGAAAAGACTGAAACTTCTAAACATATTAGAAAGAAACAAAATAGAAATATATAAATTCAGTCATCATGCCACTGAAAATAAACCCGCGTGCCGTAGGTTTCAGACCCCTGTCCTATACGCTTATGAGATTTTACAATTTTTTCTTTAAGTCTGCTTTAACAGAGAAACATGCGCTGGCATTCTTTTGTGAAGCCCTGTAAATGATCTATAGAATTTATACACACCAAGTAATATGCAAAAAATTAGTTAAATTTAAAAACACATACAACAACTGAAAATGCATTATCGCTCATAAACAGTACTGTGATCGAATTCTTTTGTGTATAATCTGACAATGAAAGATAAATATGCACACCATATTCTACAATAGGCATCTTGTAGTGCACATTATATTGATGTATATAAATTTAATTATGTGTGAAAGCGTGTAACATCATTAAAATACACTTCAAACGATTTCTCCCCATAGACCATAATGTAATTTAATTCTTTTGAGTGTCTCTGTAAACCAACTATGAATGCTACGCATACCAGTTTCAATAGAGGACATGCCACAGTAAACCTTAATAATATATACCAATATTGCCATGGGATATTGCCCCATTATTGGGGTGTTTACATTCTGTGGATATTTAACCAATATAACAAATATTGGCGCAATATTGGGGTGTTTACATTTGTCTCTTATTTAGCCAATATTGCGCCAATGTTTGTAGAAATTATTGTACCAGTATTGGGGTATTCATCTTTGCCCTTATTTAGCCATCTGGGGGCAATATTTCTAACCAACATTGGTGCAATATTGGCTACAAATATTGGCTAAATAAGGGAAAATTGTACACACCCAAATATTAGCGCAATATTTTCTACAAACATTGGTGGAATGTTGGCTACAAATAATGGCTAAATAGGTGCAAAATATAAACACCCCAATATCGGGGAAATATTTCATGCCAATATTGCACCAATATTACACCAACCAATATTGTCGCAATATTGGTTGGCTACTAGGGATATATCAATTACATAACAATCTGACTTTATTTACGCGAGTTAGAGCACGGACAAACAAACTGACAAACGCCCAGACAAAAGTAAGTCATAAACACTTTTCAACAATGTTGAAAGTGTTAAAATGCAGATAACTCAAAATAATAATATGAAGAAGAAAAATAAAATTCATGCATCCTGTCTTATTTAATTACAGTTGACATGTGATTTGAACTTAGAAAAACGATAATATTAGAAAACTTCATTCACAACTAAATTTATTCTCAAGTATCATACATTTTCAATAATGATGAAAGTTAAGCGCATTTAATAACTTTTACTGGGTTTAAATTGATTACTTAGAAGCAGATAAGTAGCGAAATATTTTCTCCAACCAACCCACTTCAAAACAAATTAAACGGAACAAGAAAATTGTACTTAAAGAAGTAATTGAAACCCACGTAGTATACAAAATTAAACATGCGCAAGTAGTTTTCCCAGAAAAATTCTTTTATAATATATTACTTGGCATGAAAAGTACTGGGCAGTCTTCCAGGTATTTTTAGCAGAAAATATCAATGCGCATATAGTTAAGGTGAAATTTATACCAAATTATCTGATAAAAAACTGAATTTATTAGGTCAGAATTTCATGCAAGTATTTTATGATTTAATTTAGTATTCATATAATAAGATAATAGCCAAAAATTGAAAAACCCGTTAACTATATTTTGACTATTACTTATTTATTTATTATTTCAAAACATGACTGTACTTTGTTTCTAAATCAAACATAACTGACTAATTATAACGGATTTTTTTTGTAATGAAATGCTTATTGTATGTGTGTAAAGAATGCAGTTAAATGGTTATTGTAAATATTGATGCATGATACATCAATTATTAATAGTATATATAGTTAGCTTATTAATAGCTTATATACAGGATGTCCCCTCTTGCCTTTGTCCAATATCAATCTTCAAACAATTACTTTTAAATGTATATTTCTAAGTGCGAAAATGTTTCAAATGATGTTCTCCATAATCTCAGAAGCGATTTACGTCAATAAAGTTAATTTTGCTTTAAATAAATAAATAAATAAATAATATCTGCAATTTTTTAAAATTTAAAATTAGTAACATTTAAATTTTCATACGGTCCCTCCGTTCTGTAATTTAAATTTAGAAAGGTATTCTCCATGCCCTACCAAGTAAAACAAAATAACAAAAAAAAAGTCATTATTGTACAATCAAAACATACCGAATGATAGTTAATCAATGGCCCCATGGGATATTTTTTCTTTTAGTATTCCCGAATTTAATGACTCCTTGTTCCTTGGCGACCTAGCTTTATTTCTTTTTTCTTTCCTTTTTCCTACCCATTCTTTTCTCTTTGTTTTACTCTCTTTGTGGTTTCCTCTTTGCAGATGAGGGCGATTCTCCATAAGCCGATATCCAGTATTTGTCGTGTGTGGCGAACCATGTCCCTGGAAAGGGGGATCCTGTCAGAAGGAAAACAACACACTACTTTGGCCTCTGCTTCAGGTAAATGGAGAGTGAGGTGGATATCGGTCCCGTATACATCAATCGGCTGGTCAGCAAACTTTGTCATTAGCTAGGTATCAAGTGAGAGGTCATTAACTAGTGATCTCGTTAAGTGTAGAGATAGGAGTGTCTTGTGAGAGTACACGCTCTGATTAGCACTGGTGCACAAATGGGCAACCCCTTGTTGGTCTCGGTAGTGTGTGGTGCAGCCGAGGTCTGAATATTTTCTTTTTTACTGTGGATGTAAGTACTAGTACTTCGCTTTTTTCTATTTCTCTCTCCTGTAGAGACCAACAAACGGTACAGAACGTATCTTTTATACGTTTTTCATTATTCATCGCACCAATAGTATTTCTGATAGTTTGGTCAAGTAAACTTTCTCATTTCTGATACCAAAAATATTTCAATATGTTCTTGGAGATGGTCGCTCTAAAAACTACACTCTGGTGATTTGCTGGCGGAGGATTCATTAGCGAATCCATCAGAAGTGGAAGTTTCATCAACAAATCAATAAAATTATTGTCAAACTGAAAAAAAAAGAAAAAAAAAAGATCCTTTGTTTGTATCAGCTCTGGTTCATTCAACACTGAATACCAGCCGTGATGTAATATCTGAACCTAATCTTTTGTACTCTACAGAAGAGCTCATGGAGGATTTAAGCGACCAAAATGTTATTGATAAACGCCGAATCACAATCCGTCGAAATGATAAAGTATATCCTACAAAGCACATAATTCTGACATTCAATAGCCCTAATTTATGTAAAAGAATCAAAGCAGCTTACCTGAGTTGTCTTATTTGGCTGTATATATATATATAAGAGGCAGTCAAATAAAAATGGGTCAGATGTCAAAAAGTATAATAGAGCATTTTTCACCTCAAAAGTAATCCCTAAAACTTTTTATACATTTATCCCACTGCAAGAGAAGACGATCAGTCCCATTCTTAAAAAAAAAAATACTTGTGGGCTATCTACCGCACCAGTTCTTTACCCAGCCACAAACGTCTTTGTCCGATGCAAAACTATGTCCACGAATATTTTTCTTCAACAGTGCTCCGTCGATTTCCCCATATCAGACCACCGACCTCAGCGATAACAGAAGGAGTGATGACACGATCAGCCTGTCCTGGACGAGCATCGTCTTTCAGGGATATACGCCCCTCATGGAATCTCTTGTGCAATTCCAGTATCCACGAACATGCTCTGTTCGCCGTAAACAGCAGACATGCGTCGAAGAATTTCTGATCCTTCTGCTCCTACTCAGTAAAAAATCGTACTACACCATGCTGTTCTTTTTTGCTTGCCTCCATCACTTTTTTTTAACAGACTCACGTATCTCTAACCTAACTTCCAGCAAAATTAATTAACGACTCGTGTGTAAGCGGACATTGTAACTGTGCTTTCACGAGTCGCCACCAGATGTCAATTCAGCAATCAAATTCCAGTTATACCAATATGCGTGCCGTGACAGTTACGCATGGCGACCTGTTTTTATTTGACTGCCCCTCATACCTAATCCCCTACGCTGTTTTAAGGGCCAGCGTCATGGTCATGGAAAAAATTCACGTCATGATTCTATTACCTGTGCTCGTTGTGCAGCAGTCGGCAACGACTATAAAAATTGCGAAAATACTGAACGCTATGACAGCTATCAGGTAATCACGCAACATATTTCCTTTCCTGCCCAAATTGGATCTGTGAAAAAGAGATTATCGCTGTTAAACTTACTCAGAATCTTTTCTATCCTGAGGCACGCAAACGTGTAGAATCCAAAACTCCATCCATTTTGGTTTCACACTCTAGTATACTAAAACAATTTTCAAAATCTGTAAGGAAAATAAGCTCCCAAACTCCATCTTTTTTATCAACTGATAAATACGTTACATTATAACCTAGTACTATTAAGTAAAATGCTGTGATATGTACTCTTATTGCAGGCCAACAAATATACCACAATTTAAACTTTTACCATTCTCATCACAGACCGCCAAAAAAAAATACATCGATTCTTTTAAACTTCAGCATTCTAGATTACCATCATCATCATCATCATCACAGCCTATGACAACAGATTCATCTAAAGATAAGCCTTCTCATCTAAAAAGGCACTCTACTGTTCCGTCTGCAAGCAAATTACAAAAACCTGATGTTTCTCTAATACAGCAAGGAAAGGAAGAGTCAGTCATAAGCACAGTAAAAGGAAATTTCATCGCAAGCCTCTTCACAGGGGAAAATTGTGAAGAAAAAACCCCAAGAATTCATGTCTTGGACCGCCATTTAGTAATGTTAAGGATTTAAAACATCTGCTGCGCTATGCAATAGAAGCTATTTAATCCTAGTCTTATAGTTGTGACTCGAATACAAATGAAGAAAACACCATTTTTGAGAAATTTGAGCATACATAATTTTAAATTGTTTTCTTTTACTAATCTATGGTTTAAATAAACCTGTTTATGCTACATAATTTGGACCTTTTTATGTCTCGTTTTTGCAGCAATCACCGTCAGTAATCACATTCAGTAAAAACCGATATAATCATGCACATTGAACAGTACAGTTGGTTTAACATGCAATCACGGAATAGCCGTCGCACTGGGTTTCCAATGTCACTGGTAGCCGAACCCATTTCCGTTATGACGAGCAAAGCGCCATCTATTGCTAAAATTTCGAACTGTTTTTTTTTAGTATGCCATACCATTACTCATTCTTCGCGTACACTCAGGTTAAATTTCAGGTCACTGAAGCAGTGGTTCTTTTTTACAGCTTCTTGAAAGTTGTACTTTAATTATAATCACCCTATATACTCGGATTCCCATGTAATTTTTATGTTATTAAGATTTATTGTATAATGTTGGGTATTAAAAATGAAGAATGTAGTATTTATAGTTCGTTTACTGGGACACACAAAAGAATTTCGTTACATTATGGTCTGTTGGGAAAAAGTTTACGGTGCATTTTAGTGATGTTACAATTTTCAAACATAATGCAATTAAAAAGGATGACATACAAGGAAGGTCTCCATAAGCGCATGCTCAGAAAATTTTGAAAAAAATTACAGACTGTTATTCTCATGAGGATATATACGTCTATAAAAAAAAAAAAATCTGCGGAATCCCGATATAACGTCCGTAAAAAAATTATGAAAATTTCGTTTATTTGGCGATTTATCACCAGTTGGCGACGGAATTAAGGAAAAAAAACGGTTTTATGACAAATACTCTTTAACAAAAAACTTTTCCATGCTGAACTTGTTTATGTAACTTTAACTTACATAATAAATAAATTTTTATAACTACAATTTTGTGTACACATTTATATGTACATATATAATGAAATTTAAAGATCGTAGTTTACGATTTAAAACAAAATTTAAATTGATTGAAATTGTTTCAAGCTCAAAAATAAGCCCAATTATGAACATTGTCAATTCAAGAAAAAAGTATTGTTGCTATGGAAACAACGACTTCTTCGATATATATTCATATTCTGATATTTTCAATACGAACACCTAATTTTGACATTATATTTTTTGTTTTAAGTATCATTCGGTTATTTACGAATTGTGAAGAGTTAAAGTTCGAAATTTTTAACGTTAAATTCATTTATAATTGTTTCAAACCTATGTGAGTATGAAGGGGGGGGGGGGTGAAATTGTACCATATTCTGATATTTTCAATACGAACACCTAATTTTGACATTATATTTGTTTTTTTAAGTAAATTTTATCTTAAGATACTAAATGGAAAGTCATTCGGTTGTTTACGAATTATGAAGATTTAAAGTTTGAAATTTTTAATGTTAAATTCATTTATAATTGTTGCAAAACATTTTGAGTATGAAGGGGAGGGGGGGGGGGAATTGTACCATACTCTGATATTTTCAATGCGAACACCTAATTTTGACATTATATTTGGTTTTTTAAGTAAATTTTATCTTAGGATACTAAATGAAAAGTCATTCGGTTGTTTACGAATTATCTAGCTTTAAAGTTTGAAATTTTTAATGTTAAATTCATTTATATTGTTGCAAAACATATTGCAGTGCGGGTAGTTTTCTTTAGCATAAGTCAAGAACTACTTGACGAAATGAGCTGTGATTTTGAATTCACATATTATTCACATATAAGCTTTTAGAAATCGATTTCTGATAAAACGTTTATAGGTTACAATCAATACTTTTTAAAGAGTTTATTTCGAACAGCGCATAGCCACTTTACCATACCTCCTTTAAACCATGTTTATGACTATAACCTTAACCGTTCTGAAGTTAATGCGGGTGGACCGAATTTTAGTGGGCACCCTGCATATTTATAAGCCTAATAATTTAAAGTGGTTTTGCTTTTTCGAACATTATCTTATTTATAAAGCTATTTTAAAGTTATTATACATTGGCTAAAACTATTACAATGTAGTTTGTATTTAATTATTAAAATAAATATTTATAAATTAATAAAATATTATAAGTAACAGTTTTATAATTAAATAACTATTATATTTAATTATATAACTATTATATTTAATTTAATTATTTTCAGTTAGTAAGTTATTGCGAAAGTGCACTGCAAAAAAAAAAAAAAAGTGTTGATTTTGTAGTATAATACTAGCGTCACAGTTGCCAGTATAATAAAATGTTCACTGTCTCTAGCTTAAAAATCGTTATTTAAAATATATGACACAATTTTAAAATCAACACATGTGCAATGAATTTAAAAAAATGAAAAATGTATAAACTTAAATCACAAAACAAATCAAAATAACACAAAGCACTTCTATAATAATAAAGATAGAAGTAGACAGGTGTGTCTGTCTGTGTGTTTGTGTACTGCGTTCTGAAGAGACCGCTGCGCGTAGAGCTACAAGATTTGACAGGATGATACCTGTATATAATTTCACCCACTGTAGATAGTTTTGAATTTTTAGCAGTTTTTGATGCGACTTTTAGCGTTTTTCACTTTCCGCAGAGATTTTTGTTTTACATTCGTAAAAGAAATTCTGTTTCAAACTTTTAGCCTAATATAGTAAATTTTGTCCTCTATGATTTTTGAATTTTTAGCGAGTTTAATGCAATTTTCAAAGCGATTTTTAGCGTTTTCACGTTCTACGGCGATTTTTTGCCATTCGTAAAAGAAATTCCATTTCAAACTTTTAGCCTAATATCATAGCTGCTAACTTTTACGCTTTTTTGCTACCCCTAAAAATTAACAGAATTTTTTGTCTTATTGAATTAAATGATTTCGACGATTTAATAAGGTAAAATTTACTATAAAATTTTAGTGGTAGGAAAAAAGCGTAAAAGTTGGCAGCTATGCTAATATAGTGAAATTTGTCCACCACGATTTTTCAATTTTAGCAATTTTTAATGCGATTTTTAGCAATTTTCTCCGATGCGCAGCGATTTTTTCGACACTCATAAAACAAATCCGGTTACAATGCTTTAGCTCACTATAGTAAATTTTGTTATCTACGATTTTTGAGTTTTTAGCAATTTTTAATACGTATTTTTAACGTTTTATCGCTTTCCGCGGGGATTTTCAGACATCGGGGAGCTTTTTCAGATATCGATTGGGAACAGATCTCAGCTGCAGCAGCTGTACAAAAGAATCGTTGGAAATTCAATCCGCCTACTGCTGCCTGGTGGGGTGGTTGGTGGGAGCGGTTGATACAAATGGTGAAACGCATCTTGAGGAAAGTACGAGGTAGAACCTCATTATCCTATGAAGAGCTTATCACAATTCTTTGTGACTGCGAACAAGTTGTAAATGCTAGACCACTCACGTATGTCTCAGAAGATGTGGATGATCTAGCACCTTTAACACCATCAATGTTTCTTCAAGAAATAAGATCTTCAGATGTGATAGATTTTGATGCAATTGACGCACAAGAATTAAACAAGAGCAAAGTATAGACAATAAGTTCGAGAACATCTTAGAAGACGATTCCGTATTGAGTATTTAGGGCAGTTACGCCAACAAAATTCCCTGCAAAAGAATGTGAAGCAACTGACCGTTGGTTATGTCGTTCTCGTAGAGTCTGATAAGAAACGTACGTATTGGACTTTAGCTCGTGTGCAAGAACTAATTTCTGGAAAAGATGGTCACCCGAGAGTTGCTCGGGTAAAAACTGAAAAGGGTGAACTTTTAAGACCAATACAAAAACTGTACAATCTAGAGATTCCAAAAGAACACTCTTTAGAACCAATATTACGAACAAGAAGCGGCAGAACAGTGACTGTTCCAAAACGTTATCAGTCATAAGACTATTTTTTGAACATTGAACATTATAAACTTTTCCCCCTTATTTTTAGTATATCTCATTTCCTAGTGTTAATTTGAATTTGTAATAATATGTTGAATTTTTGTTTGATTTTTTTCAGGAAATTGTATAATTTGTCTTTGAAAATTAGTGTTAAGAATATTAATGCTTTGGCCATGTAATGTAAGTATAATGTTACACATATTTTGTTGTGCATATTGTTGAGTTTTCCTGTTGAAAATTCAAGGTGGGAGATTGTCGCGAGTCCAATTGAATTAAACGTATTCTTGGCTCCTACTAACAGGAGCTGTTTTCATAAATGTATCTTTCTAAGCTGTGTGAGAAAGATGTTTTGTTTTTGTAGATGTAAATTCTAAGCTGTGTGAGAAAGATGTTTTTTGTTTTTGTAACTGTATCTTTCCAAGCTGTGTGAAAAATATGTTGTTGTCGAAAATTGGTTTTGTAGAATGTTTTGTCGGCACGGAAGTGAGAGAATAAAGATATTCGTTATGTTTTTTTAAGAGGACTGTTTTTCACGTATTAAAGTATTATTTTCTTTTGTTTTAAAAATGACGAAAGTATTAAAACGGGTAGTTTTAATGTTTCGAAAATCGCTATGTATGTAATTTGCGATAAGAAACTCTGTTTTAAACTTTTAGCCTACTATCGTAAATTTTGTCCTCCGCTATTTTTGATTTCTTAGCGATTTTGAATGCGATTTTTTTTATTTGTAAAAATTGTTATGTTTAAAATTTTTCGCATGGTGTAGTAAATTTTGACCTGCGCGATCTTTTATGTTTTATGAAAATTTTAATGCAAGTTTTTGTGTGTTTTCGCTTTTCGCGCCGTTTTGTTGACATTCGTTAAAAATTCCGGTTACAGTGTTTTAGCCCACTATAGTAAATTTTATGCCCAGCAATTTATGAATTTTTAACGTTTTTTATGCAATTTTTAACGGGTATTTTCGCGATTCGCTGTGATTTTTCCACATTAGTAAAATGAATCTCTTTTCAATAAAATTTATTCGGAATTCGTGCAGCTATTTTTTAAATTTTCACGAATTTTTTATTGCGATTTTTTTAGGGTTTTTTTTTTTCGCGTTTCGTGCGATGTTTTGATGGACCCGAGCAACGCCGGGCAAGTCAGCTAGTATATAATAATATAAAATTTCTAAAAGTAAAATTAAAATTAAATTTATAACATATAATTGAAATAAAAAAATATAATAGAACATTCACCAAAATAAAATTACACAAAATTAAAATAAAACTATTAACCTTTGTTCTTTAAAATTTTTTATTCAAATTGAGTAGAAAAAAAAATTTGGAATAGCATTTCGAATATCAATTAAAATACAAAATAAAATAGAGAAAGATAAATCATAAAAAAAATCATAATTAAAACTATAAAAAATTAAAATTAAAATTAATTAATTTAAAATTATACTGAAATAATCAAAATGACACAAAATTAACAAAAAATATTGATCCCGTGTAAGAAAAAAACTATTTAAACTAAGTAAAAAAGGAAATTTGAGTAACATATCTAAAATTCGTTATACAATATTTAACAAAATTTATAAAATTAAATCACAAAAATATAAAATAAAATAATCTAAAAAATAAATAAACAATAAATAAATAAATAAATAAATAAATAATTAAAAATAAATAAATAAATAAATAAATGAAAATTAAGTAATTTAAAAACGCACTTATTATTTTTACGCACTTATTAAAATTACCAAAAAACTTAAATAAAACGACCCCCCAGTCCTTTCAAAACAATTGTTAAAATTATTTTGAAAGAAATTACAAGTAACACATCTAAATTTATTTATCAAACGCATGATAAAATTGCAATTGCGATAAAACAAAGAGTACAAAACTCATTTTAAATAACTTACGTGCTTCTTCAATGAAACAAAAGCTCCTTTACTTTCAGGTTCAAAAGATATCGCTGCATAAATTAAAATTATATTAAATGAATTGAAAGAAAAAATAAATAAAGTGATTATTGGAATTAACTTTAAAAAATCTCGTTTTAATAACACATATAAAATAAAATGAAATTTAGCTTTATTAAATAAAAGAGAAATTGAAAGCCAATTAATTAAAATACATCGAAGTAATTAAATTTACACAAAACTGAAATAAAACGAGTATTTCCTGTACCTTGAAAACACCCGTTAAAGTTATATAGCAGAATATTAAGAGCAACATATTTAAAATGAGTATTTAACGTAAGTAAAATTAACTACAGAACGCATGAGGAAATTCATAGCAAATTGATTAACACAAACTGCGCAAAAATTATTCAAATAAAATTTACAAACTTTCCTTAGTAGGACAAATGTTCCTTTTCTTGCTTTTTTTAAAAACCAAAATACATAACAAAATTAATAAAAAATAATAATTTTATAAAAAAATATATAAATAAAAATCATTAAACTATTTAAAACGATATTAAATTAAAATAAAGCGATTATGTCAGTTCCGAAACCATTATTTAAAATATGCAGAACAAATTTGAAAGCAACATATACTAAATCACATTAAAAATAATTAAAACAACAACAACAAAAAACATAAAAAAAATTAAATAAAAAATACTCTGAATCAGTTAAAGTTACCCCAAATTAAATTAAAACGATCAATAACGATATATTAAAAAAAAAAGTATTGTTTGAATTATGTAGAAAACAAAATACGATATTTAAAATTAACTATCAAACATATAGCCAAATTTCTAAAAATAAATCATAAAAATTATACATAATAAAAGAAAATTTGCAAAAAAATAAAAGAAAAGAAAAGAAAAGAAAAAGAAAGAAAAAGAAAAAGAAAGATAAAGAAAACAAATTTATTGAAAAATGCACTGAAGTAATTAAAATTACCCAAAAATAAAATAAAACTATCGATCCCCTTCTTTTGAAAACATCTGCTAAAATTATGTAGAAAACTTTTACCAGTAAGATATCTAAAATTAATTTTTATACGTATGTTTAAGTTTATAACAAATGGTGTAAAGCTAACTATACAAAACAATATTCAAAATAATTTTACATATTTTTACAGTGAAAGCAGAATAGCAAAACTGATAATAAATAAAGCATATAAAGTAAAAATTATAAAATTAGCAGATAAATATGAATATAAATAATTTAAAATTACATTGAATTAATTAAAACTACTCCAAATTAAAAGCAGTAACAATAGCAACTCAATTTTTTAAAACAATTAAAAAAAAAGAAAGTCAATTATTTTGACAAAAATTAAGAGCATGTTTTAAATTTTTCATAAAAACGTATGATGAAATTCCTAACTAATGCACAAACTACATAAATTCATTCCAAATAAGTACATATACTTTCTCAATGAAAGCTAAATAGCAATACTTATAAAATGAATTGCAAATGAATAAATGAATAAATAAATAAATAATAATATAAAATAAAATTTATATATATATAAAATTCATTAAAAATATATTGTACTTATTAAAATTCATCCAAATTAAAACAAAACAATCAATCTTTGTCTCTTTTAAACATTTGTTCAAATTATCTAAAAAAAAAAAGTAACTAGAACATATTTTAATTTATTTATAAAAACGCATGATAAAATTCTTAACCAATGCGGTAACACAAAATACACAAGACACATTAGAAATAAGTTTATCCAATTTTTCTATGTTCTGTTATTTTTAGATGTAAAAAGTATCGCAACAGAAATTAAAATTATATACGTTTAATAAAAAATAAAATAAAATAAGGTATATATATTGCACATATTTTCAAACTAGCAGTTCAATAATATATATGTATAATAAAATAAAATAAAATAAAATAAAATAAAACATTAAAAAAAAATTGAAAAAAATATAATTTTTATGAAAATATACAATAAAATAAAACGTTTTAAATAAAATGGAAATAAAATATTTTAAAAACAAATGTATAAAGTAAAATAAAATAGAATAATATTTTTAAATAAAAAATAAAAATAAAAATTAATTAGTTTTTAAATACACCGAACTATTAAAACCACACAAATTAAATAAAACAAAAACCCCGTCCCCATTTATACTTTTTTAGCTATATAAAATAATATAAAGATCAAAATATCTCAAATTAATTATCAAACGCATGATGAAATTAATAGAAAATCACCAACAGAAACTCCACAAATCTCATTTAAAATAAGTTTACTCACCTTTTCAATGAAACATATGTTTGTTTAATTTGAGACACAGGTGTATAATTAAATTAATAAAAAATAATAAATTTATGAAGCATAAAAATCATTAAATTAATTAAAACTAAATTAAAATAATGTTATTAGTGCCTTTAATTTCAGAGTCGTTATTTAAATTATTCGGAACAATTTAAAAGCAATCCATATAAAATCAATTAGCAAACATTAAAAAAATTATAAATATACATTTAAAAAATTATTCGAGATAAAATAAAATGTATAAAAAAAACATAAAATAATCTAAATTTAAATCTCTGAGAAAATTAAAATTAAAGGAAATTTCATCCCTGTCCTTTGATAAGATTATTCAGATTACATAGAAAAAAAAAAGGGAGAATGGTTATGGTCCTATAAAGTATGCGGAGAGATTTTCCCACTACTTTCCAGTAAATCTTCTTTATTTAATAACAGAAATTGTGAGATTAAATAAGATACAAATTACTTTGAAAAAAGTGGTAAATATTCCACTTAACTTACATTTCCTTAGGAATAACATATCTAAAATTAATTATCAAACACATAGGACAATTTATAAAAATTAATTATAAAAATATATTTTTATAATTTATAAAATTAAAACGAAAATAAATTTATTTCAAAACACACCAAACTAATTAAAATTATCCAATATTAAAATAAACAATTAATTCCAAATCTTTGAAACAAAATGTTCAAATTATGCAGATCGAAGAAAAAATTACAAGGAACATGTTTAAAGTTAATTATCAAACACGTAACAATAATAATAATAATAATAATAATAATAATAATAATAATAATAATAATAATAATAATAATAATAATAATAATAATAATAATAATAATAATAATAATAAACGAACCTAAAATAAACTAAAATTCAAAGCATAAAAAATTATATTGAAAATAAATTAATTTAAAAATATGTTGAACTAAACAAAATTACATAAAAGAAACATAAAACGATTTCAATTTGCACAAAATATTATGAGACATATCTAAAATTAATTATCAAACACATGATGAAATCCATAGCAATTGCACTAACGAAAACTCCAGAAAAATTGTCCAAAATAAGATACGTTCTTTCTAAGTGAAACAAATGTTCCTTTAATTTGAGATACGGGTGCATAACAAAATTTATAAAAAAAAGTATAAATTTATAAAGCATAAAAAATCGTTAAACTAATTACTTCTAAATTAAATAAAAACAAAGCGATTATTGCCTTTAATTTCAGAATTTAAAATATGCGGGTTGATTTAAAAGCAATCCATATAAAATCGCCTCACGAGTGGCTGACAGGTTCTGCTCTCAAAACTGGTAGACGGGAGGTGCTGGGTTCGAACCCAGTCACGACCTTCGGACTTGGATAAACTTGCGTAAATACGGGTTAAGTCTCCTTAGAACCCCCCCCCCCCCCCACGGAGGGCACTCCCACCCCTGGGCCTATATCCCTCGTGTAGATAATCTGCCATCATAAATCACCAACCAACCAACCATATAAGATCAATTAGCAAACATATACAGAAATTTGCAAATATAAATCTAAAAAAAAAAAAAAAAAAAAAAAAAAAAGAAAAAAGAAAAAAAAGTATGAAATAAAAAACAAAACGAAATTAAAAATTAAATAAACTACTTCAAAAATACACCGATCTGAATAAAATTACACACACACACACACACACACACACACACACAAAATTAATCCCATTTCATTCAAAACGGTTGTTTAAATTATGTAGTAAAATTTTTCATGCAATATTTCTAAAATATAAAGCATTTTACCATCGCATAAAAAATTATAAAGCACAAAAATAATAAAATCATTAACTAATTAAAACTAGATTGAATTAAAATAAAGCGATTATAGACGCTATCTCCTAAATTGTTGTTTCATATATACAGTACAATTTTATAAAGTAATGTAGTACAATTTTATAGTAGTAATATAGTTTATTAAAAATTTACAGCGTAATTTCAGCTCTGCTGAAAAAAATAATTGGTAATATAGTACATAAAATAAATCGAAGACACAACACAATTTATATAAATAATTCATAAAAAGTAAATAAATAAAATATATTTATAAAATTAAAATGAAGACAAAGTAATTAAAAAGTTTACTGAAATATTTAAAATTATTCCAGTTTTAAAAATAATATTTCAGTTATTATAAATATTATTTCAGTATTTGTTGAAATAAATAAAATAAGATATTTTTTTATAAAATAAAAATGAAGACAAATTAATTAAAAAGTTTACCATAAACAATTAAAATAACACAAAATTAATTGAAATCGATTAATTCCTTTTATTTTAGAATTTTTATTTGCCATGATAATTATACCATAAAAAATACTAGACTACACAAACTGCACAAAACTTATTCAATATAAGTTTACGTACTTTTCTCAGCGAAACAAATGTGCCTTTAACGAGACACAAAAGATATCCCGGCAGCGGACTTAACTACTTGAGCCTTGGAAACTCTCGCCTTCCGTGCGACACAATATCATCTCATGTGCGAGGCCTTGTTACCAGACAGAAGAAGAGATGGATTGGGAGTCGCTTCGCAATTTTTACGCGCTACTGAAGTGGCCAATGGAGTGAGACTCACTACTCCTGCGGCCCCAAATGGACCGGAACACTTTCGGGTTATTGGAAGAGTAGCGCATCGCTTTGGGACCCTCACGACTTCCTCACAATTCACAAGTCGTCGCGCTTTAATCAAAACCGTATTCAGTGAGCTTTTTCTCTTCTTGTTCTTCGAGGTGAAAAGGAGTAAATTCCGAGTGAAGAAAGGGTTTTATCTAAATTAAATTACGACTGTTTGTTTTCCTTGAAAGCGTGCGATTATTTCAGATGTTGTTCAATTATTTCGAAATACAGTATAACCTCGATTTAATGGTACTAGATTTAACATTTACCCCAGTTTAACGAAAAATTCTTCTGGTCCGGATTCATCTTTATTTATTTCTATGCCATATTATGATCCCCGTTATAACGATATTTTCCTTCAATTTAACGATATATTTTAAGATTTTAAATCTTTTAGACATTTGAATATACATATATATATATATATTTAGCCTTTATTTTTTATCTATTGTACGAGCGAAAAATCCGATAAGTTGTTTACAGAATGATATTACACTATGTTCAGTGGGTGTTTGCTATGGTAGAATATGTAATATCTAAATTAAATTACGACTACTTGCTTTACTTGAGAGCGTGCGATTATTTCAGATGTTGTTATATTATTTCGAAATACAGTATAACCCCGATTTAACGAAACTCGATTTAAAAATTATCTCAGTTTAACGATAAATTCTTCTGGTTCGGATTCATCTTTTTCTTTCTCTCTTTTTTTTTTTTTTAATTATTATTATTTCTTTGTTATATGATACCCATTTTAACGAAATTTTTCCTCAATTTAACTATATATTTTAGGAATTTCAAATATTTTAAATGACATTTCTGTCATTTTTTAAAAATCTTTATTCTTTATCTAATATGGTAGAATATGTAATATCTAAATTAACTTACGATTGTTTGCATTACTTGAGAGCGTGCGATTATTTCAGATGTTATTAAATTATTTTGAAATACACTATAACCCTGATTTAACGATACTCGATTCAACAATTACCCCAATTTAAAGGTATATTTTATGATTTTCAAATATTTTAAACACATTTCTCTCATTAAAAAAAAAAAAAAAAAAAAAAAAAAAAAAAAAACCTTTATTAAATGATATTATAGTATGTTCAGTTGGTGTTTGATATGGTAGACTATGTAATATCTAAATCGAATTGCGACTTGTTTGTTTTACTAGGGAATGTGCAATTATTTCAGATTTTGTATTATTTCGATTTACAGTAAAACCCCGATTTAACGATACTTGGTTTAACAATTACCCCAATTTAACGAAAAATTCTTATGTTACGGATTTATCTTTATTTATTTCTATGTTATATGATCCCCGTTTTAACGATACTTTTCCTCAATTTAACTATATATTTTATGATTTTCAAATATTTTAAACACCATGTCTCTCATTTTTTTTTATTAAAAAATCTCTATCCTTTGTCTATTGAACGAGCGAAAAATTCAATTAGTTGTTTACAGAATTATATATTATAGTATGTTCAGTGGGTGTTTGATATGGTAGAATATGTAATATCTAATTTAAATTACGACTTGTTTGCTTTATTTATTTCAGATGTTGTAAAATTATTTCAAAATACAGTATATAACCTCGAATTTTGTATGATAGAATATGTAATATCTAAATCAAATTACGATTTGTTATTTCAGATGCTGTTAATTTACTAATTCGAAATACAGTATAATACGGATTTGATAATACTCGATTTAACAATTCACTCAGTTTAAAGATAGATTCTTATGGTCCGGATATAGCATTATTTATTTCCATGCTATATGATCCCCATTTAAACGACACTTTCCACAATTTATTAAATATTTTATGAAATTCAAATGCGTTGGACATTTCAGTATACATAATATATATTCTTTATTCTTTATCTATTGAACGAGAGAAAAATCCGACAAGTTTTTTACAGAATTATACTATGTCCAGTGTGAATTTCAGATAGTGGAATATGTACACACGAGCAGGGAAGACCGAGCTATGCTTGGTCAAAATTAAATTTGAGTTCAAATATCATGACCCATGACCAAAATGACCCACTACTTGAATTTTCTCGAACATGTGACTTAGCCCAACAGTCTTCTCGTGCCGGAAAACCATAGGATGCAAAATTTAGTGTAAATTGAGCCGCTTTTTAGATATTGACCCACAATGACCCAGAAATGACCCACTAATCGAATTTTCTCGAACATGTGACCTAGTCTAATGATTTTCGCGTGCCCGAAACTCGTAAATACAAAATTTAATCAAAATCGTTAAAGCCGTTTTTTAGATAAAATTAATTTGGCCCGCTTTGACCCAAAAATGACCCCCTAATCTAAAGTTCTCGAACATGTGACCCAGACCAATAGCCTTCTCGTGCCCGAAAATAGTCGGATACAAAATTTCCTCAAAATCGTTTGGACCGTTTTTTAGATACAATTAGCTTGACCATGACCCAAAATGACCCAAAATGACCCACTAATTGAATTTTCTCGAACATGTGACCTAGCCCAACAGTCTTCTCGTGCCCGGAAACCATTGGATGCAAAATGTAGTGCAAATTGAGCCGCTTTTTAGATCTTGACCCACAATGACCCAGAAATGACCCACTAATCGAATTTTCTCGAACATGCGACCTAGCCCAATGCTTTTATCGTGCTCGAAACTCTTCGGACAGAAAATTTAATCAAAATCGTTAGAGCCGTTTTTTAGATAAAATTAGTTTGACCCGCGTTGACCCAAAAATGACCCACTAATCGAAAGTTCTCGAACATGTGACCCAGCCCAATTGATTTCTCATGCCCGAAAATGGTCGGATACAAAATTTCGTCAAAATCGTTTGAACCGTTTTTTAGATACAATTAGCTTGACCATGACCCAAAATGACCCAAAATGACCCACTAATTGAATTTTCTCGAACATGTGACCTAGCCCAACAGTCTTCTCGTGCCCGAAAACCATTGGATGCAAAATTTAGTGCAAATTGAGCCGCTTTTTAGATCTTGACCCACAATGACCCAGAAATGACCCACTAATCGAATTTTCTCGGACATGCGACCTAGCCCAATGCTTTTATCGTGCTCGAAACTCGTAGGACACAAAATTTAATCAAAATCGTTAGAGCCGTTTTTTAGATAAAATTAATTTGACCCACGTTGACCCAAAAATGACCCCCTAATCGAAAGTTCTCGAACATGTGACCCAGCCCAATTGACTTCTCTTGCCCGAAAATGGTCGGATACAAAATTTCGTCAAAATCGTTTGAACCGTTTTTTAGATACAATTAGCTAGACCATGACCCAAAATGACCCAAAATGACCCACTAATCGAATTTTCTCGAGCATGTGACCTAGCCCAATGGTTTTCTGGTGCCCCAAAACGGTAGGATACGAAATTTCGTCAAAATCGTTAGAGCCGTTTTTAAGATAATTTTTGCATATATATATATAACCACCCACAAGATTTGCTCGTATTAGAATATATGATATCTAATGTTTTTGAAATAAATAAAAAAATCGTGCAACACTTTTTTTTTAAAGCATGTATGAATAAAATATTTTTTTCAAAGTGAAAGAAATATATTTAGTGCACTAAAAAAATTAAACCTTGTTAAATACTCCTGGTAATTAATATTTTGAAATTTAATAAACAACTGTCATGCAATTTTAATTTATTTGACGTTTTCCTCGATTTAATGATAAACCTGTTAAACGATGATTTTTAAGATATCCTTTGCAATAGTTAAATCGACAATGAATTTTGAAAACTACATTTTTAATAGATTCCCTTGAAATTTGGCAGAGTTGGTAAGAATAGGCTAAAAAATTTGTAAACAAAATTTTAAATTAAAATATTAAAAATATTTTTAGTTATTGAATTTTAAATATTTTAATACGATAAAAAATTAACATATTACAAATTATTCCACGCGCATTTATTTTGAATAAAATATGGCACTATTTATTTATGAGATGCTTTTCATGTATTACAATTGAAGTTGGAATGAATTGTAAAAGTTAACTGAATGTATGAGAAGATTTAAAAAAATATATAATTATGCTTTGTTTTTTTCTGAAAAAGGAGCAATATATTTCCATATGCACAAAAAATTCAATACTAAAATATCCCTGAAATACAACTATTTAGGATAACAGTTATTTATTGTTTTATAGACGATATAGAGTATAATTTTTAAAATAATCACATTATTAGAAATACGCATGAAACGTTTTAAAATTTAGAAATGTGCGAGATTTTCAATTTTGAGAAAAATCATTGTTAAAAATTTGCAGCAAACTGCCCAGTCATTTGACCGTTTTTATATAAAATGGTTACATAACCGTAATGTAACTATATTATGACCATTAACTATATTATGACCATAAAATGAGCAATAATACGGTCAATATAGTTAAATTATGGTTATGTAACCGTTTTCTACAAAAACGGTCAAATGACTGGACAGTTTGCTGCAAATTTTTAACAGTGTAGCATTTTAATTATAAACAACTGTTTAAATATATAATTTATTGACAATTATAAAAACTTATATTTCTGCAAGGAAGCGTCAGAATTGAAAAATTGTTTTTGCATCAGATGAAGTTAAGCATTTAGTTTCATAATTCACCAAATAATAATAATAATATATATATATATATATTTGTCGAATTACTGGTGTTAGAAAGCTCACTGTCCCCTTAACAATAAATTCTTATGGTTCGAATTTACTTTTATTTATGTCTATGTTATATGGTCCCTGTCTTAATCATACTTTTATTGAATTTAACGATGTAGAGTGAAACCCTCAATTATTGACACCTAACCAGTAACTGGCACTTCAACAAAAATCTAACTCAAATAATCATTTTCTTATAAATTTCTGCTAAGTAATGTCATCTAGTGATAAATTATTTGTATTAACTGTTATAACTTATTTTTCAGCTATTGGTTTTTCAAAAAAAGGATGGTGTCAGTTACTGGAGATATTGACCATATTCAGGACAAAAGTTAATTTTTAGTAATAAAAAGTGTAATTTTTCCAAATTTTGTCAACAATAAATTTTTAATGTATCTTTACTATACTTTTAAAAACAAAGATAAGTATAAAATAAAGTTAAAACTTTGTAATAGTGATTTGAACAAGAAAAAATCCTCAAAATCTCAGTTACTCGGGGTTTCACCCTATTTTATGAATTAAAAATATTTTAAACACCATTTCATTTTTTTTAGCTTTATTCCTTATCTATGGAACAAGCGAAATATCCCATGAATTTTTTACGGAATTATATTATAGTATCTTCAGTTGGTGTTTGATATGGTTGAAATAAATAAATAAAAAAGCCGTTTCATACGGGTATAAGAATAAGACAAAATAAAGCATATATGAATAAAATATTTTTTCCAAAATGAAAGACATATATTTCATGAACTAAAATAATTAAAACTAATTAAATACTACTGAAAATAATTTTTCAAAATTTAATAACCAACTTTTACGCCCTTTTGATTTATTTGTTGTTTTTCTCGATTAATGGAGAACTTCGAGTTAAGGATAATTTTTAAGATATCATTTGCAACATTAAATCGAAGTTCAACTGCATCTGCGTTATCTTCAATATCTAAGAAGGTTGGTAATTAAGTTATATGTGATTTTATAATATACATGGTGCCCACTAAAGTCCTGTCTATTCCCTGTACCACGATAATTATAGTCAGCAACGATAGCTAGTCATAAATGCGGCTTAAAGTAACTATGCACTAGATATGAAGATCGCTTACAGCACCACCTAGCAGCAAACTGCAGAGTTAACGTTTGTATCTCGAAAACGGTAAGAGATACGGGGAAAACGTCAATTACAAAGTTATAAAGGGCCCTTTATTTAATATGAAGGCTTACACGGAAAAATGACCTTATTAGAAGCTCTGAAATGTAAATGTTTTATATCCTAACACCAGCATAAATGCGTCTCAAATTGCATGCATAATTGCGACATTATAAGGCAGACGCATAGTTACTAAATAAAACTTACACATGCAAGCAAAGTCAATAAGAAAATTAAGTTAAGTATGCTAAACATATGCACCATCTCAATACATGCAGAATGCTTTATGCATTGCGATGGACACATTTAGCATATTTAAAGTGACTTTCTTATTAAAATGTGCCGACGGCTAAAAACAAAACAGAACACCCCATACATTTTAATCCCCACATTATATCAGAGAAAAATGAAAATAGTCATTCGACTGTAAATTATATCTTCTTTGAATTTTTGACAAAAGAAAAAAAAGTTAAGAGGGGGGGGGGGATGAAATTGTGTCATACTCTGATATTTTCAATATGAACACCTAATTTTGACATTATAATTGGTTTTTTAAGTAAATTTTATCTTAGGATACTAAATGGAAAGTCATTCGGTTATTTACGAATTGTGAAGATTTCAAGTTTGAAATTTTTAATGTTAAATTCATTTATAATTGTTTCAAACCTATGTGAGTATGAAGGGGGGGGGGGTGAAATTGTACCATATTCTGATATTTTCAATACGACACCTAATTTTGACATTATATTTGGTTTTTTAAGTAAATTTTATCTTAGGATACTAAATGAAAAGTGATTCGGTTATTTACGAATTGTGAAGATTTAAAGTTTGAAATTTTTAATGTTAAATTCATTTATAATTGTTTCAAACGTATGTGAGTATGAAGGGGTAGGGGGTAAAATTGTACCATATTCTGATATTTTCAATACGAACACCTAATTTTGACATTATATTTGGTTTTTTAAGTATCATTCGGTTATTTACGAATTGTGAAGATTTAAAGTTTGAAATTTTTAATGTTAAATTCATTTATAATTGTTTCAAAACATATGTGAGTATGAAGGGGGGGGGGGTGAAATTGTACCATATTCTGATATTTTCAATACGAACACCTAATTTTGACATTATATTTGGTTTTTTAAGTAAATTTCATCTAAGGATACTAAATGGAAAGTCATTCGGTTGTTTACGAATTATGAAGATTTAAAGTTTGAAATTTTTAATGTTAAATTCATTTATAATTGTTGCAAAACATTTTGAGTATGAAGGGGGGGGGGTAAAATTGTACCATATTCTGATATTTTCAATACGAACACCTAATTTTGACATTATATTTGGTTTTTTAAGTATCATTCGGTTATTTACGAATTGTGAAGATTTAAAGTTTGAAATTTTTAATGTTAAATTTATTTATAATTGTTTCAAAACATATGTGAGTATGAAGGGGGGGGGGGGGTGAAATTGTACCATATTTGTGATATTTTCAATACGAACACCTAATTTTGACATTATATTTGGTTTTTTAAGTAAATTTTATCTTAGGGTACTAAATGGAAAGTCATTCGGTTATTTACGAATTGTGAAGATTTAAAGTTTGAAATTTTTAATGTTAAATTCATTTATAATTGTTTCAAACCTATGTGAGTATGAAGGGTGGGGGGGTGAAATTGTACCATATTCTGATATTTTCAATACGACACCTAATTTTGACATTATATTTGGTTTTTTAAGTAAATTTTATCTTAGGGTACTAAATGGAAAGTCATTCGGTTATTTACGAATTGTGAAGATTTAAAGTTTGAAATTTTTAATGTTAAATTCATTTATAATTGTTTCAAACCTATGTGAGTATGAAGGTGGGGGGGGTAAAATTGTACCATATTCTGATATTTTCAATACGAACACCTAATTTTGACATTATATTTGGTTTTTTAAGTATCATTCGGTTATTTACGAATTGTGAAGATTTAAAGTTTGAAATTTTTTATGTTAAATTCATTTATAATTGTTTCAAAACATATGTGAGTATGAAGGGGGGGTGGGTGAAATTGTATCATATTCTGATATTTTCAATACGACACCTAATTTTGACATTATATTTGGTTTTTTAAGTAAATTTTATCTTAGGGTACTAAATGGAAAGTCATTCGGTTATTTACGAATTATGAAGATTTAAAGTTTGAAATTTTTAATGTTAAATTCATTTATAATTGTTTCAAACCTATGTGAGTATGAAGGGGGGGTGGGTGAAATTGTATCATATTCTGATATTTTCAATACGACACCTAATTTTGACATTATATTTGGTTTTTTAAGTAAATTTTATCTTAGGGTACTAAATGGAAAGTCATTCGGTTATTTACGAATTATGAAGATTTAAAGTTTGAAATTTTTAATGTTAAATTCATTTATAATTGTTTCAAACCTATGTGAGTATGAAGGGGGGGTGGGTGAAATTGTATCATATTCTGATATTTTCAATACGACACCTAATTTTGACATTATATTTGGTTTTTTAAGTAAATTTTATCTTAGGGTACTAAATGGAAAGTCATTCGGTTATTTACAAATTGTGAAGATTTAAAGTTTGAAATTTTTAATGTTAAATTCATTTATAATTGTTTCAAACCTATGTGAGTATGAAGGGGGGGTGGGTGAAATTGTATCATATTCTGATATTTTCAATACGACACCTAATTTTGACATTATATTTGGTTTTTTAAGTAAATTTTATCTTAGGGTACTAAATGGAAAGTCATTCGGTTATTTACGAATTATGAAGATTTAAAGTTTGAAATTTTTAATGTTAAATTCATTTATAATTGTTTCAAACCTATGTGAGTATGAAGGGGGGGTGGGTGAAATTGTATCATATTCTGATATTTTCAATACGACACCTAATTTTGACATTATATTTGGTTTTTTAAGTAAATTTTATCTTAGGGTACTAAATGGAAAGTCATTCGGTTATTTACGAATTGTGAAGATTTAAAGTTTGAAATTTTTAATGTTAAATTCATTTATAATTGTTTCAAACCTATGTGAGTATGAAGGGGGGGGGGGAATTGTACCATATTCTGATATTTTCAATACGAACACCTAATTTTGACATTATATTTGGTTTTTTAAGTATCATTCGGTTATTTACGAATTGTGAAGATTTAAAGTTTGAAATTTTTAATGTTAAATTCATTTATAATTGTTTCAAACCTATGTGAGTATGAAGGTGGGGGGGGGGGGAATTGTACCGTATTCTGATATTTTCAATACGAACACCTAATTTTGACATTATATTTGGTTTTATAAGTATCATTCGGTTATTTACGAATTGTGAAGATTTAAAGTTTGAAATTTTTAATGTTAAATTCATTTATAATTGTTTCAAAACATATGTGAGTATGAAGGGGGGGGGGGGGTGAAATTGTACCATATTCTGATATTTTCAATACGAACACCTAATTTTGACATTATATTTGGTTTTTTAAGTAAATTTCATCTAAGGATACTAAATGGAAAGTCATTCGGTTGTTTACGAATTATGAAGATTTAAAGTTTGAAATTTTTAATGTTAAATTCATTTATAATTGTTGCAAAACATTTTGAGTATGAAGGGGGGCGGGGTAAAATTGTACCATATTCTGATATTTTCAATACGAACACCTAATTTTGACATTATATTTGGTTTTTTAAGTATCATTCGGTTATTTACGAATTGTGAAGATTTAAAGTTTGAAATTTTTAATGTTAAATTTATTTATAATTGTTTCGAAACATATGTGAGTATGAAGGGGGGGGGGGTGAAATTGTACCATATTTGTGATATTTTCAATACGAACACCTTATTTTGACATTATATTTGGTTTTTTAAGTAAATTTTATCTTAGGGTACTAAATGGAAAGTCATTCGGTTATTTACGAATTGTGAAGATTTAAAGTTTGAAATTTTTAATGTTAAATTCATTTATAATTGTTTCAAACCTATGTGAGTATGAAGGTGGGGGGGGAATTGTACCGTATTCTGATATTTTCAATACGAACACCTAATTTTGACATTATATTTGGTTTTATAAGTATCATTCGGTTATTTACGAATTGTGAAGATTTAAAGTTTGAAATTTTTAATGTTAAATTCATTTATAATTGTTTCAAAACATATGTGAGTATGAAGGGGGGGGGGGGTGAAAGTGAAATTGTACCATATTCTGATATTTTCAATACGAACACCTAATTTTGACATTATATTTGGTTTTTTATGTAAATTTTATCTAAGGATACTAAATGGAAAGTCATTCGGTTATTTACGAATTATGAAGATTTAAAGTTTGAAATTTTTAATGTTAAATTCATTTATAATTGTTTCAAACCTATGTGAGTATGAAGGGGGGGTGGGTGAAATTGTATCATATTCTGATATTTTCAATACGACACCTAATTTTGACATTATATTTGGTTTTTTAAGTAAATTTTATCTTAGGGTACTAAATGGAAAGTCATTCGGTTATTTACAAATTGTGAAGATTTAAAGTTTGAAATTTTTAATGTTAAATTCATTTATAATTGTTTCAAACCTATGTGAGTATGAAGGGGGGGGTGGGTGAAATTGTATCATATTCTGATATTTTCAATACGACACCTAATTTTGACATTATATTTGGTTTTTTAAGTAAATTTTATCTTAGGGTACTAAATGGAAAGTCATTCGGTTATTTACGAATTATGAAGATTTAAAGTTTGAAATTTTTAATGTTAAATTCATTTATAATTGTTTCAAACCTATGTGAGTATGAAGGGGGGGTGGGTGAAATTGTATCATATTCTGATATTTTCAATACGACACCTAATTTTGACATTATATTTGGTTTTTTAAGTAAATTTTATCTTAGGGTACTAAATGGAAAGTCATTCGGTTATTTACGAATTGTGAAGATTTAAAGTTTGAAATTTTTAATGTTAAATTCATTTATAATTGTTTCAAACCTATGTGAGTATGAAGGGGGGGGGGAATTGTACCATATTCTGATATTTTCAATACGAACACCTAATTTTGACATTATATTTGGTTTTTTAAGTATCATTCGGTTATTTACGAATTGTGAAGATTTAAAGTTTGAAATTTTTAATGTTAAATTCATTTATAATTGTTTCAAACCTATGTGAGTATGAAGGTGGGGGGGGGGGGAATTGTACCGTATTCTGATATTTTCAATACGAACACCTAATTTTGACATTATATTTGGTTTTATAAGTATCATTCGGTTATTTACGAATTGTGAAGATTTAAAGTTTGAAATTTTTAATGTTAAATTCATTTATAATTGTTTCAAAACATATGTGAGTATGAAGGGGGGGGGGGTGAAATTGTACCATATTCTGATATTTTCAATACGAACACCTAATTTTGACATTATATTTGGTTTTTTAAGTAAATTTCATCTAAGGATACTAAATGGAAAGTCATTCGGTTGTTTACGAATTATGAAGATTTAAAGTTTGAAATTTTTAATGTTAAATTCATTTATAATTGTTGCAAAACATTTTGAGTATGAAGGGGGGCGGGGTAAAATTGTACCATATTCTGATATTTTCAATACGAACACCTAATTTTGACATTATATTTGGTTTTTTAAGTATCATTCGGTTATTTACGAATTGTGAAGATTTAAAGTTTGAAATTTTTAATGTTAAATTTATTTATAATTGTTTCAAAACATATGTGAGTATGAAGGGGGGGGTGAAATTGTACCATATTTGTGATATTTTCAATACGAACACCTAATTTTGACATTATATTTGGTTTTTTAAGTAAATTTTATCTTAGGGTACTAAATGGAAAGTCATTCGGTTATTTACGAATTGTGAAGATTTAAAGTTTGAAATTTTTAATGTTAAATTCATTTATAATTGTTTCAAACCTATGTGAGTATGAAGGTGGGGGGGGGGGGTAAAATTGTACCATATTCTGATATTTTCAATACGAACACCTAATTTTGACATTATATTTGGTTTTTTAAGTATCATTCGGTTATTTACGAATTGTGAAGATTTAAAGTTTGAAATTTTTTATGTTAAATTCATTTATAATTGTTTCAAAACATATGTGAGTATGAAGGGGGGGGGGTGAAAGTGAAATTGTACCATATTCTGATATTTTCAATACGAACACCTAATTTTGACATTATATTTGGTTTTTTATGTAAATTTTATCTAAGGATACTAAATGGAAAGTCATTCGGTTATTTACGAATTATGAAGATTTAAAGTTTGAAATTTTTAATGTTAAATTCATTTATAATTGTTTCAAACCTATGTGAGTATGAAGGGGGGGGGTGAAATTGTACCATATTCTGATATTTTCAATACGACACCTAATTTTGACATTATATTTGGTTTTTTAAGTAAATTTTATCTTAGGGTACTAAATGGAAAGTCATTCGGTTATTTACGAATTGTGAAGATTTAAAGTTTGAAATTTTTAATGTTAAATTCATTTATAATTGTTTCAAACCTATGTGAGTATGAAGGGGGGGGGGGGAATTGTACCATATTCTGATATTTTCAATACGAACACCTAATTTTGACATTATATTAGGTTTTTTAAGTATCATTCGGTTATTTACGAATTGTGAAGATTTAAAGTTTGAAATTTTTAATGTTAAATTCATTTATAATTGTTTCAAACCTATGTGAGTATGAAGGGGGGGGGGGAATTGTACCGTATTCTGATATTTTCAATACGAACACCTAATTTTGACATTATATTTGGTTTTATAAGTATCATTCGGTTATTTACGAATTGTGAAGATTTAAAGTTTGAAAATTTTAATGTTAAATTCATTTATAATTGTTTCAAAACATATGTGAGTATGAAGGGGGGGGGGTGAAATTGTACCATATTCTGATATTTTCAATACGAACACCTAATTTTGACATTATATTTGTTTTTTTAAGTAAATTTTATCTTAAGATACTAAATGAAAAGTCATTCGGTTGTTTACGAATTATGAAGTTTTAAAGTTTGAAATTTTTAATGTTAAATTCATTTATAATTGTTTCAAACCTATGTGAGTATGAAGGGGGGGGGGTGAAATTGTATCATATTCTGATATTTTCAATACGACACCTAATTTTGACATTATATTTGGTTTTTTAAGTAAATTTTATCTTAGGGTACTAAATGGAAAGTCATTCGGTTATTTACGAATTGTGAAGATTTAAAGTTTGAAATTTTTAATGTTAAATTCATTTATAATTGTTTCAAACCTATGTGAGTATGAAGGGGGGGTGAATTGTACCATATTCTGATATTTTCAATACGAACACCTAATTTTGACATTATATTTGGTTTTTTAAGTATCATTCGGTTATTTACGAATTGTGAAGATTTAAAGTTTGAAAATTTTAATGTTAAATTCATTTATAATTGTTTCAAAACATATGTGAGTATGAAAGGGGGGGGGGTGAAATTGTACCATATTCTGATATTTTCAATACGAACACCTAATTTTGACATTATATTTGTTTTTTTAAGTAAATTTTATCTTAAGATACTAAATGGAAAGTCATTCGGTTGTTTACGAATTATGAAGATTTAAAGTTTGAAATTTTTAATGTTAAATTCATTTATAATTGTTGCAAAACATTTTGAGTATGAAGGGGAGGGGGGGGGGGAATTGTACCATACTCTGATATTTTCAATGCGAACACCTAATTTTGACATTATATTTGGTTTTTTAAGTACATTTTATCTTAGGATACTAAATGAAAAGTCATTCGGTTGTTTACGAATTATCTAGCTTTAAAGTTTGAAATTTTTAATGTTAAATTCATTTATATTGTTGCAAAACATATTGCAGTGCGGGTAGTTTTCTTTAGCATAACTCAAGAACTACTTGACGAAATGAGCTGTGATTTTGAATTCACATATTATTCACATATAAGCTTTTAGAAATCGATTTCTGATAAAACGTTTATAGGTTACAATCAATACTTTTTTAAAAGTTTATTTCGAATAGCGCATAGCCACTTTACCATACCTCCTTTAAACTATGTTTATGACTATAACCTTAACCGTTCTGAAGTTAATGCGGGTGGACCGAATTTTAGTGGGCACCCTGCATATTTATAAGCCTAATAATTTAAAGTGGTTTTGCTTTTTCGAACATTATCTTATTTATAAAGCTATTTTAAAGTTATTATACATTGGCTAAAACTATTACAATGTAGTTTGTATTTAATTATTAAAATAAATATTTATAAATTAATAAAATATTATAAGTAACAGTTTTATAATTAAATGACTATTATATTTAATTATATAACTATTATATTTAATTTAATTATTTTCAGTTAGTAAGTTATTGCGAAAGTGCACTGCAAAAAAAAAAAAAAGTGTTGATTTTATAGCATAATACTAGCCTCACAGTTGCCAGTATTATACCGTTAAATTAACAGTAATAAACAGTAAAATAAGCAGTAATGCGCTGCCGCGCATCAACACTTTTTTTACAGTGTAGGTGAAAGATAGAAAGCAAGGGTTAGGAAAAACTCGGTTTAAACATGGATAACCCCCCGATTATTTTGACAAAAATCTGCGTTTTGAAGTATAAACCAGGTGGGGGGACCATTGTGGGAAATAAAACTAGGAATAAACCAGATAATTTTCAACGCTAATAAAAGCCCGTCGAGTTTAACGGGTGAAAATGTATTTAAAACTCCAGGAACACTTCAGGGTTTATTGGAAGAGTAGCTCATCGCCTTGAGACCCCCAGGATTTCCTCACAATTCGCAAGTCATTGCGCCTTAATTAAAACCATATTCACTGAGCTTTTTCTCTTGATTTTCGAGGTGAAAAGTAGCAAATTACGAATGTAGAAGGTGTTTTATCTAAATTAAATTATGATTGTTCGTTTTAATTGCGAGTTTGCAATTATTTGTGCGGTTAAATTATTACCTGAGTTGTCATCATTATCTAAGAAGATAGTTATTAAGTTATATGTAACATTGATTACGCACACGTTTAAGATTAATACTATCGAGTAATTTTTCACTTCAAATTCGGGATGTAAGGTTTGATATTCATTTACTCTAGAACTATTATAATATAGCCATTATACATTGAGATAATATTTAAAATTTAAAATAATATTTGAAATTGTTTGCTACATTAATAATATGTGATTTTATCTGTGTAATATGATGTAGAAATTATGTATTTCATACAGGAATTTTATGTGAATATGTGATTATTTTTAACTCTAAGGGTTGAGGATTAAAAAAAAAACAATTACGATTGTTTGTTTCACGTGTGAGTGTGCGATTATACTTAAGCAATTAAGATATTTGGAGTTGCCCTCACTATCTAACAAAATTAACATTTAATTATTATTTAAATTTCAATAATATACAGAGTTCCCACTAAAGTCATGTTCACCCCCATTAACATCAGAACGCTGTCAGCTATAGTCATGATCGCGGTATTCAGGTATAGTAAAATAGTTTGAGCTACGGGATGTGATAGAGATCCTACCTGAGTGAGACCTGACGGATCCAATGGATCCGACAGGTACAATTAAAATGAGTTTTTTACATGAAAAAAAAAAAAAAACAAGAACGAAAATTCATGTGTCAAGCATACATTATGAAACACTTTCCAACACAGCCAGAACACTTTAACGAAACTTCGCAGTTAAATAAGGTGAAAGAAGATATGTAAGTAAACAGTTTAGAAAACATATAACACACTGAAAAATACAGTTTTCGAAATTACCTTCCAGTATCAAAAAAACAGTCGAATTATTTTGTGCAACCCTGTATATGATCAATAGATGTGGATATATAGCATGATAAAATTTAGTTCAGTTAGAATATTCACATTTAGCAATTTTCGCCAATCTATGGAAATGCATTCGAAATCTTTTGTACAGACCTGTATATTATCTAAAGACTTTTGTACACACCACATATTAAGCTGAAAGGCAACTTAAAACTCACTCGCAGCAATTACCAACCGTAAACGACAATTTATCTTTTTCTTTGCGTAGTCCTGTATATGAATTTATTTATATTCCACAAACTTGTATTAGCGTACTAAATATAGTTCAGCAGGAAAATGCGTAACACCCTTAAAAACTACCCTTAAGCAATCCACTCCCATAGCCCGTAACACTTACGAATTTCCTTGTGTAGCCCTGTTTATGGTCAACCGAGTTTATAAACACACACGTACTGTGGAAAAATTTAGTTAAACTTAAAAACGAAAACGAAAGTTGAAAATGCATTTATCACACATAGACTGTAAATATCGCACATGTACTGTAACCGATATATTTTGTGTGTCCCTGTAAATAAACGCAATGCACACAAGAGAGTAATTTATAGTGCACCCCAGTAATGCATATAATTTTAATTATGTTTGAAATAGTGAATTATCACTAAATTACACTGCAAACGATTTTTCCTCATAGAACGGTGTGTAACAGAATACTTTTGTTTGACCCTGTAAATGAATAATAAATGCTTTGAACCCTATATTCTACAAAAAGCATGTTTTAATGCGCTTCATAATTATATACCAATTTTATCATGTTTTAAATGACGTAGCATCAAGAACTAAAATAACTTCTTAAAACACCATAAAAACTTTAAAATGCGCTAGGCCTTTCGAAAGATCTGAGTCTTTCTTCGTCAGGCGCAAAAAGACGTGCGTCTACTATGAAAGCAGCAGCAAGACAAATAAAATAAGTTGAAACTGGTGTGAAACACTAAGAACTAAAATAACTTCTTAAAACACCATAAAAACTTTAAAATGCGCTAGGCCTTTCGAAAGATCTGAGTCTTTCTTCGTCAGGCGCAAAAAGACGTGCGTCTACTATGAAAGCAGCAGCAAGACTCAAAGACGTAGATCAAGACGTAGCATCATCAAAATGCACTTGAAACGATTATTTCCCATTGACTGTAATGTAACGGAATGCTTTTGTCTGTCCCTAAAAAAAAACTATAAGTGCTACACACTTCAGTTGAAATAAGGAACATGCTATAGTAAACGACAATAACATACAAAAATTTCAGGGCAATCTGAACATATTTACCCGAGTTAGAGCAGGGACAGAAGGCAGACGGCAGACGGTCAAACAAACCGAAGTCATAAACACTTTTAACTAGGTTGGAAAGTGTTAAAAAGACTGCAAATTCCGTAAATATGTCACTTTTTCTGGAATGTTCTACTCTTTTATATGCAGTTGGGATTAAAATGTTGTTTGAATCTTTTCTAATTTGTAATTTGTTTCATTACTTACTACGCCGCCGGTTCAATGGATCGCCCATTGGAAACCCTTAATAAACCTTCAAAGTTTTATAGGGTTGCAATAATTTATGATTGGTAGGATTATCATATTTGGCTATTTATAACTAACTTAGCGATAATTTTTGTCGCCAAGTATCGCTAAATTTTGGCAACTTTATGGCGATGTTTTGAGAACATTCTGGATTGATCCAGCTAATCTTGTGTAAGATATATAAAGGGGTAGCATCTATCTTACAGACCATTTATCAGCAATCACAATTTGTGTACAGACTGCGTTCGACTATAGTTGTTTTTTAGTTTTTCCTTATAATGAAGACTTGTTGAGAACTTTAGTGCTAAGTTCAATTTCTACGTGATTTTTATACTACACAATTTTACCACTTTCCTTTTTACTTTGCTTCTATTGCTTGTTACATAAGATTGAAATGAAGATGAACAGAAAAAAAATGATTCAAGAAGAAATTAAAAAAATTATGAAGAATGCGGACGATATAGAATACAAAACAGATGTTGATGAAAATATTTCGTCTCACGAAGGTGAAATAGATAATATTGAAACATGTAATGAATGTTAAAATTTTTACTCAGAATTAGATAATGATTATACGGAAGAAATCTTAGCATGCACAAGTACCTCACATAATTCTTCTGTTTCAAGAAATAACAGCTCTACATGGTATAAGGATAAAATTGTCAATTCACAAGGAAGATGCACTTCAATTAATATTGTACGTGAAAAATTGTCGTGGCAACCGATCGATATTATAGAACTAAAAAAATCATGAACTTTTATTGCTTAATGGAGTTTATAAATCCAGAAATGGAGAAGTATGGGAACTTTAGAGCATGAAAAGTGGAGGACAGATTTTTTGTGAAATTATGATTCACATTAGATTCACAAGTATATTACGTGTTATAAGATTTAATAATGCTGCTGGAACACGTAAAAGAAGATGAAGTGATAAATTATAGTCAATAAGGGAATGTTTTGAGTTGTGAACAGTTATTTACAGGATCCTTATATTCCTATTTCGTTTATGACTGTCGATGAGCAATTGGTTGCTATTCTCGGAAAATGCCCATTCTGGCAATATCTAAACCCGGAAAGTATGGTGTGAAATTTTGGGTAATGTGTTACAACATAACATGGTATGATTGGAAATTGGAAGTATGTATATACAGGCAAACAGGACAAAAGAGAATCGCATCAAGATGAAAATGTAGTTAAAAGATTGACAAAGAAAACTGAAAATTTTGGTTGTAATATCACATGCGATACATTTTTTACATATGAATTAGCAATGCACCTTGCTTCGAAAAAATTATATCTTATTGAAACAATTCGAAACATAAACCGGAATTTACCTGTTTCGCTCACAATTCCAAAAGATCGTACTGTGTATTCTACATTATTTGGATTTCAAGAAAAAGCAACCATCGTTTCCTACTGTCTTAAAAAAGGAAAAGTTGTTACTTTGTATTAGCACTATGTTTAATACTTATGATGTTCATACTATTTTGCAAAAAAAGTCACAAAATATTCTAGACTATAATAAAACGAAAAGCCGTGTAGACACAATGGACAAAATGGTGAGAACTTATAGTGTGAAATGCATGACACGCAGGTGGCCTTTGATTATATTTTATAATATGATAGGTGTTAGTGCTACGAATGCATCATAATATACACTGATAAATAAAATTAGGGGAGCAAGCAAATAAAAGAAGAGAACCGTGCAAGACAGCCATGCATGGGTATAAAATGAAGAGTACACGTGTATCACTGCGCAATACAGAAAATAAGACGCAAAAAAAAATTGTAAGGGAGCTTTAATTCTTTGAAAGGAAGGAATGAACATAAAAAGATGGTTTAGGGCAACAATTTGGTTACATGTAAATAACAAAAAAAGTATTGTTTAGTAATGATGCAAGTTGTTTAATACGGCGTGTGGTCCCCTCTAACAGCTAAGACTGCTGCACACCTGTTTTCCATGGATGTGATGAGGTTATAGATAAGAATTTAAGGAATACTGTTCCACTCTTCAAGAATTGCAATCTCCTTGTCCCAGACAATAAAAGAAAGCCATCGTCTTGCTGCAATGCGTCGTCCGAGTGTATCCCAAACATGCTCGATCTGATTCAGGTCAGGCAAGCATGCTGGCAATTCCATACGCTGTATTGTTTCAGTTTTAACCATGTTCTCCAACAGACGAGCTGTATCCGGCCAGGCATTATCATGCATGAAAATAAAGGAATCACCGTAGGTGAAGCGTAAGGCATGACATGAGGTCTCAGTATCTCGTCTGTATACCTTTGGGCCGTCAAAATGTCATTCCAAATGATATGCAGGTTCGTATATCCACCTATGCTGATTCCAGCTCATACCATCAACCCACCTTGTCTGTAATGTGATCTTTCACGAACAAATATGGGGTTATTTAGAGTGCCCCTTTCCCTCCATACAAAAACACGTCGAGTGTCACACTCCAGACTGAATAGGGAAGCAGCATTTGACTCCAATCCGTTGCCTTCAATCTTGATGTTCAGCAGCCCAACTTCTTCGGGCCGCACAGTGGCTTGTGATCGACGGAATACAGATCATTGGCCTATGTGCATAGAGACCTTCCTGATGAAGCATATTTCGCACTGTTTGGTTGGACACCCTTTGTCGTGTTGCCAAGAGCTACCGTTTTGCAACTGAGTATCATCCCCTTTTCTGTCTCGACGAGCTGTTAACAGGATATATCGGTCATCAGTTGTTGTGGTGTACGTGGTCGACATTTAACATTTCCTGTTTCTGGGAATCGATTCCACAGCCTTGCAAGGGCATTTCTTGCAACTCCAACAGCGTCCGCTACAATTCGTTGTGTTTGCCAGAATTCAAGTCCATCTCTAATACGCCAAACCATGGATTCCGGTAAATTACGTTTTTGAAACATTTTCAAATCACCCTTTCTCTAAACAAAAGCTGAGCAATTGAATTTCGCAACTGAGACAGTGAAACAGACATTTGTGCGAAATACTGATTTTTTCACTTATCTCCTTTTTCTGTTTTTTGACGTCATGAACTTTAATTTGCAAATGGAGTTTTATTTTTCTGTTTTCTGCTATGTTTTAAATTATGGATGTTTTAATTTAAGTTACTTATTGGTGTAAGTATTTGTGTAATTTCGTTAAAATCATGTGCTCCCCTAATTGTTCTGAGCAGTGTATAGTTGTCATTGAACGCAGAATGTGATAGAAATTGAAGAAAAGACGGAATTTCATTATTGAACTTGCAGAAAAATTAGTCGGATATGAAGAAAATGCTGCAATGCCAACGCTGGTTTTAGATGTCCTTCAAACAGATACCTATGCACTGTTAAGAAAAAAAAATAAGATGTCATGTTCATCATTCTAAAAAAGATCGCAAAATGCATGAAAAATGTTTGCAGAGAACATTCCGTTCTTATTTGTAATTCGTGTGTATAATAATTCATGTATAACGAAAGTAAGTGTATTGTATTTTTATATATTGTAATTCATATTTTCCTCTTTTATACAGTTTATAATGTTTATTAATAATAAACATGTTTATTGAAAATCAAAGGATATTTAGCATATTTTGGAATCCATTATAGTTTACATATGGATCCAATGGATCCGAACGGTAATTTTCGTACGCTGTTTTTTTTTTTTTTTTTTTTTTTTTTTTTTAGTCCGAAGATTAAACGGTAAGAAAAGAATACAAAAATGTACTTTGTAGAATTCATGTTTCTTTTTTGAGCTTTTGACTCTCTCTTAACAATAGACATTAAAATTATTATTCGAATAATTCTAATTTTATTACGATTCTATATGTACGTATGTACTCATATTTAGATTAATAAATAAATAAAAAATGAAATGAATAAAACTATTAATATTTTGAATAAATAAATAAATTACGGAATTTTTAACTATCAAATCTACATTTATGTATAAAATTTACATTTTTCAGCCATCATATTTCTTACTTTCTTCTCATAGCTAATTTAATAATGTTACTGTTGTTTGGATCTCTCTAAGAAAGTATGGATTAGGGAGGAGAAATAATAATTTTTATTTTCTGGCTGAAATTCATTTTACATGAAAAGCTAAGAAAAACTACCATTTATTTTTTCAAAATAGTATGAAAGTAAAATGAAGTTCAAATACGCTGAATGAATTGCAATAAATTCAGCTGTTTTTTCTTTCTTTTTTTTTTTTTTAATTGTATGAGCAATTATACAAAAATCATTCACAGCGCAATGGTGACGAATGCTGACATTGGAACAAAAATGGCGGATTTTCCAAACCTATCGGTGCGTCAGTGTCCAGTTTTTCTACTTTCAGGGTCACTAGGATGACACCGCTTACATTGCTACCTTGTGGCACACTGAAAAGTTAGCGTTTGTATCTATAAAACGATACCAGTTACGAGAAAGAAGTATATTACAAAGTTGCCTGACCTTCACATAGTACGATATGTAAACAACATATACTCTAACATGTAAAAAAAAAGTTTTAAAAAGGTAGTGAAATGTAATTTTTTATATCTCATCACCATCTTAAATACGTCATGCACAGGTTTAAATTGCATGCACAGGTGTGGTTTATTATAAGGCAGACGCTCATGTATTAATAGAAATAACACATGTCAGCAAGGTAAAAGTTATTTTAGTAAGAATATCAATTCAAGTTTGCCCAATATGTCCACCATCGGCTGAAATGCATCACACACTCTGCAATTGTTCTGATGGTCGACACATTGAGAAATTTTAACTTTGTTTTCTTAAAATAAACTTTACCTTGCTTTATGTGTTAGTTTTATTAGTAAATATGCATCAGTTTTATAATTTTACACTTCTGCATTCAATTAGTGGGGTATTTAAGCTGTTGCTGGGATATAAAAAAAATTACGTTTCAGGACTGCTAATAAAGTTATTAAGACACCATTTCATACTAAATCGATGATGCTCTATAATTTTGTATCTGTATTTTTTTTGTATCTCCTACTGTTTTCGAGATAGGAACGCTAATTGGAAAGTTTTCAGCTAGGTGGATGTATAAGTGGTCTCATTGCATAGCCTATAATCACTTTATTATACTTAGATACCACGTTCACAACTATAGCTGTTTTAAAATGTGGACTTTAGTGGGAACTCTATATAATTTTAAGATTAAAAATATCAAGTTTTTTTCTTCCTATTATCTATGTAAGTGTGAAGTTACTTTGAAGCAAAGTTATTATATTAGCGTGGATCAAATGAAAATTGAACAGAAGCCACATAATGAAATGGCATTGTTTATTTCAAACGTAATCTCCAAAGTTACAGAGGCACTTGATTCACGGTTTCACCAAATGGTGAATACCCTGATCCTAGAAGTCTTTTGGCTGAAATTGGAATCAGTTTTGAACATTATCCATGACTTCGATGTCCGAGTAAAAACGGAGACCCATCAATTCCCTTTTCAACGGAACAAAGATGTGACGACAAGTTGACGATGTGACTATGTGATGACGAGGTGATCTTGACCAGGTCGTGTATCATCATTCACAGATTTGTATCCCTTGCAGAAATCTTTGAGCCAGTACTTCAAACAAATCAATGACAGTGCATGTTCTAAATACACTGCCTTCATTCGCCTATGCACTTTGCAAACCCTCACTCCTTCTGCTACCAATAAATTGATAATAAACACTAGGTGCTCTTTATTCTGCAGACGCTGATGAATAACAATCGACTGTCTACAGGACGATACTGTTGGCCGCCCCCCAGCATATATCGCATGCCCCAGCGAAACTACTCAGTGCAAATACATTTCCGCAGTAGGGGTTGTCTTCCTTACCTCCCGCTCTACCTCTAGACATAGTTGTCTCCTTACTCATACAAAATTAAACAAAATTATAACCACTTTCCGTTTTCATTTGATCCGCCCTAATAACATAGCTTTTTATTATATCATGTCTTGTTATACAATTCATTCGAATATTTAAATCGTTCTTTTTTCATGTCTCTTGGAAAAGAAAAACCAACAACATAAATTTTACCTTAATCGCAATTCTCTGTCGATAATTTTATTAAGAAAATTCTAACATGCATGTAAATTAACATGTTGGAGACAAACATAAAATATTTTATGTTGCGGACACAAACATTAAATAAATAACAAGTAAAATTTTTCGTAACATTATTAATGCAAGATTCATCATTTGTAATATAGAAATTCACAGTACGCAATGTTATGTGGATATGTGATTTCTTCAGTTAGTAAGTTATTGAGAAATTAGGTGAAAGTCCGTCAAGTGTAACGGGTAAAAACGTATTTTAAAACTTTAGGAACACTTTCGGGTTATTGGGAAGAGTAACGTATCGCTTTGGGACCCTCACGACCTTCTCACAATTCACAAGTCGTCGCGTTGTAATCAAAACTGTATTCACTGAGATTTATCTCTTCTTGTTCTTCGAGGGGAAAAGGAGCAAATTCCCATAGGGAAGAAAGGGTTTTTATCTAAACTTAATAGCTACTGTTTGCTTGATGTACGTTATTCCAGCTGCTAAATTATTTCAAGATACCGAAGTTATCCTTAATGTTTAGGAAAATCGTAATTAAGTTGTAGGTATTTTGAATAACATACAATTATCAGATTAATAATATTAAGTAATTATTTTACTTCATGTAGGTTTGAGAGTCTTTTAATGCAAAATTTTTATAATATAGCTATAATACAATACTGCGAATTTCTGCGAATTATTTCAAGACACCCGAGGATTAATAATTTCAAGCAATTATTTTACTTTATATTATCGATATTGGTATCAAACTTTTTTAATATAAAGCTGTTACAACATAGGTATAATATATTATAATTTTCGAGTGCTGAAAATGTTTCATTAAAACTAAATTACGACTGTTAGTTTTTTTTTTTTTTTTATTCCAATGGTTAAATTACTACAAGATACCTGATTTATCCTAAATATTTAAGAAGATAGTAATTAAGTTGTATGTAACTTTAATAACATATAATTATATGCTTAATAATATGAATTTTCCTTTTCTTATTTCCTATTATTGATGTATGTTCAAAATTATTTCAATGTAAAACTATTTTAATAGTAATCATTATACATATTGGAGTAATTCTCAAAATTTAAAATAATATTAAAATGCGCTTAACATTAATAAGATATGATTGAACATTTGAAATATGATCTAGAAATGCACTACTTCATAGTACAATGTTACGTGGATTTCATTTTATTTCAATTTCGAGTGCATCAAAGAATTTATTCACATTAAAGTCTGACTCTTACTTCTGAGTTTGCAAATACTTCAGTGTTTAAATTATTTCGAGATACCTGAGTTATTTTTAATGTCTAAGGAAATATTAATTAAATTGCATACAACTTCGATGAAATACAGTTATAAGCTTAATAATATAAAGTAATTTTGTTGTTTCATATAAATTATATAAATGTGGATTATTTTAATAAAAAAACTATTATACTTTCGCTATAATATATCGAGTAAAACTTTTTACGTTATAACTATTATATTAAATTATGAATACTTGTTTTATTTCCACGTATGCGATTATTTCAACATTTACGTTATTTCGTGATACCTTAGCTATCTTTAATACATAAAAATATAGCCATTATATTGTACTAACATTAATAACATAGAGTTATAAACTTAACAATATAAAGTAATTATTTTACTTCATATTATCGATAAGGTTTTAAGATTATTTTAATGTAAAACTATCATAATAAATAATCAATATATATTGGGTATATATTTATTAACTCTCAAAATTTAAAATAACACGTGGATTAAAAAATGTACGTAACATTTAATAATGTATGCTCAAACCTTTATAAAATGATCGAAAATTTCTCTACTTCACATTTCAATGTTATGTGGAAATGTGATTATTTTACTTAATAAATTATTATGAAATTAGGTGAAATTCAGTCAATATAAGTCGATCAAGTATGAAGGGTGAAAAAAGTATTTTAAAACTCCAGGACCTTTTTTGAGTTATTAAATTTGGGACCCTCGTTATTCCCACAAAATTGACCTCATTCCGCTTTAATCAGAACCTTATGCACATTTTTTCTTCTTGTATTTCGAGGTGAAAAGCGTCAAATTCCAAATGCAGAAATGGTTTTATCTAAATTAAATTACATATAGCTTTAAGCTTAACGATATCCAGTAATTACTTAACTTCATATCCCCAATGTAGGTTTGATATTTTTTTAATGTGAAACTATAATAATGTACACTGTAAAAAAATACAAATATTTCTTAAACTAGCTCTTATATTTCTTAATATTTACGAAAATATAATGTAACACATTTCGAGTATCAGCCATTCTGAAAAGCTAGCAAAGACTCTTTTATTTTCAGAAGTCTCAGAAACCAATAGATTTCCGAGATTTAAACGAGCGCTTCTGAAATAAAAGTTTTTTCCTGCTGCCCGTAAATTTCAGAAACGTTTCCGGGTAGTTTTTACAATATATAAATCACTTTTCGCAGTCCAAAATATCGATTTCTCGGATGCTAATAAGTCTCAAGTAAACATTTTCATGTTCAACAAAAAAATAAATAAATTAATTAACAGTATTAATGTTAACACTAAAATTAATAACATTAATATTAACATAAAAATGAACCTTATTTTGTTACTCTTGGATGTACAAATTTCGAGCGCAGATGAAAATGTTTACTTGAGAATTGATAGCATCCGAAAAACCGATATTCGCGTGGAGAAAACGTAGTAATAGACTGTAAAAACTACTCGGAAACGTTTCGGAAAACTACGGACTGCAAATGAAAATTTTGCTTCAGGTTGGGTGGGGTTGATTATTGACGGCCAATTATCGACACTAGGGATATAGGCCCGGGGAGAGTGCCCTTCGTGGGGGTCTTTCTAAGGGAACCTAATCCGTATTTACGCATGGAGAAAATCCACGGCTCGAAAGAAAACCACGAAAACTCCGAGCGATTAGGCCGACGGGCGCGATTGGGATCGAACCCAGCACCTCCCGTCTACCAGCTTCGAGAGCACAACCTCTCAGCCACTGGCATTTTTTTGCTTCAGAAATGCTTGTTTAAATCTTGGAAATCTTTTCATTTCAATGGATTAAAAATTAAGGTATGCATTTCGGAATAGCAGATAACTCGAAAGCGGTTATATTATACGAATCAATAACTTATGCCTCCATTGCTCTAACTTTTATTTCTTTCACAGCTACTGTACTATCTATGCTTGATATTATAGAGGCGACCTTACTGTACTTATATAGTATTTTCCTTTTCCGATTGACTGATTAGAACCATGGATATGAAGCTAAAAGAAAGAATCGTCATTGAATTACTGGCCAAAATAGGATGTGCACCTAAGAAAATCCATAATCGCTTGAAGAATGTTTACGGAGACGTCCAATGCATCAGCAACATTCTGAACTGTAACGCGTCTGTCTCCTCGAATCAATTTATCGGCACGTTCTCGATTTGCATCTGTGTATGACGTTGTCGTCCGGCCGCTTCTCGGTTAATCTCCAATTTTCGTTTCTCTGTATCCAAACTTCTTCACCCAATTTTCATTTCTGATGTCCATGACAGCGTCCGCATAAACATTCTTCAAGCGATTGTGGATTTCCTTAAGTGCAAAACCTTCTTTTGCCAGAAATTCAATGACGACTTATTCTTTTAACTTCATATCCTTGATTCTGATCAGTCAATCTGAAGAGGATAATAATATATAAGTAGAGTAAGGTTACCTCTATAATATCATGCATAGACAGCTGTGAAACAAATAAAAGTTTGAGCAATGGAGGCATTACTTTTTGACTCACCCTTTTATTTTCGCAAATATTAAGAAAGATAAAAGATAAATTAAGAAACATTTGTATTTTTTACAGAGTAGTTATCATATGTTGGGGTAGAATTTAAAATTTAAAATAGCATTTAAAACTATTCGTAATATTAACAATATGCGATTCATATTTTACAATTTAATCTAAACATTCACTACTTGATTATATAATGTTAACGTGGGTATGTGATTATACTAATTTCAAGTGTAAAAAATGATTTTCTTTAAATTAAATTACAACTGTTTATTTTATTTCCGAGTGTGTGGTTATTTCAACTTTTAAATTATTTAGAAATATCTTAGTTATCTTCAATATCCAAGAAGATGATAATTAAATTGTATGCCACTTTAATGAAATAAAGTTACAAACTTAATACTATCAATTAATTTGATTACTACTTTTTATCGATCTATGTTTGAAATTATTTTAATCTATTATAACTATTATGTATTGGGGTAACTATTAACATTTGATATAACTATTAAGAATCTCTGTAACATTTATAATGTAAGACTCAACCTTTATAATATGATCTAAAAATTCCCTATTTCAAATTGTACATTTCAGTTAGTAAGTTATTACGAAATTTGGTGAAAACCCTTCAAATATAACGGGAGAAAAAATGTATTTTAAAGTTTAGGAGCACTTTCGGTTTACTGGAAGTGTAGGACATCACTTTGAGACCCATATTACTTATTCACAATTCAAAATTTCTCGTACTTTAACCAAAACCGTGTTATCTCAGATTTTTCTCATCTCGCAGATTTACCACTGATGATCATTTTTATATTTTATTCATACAACTTTTTTTAAACAGTAGCTTTTGTCACACACTTCTGCAATTATAAGAGAAATCTACCACAAAAAGTTTTTTTTTTTTGAAATAGTGGAACAAATAAAATATCAAAATAGTCGCCAGTGGCAACTGCGATTTTGGTCTTCCAGATGAAATGGAGCAAATTTCGCGTGAACGGTTTTATCTAAATTAAATTACAACCCTATGTTGTACTTACAATTATTAAGCGGTTAAATTATTACTTGAGTTAACTTATACATCTAAGTAATTAAATTTTATGTAATTATAATAACATGAACTATACGCTTAACTTTTACAGTACAATGTTTCCTGTTGGGAACATCAAATTGAAAAATCATTTAAAAATTAAATTTCATTCATATTTACTTGAAACAAGAACGAAAAATCACGCGTCAAGCACATACTATGAAACACTTTCCAACACTTCCTGAATACTTTAACACAACATTGCCTTTTTTTAAGGTGAAAGTTGATGTCTAAGTAAACAAAAACAAACAACCGGAGCACCAACTCGAAGGTTTACCGCCATAACGCTCCGGCAATAAGTTCTCCGACACCATCCAGCAAAGGAATAAGCTCAGAGAGCAGGAGATAGTTAAGAACAAAAGAAATTGGGAACACTATCCCATTTTACAGAACTAAAGATAATACAACCACAATCTTCAAGCAGGGAGATAAAAATAGCAGTAACAGTAATACAGAATAAGAACTATTTAACAAATATATACACTACCTTAAAATCAATGACTATCCAACAGCATAGTAATAGTTAAAACTAATTAGATCAAATCAGATAATGCACAAACTTGAAAGACAATTGCAGTTACAATTGTCTGATTATCCTACAAAAATATAATTATAAAATAAACGTAACTAAAACTAACCCAACATATACAGAAAACAGTTAACTTAAAGCAAGTACATTTAACTAGATAGTAATAACTAAGCCTGAATATAATTAATCAGCATGAGCCTTTTAAATGTGGAACAAAAACAACAAGAAAAAAGAAGATACAAACAAGTAGGTGAACAAAGCATCCCAAACAGGGAGTTGCAGAAGAACAGAAGTTTGATGTTGTTAATATAGGATATGTTGCTATATAGGCTCACACAATGTCCCAAGTTAGGTAGTCCGAAAAATATCCATTGCAGTATCTAAAATAGTTTACAGACGAGAGAAATATTGCTACATTAGAATGTGTATCTAATGAAGGAATACAAGTCATTTAGGGTTTTGTAATTCTCAGTCAGTGCCTCAAAGTTCGAACGATTAAATAATGTTCTGAATAAGTTCCATCTCAAAGTGCGATCACGATTGAATACAAAATTATGTCTCAGCAGCAAGCATTTTCTGAATATATAATCAATTACATTACCAGCAGCCTAGCTATAATCATAAAGATCAGAATTCGTTTTATCAATTTTGTTGAGGAAACTCGGGAAGCTCCTTATCTATAAAAATCATTAAAAAAATATTAACATAAATAAATATTACATATGAACGTCCTTTTCTAAATTTCTACTAACATTTTTCCACATTATCATAGTTTCTTGTCCTATTCATTTCCTATTAGCTGTTTTCTGTAATTCCCTGTAATTCTATTGGTCAATAAACGTATTCCTTGAATCCGCTTCTCCCCCATATATATGGGCAAACTTGCATCGTCCTTTAAATTGATGACGGTATGCTGGATATTACCAAAACAAGTCTGCAATTAGTTAGAAGTTCGTGTGCTTAAACCGTTGCTTATAAGAATAACTGACTAGCACTGGTTACTGCATAGGAAAATGTACTAAAAAAGGGTGATGGTGGTGACATGGTAAAGCAAAGACATTATATAATGATTTGTGGTAACTGCGACAAACATAATAAATTAACAAAAGTGTAAAAGATACAGCTCATTTTTAAATGTTTTTTCAAAAATGTTTTTAATCTGCTTGATATTTTGTGCGGTATTTCTGGATTTTCATCGTCACTTTCTGCAAAAATCGTATGTGATAAAATAAAAAGAATTTTTAGAAGCATATTGAAAAACATTAGAAACACCTAAAATGGTGCAGAAAAATATAATAATAAGCGTAATATTGTGCAGATCTGTGCAACCTACGACAAAACATTTAATAGTATGATCTAGAAATTCTCTACACCACAATACAATGTTATGTGAATATCTGATTATTGAAGTTAGTAAGTTATTGTGAAATTAGGTGAAAGCCCGCCAAGTGTGACGGGTGAAAAAGAGTATTTTAAAACTTCATGAATAATTTCGGGTTATTAGAAGAATAGAGTACGTTGCCTTGGGAATCTCGCGAGTCGTCGCGCATTAATCAAGACTGCATTCACTGAGTTTTTCTATTTTCTTCTTTGAGATTTAAAAGAGCAAATTCCCAATGCAGAAAGGATTAAACTATTATTACGACTATATGCCATGCAATTATTTCAACGGTCAAATTATACAAAATACCCCGGTTATATTCAATATCTAAAAATACAGTAGTTAATTTGCAAATAGCTTAAACACGAAAAAGACATTTTAGAACAAAAAAAAAAAAAAAATAAAAATAAATAAATAAATAAATAAATAAATAAATAAATAAAAATAAAATAAATAAATAAATAAATAAAAAATACCGTTTTAGCATATTTTAATTGTGTGCCAAAAATAAATATTTTAACTAAATATTTCAAATAAATTTTTAATAAATATTTAAAAATTTTATTTTAAGAGACATATTTTCCCCCGTTGCTGTGTCAATAAAATCTGCAAACGAGGAAGATATTTAATATTTTCAATAGACAACTATTTATAGTTTTAACCCTTTCCGGCACAGACAAATTCTGTTCATAAAACGAGAAATTACTGTCAGACACCGGAATTTACAAACGACTTTTTTAGAAAATATAAACTCCTTATTTTAAGTTTTTATTATAGAAACAAAATTTTATTAAAATATTCTTGGTGCCGTATATGCAAGTTTGGAATTAAAATTGGGTGTGCCCGGAGTGGGACCACTGTGCCGGAAAGGGTTAAAAGAATTTTCCCCTTTTGCATTTTAACTGTCATATGAAAGGAAAATTATTTGCATTACTCTAAACAGGAGTGAATTTTTGCGACAAACATTCAATCTTTTATTATAGGATTATAATTTTGCTTATGCGTTGTTTTCACATGCTTTTTATTACTTACCCATTATACGAAGTATAGGGTAAATCCTGCAATCGTTTTGAAAATCGAATTTTTTTTTTTTTTGACGGATTTACACGTTTCAGACACTGAAGATTTCGAAAAACATATTTTTTGAAAAAAAGATTTGCCGTCTGTCTGTCTGCGCGTCTGTGTGATGTGTCTGTAAACGCTTTATCTCCTGATTAAATTGAGAAAGAGACTTGAAATTTGGTGTGTACTTAGTATATAATAATGGAAAGAAACTTATTGAATTTCAGTAACCTCGATTATCCGGAACTATTTTTTTCGGACTCTCGAAATATTCGTTCTGATAAAAGGTATATAAAAATTTACGAAATTGTTTATTTTAAGGAGTGAGTATAAAAGACAATAATAAAACATAAATTTTGCATAAATTTTGCATAAAGAATGAAGTCGATCAGATAATTAGTTGCCGAGATTTTTGTAATCCTATTTACCACACTCTTCGATTTTTCATGACCCTGTACTTCATTCAAATTACAATTCAAAGATATATTTTAATTGGAAATGAGACGCTTAATCCGACTCAGTAAACTGTTAGTTAATATGATTATCATTTTTGGAGTTATAAGGAGGTTTCTTTTACGCAATTCAGTGATAGAGCATTTAAAGTTTATGACGTCATCAAGCCACCATTTTTTCGCATTGCAATGCATTTTATAAGTAGTTTACACATGTTTTATTTTCATATTTTATATTATGCATATCCATGATGGTGTATTTCGGTGGCCCCCAACTACTAGTTTCTTAATTTGTTATACGTAATCGCATTCAATCTAAACTACATTCTTTCACACATCCCTTAACATTTACTCTTGTTGCAGACCTCGATTATGCATAAACAGAACATAAAATTTAACGAATTTTTTTTTCCGTTTCTTTGAATCATGTATATGAACTCTAAATAATTTGTGAATTTTCGGCATTACTTTTATCATATGTATTAGAGATGAGACGGGCTCATCCAGAGCCTAGGACCAACACTGGCTGGGGCTCAAAGTAAAAATCTTATTTATCAACAAATTGAAAAAAAAAAAAAAAAAACAAGTTGGAAATTGTACGTCAAACGTGACAAATGAGGTGCGTTCTTACTATAGCTAGTTATATAAATATTCAGATCTTGATGATTTTTAATTCTGTGAAATGAATTATATCGTCTGCAGATTCATTTCTGTAATAAAATAAGTATCTCGGTCGCTTGACGATTCAACCTCGGAAGCTCCTCTAACAAGAAAGCACCGATTTTTTTTTCTTTTAATTCAAATTTCTTAATAAATATTTTTATTAATATCTCCTAAAGTTTTGATTCGATTAAAAAAAAAAAAATTGAAATGTCTCGACAAAATTCTGCAACGATAATATATCTTAAGTTCCAAACCATTCGGTTGGGTAGTTTTTGCGTTGTTATATGCGGACGGACGGACATACAGACAGACGGACGGACCAAGCGACGACAATAGGTGCTACGTATTTATATAATTACGAACGTACCTAAAAAGAAAAAAAATAGTTGAAATACAATAATGTAGTCTAAGTTTTTTAAAGTGTTTTACAATCCTCTAAAAGTCAGTGTGAAAAGGAAATGAATTGTTATTGATGAAATATAAACAGAAATTTTCTGTGTGACTCTGAAGGTTGTTGTGCACGATAGTGCAGAAACAAAAAGAAGCGGTGGAATATACCTTGTCTATCCTCGCTTTCTGTTTGAAGTCCATTTCAGAATTACTGAAAAATAGAACTCATATTTTTCTGTCATAGTTGTACAATGATATTTTAAAAAAATTAGTGACTTTTCAAAATTTCTGTCACTGATCGGGTATAAATATCCAATTTGCTATTTTAAGCAGATTTTCAGGGATTACGTAAATCACGAAATGTTGTCATGGGAAAGCAGTTAGGATTAATAGTTATTTCTATGTAAGAAAAGATTTTTTTTTAATGAAAAATTTCATTTTGAAACAATTTATTGTAATTTTAAAATGCTATTAACAATTTTCTACTGCGTACTTTCGGTATCGGGCTTGGCCTGTAGTAACACGAAATGTTTCGAATTCGGATTTCGAATCGTCGGGTTCAGAAAAAATAGTCCGAGCACATCTGTAATATGTTCTGGGTCCGGTCTTTTGGCTGTGGTCTGGCTACGAGTAGATTGACATTTCTCCCCCGGGATTTTACTACAACTCTAAAGCGAAATCTAGGTTCCCGGGGCGGTCATTTCTGTTCATCTATGTGACAGACCCGTGCGCAGTTTGAAACGATTTTTTAAATTTAGAGTTTATAAAAAATACTATCTGTAATTACAAACTGATTTATGCTGATTATGCATTAACTTTATTAATTAAGCGCTCAATTAGTTGTATAATGATTTACACTTATTTCTTCTTAATATACGTCGCTCCCATATCATCCACATATCTGTAACGTACTATTTACACACCTTGTAAAACCTTGTAAACAAGCAAAAACTATTGTTATCAATTGTTGATTTAGTTAACTCGCCAACGCTCATTGTCACCTGCAGGTGACACGTCTTTGACAGGACCTCTAGGCTTAGTTTTTTAAGTAAATGTGTACTGTGGCTCTTTTATTGAGATCTAGAAGAGTTTACCTTATCATGGAAAAAATTCCATAAATCTCGGATTTTCCGATATTATACAATAACCCCCCCCCCTCTCTCTTTTTTTCTTGAATATTAAAGTTAATCAAATATTGAATTGATATTTGTAGGATTTCAAATGTTTGATTAATTTTTTGCTGCAGTGGTGCGATCTTGAATTGGTATGTCACCTAATTGATAATATGTACTTTGAAAAAAGAAATTATTTTTTTTTTTAGTATACATATGAATTTAAATAAATAAATAAATAAATAAATAAATAAAATAAAAAATAAGTTTTTTATGGGCATTGGAGGATTCAATCTATATATTTAAAGCGAAAAGCGCATTCTGTCAAATTTCACATTCTCTTTTCCACACAAAAATCGTCTCATTGCGCATACTTAAACTTTTTTAAGGCTTCTCCGCTCAGAAACAGGAAACGTGTTTAGCCCTCACCCGTTTATCCTAGGGGAAAACGGGATTGCGTAATATGGCCATTGCGCTGAAAGCTTTTTTTTTTTTTTTTTTCAATAACTCACGTTTTCACTACTAAATATGAATCTTTTTTCGCAATTTTTCTAAAAAAGCTTGGATACAGTTATATTTATAACCGATCGAAATTTCAAGGAGTTCGGAAGATGAAAACTAATTTTATTATTGCTATGTTAAAGGAGCCAACACGAAAACAAACAAGTAAAAAAAAAAGCGAGAAGAATACATTTCTTTTACAACTAGATAACAATATGTTTTCACAAAACTTTTACACTGGCTGTAAAACCGTTTTATTTATAACCAATTACTGAAAAATAGAACTCATATTTTTCTGCCATAGTTGTACAATGATATTGTAAAATAATTTGTGACTTTTCAGATTTCTGCCAGTGAGCGTGTATAAATATCCAATTTGATATTTTAAACAGATTTTCAGGGACCATGTAAATCACGAAGTGTCATCATTGGAAAATAGTTAAGGATTACTAGTTATTTCTATGTAAGAAGTGATTTTTTTTATAAGAAAATTAATTTTGAAACAATTTATTGTAATTTTAAAATGTTATTAACAATTTTCTACTGCGTACTTTCGGTATCGGGCTTGGCCTGTAATAACACAAAATGTTTCGAATTCGGAGATAGATTTAATACTCCAATAACAAAACTTAAGAAAAATAAGAAAACTTATTTTTTATTTTATTTATTTATTTATTTATTTATTTTTAAATTCATATGTATTATTTTTACTAAAAAAAAAATAATTTCTTTTTTCAAAGTACATATTATCAATTAGGTGACATACCAATTCAAGATCGCACCACTGCAGCAAAAAATTAATCAAACATTTGAAATCCTACAAATATCAATTCAATATTTGATTAACTTTAATATTCAAGAAAAAAAGAGAGAGGGGGAGGTTATTGTATAATATCGGAAAATCCGAGATCTATGGATTTTTTTCCATGGTAAGGTAAACTCTTCTAGATCTCCGAATTCGAGTTCGGGTAAAAAGAACAAGAAAATGAGCGCTTTTATCACTAAACCCCAATATTTTTTCGAGAATTTTTCATTCTAAAATATAATTTCATACAAACGCGGGTTAAAAATATAAAATAAAATAAAAATTTGATGTTTAAAAAAAAAATTATTATCACGGGGCCCGGGCAACTCCGAGTGGGTCAGCTAGTAAATGATTTATGTGAAAATGAGAATTTACCTTTCTTTGAAAATACACCTAAGTAAATTACAAAGAAAACATAAATTGCACAAGTTGTGCCTGTTAGTTGCTAAAATCAGTCTAAAAATTGGTTTAAAACTCATAAAAAAGTTGAATAATTGAAAACGTAAAAATAATTGAATAAATACTTTTTTTGTTTTGAAGTTCAGTCACGCTGAAAATAATCAAAATTATTTCTAAAAAAAAAAAAAAAGAAAAGAAAAAAAAAAAAAAAGAAACTGAATGGAAGGCGTTGAATCCCCCCCCAAAACCAACCCCTCGTGCACGGTCTAGGTATATGATTTTGAAAGTGGGGAGAGTCCATTTTATGTTATTATTGCTAAATATTTAATGATTTGCATTTGAATGTGTTTAAATATATTTGTAAGCAGTCGTAATTTTTTTTTTTGTTCTTATTTTAAGTAAATTTAATATGCAATAATGGTTATCCGTGTTACCTGAAAAAAAATCATGGTTTTGGTATACGCCAATGGACTTGCCTCAATTTCAAAAGCAATGATTTATTGAAAACGATGACTTTCTTTGAATGAAATGTAATTAAAACAACAAAAAATGAATATTTTATTTTATTTACGTATTTATTTTATTATTAAAGTAAAGATGTATTTGCTTAAAGTGATAAAAGTACACATAAAGGTTTATAAATACACTTTAATACGTAGATGAACAAGTTTCGTACGCTCAATCGGCGACAATTTTAAGATAAATAATGATAAACAAACTATTTTTGTTATTTTAAATTCCGAAAATGAACTTGACAAACAAAAACCACGAGATCACATGTAGAATGGAAAGAGGTGCTTAAAAACGGTCTACTGTAAACGTGATCTTATTGTTTTTATTTTAATCTGTAAAGCATCTCGAGCCAAATTTTAGGTAACTCAAAGAAGGCTGATTCATTGCATTTTCTTATATAATTATTTATTTATTTTATTTAAATATTTCATTGTTTTACAGAAAAGATACAATAAAACAAAAAAAATAATTAAAATTTTTAAGAAAAAGTGGAGAAAAATAAGAAAACAAATCAGTAATAAGTTGTATGCCTATAATTATATTTTTAAATTTAGGCAGTAAAGACTTTTAAAGTATTCATGAGATTAATTTCTGATTATGCTTGTTAATATTATGCAATATAAAAATAACTATATTCAAAGTGGACCTGTCTCACTTTCAAAATTACCCATTTGAAATATCGTTGACGAAATAAATTACTATACTGGTGTCCAGAACTTAAGGGGCAGTGACCAATTTCAGACGTTTCGTCGAATATCTTACTGAAACTCGTGAGGAAATGCCCGGAATGCCCTTGAACTTTGAGGATGTAAAGAACATGTTTGACTCCATGTTTAGGGCAACTCATATAAAAAGACCAGTGAAATATCGTGAAAAATAAAAAAGTTACAGCAATAATTGAAAAATTAAGTAGGACATCCCATATAATCCTATGGGATGTTCTCCTCAATTTTTCAATTATTGCTGTAACTTTTTGATTTTTTCACGCTATTTCATTGTTTTTATATGAGTTGCCCTATAGTACTGATTATCAAACCATGACAAAAAAATCTTTGCTGTAGTTCGCGCATGCGCAGTTAAAATTTATTTCATAAAAAAACCTATATCTCATCAAATATTCAATATATTAATATTTTAATCACAGTATACTATTTCTACGATTTTTTGTCAAATTTTTGGAAAGCGGTGTTAAATTCGGCTGAAAACTCTGCATGCTATAAAAAAAATTTGAACTTTTCACAAAAACGTTAACACGTGCACGAATATACGTGCTATGCTTACACAAATGCACACAAATGTTGAACAGGACCTACATAGTCGTTTGCTAAAGTGACAGATCATTTTTAACATTTTCTGTTACTTGGGTGATCAAAAGTATTATTTTATTATTAAAATTATTACTGCCCCTCCTAATTGTCTTAGCGACAAAATCTTCACTGAAAAACATGAAGTTAAACATGTTCTTTACATCCGAAAAGTTCAAGGGCATTCCGGGCGTTTCCTCACGAGTTTCAGTTAAGATATTCGACGAAACGTCTGAAATTGGTCACTGCCCCTTAATTTCTAGACACCAGTGCAGTATCAAATTTATACTGATATTAAAGGATATTTATTGTGAATTGATTGAAAAACAAAAATGGTATGTCAATTTCTAATAAAATTTAATTTTAACTAATTTTTTTCACAAAATGGGCTCGCCCACTTTCCAAATCAATGGCTCATATGATATTTTACAAGACTTTTCAGCAAATTAATGGGAGAAAATTCTTCCTTAACTTACTTCTAAATAAATTTTTCACCCATCTAATTTAAAGGGATTTCATTTCTTTCTTACTTAAAAACTATTTCTACTTAAATGTTAACTACTATCTCGAAGTATTTTGCTATCAATTTATTATTTATTAATTAAAATTCAACTGATTAATAAGTTAGATTAGGAAAATTGATAAGCAATGTTGCAAATTTGTATCGTGATACTTGATTCTTATTTCTCAAAAGTCTCCTCGGATGTTTAGGCGGGATATAAAAGTGGTTGAATTTGCGCTAAACTGCAGCACTTGTTATCATTCATGCATCATTTTTTATCATGCATCGTTATTTATAACGCAGCCGAAAGTTTGTAATTAATTAAATTACGATCGATTAGGATCACCTATAAAATTAATTCTAGATATCTAATTATTAAGCTGCGCATCATTTAGAACTAAGTTGGTTTAAATGAGTTTATTTCTTATTCAAAGAAGGATCAATATGGAACTAAATTCCGCTTTATGCATAAAATATGCGATATTTTGAAGCATAATGAACAAAGGCCGCGCACAAGATGATGGCTTTGAGAATTTAATCCTTTCTATTTTTTTTCTTTTTTTATTTCAACATTTAGAATATTTTGAGCCTAACTGAACTTGACAGAAAAAAATAAATAATAAAAGTATTTTTTTTTCTTTCTTTCTTTTCTTTCTTTCTTTTTCTTTTTTTTTTTTTTTTTTTTTTTTGCATTTGGAGAATATTTATTATTGGTGTAATAGCTTTGATTTTTTGCTCAAGTTTTAATTTAACTTTTGTTTTTTCGTGAGATTAATGATTATAAAATCATTTGGTTACTAACGAAATAAAATTTCTAAAGAAGGACGAACTATCAATACCAAACATATATTTTATTTGTTTTGATGAACTACTACATGATTATTTGGATTAGTTTTACTTACCCATCATACGTAGTATAGGGTAAGTCTTGTAATCGTTTTGAAAATCGAAAAAATTTTTTTGACGGATTTACACGTTTCAGACACTGGGGATTCCGAAAAACATATTTTTAGGAAAAATTTTTTGCCGTCCGTCTGTGTGTGTGTCTGTGTGTCTGTAAACGCTCTATCTCCCGAAAAAATTGAGATAGAGACTTGCAATTTGGTATGTACTTAGTATGTAATAATGGGAAGAAGCCTCTTTCATTTCAATAACCTCGATTAACCGGAACTATTTTTTTCAGACTCTCGAAATATTCATTCTGATAAAAGGTATATAAAATTTTTCGAAATTGGTTATTTTAAGAAATGAATATAAAAGACAATAAAAAAACATAAATTTTGCATACAACATGAAGTCGATCGGATAATTAGTTGCCTAGATATTTGGAATCATATTTTCCACACGCTTCGATTTTTCATGACCCTGTATTTCATCCAAATTTCACTTTAAAGATATATTTTAATTGGAAATTTGACGCTTAATCAGATGCAATAAACCGCTAGTTAATAGGATTATTATTTTTGTAGCTATAAGGATGTTTCTTTCAAGGAATTCAGTAATCGAGCCTTTAAAGTTTATGACGTCATCAAGCCACGATTTTATTTGAATTGCAATGCATTTTATAAGTAGTTTACACATGTTTTATTTTTATATTTTACATTATTCATATCCATGATGGGTAAGTATTACGGTGGTCCCCAACGACTAGTTTACTTGCTAGCAGGTTTAAGTCTTTTTATCATCGTAACAGGAGGTTATATTTATATAACCTGCTGTTATATTATTATAACCTCCAAAGTTATAAATATTTCGATGAGATGCTGGTAGCGTAAATTAAGATGCAATAGGTGAAAATTAATATACAACACATTTAATGCATAATTAGTGCATAATTATAGTTAGTAAATTTTATGAGATTCCAAACTTAAGAAAAAGTTTTATACTTAACTTCTCCCTGTTGAAAATCTTGCGCACGCGCCTGTCCTAAACTGTACTGTAAGAAATTCCCAACAGCTACTGTAATATAACAGAAACTTTTAAGAAAATTCAATATAACCGTGTCGTTACAGTACATTTTTGAAAATTTTCCGTTATCTTCAGCTAATTTTAGACAAAGAGCGAAAGAAAAAAAAGGCTTCTGAAGTTTACAGAATTCTAAAGTGATTCTAACATAAAAATGTCCCGGTGCTGCATGAAAATTTCAGAAAAGACGTTTACGTTAATTACGGAAGTCTATTGTTATCTGCAGTTTCTGACTGGTTCTTTTCCTAAAGGTTTATGAAGATAAGGGAAATGATTTCAGAATCGTGAGCAACTATGATGTAACATTGAAGTTTCGTAAATAGCTCTTCCATATTAGGAAAAAATTCAACTATTTATATATAATTAAACATTTATATTTGTTATTTTGTCTGAACATCTGTAAACATTTGATGAAAAACACTTTATATTCGTCTAATGTAACTGTACACAAATCTTACTAAAAAGAGTAAACACCACAAAGGTGAATAGGAAAAAAAACTGCTTCTTATACGCCGAAAATTCAAGATAATATAACTTCGGAAGAATACTTCATATAATATTAAATATAAATTAAATTTCGTTATTATTCACACACGATAACGAATCTACACGTATATATATTTGTATATATATATATGCAGATTAGTAAGTACAGTAAAACCTCCGTAACGGTCTCTATCGTAATTGTGGACACCTCTTTTTAGCAATCACTTTTTCCATCCCCAACACAAATATTATTAGCATATTTTACCTCTGAATTGAGGACACTTCTGAATAACAGACAAATTTGGGGCGCTCCCGAAGTGTCCGTTATTCGGAGATTTTACTGTATACATTTATCGAATTTAGAATGAGTTTTATTCCTATATAAATAGAATAGATATAAAGATCTATCAATAAACATAACGTACTTATTAAACATCTTACATTTAAAAAAAAACATGCACACTACAGATGAGTTCGGACTCTTTTTTCGTAGTTCGAGTCCGCCCGAGTCTGACGATTTGAAATCTGAGCCCGCCCGAACATGAAAAAAAATTGTGGCATTAGAGCCCGAGCCCGATACAGAAAGCACGCAGTAGGAAATTGTAAATAACATTTTGAAATTGTTTCAATATTCATTTTGTCATTTAAAAATCTCTTCTTACATAGAAATGAGTATTAATCCTAAATACTTCTTCATGACAACGTTTCGTTATTTTCATGTGCCTGAAAATCTGTTTAAAATGGCAAATTTGTTATTTTTGCCCAACCACTGACAGAAATCTGTAAAAATCACAATTCTTTTACTTTTAAAATATCATTGCACAACTATGGCAGAAAGACATGTGTTCTGTTTTCCGGTAATTCTTGGAAAGAAGGACTTCAAACAGAAAGCGAGGATATACAAGGTTTATTTCACCGCTTCTTTATTTTATGTTACTAACATTGACCGTGGAAAGGCTTCAGAATCAAATAGAATATTCCTCTTTATACTATATCAATAACAATTCAATTCTCTTTCAAACTGATTTTCAAAGGAATGTAAATCAGTTTAAGAAACATAGATTACATTGTTGTTTCTCAAATAGCAAGTTATTATTATTTTTTTTCAATTTGTAAATTAAAAAAAAAACATTTTCACTTTGAGCACGAGCTCGAAGAATGGTAAAAAAATCGAGCTCCAGCCCGTGTCGGGTCCGGTTCGGGCTCTGGATAAGCCCATCTTATCTCTAATGCACACTGGATATTATACACCAGAATAACTTATTAATAATATTGCCCTATGCTGAATCAATAGTCACCATTTTTATGCTCTACATTTGAGGCATTGATATGTGCTCAATATTTTGGAACAAAGAGTATTGTTACTTCATAAAAGGAACCACGCCTTCAGGGATTATATATGTCACTCGATAACTTATTACTATTGAAAATATACTTAATCTAACCAAGTACTGCTTATAAAAAAATCAGTAAGACGCGGCCCATTTTAGAAACAATGGAGATTTCATCGTTATTCTGATGATTATATAAGATGAATTTTATTGCTCAGAGATTCTTTAGCGAAACTGATTAAAAGTAAAAAAAACTCAAAAATAGCACATTAATGAAAGAATATAGGTATATCAAGTTTATCATTAATATCAGAGGTGTTTAATACTAAATTTCATATTCTGGGCATTTTTAAATACTTTTTATTTATTATTTTTGTCGCAATCATACTAATTGATAAATCATGCAAGTTGAATTTTCCTAACTGGGTGTATCAAATTTTAAAATGTACACTAATATAATAAAGAGAGAATTCCTGTGTGACTGACTGACTTACTCAGAGTAAGCCATTCACACAGGAGTCAACGCAGAGCTGGAACGCCTAAACTCAGGAACACGAAATTTGGACAGTAGATTGCTGTTATGACCTAGGTAAGCAATAAGAAAGGATTTTTGAAAATTCACCTCCTAAGACTTGTATAGATGGATTAGGGAGTTAAATGGGAAAGGGGGGGGGGGGTTAGGTCATTTTGCCATATCTCAGCTGCAGTTTATCATAGGAGCAAAAAATACAGCTAAACTAATCTGCTAAAAATATATTTAAACACGTATTTCAGCGATTTCGTCGCCAACATCGGCTATGAAACCGATTATGGAAGATTACGTGAATAAGAAAACTATTGCTGATTTTTATTACTAAATATTTTGCGTACATTTTTCCAAGAAAAAGTTTTCTTTAATGTTATAATATGTATAGATGCCACACGGAATAGAGTTTCGCTAAATGCTACGCCATTTGGTTGAATATATTTTTTTCGTACTGTCAGGAAAATGGTATATTTTCCTGTTAATGCACCACAGAAAATGCACATTCTCATTTATAAAGCACCTTAAGGTTTTTTTCTATGATTGTGTCAAAGTAACTTCATTTTTTCCTGATTGCCTTTTAAAGATTTATGTGCGGGAATGTACAGAGCTCCGTTATTTTGATCACCACATTATTGCATTTTTATTTATTTACCATTAAGGTCCTTATGGTTAATATGATCAATTATTGAGAGGGAAAAAAACATTCAAAAAGTATTGAATAAAGTGAAATTTTTCACGAGAACAACAGTGATGACATTTTTGTGTTTGCAATTTTTGAATTAAATATTTCGCAACTGTTAAATAATATTAAATTATTTCCAAATTCTTCTTTTTTTTTTATTGAAAGAAAAAAAAATGTTTCTTTGAAAAGTGAATAAACGAAGAAATGGATATTTGCATAAGAATTACTTTGTGAAAAAAACCTTTCTATTATTGTTTCAACTTTGTGAAAATTTATATTTATGTATTTAAAAATTTTAAAAGAAATATTTCTCAACTGTTATATTTTACAAAAATGTTTAATTGCGTAGTTAGTTAAAAAAAATACTTGTTTGTAGTTCAAAACTATTACTTTTTTTTCTAATTTCCAATTTCAGTTTCTAATATTTTCCCTTATGCATTTGGAACTATTTTACTTATTTCATTTTACATTCTGTGGCAGCAATAATTTATAAGCACGTTTTCCAATATTTCAACTTTTAACAAATAGATTCTTCTTATTTTCTCTTATCTTTGATCTATGAATTTACGTCGTAAAATCATTTATTTTTATTGACAAATTTTTATATGGTTTCAAAACATTGTAAAAGAGAAGATTACATTAGATATGACTGTCAAAAATAGGATTTCAATGTCAACATATCTGCTAAAAAATGTGTTTTAAAGCTACAATTTTGGCATTTTTTTTTATCACTTTGAAAATAAGGTTTTATTTGGCTGTTACACTTGTAAGGTATGCGAGTTATTTTGAAAGATGTTAATGGATATATATATATTGTTTTAAGAGAACTTGGTACCTTTTGAGTTAATTTTTTGATTTGAGTATTTTATAGTACATTTTGAAATAATATTAAGTTATTTTATGAACTGAAATTATTTAATCAAGAAAAATACTGCGATTCTTGTGGTACAGTTTGAAGAAAAAAAATTATTTTTTGAAAAAATTAAAAATTTTACTTCTTTAACAATTTTGAACTTTTTGAAACATATTATGGGTGTCTTGGCGAGACACAGAAAATTACCTTGGCAATAATAGAAAAATTTTCATACAAATTTTCTGGTAACCTATACACTGTCATACATAAGCAATTTTTTTCAATATTTATACAATTTATTTAGTATAAAGAGGCCATTTATCTATTTTATATAAAACAGAAGGAATTTTCTCTATCCGATGGTGCAAACTACAAAAAACTCAATCGGGTAATTTTTGAAATTACCCCGGACATAAACTTTTAGGGTTTCTTGCTTATACGTGATTAATACAGGAATCTTTACAGAATCTGAGAAGAATATTGTGAGTAATATATCCTTTTCTCGTGAAAACGTATGTTTTTTTATATTTCTTTCAGAACTGAAATTAAATCTATTGTGTTTAAAAATTTATACTTTGATTCAAATACCAGAATAAATTTCGAGCTTGCACAAGTATTTGTGCAAACTTTAAGTTTAGTAGACGTAGGGGAGGAGAGGTTCGAATATGTCAAAAATATAAACTGAAAGCTTCCTTAGATCAGTGGGAAAAGAAAGGGTTATGTTTTGCATCGGGATCTCCGAAAGAATACTGTGCCAAGCCAAGGAGCTCAGAGTGCCTAAATCGGACCCCGCAGCTGGTCGAGTTTGGAATGAGTTGACTGTTTTTAGGTGCGATCGTAATTATATAAATACATAGCACCTATAGTCGTCGTCTGGTCCTTCCGTCTGTCCGCATATAATAACAGCGCAAAAACTACCCAACCAAATTGTTTGGCATTTAATATATATAATCGTTGCAGAATTTTGTAATCTCAAATTTTATGAAAATCGAATTAAAACTTAAAACGATGTATTTAGTAAATAATTTGACTTTTTAAAAAAACGGTACTTTCTTATTATAGCAGCTTCCGAGGGTTAATCGTCAAGCGACCGAGATGTATCGCCAAGTTTTCTGACACGTATGAAGTTATAGTCATACTATATGACGCATATGACATTTTATAGCCTCTATGACCAAGTTATAGTCACATTCTTTATTCTATTAAATCGTATCATACGTAGTTACTTCAATGATTTCCCATGATAGGTAATAATTCTAGGTTGCCATGGTGATTACGTCCTATTTAAGCTGGAGTCATATTATTTCCGTATTACTCTATATTAAAATTATTTAATTATAGGAATCCTATAATCTATGGACAGTTTTATGGATAGATGTTTCCGGAGAAATAAATATTAAATGAAAAAAAAAGTCTAAATATGGATTTCAAGTTCTGAAATTTTCAAAGCCAGGCTTACGTTTCCGATTGGAATTTTCAGTAGATGTAAGAAAAATGTTGCCAATTTAAAATGAACTTATTTTATTACGGAAATTAATCATATCATAAGTAACAGACGATATAATTCATCTCACTGAAACTAGTTATAGTTCGAACGCACCTCAAATGTCACGTTTGACGTACTATTTCCAACTTTTTTTTTCTTTGCAGATGTGACAAACTCTAACTTATTCGGTTTCGGACTGCATTTGCATTGAAATACAATTCGAATTAATAATAAAATTTAACGGTCCGGAATCATCTTTATTTATTTCTATATTATATTAACTCCGTAATAACAATAGTTTTCCTCGATTAATTTTTTTTTTTTTTTTTTTTTTTTTTTAAATACCTAATGTCTTTATTTTTATAGCAATCACAATTCTCAGTTTTTCTTTTCATTGTTTATCTAGCGAGTAAACAAAAAATCCAATAAACTTTTCTGCAGTATTATCAAATGTTCAGTGGGTTACTAGATTAATATCTGTGCTTCTTTAAGGTTACACAGAGAGTTTTAGAATTAAAAAAAAAAAAACTCCTAAATATAGCTTTTTATTGAAAACAAAAATCGATTACGATGCAATTTAAAAATCTTAAAATCTGTAGACGTTAATCCAATTAAGTTAATTTTTAAACACTTTATGTATGAAATAAACTAGGACTTCCCTCAAAGGGATTAGTCTGAGTGATATTGCTGAGAACATAGGGTTAACAATTACAATATAAAGAAAAAGAGCAAATTAAATGATAGAATTACAAAATATCATATATAAATTCATATACACTGTTAAAAAAATAGAAAAGAAGTACCGTTCATCAGATGTGTTGTCATAATTTTTTTTTAACATGTGGCAAAGAATCTCATTTTCTTAAGCGCGTATTGCACAAAACTTGAAAAAAAAAAAACGCCGGATCTTTTAAAACGCCAAGCTTTTTAAAGTTACGTAATTAGATTTGCAGCCAATAGATTATTCTATCAAGCGTGGCTAACGCAAATTTAATTTCATTGTTGTACCTTTTTTTTGTGTGTGAATTTAAAATTTTTCTTCCTTGATTATACAGGGTGTCCCAAAAGTTTCCGTACAACTTCAAAAATTTATTACAAAACAAATAATAGGCCTACAGCAAAAATAATTACAACAGTGCATAGAGTAACTTAAAAAGTTTTTTTGTACTGCCTTAGTAAACTTCAACATGATCCTTTCGTAGCACCAAGAATATCAAGACGATATTCCAATTCAATCCACGAACGTTTTTCATGCTAACATTAACAGTAGCTACTGCTGTTTGGATCTTTTGTTTCAATTCCATGAGACTATCAACTTTTGTTCAGATTTCATAAAACAGTTATAACTACTGTTGATGTTAGATGATGCTAGATGTTAGATGTTAGATGATGTTACTGTTGATGTATGATGCTGAAACGCACGTGGATGGAATTGGAATGTCGACTTGATATTCTACGTGCAACGAAAGGATCTCATGTACAAGTATACTAAGGTAGTAGAAAAAAACTTTTTAAGTTACTCTATGTACTGTTGTAATTATTTTTGCGGTAGGCCTATTATTTTTTTTGTAATAATTTTTTGAAGTTGTACGGAGACTTTTGGGACACCCTGTATATCTATTATTTGTATAACTGTTTATAGAAACTCTTACACTTCAAACCACATTGATAGCATGCTTTGCTACAAACCAGATTGCAAAACTATAGTCTAAATTACTATTAAAGTCTTTCGATGACTTCTGTAAAATAACTTTTACATTAAATCTCCATATCGGCAAAATTCAAAAATTATATATATTTCAAAGTTAAGCTTAACAGATACTTCTTGATTATTCTCTAGGAGGCTCTGCCCCCTGCGCTTTTACTGCGCCTTTACTGCGCCAATCCGCAGACTTTTATTTTGCCTGTCTGTCTGTCTCTCCATCATCTGTCTGTTTCCCTATCCGTTCTTCTGCCCGTCTCTCTAACCGATTGTCTATCTCTCTATACGTCTCGCTACCTGTCTCTATATTTCTCTACCTGTCTCGCTACCCGCCAATCTATTTCTCTAACCGTCTGTATATCCGTCTAACTACTTGTATGTCTAGCCGTGTCTCTATCCACTTCTCTACCCATTTGTCTATCTGTCTCACAACTTGTCTATCTGTTTCTCTACCCGTCTGTCTATACGCCTCTCTACCCATCTTCTTACCCATCTCCGTACCCATCTACTGTCTCTCTACTCGTCTGTATACCCGTCTCACTATCCGTCTGTTTTTGTACCCGACTCGCTACCAATCTCATTACCTGTCAGTCAACTCGTCTCTGTACTCATCTCTCTACTCGTCTCTTTATTTACCATGCTATGCGTCTCGCAACCTTTCTCGCTACATTCCTGTCTACCGGTGTCGCTACCCGTCTCGCAACCCATCTCGCTACCCTTCTGTCAACCCTCTTTTTACCTTTCTCTCTAGCCGTCTGTCTATTCGTTTCGCTACCCGTCAGCCTACCTATGTCGCTACTCGTCTCCCTACCCATCTGTCTACCCGTTTGTTTACTCGTCTTTCTACCTCTCGCCACCTCTTCCCAATATTTAAACAATTCATTTAATATACAGAAGCCGTTTATCAGTTATTAAATGCAAACAGAAGTAATTTATCTAATAAGTGTAATCAGATGCAATTTTTTTTTAAATACATACATAAACCTGAATAATAATTCATCAGTTTTGTGTTCATAGTTGTTTATATCATTTGACATTAAATCTCAACTTCTTAAACCTGAATTGTCTCAAGCTTTTTAAAAAAAACCACAAGGTCTGTATAACTGCAAAGTACCCTGAGGGCTATATTAGCTACATGTTATTAAGTGAAAGTTTCGTTATCGCGTTTGCAGCCAATTGCTTACGTCAGAAAGCGTGGCTTAGCAAAATTTTAAATTCATTACTGTAACTGACTTTTCTTTTTTTTTGGGGGGGGGGGTAGGGGGGGGGGGAAGGGTTTCAAATATATACATTTAAATTAAAACTTTTGCCTCCATGCCATTAGTGTTGTTTGTATTATTAACTAATACCTTGTAGACCGAGCTTCATTTGAAACAAATGTAAAAGACTTCTTCTACAGTTTTTTTAGGAGAAACTTTCGTAATTGAGCCCAAAGCCAATCGGAGCATTTAATATCATTATTGTAACTCTTATAGAGTTAAAACAATATTGTTGCTAGCTTTACTCTTGTTTGAGACCAGCCTTGCCTGTGTATCTGAATGGGGAAAAGTTTCGTATCCTATGTCGGTTGGCGAAAAAAATTTAAAATGTGGTGCCAAAAGGTAGTTTTAGCATCTTACAAAATTTTTCAAGAGAGCGGTAAAACATGTTTTTGAAATATTTACAAACATACGTTTATTAAAGCATGTTTTTGCACCATCTTAAAAATTTAAGCACGATGCTAAAATAAAATTTTATCGCCATATTCGATATTTTAATAAGTAATGAAAATACATAAACAAACTTATTTAACAAACCTAAGAGGCATTTTTGTAATAAATAATTGTTATTGTCAGGGGAGTAAATTGTAAACAATTAATAAACGGCTAGTAAATAATAAATAGCATTTAAAATCCAAAAATGGAGAAGTGGTCCGTATAAAAATGCAAAACATAACATTATACGCTTGATATATGTAAATCTTTTTTTATTTTTTAATATTTCCGAAGGCACAGATAAAAAGGTAAAAATCTCTTTTCCAAATGCCAAATAAAAAATATACAAAATAGAATGCCAAATAGAAAATATACAAAATAGAATGCCAAATATACAAAATAGAAAAATATCTGCAAAAAAATATATTTACATAATACTACATCTGCAAAAAAATAAGATTTAGAAAAAGTAAGCCAAATCCTGCAGATCCCAACAATCACATCGAAAAACTTATCACCAAAAAAGAACTCGCCAAATCTTACGGCACAGGAGATGGATTTTTCCCTCTGAATGCAGAATATTAGATTTTTTTCTTGTACGATGGGTGATTATAATATAATTGTTTCATTTCACACACTACATACCGTTTGATATATTGGTACTTTTATGTTATCCTGGCGCAGTTGATAAATCGCCAAATATTGTTCCTATAACATTTTCATATTGAATTCATTTCATTTAAATATAAACTTTTCACTCATTTAATTTAAAATACATGCCTTTCATTAATCCCATCATTTCATTAATCCCATTTCATTAAAATGCTAAAAAGAGAAAAAAAAAGAAATAATTCCATAAAAACACATTTTTAGAAAACAAAAATTGCCGTCCGTCTGTCTGTCTATGTGTCTGTAAACGAGCTATCTCCCGAACAAATTGAGACAGAGACTTGGAATTTAGTATGCACTTAGTATGTAATAATGAGAAGAAGCTTATTGAATTTCAGTAACCTCGATTATCCGAAACTATTTTTTTCGGACTTTCGAAATATTCGTTCTGATAAAAGGTACATAAAAATTTTCGAAATTGTTTATTTTAAGGAATGAATATAAAAGACAATAAAAAAATATAAATTTTGCATATAGGATGAAGTCGATCGGGTAATGAGTTGTCGAGATATTTGTAATCCTATTTTCCAAACTCTTCGATTTTTCATGACCCTGTATTTCATTCAAATTTCAATTCAAAGATATATTTTAATTGGAAATGAGACGCTCAATACGACGCAGTAAATCGTTAGTTAACATGATTATCAATTTTGGAGTTATAATGATGTTTCTTTTACGCAGCTCAGTAATAGAGCATTTAAAGTTTATGACGGCATAAAGCCACCCTTTTATTCGAATTTCAATGCATTTTATAAATAGTTTACACATGTTTTAATTCCATATTTTATATTATGCCTATACATGAGGGTTAAGTATTATGGTGGCCCCCAACGACTAGTGTCTTACTTTGTTATATGCAATCGCATTCAATCTAAACTACATCCTTGCAGACATACCTTAACATTTACTCTTGTTGCGGACCTCGATTATGCATAAACAAAACCTAAAATTTAACGAAAGAAATTTTTTTCCGTATCTTTGAATCTTAAATATGAACTCTAAATAATTTGTGAATTTTTGGCACTCTTCGATTTTTCATGACCCTGTATTTCATTCAAATTTCAATTCAAAAATATATTTTAATTGGAAATGAGACGCTCAATACGACGCAGTAAATCGTTAGTTAATATGATTATTATTTTTGGAGTTATAAGGATGTTTCTTTTACTCAATTCAGTAATAGGGAATTTAAATTTTATGCCGTCATTAAGCCAGAATTTTATTCGAATTGCAATGTATTTTATAAATAGTTTACACATGTTTTATTTTCATATTTTATAATATGCATAGCTGCGATGGGTAAGTATTACGGTGGCCCCCGACGACTAGTTTTTCATTTTATTAATTAAGAAAAAAAGATTTTTGTGACACATTTAATTTCTAATACTAATTAGATCTTCAAAATAAAGTATTATTCAGTTACAGTCCCGTGATTTCTCTTCCTTTCAATGAAGAAAAGAAAAGAAATGAAACAATGTTAAAAAGTAACTCTAGCCAAGAAACGATAGCAGTACAAAGAAGAAAGAAAGAAAGAAAAAAAACTAACAGAAACTTCTCGGAATTACATCTTCAACGCTAATCCTTAACATCCTTTGGGCTAGGCCAAGGATTCCAAATATTAATAAGACCTATACCGTGAAATGGACTTTTCTTAAGTTGTTTCTCCATTAAATTCTGACAGTTTGATACTTCATCACATAATTACAAAAATGGCACGAGATTTTGATTTACAAAAAGAAAAATTAAAAACTTTCGTTTTCGTAATAATTAAAATAATTTTTAGACAAGGTACTGCTTTTCTTTAAATAACAGGTCTCTCTTTTATTTAAACATTATTCTGGATTTTACTGGCATATATTTTTACTTTTATTTTTAGAACTCTGGAATTTATGCATTTTTAACACTTTCCAACATAGTCGAAAAGTGTTTATGAATTCGATTTGTCTGGCGATCTGTCTGTCTTTTTACTTTTTACTGCCCCAGAAGGACAGCTCAGACTAGGAACCAAGTCTGTATATTATAGATATCCCTCCCAGTCCCCTTTGTTAAGGTTAAAAAAAATTACAAAATTCTGCCTGTAGAGGCTGATAGGATTTAATAGAATGAAGAAAACTTTTATTAATATCTTTATAAGTTTTGATTCGATTTTCATAAAATTTGAAATGACTCAACAAAATTTTGCAACGATTGTATATATTAAATTTCAAACCATTCGGTTGGGTAGTTTTTGCGCTGCTATATGCGGACAGACGACGGACCAGACGAGACTATAGGTGCTATGTATTTATTACGAAAGCACTTAATTACGAAAGCACTTAAAAAGGTTGACTGAGGTACACTACCACATGTTTTCTATTGATTAAGCAGAGCGTAGCATTTATCTTCATTTACAGAAGCGCACAAAACAATTCGGTTATAGGACAGACTACAATCGATTTCATTGAATGAAAAAATGAAATTTCTTAATGATATTCTGTTAGTGTTGGAAAATGTTTTATAATCTACGCCTTCTTCGTTCTTGTTTATTTTGTCTAAAAATATGTGTCATGCATTATATATATAATTTTAAAAACATAGAGGTAAATGAAATCATTTTATTATCTTACTTAATTATATTGAAATACAACGGACTATGAAATGGAAAATGCATCTAAATGTGAATAGAAATGTGTTTTGTCTCTCGATAATTGCAAACTTTTGAAAAGGAGAAAATGAATTTTCAATCTGCATTGAAAGTCTCATAGAAATGATACACAATTTTATAGGGTAACATCATTTTGACTAGATCAAAATTTCGAAAAAAATATATATATATAGCTTAAAGTAATCTTTATACACAAAAAATCATGTTTTGTTAGTTAGGAATCGATATCGAAAGTGAACGGGTGATTTTGGAGCTATAGAAGTAGTGCGTGCCACAGCAAGTAAATAGTAATAAAATCTTTAAATACATTTTTATTTTTTATTTTCAAATCATAATTTCCAAAATCGGCGGATAATATAGTTTGACAATTTTTAATCAACCAACTTGATCTTTTCGTAAATTAAATGTCACATCTTTTTATAGTGAAGTACGGAGTTATTCGTTGGATTTTTTCGAAATATTACTATCCCGCTTTTCTGTGTCATATTAAGTAGGGAAATCTTTGGTTGAAAATTTACATTTTACTTTGAATGGATACGATTACCTAAAAATGTTTATTTTTAAAATGTCTACGTATTTTACTAGCTTGTGGATTGAAAAAAAAAAACTAATTTGTTTGCCTCTTTGTTCTAGATTAAGCTTACAATGAGCTATCGAGTCCACTGCTTGACCCTCTTTTTTTTAAAACCATCCTGCCTATCAGCTGTCAACCGCTATTTTCAAATATATTACCAAATAAAATGCAGTTTAATATTTTGTTATATGTAAAAAAAATAATAATCTAGGGTCAGTAGGGGTAATTGTGAAAACATTTTACTATTTTCAACTACTGACAGCTTTAAGGAGCACAGCATGATCCATGTAAAACCTTGTCAATTGCAAGCTATTGTTTTACTCCTATACTTCAATTACAATTAGTTATTGGTGCTGTGGGATGTAATTAAGTACCTAAAATTGTTTGTTCACAATTACCCCATACGTTCATAAGTACTCCAAAGACTATGGGGTAATTGTGACTATCTATTTTTGTGTCGAGATGGTCCCGGGACTGTGATAATAACCTGAAATATACCTAAAACCAGTATTGAATGGTATTATATTTTTAAACGAAATTCTTTCCAAACGAATCCAATTTGCGGTCCCCAATGCTTTCGGTAGCGTACACCTTCGAATTTGTATAATTTTATATTTTTAAATGAAAATGTATCCAAACGAATACAGAGTGAATGCCCCACTGCCTTCAGCAGCGTGCACTAGGGATGCTACGAACGCTTCTGTCTATTTTGATTTTATATTTTTAAACGAATATCTTTACAAATGAACCTAACTTTTCAGGCCCCACTGTCTTATATATTTAAACAAAAAACTATCCAAATGAACCAGGTTCCCATCATAGTGCTTGCCGATTTAATTTCTGCCATTTAGATATATTAAACTTTCAATTCTGAACAAAAGTTCCTGGGAAAACCCAAAGTTTCAACTGTACAAGCAGTTATGACTTCATATGAGGCTTATTACAAAATAACATGGAACAAAACATTTAGAAAAGAACTGTTCATAATTACCCCGTATCACAAAAAGTGTGGGGATAATTATGAGCATGGTTCTGCAGGTCCTGGGAAATGAGTTGGAGCTAAAACATATTGATATTCTGTTAGAGTAATTATAACTTAACAATGACTGATTAAGAGCAACGACTTACCTTGATTTTATCTAATAGAAACAAAGAATATTCGCAGGCACTATAAAACTGTTTGTCACTTTGAACTGTTAAAGAATTTGATAAGCGTGTGCAAAGGTATCAACCACGACGGAAATGCTCTCATTCTGTCAACAGAAATGTAAACTTTCGATTTTTACTTAAATTTAGCATCAGCTACTCTCACACGAGGGTTAGTGGCGCTTTCTCTGAATTACCCCATGTTCATAATTACCCCAATTGAACATAAATGGATTTTTATAAACATTTCACATTTCTTAAAATATATATATATATATATATTAGAAAGCCTTAAATTTCAGGCATCATAGCCGTTAAAATATTGATATTTTTAAAATTCTAACAAGTTTTAATACAAATACAAAAATTCGTATTTTTAATCGACTTTTGCCTGTTTCAAAGTCTAATATCCACTCAAAGATGTGTATAAGATAATTTTAATCTCTTGCGTAATTTCACTGAAAGACAATGGAATATGGAATGGGAAATGCATCTAAATGTGAATAGAAATGTGTTTTGTCTCTGGAGAAATGCAAACTTTTGCAAAGGAGAAAATGAATTTTCGATTTGCTTTGAAAGCCTGATAGAAATGATTACATAAGCTTAAATAATTCTTGCCTTGAGCGAGCAAAATAATGGAACTGTTGCATATTTTCCATTTGCATATTTTTTTTCAGTTTTCTGCAAAAATAGAAAGAAAGATTTTTATATTGCATTTCACTTCTTAATTTTCAAAAATTTCTTTTAACCTTATAAGATGTTTTAATCAATTCATGACATTTAAACTTGCAATGCTTTTCTATTTACTTTAATAACATATTTGATTAAACAATGTATGTATACAACAAATAAGGTTAAAATGCTTAATAAACCTAATCCACAAAAAAAAGAAGAAAAAAAAACAGAATTTGTAGATAATAAGTTGAGAAGAGCGAGTTTCCATAATTAAGCAAAATGTCATGTAAAATTTTCTTTTAATAAGACAAAGTGAATACATTATCTGGAATACTTTCTGGGTCTGACAAACTATTTTTTGCTCAAGGCACTGCCGAGTTTTTATGCACCCTTAAATGTGTTAGATGGTTAGAATTTTGGCACTGTGATCATTTTTTACACACAATGATTTTAAACTCTCCTCACATACATATTTATTGGCTGCTAAAAAAAAAGGGTTTACATCAGATGTGTTTACAATTTTCCTGTATTAAATATTTCATGACATAATAGTATCTGTTTCAACAAAATTTCTAGGTACTAAAAAGTAAATATTGCTTCTAATATAATTTAAAATTTTATTTGTTTTATTTAATTTTTCTTTTTGATCAAGTCTACGATGAATTATCGTGCCCACAGATGACTCAAATTTTTTCGAAGTGTTTCCGTCCATCAGCTGACAAGTAGCCATTTTTTAATACATCAACTAAAATAAAATACTATTTTCTACTTTTATATGTGTAGAATAATTTAATATAATGGATTTTTATAAACACTTCTCATTTCTTAAAAATGATTCCCGAAAAATTTTTAAATGTCAGGGCATCAAAGGGCTGTTAACCTTTAAAATATTTTATAAGCACTTGTCTGCTTAAATCTACTACCAATTGATTTTCTTGGGTGTGAGATCCGTGAAGTGAAATAATCCTACACTAAAGGCTTCTTGGGGGAAAAAACGTTTTGGATAGAAGCCCTTTAAGAAAATAGTGTTCGTGAGATAAAAAACTTTAAAAATGTGTAAAAGAGTCACGAAATGAAGGTTACATTCACCTGTCGCGTCATCCTAGCAACTGATGTAAAAGGAAAATTCTGGAAAAACGAAAAAGTCATCAATAATAAAAAAGTTACTGAATACATTTCCTCTATTTCAGTGGTTTTAAACCGGTGTGCCACGGCATACTAGTGTGGATTGTAGGTGTGCCGCGAAGGTATTCATTGAATTTCTGTCAAGATTTTACGAATTAACATAAGTATAAACGAACCTCAATCTAACGATTGCAATGTGACATTTGAAAATGATCGTTAAATCGGGGTTATCGTAAAATCGGAGAGCATATTAGATAGATTAAAACTGCATAAATGTTCGTGAGACAACAATTTAAAAAATGTCTAATAGAGTCACAAAGTGAAGGTCACATTCACCTGTCGCGTCATCCCAGTAAGTGACGTAAAAAGGAAATCCTGGAAAAACGAAAAATTCATCAATAATAAGAAAGTTACTGAATACATTAGCTCTACTTGAGTTACTTGAGTGATTTTAACCCTTAAATGTATAGTGATGCAAATTTACATCCTTTTTTTATTTAACTTTTTAAAAATAAATAAAGTTCTTCACCACCACTATATTTATATAGAAATATTAATCCTGTAAAAATCACATAAAATATGCTACTAAAGAAAATTAAAAATCTATCTTAAAATTTCTGGTGTCTAATCTTTAACATAAGTATAAAAAAACACAATTCTAAAAAAAATAATAAATAAATAAAAAAATCATGCATTTACGGATTAAACAGGTGTGCCGCGGCACACTAGTGAGGATTTTAGGTGAGCTGTGAAGATATTAATTGAATTTCTGTCAAGATTTTATGAATTAACATAAGTATGGGTGAACCTCAATTTAATGATTGCAAAGACACATTTGAAAATCATCATCATTGCTGTTTAAATGTTGGTTATTAAATTAAAAAAAAAAATCACACATCTCTAGTATTTATTTTTTTAGTGCATTGCATATACACTTTTTACTTAAAAAATATATATATATTGATAATTGCTTTTCTTTTTTTGAAATGTAGCCGGTGGCATGTCTTTTTCAGTTGTTTCAAAAGCATTATATAAATGTCTATGCCTATCAAATCTCATAACGTATTTTTTACTACGTCTTATTCAGAACTTGCTTCATTTGAAGTAGCTTTCGAGATTTTAAGTTCTATGTTCGAATCAGAATTTAAACCAGAAGTAATTTTGGCTATTTTCGTCACAAAATCCTTGAAGGTTAATCTTTAGTTCACAAACGGGAACCTGACAATCAACTTCAGATAATTTATGATAAATGAAGGATCCTGGCTAGAAATGTCATACCAAATTGATTTTCCAAATTTCGCTAAATCAAACCTTTCACCTTACATCGATCAATAGATAATCAATAGATCTCAATAAATAGAGAAAGAGCAAAAAGCTCAGAATTCTTGTAACTATAAAGCCGCTTAAAATATTTGAAATTCAATAAAAATATCGTTCAATAGAGGGAAACTATCGTTAAAACGAGGACAGAAATAAATATATACGTAATTCAGACCATTAAAATGTATCATTAAACTGAAGAAATCGCTAAATAGGGGTTTTACATTATTTTTATTTTTTGTTAATGCTTCATTCTAAATTTTGCAATTTACTTTATGACACATTTTAAGAGGCGGTAGTACACACTACAAAAAGCGCTTTTTGTATAAGAAACTAAAGATACAATCCATTTATTCTGTGAAAAATACAGGGTGTCTCACTCCAATCAGAATTCCGTTTTTTGATCAAAACTTTAGTAATAATAAAGGTTTTTTTAACGAAATTCTAAATCAACTGATCTTTCTATGTGTGAAATATACGGGCTTCAAGATGCTATTATCTTTATCCACAACAAAACAATCGCTACAACAATATTTTATTTCCATGATCGCAGTGCTCCCACACGTATTTTGAATATTACTATTTTTAAAACAATTATCTTCGTTTCCAAGACATATTACGAAGTTTTATCATATTTAAACAAAAGTGTTCAAAAAGGAGACGACTGGGAGCCCTGTGATCGAGGTGTTGTGATCAGGAAAAACAAACCTGATGAATACACCATTTCCAGAGAGAAAAGGAAAGTATCATTCAATCACTTTTAAATGTAGGGGAACGTAGGGTAAAACAGTATAGTACAGTGAAAACTGGATATCTCAGTCTAACTGAATTTGAGCATTCCTTAAGCGGGTAATGTTTGAAATTCTTAGTTCAAGAGAAGAAAAAGAAGGGACCGTTGAGGTATCTTCACACTGGCTTTTGTATAGTTTCAGTGTTGGGTAGGTTATTTTATCATTTTTTGTTTCAATGTTTGCGAGTTTTCGAAATTCTAAAATATCAACACATTTAAAACTATTGAAACTTATTATATTATTGTGTGTAGAATATTTAATAAGAATTTATTTTCCACAATGAAACTGTTGCTAGCATTTATAGGTGAATGTTTTTTTTTACTTGCGTTGAGATCCTCATTCTTTTGAGGTAAGACCGGATGTCCTACGTGGCAAAAAACAGGCTATTGGAAAGCAATGCCTGAAGTGCCTGTAAACAATAATTGAAGAAAAGCAGTCAAAATTTCATGGTGAAGACTGATTATGATTTTTCTAAGACTGATAAAAAGACAAACTTCTCTTCTGCAAATTCTTGCATTGTAATGAAGATAATTATCGTTTTATTTTTAAGTATTAAATTATTTGGCTTATGATTGAAATATTGTTAGTTCAGTTCTTTAATTAAAGTTATAAAATAAAACAAATTGTTTATATATATATATTTTTAAGTGTAAACATGTAAGATTAACATATCCATACCGTCCTGCCCCAGTCGCGGGGTAAGACCGGATGATATGACATTTTTAGAAAAAAATTATTAATAAAAATGTTATAAACAAATCACAAATATATAATTGTCTTAATATAGGAGGATACGTGCAGAGTATTTACACAACATCTCATTAAATTATATTGGAAATTAAGGCTTCAAGGAGCAACTAATAATGTATCCGATTTTCCCCTATATAAATTAGGGAGCTGTCTCTATATTGAAAAGGAACACGCTTTATAACTTCGAATGCTAATTTCTAATACCTCCTATATTCCTCCTACACAAGGAAATTAGTCCAAGATCATCATGTCAGTTCAAATACAATTTTCGTTGTTTCAACGAATAGTTGAAATCAGAAAATGTTCAATATTTAAAACTGACCTAAGCCTGAAAAAATTACAAACTTATTATTGAAGAGCATTAGGTATTTAATTAACAAAATATAAGATTTTAGTTGAATAATTAAACTTTCCTGTTAATGGTTGGGATAATTTGTCTTATGCACTTTTTATTTATTGACGGAAGTAACCTTGGAAAAGAAATGAACCATTCCTGTCACCAATGATGAAATGACTTCTGTCATGGGAGAGAATTATGGTTTTATTTTTAGGCATTACGGGAATATTTTTTGCTCTTATTACAATGGGAATTCCTGAAGAGTTCATTTGATAGCGCAGTTTTATGCTGTTTTTTGACCATGAAATTTATAGAACAAAGAATAGTAGTTTGTAATTCCATTAACTTAAAAATTTGTAACTATAAACGAGGTGCTGTTTTTGATTCATAGGTGACGTTATTCACCATATTTGTACGCTGAGAATGTATTTTTAACTTTAAATTCATTCCTTAACTAGTTAGATGACAAACTTTTGCTGCGCATTCACAAGGCAACATAAAACCTGTTTAAGGATGTTAAAAGGAAAAACAAAAGAAATCCAGATTTTTATATAATCAAACGAAAGCTTTTATATATATATATCAGAAAAAACACGAAATTTATACTTTTTTACATGCATTTTTCACACGTTATTATAGTTATTTTAGTAATTCAAAGTTATTTAATATTCAACTTTCTAAAAACAACTTCCTTTATGAAAAACAAATATGAAAAAAAAAACTTTATTTAGAGATATTATTTACACGCCAGAGTGGTAACCTTTACACGGAGGCTCGGACAGCATCTGTCCAAGATTGCATGTAATCTCGGACAGATGTTGTCCGAGACCCCGTGTAAAGGTTAAAACTAGTAACTACTTTTAACACTTTCAAACATAATTGAAAAGTGTTTATGATTTCAATTTGTCTGTTTCCTGGTTGCCTGTCCAGCCGGCGGCAATACTCTAACTCTCATAAACATACTCGGATTGTCATGTAATTTTTATATGTTACTAAAGAATATTCACAATTGAAAATGAAATGTGTGGCGTTTGTAGTCCGCTTACATGAAAATAATTCCGTTACATTATGGTCTATGAGGAAAAATCGTTTTCGGGGCATTTTAATGATATTACAATGCTTCAAACATAATAAAATTGATATGAATCATTGAGGTGGATTACAGTATGCTTTCTGCGAATTATATAATAAGTAGCATTTATAGTTAGTATACAGGGACGACGAAAGAATCCCATTACTTTATGATCTATATTCCATTTGCGGTGCATTTTAATGATGTTAGGATACTTCAAACAATGAAATCGATATGGATCACTACGATATATTACAACATGTTTTCTATAGATTATACAGTACACAACATTTATCGTTCAATTACGGAGACGCACAGTAAAAAAAAAAAAATCATTTTCAGGACTGATTATGATCGATAAATGCTGAAATCTCGTTTTTATATTTTGGTAAACTTTTTAAGTTCTGTAAGGTATGTATAAATTCTATACATCATATACATGTTTATGACATATAAATCATATACATGTTTTCATGTTTTTTTTTCTGATTTTATAAGCTTCAATTTTTGTAAAAATTGGCCAATCGTCACGAATTTTCAGTATAGTGTTAAGGTACATAGTTTTACTTTACGTTTTTAAAATAGTCGTCGTATTGCGTATAGTTTTATTTTTTTATTTATTATTTTTTTTTTTACGAGGATGCTTAAAAATATTATACACCATCCTCTACTGCCCGCTTATGTAAGTGGCAACAATGAGATTTAAAACAAGTAATTTTTAACAAAATAAAATACCGACTGCAAGTGATCCTTTCGTGTTTTTTGACAATCTTGTGTTGTATTCCCCGTTAGAATCTTCCACGAGTCAGGTTATACCGACCCTAATCCGAAAATTATATTTGTAGTCGAGCTGCAGCCCGTCTTGAACCCAACACGCTTAAAACCAAATATTTAATGCATGAATCCATATTCTAATCTAGTAACAGTTTCAGAAGGTTTCAGTAGCTCATAATTTTTCAGTCTACCTTCACGTTTAGCCTCCTTAACGTCGAATAAACCTTCTTTAAACTGCGTGAACCACCTTCTAAACCTACTATCAGAAAAAGCATGTTCACCGTAAGCTTCTACAAGTAAACGATGACTTTCAGCAGCACTTTTCTTAAATTATAAATGTATAACAAAACTTCCTGTAAATGACGATTGTTTGGCACAAAACTATCCACTTTAAATCGAATCAAAAACTATGTTGTTTAAGTTTTAAGCAAATATCATACACTACGTTTTGAAGGTTATGAAAAGACGTTACAAACGAATATATTGCCAGATTCAAGCAATACATATAAAACTACTTACGCCATCTATTGGAAAAACGGAATTTACTTTTGCATATATCCAGTATATAAAAAAATTATAGTTCATACACAGGACTGAACAAAAAAATAATTTGCATACATTATTGAATATGTTTTCAACTACATTGTACTAAACTTTTGTATACTATGTGGATTTATATTATAAAAAAATCATATGTAGGGATGAGCAAAAGAACTTGGATATATTGGCGTCCGTAGAATGTAATTGTCACAAGTGCGTTGTCAGCTGTGTTATGAGTTTTCCAGCAGAATGGAATTACAGTATACTATATGGTGTATATAGAAAATATATAGGTCATATACAGTGCTGCTCAAAACAATTCGACTATATCGCTGTCTATGGGCGGTAATTAGTAAAAGCAATTTTTCAACGGTCTCTTATACGTTTTCTAAATTACTTATTTAGAAATCTCCTTTTACCATACGAGAAGATGAAGTTTTGTAAAAATTTTCTGATAGTGCAGGAAAGTGTTTCATAATCTATTTGAGATGCATGATTTTACTCGCTTGTTTTTCATTCCTTCTGAAACCTAAAGAAAAAAAAATTTCACCCTGTTTTCGAATGTCAAACTAAAAACTATTAAAACCTTAATAAATTTTATTTAATATTAATTCACGTGTTATTTGTTTATGTTCGAAATGTTATATTAATCTCAAAATTAGTATTTTTTTTATTGCTCTTGAGAAACATGAATATAATTGACTACTTAAAAAGTAAAAAGCTTCGTATTTTTCATACCACCGACTTTTGGCAACAAATAAACAAACAAACAAACAAAAAAGATTAAAATATGCAAGTAAAATACAGTAATTTCAGTTCAAACTGAATTCTGATCATCCGGATAGTTTATCGGAATAAAAATTTAAAAGAAAATTTCGGATTTTGAATCAGTTATTCGAATACAAACCTATTCTTTGGAATTCTATCTTAAACTGCAATGATTGATTCGAGAATAAGAATTTCTAAGGAAATCTAATCCGTATTTATTCTTGAAAAGAATTATCTAAAAGCCTCAAACTTCAATCGATTCCTAAATGTTAGATCTGTTTGTTTAACCTATATTTTACGGTCATCCTGTTTACAGGACAGCACAGATTTATCTAATGTTCACAAGTAATTTTTTTTTCTAATTTTTACAAATAAAATCGCATAGATTTATCTAATTTTCAGAAGTAATATCGCATTTTTCATTTTTGCCCCTCAACTAAAATAGACTTTAAGATTATTAAGTGTCACTTGTAATTATTTTAAGATCAATTTTTATATTTGTACCTTTTTTTTTAGATTTCTGAATTTGACTGATTTTTATTATTTTATCTGACATGACTTTTCAAAATAAATTAAATAATTCCGTGAAAAAACATGGCAAAATTATCTTCAAATTTAATGCTGATAAGTCTTATATATTATTACTGATTATAACTGAGTATTGCTGAGTAATTACAAAATAGATGTACACAGTTGATAGTAGTTTGTTGTATCATCGTCCTAAATATAGGACAATTTGTAAAAATGGAAACTAATAAAGTTTTGAGAAGTGTTTGAATTTTATATTTTTGTTTGTTTTGGTATTAGCCTGCAATAGCAATCTTTTTGAAAAAAGATTGTTTATATATAGTATATACACTATATATGCTGTAAAAAAATAGGTTAAGTTTTTATGCTTCTATCATTGGTTGAACAATTTTTAAATTAGGAGCATATTTTATTGCTAACGTTAGGAAACAAATGTACCTGCCACCTATTTTTATATATACACCTGTCTATACCTGTATTTGTATATTTTCACTTCTGAAAAGCATGCACCTTCGATAAATTTACAGCTCCCGAGGTGAAACCTATTCAAAAGTTTTACTGTATAAGAGGCTTCTATTGGTGATCTTAGAGGAAACACCAATACATTTATTTACCATTGATAAAATAAGAAATCATAATCAATTTTATCCAGAGATAGGTGGAACAAGGGTTTATACAACAGGATTCGGTTTTACTTTAATTATAATTGATGTCCTGAAAATTTGTGGCATCGGAAACAGGATTTGTTTAACCTTGGATACATATCTGAGTACCAACTTGGCTATAAATACGGCTTAATATATTTCGTTAAGAAGTAACATTGCCAGGTTCAAATTAATTTTTTTTTTTTTTGTCGCTTAAGTACTCTTTATACACTTGAAAATCATATTTTATCAATCTCGAAATTGGCAATCGATGTCGAAAGTGAAAGTGCAGTTTTTAAGATATAGAGACAGAGCACGGCACAGGAGTAAACAGTAACGAAAAGTGAATCTTTTTTTTTTTATTATTATTCTTCAGAATTTTCTTTTCAAAATTGGCGAACACTCTGGCTTTGCCAATTTTCCCTCAACTGGATCTTTTTGAAATGGTATCGTCACACATTTTTCTTGAGTTTTTTTTTTTAAATATTGTTATCTCGTTTTTCTGTGCAACTTTAAATATCAAAATTTTGATTAAAAAAAATTTCATTTTACTTTGATATAATGATGCTAATCCCCTAACAAAAAGGTAATTTTTTTAAAACGGTTACCATGTGTTACTAGCTTTTCGACTAAAATAACTTGTTTGTTGTCTCATTGTTTCAGGTTAAGGGATAACACCACTCTGACGTCCTGAAACTTAAGTCTTTTTGGGGATTATTTATTTTAAAGAAATATGACGCATTTTTATAAAAATGTATTTATTGTAATGTATTATGCATATATTAAAGTAAAAAACCGTTATTTTTTTTAATTGATGTATTAAAAAATGCCGGTTCGATAGTTAAGGGGAGGGAGCGCTTCGAAAAAAAATAGGGTCAAATGGTAGACATGTAAACTCATCGCAAACTTGACTTAGAACAATGTAACAAAATAATTTGTTTTCTTAGAGAAAAGCTAGCGAAATAAGAAGCCGTTTTAAAAGATGTATTTTTAGTGAAATGACATCGATTCATAGTAAAATGTAAGATTTGAGCCAAAAATTTCGTTATTTAAAGTTACTCAGAGAAGCGAGACATCAATATTTCGAAAACAAAACAAAACAAAACAAAAAACAACAACAACAAAACTCCTACGTATTTCAATAGAAAGATATGTGACAAATAATTTTTAAAAAAAATCAAGTTGTTTGATTCAAAATTAGCGGAGTAAGAGTGTCTACTGATTTTGATAATACTGTTCTAAAGAAAAAACCGCGCTTAAAATTTTCAAGTTTTCTTTACTGTTTACCCGCTATGGCGCTTTCTACTTCCTATATCTCCAAAATTGCCCTTTCACTTTTGATTTATATTTCTAACTAATAAAATAGGATTTTTATCTGTATAAAGGATACTTAAAACGACAAAAAATCGAATATTTGAATAGGTGAAAGTGGCGTTAACCCTTAAGTCTACAATAAGTTGTGTCCACCGCTTGACCCTCTATTTTCGAACCACACCTGTCCATCACCTGTCAATCCTCCATTTTTAAATGCATCAATTAAAAGAAAATATAGTTTTATTGTATGCATAATAATTTAGTAAAAATGATTTTTTTTTTATAAATACTTCGCATTTTTTTAAAGAGAAAAATCCAGAGAAAGGCAGAATGTCAAAACCCTTAAATAAATAAAAATGGAATAATCAGTTTTTTCAAACATTTTATGATAGTATTAGTAGATACGTTTGTTATTAAGAAATGAAGAAGGGGAGCATTTTTTCTCTAGAGCAGCGTTTCTTAAACTGTGGTCTGCGGACCCCTGGGGGTCCGTGAGCTTAAGTCCAGGGGTCCTCAAGCTCAGTGTTAAATTCAGATTTATTTTTTCTCCTGGTGTAATTTCTGTAGTTCTTTTAGGGGGAGTTTTACTGGACAAGAACTTCTAGTCTAGACCATTAATAAGCATAAAACACCAAACCTTCCGAAGAAGACATCTCAATGCTCTAGAGATGGAATGCCCCCCCCCCCCCTTTCCTGGACAACATTTTGAATTCATCCCTACGCAAGCCAAAATTTTTACGAAATATTTTTTTCTTTTCCCCAGTAAGTGCCTAAAGTTTCGAGCTGTCATAGTAGCAATCACATGACCATACGGTCTGTTTATAGCTGCAAGAAAACGAAAGAAAAGTTTGTTTTTAACCCTCCAACCCCTTATCTCACGATTTCTACGGGTAATACATTTGTTGAAAAATTTATATAATACACAATTTTAGGAGAAATTTTGATTTAAAAATTACGCAGTCAAAGGGTAAAAATGAAATGATAAATATCCCACATATTTTAAATACATGATGATTTGAAATATGCAATAAGATACATATTGGTAGAAAGGATTATGAAAAACAATTTAAGTAGTCAGAGGATTAATAAAGATTCTCCATTAAAAAGAAAAATCTTAAAAATTCACTTAAGCAATGTTTTACATTTATTTGAGAGTTAAACGAAAGAGAAACATTTATTTTTAAATTTCTAAACAAAAAAATACAAGTTATGAACTTGCGAATTTATTATTTAAAAAATACAGTTTTAAAATCTACATAAAGTGTAGTTTCTCCCGAAATTTGGAAATAATTTTAGACTTAAAACAAGATTTACAAAAATCATAAGCATTTTTTTCTTTCTAAATGTGCAAGAATTTTTATTTTTAAAAAATTAGGATGCATGGGTAAAGTTTTTTTTTTGTAAGATGTAATAGAAACCGGTTCGACTTATTTCAAAATAAATTAAAAAATTGCGATATTGTTAATACAGCTATTGTCATTTTTAAATGCACTGCTCGTATTTCAGTCTCTCTCGTTACATATTTACATAGTTCAACAATATGTTTTATTTAAGATATGGATGAGTGATTAAAAAGGCTAGTGCATTAAAATGTAAAGATGAGAAGGAGTTAGATTTAAACGATGGTGATTCAACTCCTCAGAATTCAACAGAGAAGAAAATATCACCAAGGCAAAATCGTTTGTCTTCTGAATAATATTTAACATTTGGATGTACGAGCACCTATATTAATAACGTGGAACAGTCAGTCAATTATATTAACGATATACTGTCAAATCAGTGTATGAGACCAGCAAAATTCCGAAGACAAACAAAACACAAAGAGTATGCAAACAAACCAAGTCAGAAATGAAATGAAAAGACCACAACTGGTTCCAATAATGTAAAGGCCATTTTTAGCTCATATCAGGTATATCCGAGGCTAACGAAAAAGACAGGCTACCGCGGTGCATTCCACTGATCTTTTTTTACAGACTGCTAGAGTGACGTGATGCTCTTTTCGTACAACTGCATTGGTGCATTCGAGCATCACGTGACTCCGGCGGTCTGTAAAAAAAGATAAGCGTAAAGCACCGCGGTAGCCTTTCTTTTTCGTTAGCCTCGAGGTATATCTGATGGTAGCAAAGTCTGCAAAACTTCACACGATTTCAGAAAATTGAATTCTACCTGCTGCCAAAGGAATCACAACAGCAATGGATTTAAATTTCATTTCATTATCTAATGATACTATTAAGAGCAGAATCACAGACTTGTGTGACAATTTTGAGAACTAATAGAATGAAAGTGAAAAAATTAGTCTTTTTTTTTTCATATTACAGCAAGATGAGAGTTCAGATATTTCCAATAATGTTACTTTGATAGTTTTAGCTTGTTATGAATTTGGTACTAAGATATGTGAAGATTTATTCAAATGCCTTCCAACTCGCACAACAAGTGCTGTACTATTCACATGTTTAGACGGTTTCATAGAAGGAAAAGAAATAAACCGGTCAAGATGTATTGCAATAAGTGCAGATGGGGCTTGAGCTATGAGTGGAACTGTTAATGATTTGATGATTGATCAGCTTCGTTGAAACTAAAACACCACATGTAATTTGAACACACTGTTGTATTAACGCTATTTACCTGAAAATTCTTGAAGATTTGAAGACTACATTCAACGAAGTTGTTTCAGTAGTAAATTATATTTAAACTAACTATATTTGATATAATTTACTACTGAAACAACAATAATATTTTTGAATCATATAAAACATTATTCGATATCTTACAAACTTCTGACGATACATTTTTCCCTGATACTATTGAACATTTTGTTGTACATCTGAAGCACTTGAAGGAAACTTCCAAGCTTTATTTTCCTCCCTCGCAGTCAGAAACAGAGTGTATGAGGAATCCATTTAATTTCCAAGAAATTGGTGAAATCAAAACATTTTTAGAGGAGGAACAACATTCGAAATTACCATGTGATGGATGCATGAAAATTGCCTTCTATTGCATTTCCAAATTTTTGGTTGTGCAGAGAAATACTTCTGCAGAAATAGCAGGAAAAGCTACCAAGCAGTTACTTCCCTTCTGCGCCGCATATTTGTGTGAAAAGACTTTTTTCAATCTTGTGCACATGAGAAAAGAATGTAGACATCGCCTGGAGGTCGAACTAGACTTACGGAAACATGTTTAAACATTCAACCAAATATTGCACATCCAGTAGAAATAAAACAGCAGCATCTTTTCTCATAGCAAATAGTATCTATATGTATATTTTAACAGTCTTAAAATGTGTGTTATAATTATTTTTCTACTTATTAATGCAGTTTATTTTTTCCCAACACTGTAAACATAGAATATGTGTAATAAAAAAGAAATAGGGTGTATCCATTAAAATATTTTCTTGTCTTATATTACGTAAAATATTGTTGGGGGTCCCCGAAATGTATTCTACATCAAAACGGGTTCACGAGATTCCAAAATTTAAGTACCACTGCTCTAAAGAATTCGTAAATTTATAATTATAGTTTCGGGCGCAATTAATTCGTGACTTTCTTCATCCGCTGCCAATAAATAAGGGAAGTTATCCCAACATATGTAAAATTAATTCTGATAAATGGTTTCGGGTTTATTCTTGCCACAGACATCTTCTAAATTGTTAAATATTACATGAAATACTAAATTACACAGATCGAAAAAATAAAAACACGTTCAAAGTGTACAGAAAATGTTTGAAATGTTGTCCATTGTTAGATGTATACTATCATTATGAGCCTCACTCAAGGCAAGTTTTATCGAATAATCTCAAATAAATGTCTGAAAATTTTGCATGTATTCTGTCTTTCAAGTAAAATATTTTTGATTTGTCCTTGTACCTTTTAGGATTATCCAGGATAATAAATTGCGGTATTAAGTTAGCGAAGCGCAATAATAAAAATAATATGTTAATTATATTATTCATAACGATTAACGCTTTGTAAACTATTTACACAACATTGTTTGAAAAAAAAAATAATAGTATCACAGCAAATAAGCAGTGTTTATTATTTTGATTTTATATCAAAATAATAAACACGTTCAGTAAACAATAACTTTCAATAAGCCCCAATAACGTTGAATAAACAATAAAATTCTATCAAACATACACGTTCAATAAGCACGTACAATAAATCAAAATAAGCAGTAATACGCTACCGCGCATGCGCGGCAGTGTATTACTGTTTATTACTGTTAATTTTACGGTTTAATACTGGCAGCTACACTGTTAAAAATTCGTAGCAAACTGTTCAGTCATTCGACCGTTTTTATAGAAAACGGTTACATAACCATAATTTAACTCTATTCTGACCATATTATTGCCTATACTATGATCAGAACAGAGTTAAGGTACGGTTATGTAACCGTTTTCTATAATAACGGTCGAATGACTGGACAGTTTGCTGCAAATTGTTAATAGTGTAAGGTGTCAGTATTATACCGTAAAATCAACATATTTTTTTTTTTCAGTGTATAACATATTTATTCTCCCATTGCTAAATAAAATCACAATTTTAATAAATGCATTTCAAAATGTATTATATAATTCATTTATTTTATCAAGTACTCAAGAACTTCGAAGTGCGACGCTTTATCACATATATTTTGAAACAGCACTAAGATGCATAAAGTATTAGCATGAAATGAGATAAACCATCCAAAGCGCGTTGCTGAGAAAACAGAATACCCGATGATACAAGTAAAATTTAATGCGCTTATCGACGAGAAATTCAAACACATTTCTAACTATTTTCATTCCCAAGACGATAGGATCTGTAAATTCGTTACTAAATTCAATCAAATGCATATATACGAAATCGTCAAAATTTTTATTTGCGATTGTTTATAATAAATATTATTGATAATAATAAGCAAATCAGCAAAAATAAGTACTTGAAAATAGATCATTCAGCAATTTCATTATTCAAATTCAATTTTATAGAGTAAAATGATAAACCAATAGTTCCATTTCTATGACTTAAACATTTAATTACTGTAAAAATAATGATATCACAATTTGTCAATGATAAATTAACAAGTTATCTTTATTTTTCAATTAAGCTAACTGAAGTATTTTGATGAAAGTAGATTTAACAATATAATTATAATTCACGATTGTTTATTTATAATTACTTAATTGTTACAAAACTATCCAAAATTTTGGCACGCATTGTGTCTTTCAACACTGCAAAATATGACAAATATTACTTAATCTATGAAAATATAATACAACCATGTATGAAAATATACAATAACCTCTTAGGAGTTACCCATGATTACGAAATGCTTTCTTTATCTTTAGAATCCCCAGAAACTAATATATTTTCGAGATTTAAAGAAGCATTTAAAAAAAAAAAAGTTTCTTTAGCTGCCATTGATTTTTGGAAACATTTTCGAGTAGTTTTTAAAGTGTATTGATCAGATTTCTCAAGCCGAAATATTGGTTTTAAGGATGTTATCAATTCTGAATTATACATTTTCAGCTACAAAATGAATTTATATATGCAAGAGTAACAAAATAATATTGATGTTAATGTTAATGTTAATGCTGTAAATTTTCCATGTTTGCCTATAAAATATTTTTCTAGAACATGAAAATGCTTATTTGAGAATTGATAGCACTCGAAAAAATATATGCTAGGTTGAGAAAACGAATTAATACACAATAAAAATAACTCAGAAACGTTTCTAAAAAATTAATGTCAGCAAAAGAAACACTTTTTAAAAAAATAAATGCTTTTTTAAAACTCGAAAACATGTTAATTTGTGAAGTTTCTAAAGATAAATAATGCTTGAAATTTTAATTGCTTAAAAGGCATATAGCCAACATAGTGAAAAAGTATCCAAGCCGTCTCGAACTCGTGTCATCAGTATAGCGCACTGACGTTCTACCAACTGAACCACTAACTGAACGATACCCAGCCATCGTTCCAAGTGGTTCATTTGGTAGGACGTCAGTGCGCTATACTGATGACCCGGGTTCGAATCCGGGCTTGGATACTTTTTCACTATGTTGGCTATACGCCTTGTAAGCAATTAAAATTTGAAATATTACGAATGCAAATCGTGAGAAATTTTATATGGAAAAATTTCCAAGTATTAAAATAGATTTATTCAATCATCGATGCTGGATTCTCTTTAGTTTCGTATTTGCCCCAGGGTTGGTGGCTCACGGAAAAATATTCTATCTTGTGCTGCGTTTGTAGCCTTGCAGACATGAGTTAATGAGAAGTGCCAGGTTGGGTACCGTTCCAAGTGGTTCAGTTGGTAGAACGTCAGTGCGCTATACTGATGACCCGGGTTCGAGTCCCGGCTTGGGTACTTTTTCACTATGTTGGCTGTACGTCTTTAAGCAATTAAAATTTGAAATATTATGAATGCAAGACGTGAGAAATTTTCTATGAAAAACTTCCAAGTATTAAAATAGATAAATAATGCTTTTCGGAATCGTGGGTAACTCAGAAGAGGTTATTGTATATTTTCGTTTGTGATTATGTTGTATTTTCCTAGATTCAGAAACATTTGTCTTTTGTTTTACTGTCAAGCTAAGAACCTACTGTTTTTTGACTTTTCCTTGTACATGAGACTTTTTATGATTGTAGATTTTAAAAATAATTTTTCATTATTTATGTTATTCCAACAATACTTTTTCCAGAGAAGTGTTGTGTTCCATGGATTTAAAAAATACTACTTGGAAAAAAAAAGCAATTTACTAAAAATTAAAAACAGAAGTAAAACTATTTGTTAATTTACTTTAAAATGCTCCATGTATTTCAATTTTTAAAAATTTTTCTGCAATTTTAATTGCATTACTTATACGGCCTTTATTAAAGGGAAGTTACCATTCATCGACCCAAAAAGTATGTCAACTTCGTGATATATACATTTTTTTTCTTCATAGAAATAATTAAGTTACACAAAATCTCAATTCCCCCACGTATTATTTATAGATTTTACTGTAAAAATATTTTTATTGTTCAATAATTATTAAAATTGTTAGAGAAATCGTCAATTGCGCATTGGTATGATGTGCACGCGTACATCATCTTGCAGCGTGTAGCGCACAGCTTGTCACTGTCATATGAAACAAACAAAATAAAAATTTTCAGAGAACATATTGAATTTTGGTAGGAATGAATCTATTTTCAGTAAAATCGAACGAAATTTAATAAAATGGTACACGTTTGAAAAAAAGTGACATTTCCTCACCCTTTTTTCACTAACTTCAACGTGGCTTGATAATAATAATAATTACACTGGTTTGCAAATTTAAACATTTTTTATATACTTTTGATGAAACACATATTTTCTTGTTATACTACCTCTTACCAATGAAAGGCGGTATTTGAAAAAAATCTATCACGTCACATTTTAAAAAAAATTACATTTTTCAATATTTACATTTTTAATTCCATAATATATCTATCATGTCACATTCAACCTACACACATTGTCAACTTGCATTCTATATTCTGTTTTTTTGTGAACTAAATTGGTTTTGTTTTTGATAAAATGTTTAATAGAGTGTGTAAATTCAATTCTGATCGTTTTTGTTACGTTTGTGGACAATTTATATTCGCAAAAAAGGAAGACCGATATCGAAATATCTTAATACAGCATATTTGCATTATTTTGGATTCTCAGAGAGTAATCAAGATAAAAAGTGGATCCCATATGTTTTCTGTGAAAGGTGTAGGCTTACTCTTCAATGCTGAGATTCGAAAGAAAAAAAAGTATCTTCAATTTCGATCACCAATACTGTGGAGAGAACCTTCAAATCACGAAAATGACTTATTTTTGTTTGACAAAAACTGCAGGCTTTAATTAAAAAAATAAACATAAAATTCAATATCCATCGGTCTCAAAACCGATACCACATCCCGTATGTATAGGTATATCAAGTGCGAGTTGTCAAGATAATGTCGATCTCTTTATGGAGGATGAAAATGATGGCGAGTTCTTAATCAAAGATGATAAAACACCACATTTAATAAACCAAAATGAGTGAACGACCCTGTGCGTGACTTGCAACTATCTAGATCTAAGGCAGAGATTCTTGCCTCTCGTCTACAACAGTGGAATTATTGACACCAAATATCAAAGTAACTTATTACCAAAATCGAAGACAAATTTTCAGCAGTTTTTCACCAAAAAGGATGATTTTTGTTTTTGCCATGATATTCCCGAACTTTTTAATGCGATAACTCAAAATTATGATCTAAATGGATGGCGTTTATTAATCAATTCATCTAAATATAGCTTGAAAGCTGTATTACTTCCTAACGGTAATATAAAATCCTCTTTACCAATTGGCCATGCCATAAACAGTAAAGAAACCTATCAAACAATGTCTCTTTTAATGAAAATGATACAAAGTATTTCAGACGCAAAATTAAAAGAGGGAATTTTTATCGGTCCACAGATACGTACACTGTAAAAAATGGGTACTCAAAATTGAGTAAAATGTACTCAATTTTGAATACGTCACATACTCAAAATAGCTCCGATCCAAATGTACTCAAAATTGAGAAACACATGTACTCATTTTTGATCCCGTGGATGTAATCAAATATGAACTCCTATGTACTCATTTTTGATCCCATGGATGTATTCAAATTAAAAAAAATTTATGTCGTTAAAATAAAATTTATAGGATAAAAAAAAAGTTACTTCGCGAGGACAACCTTATAAGCGATTATACATACTTTTCAGATCATTTTTTTCATTCCTGCGTGAGTTTATAGTAATTAACCAACCCTTGCTCAAGAGAGGAATCGAACCCGCGATGTCCTGTTTACTAACCTGACGACCCAAACCAACGCGCCATGAGGGGGACACGCCTTCTTCTCAAATGTTGTTAGTTACTTTGAAACTCTCTCTCTATCCCTTCCTAACAGTATCTGGCATCTGGCGCCATCTGTTAGGAAGGGATAAAGGTTTTAAATATGTTTTTAAGGATGTACAGTGCCTGTCTATATGTGTTAAAGATTAAAATAATGTCTGAGAGTTTTCATATAGTTCGAAGAATTATTAATTAAAAAATAACATTAGAAAAGATCATAGATTGAAATACTAAAATTATAAACTTTGTAAAATTATAATTTATAATATAATAAATTTTAGCGTAATTCATAAATTTGTAAGCCAAATCAGTTTAGTTTAATACCAATTTGCATAGCTATAATTTGCAAAGATATTATGTTATGAAACTTTTAAATAACACAATATTGTCTCACGTTAAAAAAGTTAAAATAAATTTTTAAAAAATTAGTGGGAAAAAAATCATAATTTTGAAGTACTATCAAGAAAAAAAAAAGAGATGTGTAAAATGTGAGGAGAAAAAAAAGAGTAAATGTGTTGTAGTGGATCCACTTTGATGAAAATCCCGAAGAACCAGATCCACTTTTCATTTCTCTTATTCTTCGTTTTTCCTTCAAATAATAGCTTTTTATGCTCCGTAATTTCGTCATTACACATTATGAAATATACAAGTATGTTGGGTTTGATCATATGTTCATTTTTGATCCAAAAATACTCATTTCGATATGAATACGTGAACTTACTCATTTTTGAGAATGCACATGTTCATTTTTGATCCAAAAATACTCATTTCGAAATGAGTACATGGACTTACTCATTTTTGAGTACTTCATTTTTTACAGTGTAAACTGATGCAAGATAAGGACTTTGAAAAACATATGAAAAAAACTATTAAAGAAAAAAAAGCTTGGTATTCCTTTAAAACGGTCGTCTATGGATTCTTAAGAAATCATAAAGATGAGAATTATGAAAAAAAAAATTTGCTGTTTTATTAAAAAATTATCATGCAATGGGTGTGAACATGTCTCTGAAGATACATTTTCTCCATTCACACCTGGATTTTTTTCATGAAAAGTTGGGCGCCGTGAGTGACGAGCAGGGCGAGCGTTTTTACCAAGACCTTAAACTTTTTGAAGACAGACACAAAGGTTTTTTGGGATGAAAGTATGTTAGGGGACTACTGCTGGTCTATTTTAAGAGAAACAGATCGAGAAAATTATAAAAAGAAGAGTAAAATCAATCATTTCTAATTTTTTCTTTTTATATTCCATGTTATTATTTTTTTAAGTATTTAACAAATATTTTTAAAACTAGACGTGATAGATTTTTTATAATAATTCTCCGGTACTTAGTGCACTAGAATCTATCAAAAATACACATTTCGACGAAAGTATATAAACCGTGTAAACCAGTGTTATTATTATTTTAGGTATGAAAGATTCATGGCCCAGTGAAATAAATAGCTTTCATTTCCCAAAATAAAACAGTTGATTGATTGATCCATTTAAACGCTACTATATACGGCCAGATGAAAAATTTTGTTTCGAGAAAAACGTGTTTAAGGCTTTACTAAAGAAAAACAGTGCACAAATTTGTATCTACACTAATCATAATTTTATCTATACATCCCATAGAAAATCTACCATTACTATTTTCAAAATGTAATATTTGCCCTATTTAATGATACAATTTACGATTAAATAAGTCGAAGAGTAAAATTTTAAAATAGTTATACTCAAAACTTGAAACCGCACGGATATAGTGTTTTGCAGCTATGTCAGATACATAGAATATAAAAGCAACATAAATTCATTTGCAAATTATTTGTAACTATCCACTATTATACTTAGTTTTTGTTTTCAACGTAAAGCCTAATAATTAGATTTGGTGTTGTCGTTGTCCCATAAATTTCCAATTTATTTCAGGGTGCTGCTCCCCACTGACAAGTTTTCTGTCAGGCAAAACACAACCAATAATTCAACAATGAATGCAAAATAAGTCCCCAAGCATTAATAATAGATGACAAAATAAAGTATGTTTGTTATGCAAAGGATATTAAGAAAAAATTCTCGGAACAAATGAGTTAAAAAACAAACAGTATCAGTTGGATTATCTATTAGATATCTTGAGAATTTTGAACGAAAATTAAAGCGTATGGAAATTCTTAAAGATGTATATGGGCAAAATCTCATAAGTTCCTTATTCCGCATTGCATCCCTCCACATTTCTTTGAAATATAAATTCTTATTTCATGTTAAATTGTTTCTCTGTGATTGTTCTACAATATTATATTACCTCTACTGTGAAAATCTCCTTTTTTAATCCGTAAAATGGAGTTTAAATATCTGAAATGTCTGTCTCATGTCCTCAACCCATAACTTGATCATTAAAACCATCAAAAAACAATAATTATTAAAATGTTTTGAAAAATCAATGCATTTATTATATATTATGGGGCATAATAATATAATTTTTACTTGAGTGAAATGTGATACATTTGTTTTTGTTGGTTTTGAAATTGTATCCCTAATTTTTTTGGTCACTGTCCCAATGTATGAATTTCTCAATATTTCCACCAGATGGTAGTATTCAGTGACATTCAGTGTTGTTTCCAGTAGGGAACTCCATGTTGTTCTTAAAAAGTCGCCATTGATTGCTGTTTGTTCATAAAGAAGATTTTCTAAATTGAAAAGAATGAGGAAAAGGTAAGCGTATCTTTATTAGCCACCACTACTGTCCCCTTTGTTAATTTAAATATTGATATTTATAGATTAATTAATACCTAGCCATTTTATCGTAGGTTTTATATGTCTTTGAAAATAGTGCATACATGGTCTTTTTTTTTAATTAAATAATTGCAAAATATGTCACTACTGTCCCTTACAATTTGTGTTTTTTCTGATAAAAACAGCTAATCACATTTATTTTTCAATAAAGTTCGTGCCCATCTACTAACTATGATTCTGCACTATATTTAGTGGTTGTTAAAAATTCAAATTGAGCATAGTAGGAGACTTTTAAAAATCAGATAGCAGCAGAAAATCAGCAGCCAAAAATCACACTCAGTCAGAAAGACTTTGGCTCATATATATATACAGGGTCCGGAAAAAGTTTTGGATGGGCATAAAATCTATTATTTTCGAGAAAACCGTAAATGTCAACAATTTGTTTACAAATATATTAAATTTAACGTCATATAAATAATGGAAAAGCAGATTAGATCTCAAAGTATTCGCCTTTTTCTTTTATGCTCTTAGCCGTTTGGGGATATCATTGAAGTATCTCAGTAGTGGGAAAATTGGGGGATGAGGAGGGGGATTGGGGGATCGTATCCCACCCCCACCGCCTGCTCTTCCGCCAAACATCCGCCCCCACAGCATCGCCCCCTAGCCGGAAAAAAATAATTTTCTTCTGTAACAGGAAGGATGAACCTAAGAACTCTAAGATGAGGTTAAATGGGCAAAATTATCATACTATAAGATAAATATTGATTTTATATACTAATTTTGAAGGACAAACACCTTAATGAATATCACTAATTAAGTGAAGTAGTGGTAAGTGTAGTCCCCCTCAGTGATGCATGCCAAGTTCATTATGTTTGAAATATCGCAAAATCTATAAAATGCAACGTAAACGATTTTACCTCATAGAACATAACCTAACAGAATTAATTTGCGTGTACCTGTAAACAAACTATAAATGCTACACTTAATTCTGAACATTATGTACTAGGCATCAATAACATATAAAAAGTGCATGCAATCCGAGAGATACAGCACGGACAGACAAACAGACAGATTAACTGAATTCATAAACACTTTTGAGCTATGCTGGAAAGTGTTAAAAATATTAAAGATTTGTAAAGACATTGCTCGAAAAAAAAAAGAAAGGAAGTCATTATGTCCTGTCCAGCATATAATATATTTATTCCGCCATTAATAATCCTCCATTAAAATCATAACTATTATAATTAATGCAAGGTATTTATTAATATATTACATAAATCATTTATATAACCAAGTTCTTAAGAACTTCCAACTGTTGATTCTTCACCACATATATTTGGAAACAGCACTAAGATGCAGAAAAGTGGTGTATAATGAGATCAACCGTTCAATGCATATTCCCGAGAAACCAGAATATCCGATTATGCAACTAAAATTTAATTCTCTTATCGCCAAGAAATTTGAGCACATTTCTGACTATTGTCATCCCCAAGACACGAGGACTCGTAAATTATGTAGTTTCTAAATTTGATAAAGTATTTTCGAAAATTGAAAATTTTATTAGGGAGTGTTTTTCGTGAATATCATTGATAGTTATGATGTCGTCTTTGTATAAAAATAAGCATATTACTTGAAAAATGGATCATTCGTAACTGAATTTAAATTTGAAAACGTAAATTTTATAACTTTTGCCTTTCTATGAGTTCTTTTTATTTATTTATTTATTTTTTTGTTTACTGTTTCTTAAATAATAAGACGAACATAAATTTTATTGCAATAAATTGATGTCTTTTTGTATTTTGTAGCTAAGCTAGCTCAAATATTTAGTTAACTGTTACTGCTTAGTCTTTTATTGAAATTTCGCAGTTGCTATTTTTTTTCTACTTATTGGTAGAAAAATGTTGTATTTTGATGAGAAAAATTGAAATATATCAACATCAATATTTTTTACTGGCAAAAAAGCGAGACCCACTTAGAAAGTTTATTTTTAAGCTGTTGAGTTAAGTTCCGTTAATAATTACAGAAAGTTTTTGAAAGTACATTCGGTGGTGGTGTAATGTTACGGGCGATTGATTATCTACGCGAGAGTCTTAGACCGAGAGGGGAGGAGGATTACCAAAGCAATGCTATCCGTATACGCGGCAAGGTTCGAAGAAATCCGTAAAAAGCTTCGAACGGTTAGACTGATGAGCGCGACTTGGGTTTCAACCCTGCACCTCTTGTCTGCCAGCTTTGTGAACAGAACCTCTCAGCCATTGGTGGAATTCCACTTAGGGATAGCAGCAAAAATGCAAGCTTATCAGGTCAAAGAATATTGAATATGGATCGCTATCGTAAATAATGAGTGTAGCATTTATAGTTCTTTTACAGGGACAGTCAAAAGTAATCCGTGATATTATGGCCAATGGGAAAAATCGTTTCAAGTTCATTTCAATCATGTTACACCATTTCAAATAATAATGAAATTGATATGTTTTTATGAAATGCACTAAAACATGCATTCTGTAGAATATAAGATGTAAAGCATTTATTAATCATTTACATGGCCACACAAAAGTATGTTATGTATCCCTTACATAATGGTCTACGAAGAAGAACAGTTTTCAGAGTATTATGTAACACTCTGTTTCAAATATCATGAAATTTATATACATTACTGGGGTTTACTACCTGATACTTGCTGTGGAATATGATGTGCAAAGCATTTATCGTTCATTTACAGGGACACACAAAATATTTCGGGCACAGTACTGTATCCGAAGTACTGTCAATTAGCAATAATTGCTGGAAGCATTTCGGGTACACTACTGTATCTGAAGTACTGTCTATTTAAACTACCTATGAGACATTACACAGACTTGAATACATTTAAAAACAAAACAAAAGTCTGTCTAATGCCATTCAACTGTCAATGTCAATGTATTCACGTTTGTCTAATGTCTCATAGTTAGTTTTTAAATATTGATTTAATTTAAATGTTAAAATGTTCGTATATCTTGTACTGTCTATTAGTGATAATTACTGGAAGTATTTCGGGTACACTACTGTATCCGAAGTACGGTTTATCTATATATAGGCCAAACGCGTCCGTGCGTAACGCTGACGTCATTTTGTGAATGGCAACAGTTGACGATGGAATTTCAGTTTTGCGATTTTAAATATTGCAATTTTTTTAATTTCTAAACATCTCACATTTTTAATTTTTACACCGTTATATGGGAAAAAAATCTACTTTGAATTGCAATTTGTTTGAAAACTGTATCTTAATTGGCTGATTTATTATGACTTTTTAAATTAAAAAAATTGGTATTTTTCACTTTTTTTCATGTTTAATGGTTGCTATTGATATTTCTTTTCCCTCTTAGTGACTGCATATTATCGTTGATGAGAGTATTGAAATGATTACTATTGGTCAGAAATTAATGCATACACCTTGAAAAGTAAAAGGAAAAGCTTTTACTGATTTTATATAAAATACAAAATAATAATAATAATAATAATAAACGTTTTGATGAGTGATAATTTTATAAATCAAAATAATTTAATTTAAAAATCAAAGGAATGCTTATGATGCATAAAATATTTTTCAATGTAGAAATTGTGGCTCAAAACAATATTTGGCTATTTATCGTTTGCGCCAGGATTATCACATTCAAAAATTAATTTATGGTGAAGTTTCGCTTGCTGTTTTAAATGAAAATGCTAAGGTTTATGGCAAAACATTTTTACTTAATGCAGTTTTATAAATAGTTACTGAATTAATAAGAGAAACAAAGTTAATAGTCTGGGATGAAGCACCCTTAACGAGTAAATTAGGATTTGAATGCATCGACCGTACGCATAAAGACATAAAAAAACAATGATTCGCTATTTGTTGGAATAGTAGCTGTATTTGCTGTCGACTTTAGACAAATATTGGCTTGATTCAAACATATAGAATAAAATTATTTTATTAAATTTTTATGCTAATCTTACGTAATCAGGTCCATGTCAAGGGAGAGTTACACATAAATGATGCTGTCAAGAAAAGGGTTTAATGATAATAATACACTCTAAATAAGAAAGAGTGACTATTCACTCCGGAGGAGTGGATATTCAATCTATCGAAGAGTCAAAATTTGCCCAACCTCTTTAGAGTGACTATTCACTCTAGGAAAAAGTGAAATTGTTGACTCTCTGAAAGAGTGAATACTCACTCCTGAGAAGTGAATATTCACTCTGAACAGGAGTGGATACTCACTCTTTCAGAAGAGTGACTATCCACTCTTGCAAAAGGAGTGAGTTTTTTCACCCCTGATAGGAGTGAATAGTCACTCGCTTAGGAGTGACTAAAATTCTTGAATAAAAAAGAGAAACTCATTTTACACACACGCTTGTTCGCAGGCGGTCACCCTCCCAAGTACTAACCGAGCTTGTTGCTGCTTGACATCTGCGATCGGACGAGAGCTGGTACCTACAGCATGCTACAGCCGCTAACGAAAAAAAAAGCTCTTATTACGTTATTTTAGCTTTGTTTCTTTTTTGATATTCGAGCGCATTTATTAAATTTGTGTAGAAATCACAAATATTTACGGTGTTTCTCAACTGTGTAAATAAGAAAACTGAAACTTTCTTTTTGTATCATATAATACAGAGACTGTTCGCACATTTTTTAGATAAATTTGATAACTGATTTAAAAAAATGGAATTATTTTAGAGGAAAAAAATCTGACAACAACTTATTATGTGGTCTGCTGAAAAGAGCTCTTTCAAAGGGCAAAATCACCACGATTGATCGAATCTGGAAAGTTTTTAAAGAGGCATGGGAAGCAATAACCCTGTAAATTTTACAAAAAACCTTCTACCATCGAAAGCATTACGCAGAATTAGAATCAAGAAACAAGATTATCATACAGATTATTTCGGAAAGCAATATTCATATTTTAAACGTTAAAAACAACAACGCCGAAATCGTCTAAAAAAATGTCGAACACCCGTCTGTACATTTCCGCTATCACAAAAATTCCGTTACGACAAAGCAGTTATTTATTTATTCATTCATTTTTTTCTTGCTAATAATGTTTCCATAATTAGAGCCCGATTAAGATTGTCCGTGGCCCAGGGCCTGTTTATCAAATAGGCCCGTGAAGCCGAAGCTTACCCACTGAAATACAAAGGTGCCCCCAAATTTACTTTTCAAAACTAATTTTTAGGGGGGAAATTTCAGTCAGGGTAAAAAACGTATTTTTTTTTCTTAAATTATAGCTGTTAAATTTTTCCTAAGACTATTACCGACACATTTATACTCTTTTTTTTTTCTAGCTATAATAAATGGTATAAAATCAGTGATTAAATGCAACATTTTTCATTTCATACATAACATTTTCAACATAAGAATGTTTTACATTTTAATTTCAAACGTGCTAAAAATAACAGAAAATTTAATCTGTATAATTATATTTTGTTTATATTCATAAAGAGGTTAGAAATGATATAAAATATGTAGAATAGGTTATTTAAATAAAGAGGAAAATAATTAGCATTCAGAGATATTAAATTTCTGTTTATAAAATAGAAGCAAAATTGTGTTGCAGCTAAGCATAAATTTACTTCAAATATTTGTTTTCCCTGTCCTGTTCTTAGCACTGGCAAATCCTGCAATTTGTAAAGCATAAAATATATTTCCTGTCCATAATTCTATCGATTTATTTATTATTTCAATGCCTTTTTCAGTTTTTTTAAAATCGTGCTACTATATATAAAGGATTTCATTTTAGGCGTTTCGTTTCGATAACGGGGGATCTGAGAGCTGGCGCCATCTTGTGGTTTTGTTGGAAAAAACTGTTTTTCTTGACTCTCAACGGAGTGAACTATTCACTCTTGTCAACCGAGTGAAACAGTCACTCTCGACAACGGAGTGAAACAGTCACTCTCGACAACGGAGTGAGATATTTCACTCCTTTCTAGAGAGTGGAAAATTCCACTCTTTAAAGAGTGCATATTTATAAAATTCACTCCAAAAAGAGTGAAAATGCCTCTCACTCTTCCAAAGAGTCAACTTCTCACTCCTTCCAATTTTAGAGTGTAATCTATATTATAAACCAACACATTTCCAATTATTGCTGAAGTCATTTTAATGGTAGCAACGAACTGACTAATAAATTTCGCTTTCACTGCATCTTTTTAAACTTCTAAACATCGCACAATTTTAATTTCTACACCGTCGAATAGAAAAAAAAAATGCAATTTCTTTGAAAACTGCATTTGAATTTACTGATTTATGATTTTTATAATAATTTCCAAGTATGAAATGATATAAATCTATCTCTATCACTTCCAGTTCGGTTGTGAAAGATTAATCCGTTTGCATTTAAAACAATATAAATCGTTCCGCATTTATTCCCGGCTAATATTACAGAACGAAATTAAAACTTCATCAAAATTTAAATATAAATATTAATATAATATAAATAAAATGCAAATTTAACAGACATGTTCTCGAGCTACGCGCTTAAGCTGAAATTTTCAGAATAAAAAATCTGCAGTAAACAGCGAAATTTTGGACGATTCCTTTGGCCGTTAACTCCTGGCATGCGGCTAATAAAAAAGTATCGCTTTATTCAATTTCGAAATTTTATTTGAATATATTATTGATATTTTCTTATAAAAATTCTTTTTTACGTTGTTAATGAATCAGTTTAAAAAATATATATATTAAATATGAAAAATCTATTAGAATTAGAAAAAAATGGTTTTCGCCTATTTTCTATAACCTGGGAAGCCCGGGTTCGATTCCCTAGTTATCGATAATTGCGGGAAATGTGTTTTCAGTTATGGTATGCGTTTTTAAGTTAAACTAAATTTTTGCATACTACGTGGTGTGTATAACTGCTATACATTATATACAGTACTACACATTCGTAAGCATTACAGAGTTTGAGCGTAAATTCCTTAAAGGTGACTTTTAATTGATTTATATATTTTCAAGCTGAACTATAATTAGTATACTAACAGATGTTTGTAGAATAGAAATAAAACGCAAAGAACTGCATACATGGCTGCTTATGGATGATAATTATTGGAAGTGTGATTTCAGTAGTTTTAGCGTGTTTTATCCTGAATTATATTTTAGCTTAATATCTGGCGTAGACAAATATCTCTAGGTAATATACAGGGATGTACAAAAGAATTCAAGTACGTTTCCGTCTATTGGTAGAAATTACTGAAGCTGAATTTTCAACCTATTATTACGTTTTCTTACTACACAAAATGTTAGCATACTAAGTAAAAGATATACAAATCTATTGATCAAATATAGGGCTACACAAAAGAATTGGAGTACTTTTCTACCTATGGGCGGTAATTGTGAAACTTGGTTTTCAAATTTTTTATACTTTAACAAAACAGCAAAGTTTTGTTAAGGTATTCTGGAAGTGTTGGAAAATGTTTCATATTCTGTGCTTGATGAGTGATTTTTTGTTTTTGTTTAAATTATAGAGAGATTGGATAAAATTAATTTATCTTAATATCAACACTAAGTTGCTGTTGATTCTTATTATATATTGATGATAATTATATATGATCTATAAAAAGATTTAATGATAAAAATAAAAGATGATATTTAGTATTATATTTTGTCATTTAATAAAGCAAGTGATTTAATAGATTTGCAGTTATTAGTATTACTATAAATATAATACGTGACTGTACTAATGGAAAACAGATTTTGGAATAATCAAAAACCCAAATAATACCCCCCTCCCCTAAAAAATAAAATAAAATAAAATAAAAATTCCCCCTAAAATTTAGATTAAATAGGGATACTCCCCTTAAAATTTAAAGCCTTACGCCAAAACCTATTACTAATCCAAAACTAAGTTTATAAAACTAGCATGGCTCCTAAAATTGACGTTTGAAGAATTTTTGCCAAAATTAATAAAATTGGTAGTAAAGAGCATTTTAAACCAAAAAAAAATATGAATATTAAAAAATTTGATATTTTATCACAAGAAATTATCCAGACCTTAATATCAAAAGGAACAAACAATAAAATAGAGTTATTATTAGCTTATGCTAATTCTGGATGTATTTCTTCAAAAATACTGGAAATAATTTTATGGACTTTGCAAACGTCAATGGTAAAAACACGTGTTCTAAAAACTTAAAAACCATTTTTATAGAAGACATAACCATGACATTTTAAATAAAACTAACATAAAAATAAATCTATTTGTGAATTATAAACTTAAGTAAAAAACACAAATATTCCAATAAATCGAGAAAAATATATATCGATATATTGTGTCCAATATTTTTCGGATATCGATATACTCAAGACGATATATTGAATAATCGATATATCGATATTTTCAAACTTTTTTCCATCACTATTTATCCTTCCCTTATGGTAAACATAGCAATTTATCACGAAGAGAATAACTTTAATTAAATATATCATATGTTCAGAAGTTTGTTTTCGCTCGTTCTAGAGTTATTCTACCCTTTTATGAATATATGTGGAAAATATATATGAGACAATACTTCGCCAGCTAAGCTCATTTATACTTTATTGTGCTTTAAGTTGGTAAAAATATGCATAAGTATTTATCCCCACGCCTGCAGTCAGATGCGGCGGTCAGTCTGTATGGTTTTTATTTTATAACTAAAAATTTAGAGTTCTTTAATATCTCAAAAATTCTACAATTTATTTTCGATTTCAAATCTTGCCGATATCCCCGTGTCCTTAAAATTAAATAAGATAAATAAATACCGTTTTCAGATTTTTAAATCATAATCTTAGTAAGATTGTTTAAAAGCATCGATTTCTTTCGAGATTAAACGGAGCAAGTAGATGATGGATGACAAATTAATGTAGTTATGACGTCTGTTTCAAAATTCTGGTTTCTTGTGAACGTCTAATTTTTGTTAAAATACCAATAACTGAAATAAGCGTCATAGATTCTCAGAGCAACTAGTGCATTTAGATACGCTGTGAATCGTTAGCACTTAGTGATGCGCTAAAAAGTAAATAATGACTGCTACAATTTCATACTGTTATGACACGTGTTTACGTCGCCTCCTCTCATCTAAAAATCCTATTTGTTTCTATTAGGGATATTGGAATTTCTTAAAACTGGAATAACAATTATAGATTCACAATGTAAATATCGCATTTAGTTGATTTATGATAAAAAATGAATGCGAGGTTGTATTTTAAAGTAGTTATGACGCTTCCTTACATAAAGATTTTTCTAGTTTATTAGGCTAATAAAATTTCTCAAAATTTTGCTAATTAGAATAGGATTTATAGCTCTTTAGCATTATTATTGAAAACAGATCATATATATATATATATATATATACATACACTATATGGCCATTAATGACCGGCAACTTTCAATTTTAGACATTTTGTCGAATATTTAAAAATATACTTGTCAGATTCTTCTGGAATTTTAGGATTAAAAATAACAGGTTTGACTTCATATTTATCAACGTCGATTTGATAAGGAGGACAATTAGGGGGCCAAAAAATATAAAGAAAAAAATAATACTTGGGTTCACCCTGTAAAATAAAATGCACGAAATGATCTATCGCTACAGAATATACATAGGTAGACATTGTACAATATGTGTATTCATTTGTGTAAGAATAGCATGTATATTAATAAAGCTATAGCGATTTTTATTTAAAATTAAAAAGATTCTTGCATGTTTTTTGCTTATAACATACAGGGTTTTTAACCAAATTTAACGCCAGTTTCAGAAAAATTGACAAAATGTAGTAGAAACAATATAGTGCAATTGGAATATAAATATATTAAATATTTAAGGAAATATGGGTAGTTGTATAAAATAATTTTTATCTGCGCATGTGCGAAAGATAACAAGGAACTTTTTGCATAATTTAATAGTCAACTCTATGGAGGAATTTTAAAACAAAATTCAGTCAAATATCATAAAAATTCAGAGAGATATCGGCGTTACAGTGAGCTGTTTTTTAGTTTCTCACTAAAACTCGTTGAATGATAAGGGATTTTCAACAAATTGTAATTTTTTATTTTCATACTATTTTCCAATTTTCAATGATACTTTAGTTCTCTTTGAAAAACTACCCTAACGAGCTTATTCGAACTAAAAAAAAATAATCAGAATCAAATGATCCGTTCCAAAACTATTATAACCTGGTGAAATATTGTTTTCCAAGGCGAACTAAAGTATCATTAAAAAATGAAATATAGTATAAATATTAAACATGACAATTTGTGGACAATACCTTATCATTCAACAAGTTTTAGTGAGGAGCTAAAAAAATGCTCACTCTCATGCCAATATCTCTCTAAATTTTTACGATATTTGACTGATTTTTTTTAATAAGTTGCTCGATAGAGTTGACTATTAAATTATGCAAAAAGATCCTTATTATCGTTCGCGCATGCGCAGATAAAAATTATTTTATACAACTGCCCATATTTCCTTAAATATTTAATATATTTATATTCCAATTGCATTATATTGTTTCTACTACATTTTGTCAATTTTTCTGAAACTGGCGTTAAATTTGGTTAAAAACCCTGTATGTTATAAGCAAAAAACATGTAAGAATTTTTTTAATTTTTTTAAAAAATCGCTATATCTCTATTAATATGCATGCTATTCTTACACAAATGAATACACATATTGTACAATGTCTGCCTATGTATATTCTGTAGCGATAGATCATTTCGTGCATTTTATTTTACAGGGTGATCGCAAGTATTCTTTTTTTTTCTTTAATATTTTTTAGCCCCCTAATTGTCCTTCTTATCAAATCGACGTTGATAAATATGAAGTCAAACCTGTTCTTTTTTATCCTAAAATTTCAGAAGAATCTGACAAGTATATTTTTAAATATTCGACAAAATGTCTAAAATTGAAAGTTGCCGGTCATTAATGGCCATATAGTGTATGTTAAAAATAAATGAAGCAATAATACAATGTTTTATTTTTATGGAAAACATATCGTCAACAAGTAATTTTGAATTTTCCTTGAAAATTAATGTTTTTTTTAAAATTAGATATCCGGCTCGCTACACACAATGTCTATTAAGGTTGTTTTCATATCCAAATTGGTTAATTTCTGTCACATTGTTTTATTCATTTTTGTACTCAAAATCAGATTGGTATGTTCTTTTATTAAAAACAATCTAATCGAGCTAGTTTTTCGTTTTTCGGCAAAGGCAGTAAATTTTTCAGAAAATGCTGCCTAAGGTGGGGTTTTGAATAGAATTTCCGGACGTATCAGTGCGCAGGAAAGGGAAAAACTGTTGTCCTGAAACAATACTCTCCTATAACGAGATGTAATTCATGTATTTCAAAATGAGGAAAAACTGTTCGATCGTAAATCATTTCAATAATAATGTCTGCAAGTAATCATGCTTCAGTGTTTAAAAATGACTCAGAAAATGTATCAGAAATTTTCATGTTGTTGAGCGGAGAAATATATATATATATATATATATATATATATATTTAGAACCGCCTTAAATAGTTTGGCCGGAAAATATAATTTATATTACTATTTTTAATCTAAAATACTTTAATATACTGCAGAGAAATTATAAATCTCCAATAAAAACTATCTGCAAGTTATGGAAAGTGCAGTTTGCGAACTACAAGTTTACCTAATTACATAGCGTTGTCAAAAACTTTTAAAGAAAGTTTCTTGTTGTAATGAATTAAAGTAATACGAAGGGAAAAACCCCCTATTTGTGCAGTGCAAATAACATATTGCACGATTTACTACTGCTTATATTATTAATATTCGGTTCAGACATGGTAAAGACAGGGTAAAGACAGCCATGAAAATAAATGATTTAATTCTTTGTTGGATGAAAGTTCCAATAATCACCTGAACAAATATAACATCCTACTAAAGGGAGAAACGTTAATCACCTTTACATGCAATTATCTATACTTTGATAATCTTACAATGTCTGATATAAAAAATAGACATACAAATCTACAACTTTTCTGCGTATCGCGATTTGTTTTCCTGTTAATGATATTAATTAATGTACAGTTAAAAATGAAGTAAATAAGAGGAAATTATTTGCTTCGTTATTCCTTAAGTTTGAGAAGAAAAACTTGCGCCTTTGAATAATCGTTATCGAATGAGCGTGGATCAATACTCAAATTCCCGAACATTTTCAAAATCATTACAATATCAATAAAAAGTGGTAAAATTTTTGTTTTTTTTTAAAGGAAATTTATATGAATATTTCTTCGTTTTAATATTTTCTAGTTTAGATGTAAAATTTTTATATTTTTGCGTCGTCTGTCTGGCAATTTGCCCTTTAATTCTCTTAATTAGAGTGAGATAAAGTGTATTTTTAATCTAAAATATTTAAGTATACTACAGAGAGCTTGTAATATATATAATAAAAACTTTTTACAAATTATGAAAAGTAGAAGTTTACATAATGAGACAGCGTTACCCAGAGCAATATATAACACATAAAGTTATTTATATAACATTACAATAACAGATTTTTTTTTTTCATTTTTTGAACGCAAAAATCATATTTCACTAACCGATCCACTACTGTTTATATTATTTATATCTACACATAAAAACGTAGTCTTGAGAATAAATGGTTTAATTCTTTGTTGCACGACAGTTACAATAATAACAGTTATAACATCCCAAACACGAGAAATACGTAAATCACTATTATCTGCAATTATCTTTGTTTGATAATCTTATAATTTCTTACTTAAAACAGGCAAAACTCAGCTTATAGCAATTTGTTTTCCCATTAATAATAATATTTATGTTAGAAGTAAAAATGAAGCAAACATAGGAAATTATTGTTTCGGAAATCTATAAATTTGAGACGAGAAACTTTCACCATTGAATAACTTTTATAGAATAAGCGTAGATAATTATTAAAATTAACTTTTATCTTTAAAAGCCATATAGTATAAGTAATAATACTAATGTAACTATTAAGAATGGATAAAATTTTCGTTCTTCAAAGAATAAATTTTCATGAATATTTCTTCCCTTTAACAAATTCAGATAAGAAAAAAATATAGCTGCGAAATTTCTAAATTATTTTTTAAAAATAAAATAGAACCAGAAAAATTGTATTTAATGAAATGTGTCATGTTTCTAAGCGGTATTTAAATTGATTGCGTTCATTAAATAAAATTTCTAGTTAAAAAATGTCTTTTTTTTTACTTAAAAAAAAAAAAAACACGAAAAGTTGCAACTATATGTAAAATGTTCATAACTTTGATTTGGCACTCAGACAACTCGTCATTTAAGTCACGTAAAAATTCTTAATTAGAGTGAGGCCAAATGACTTTTTAATAATACACGATCTACTACTATTTGTATTATTTATATTCAGGTTCAGACATAATAGATGCAGCCATGAACATACACTGGCGTCCAAAAGTTAAGGAACAACCAGTTTCTTGACACTCACTATTAAAAGAATGAAAATAAATGTACAAAATATGGTTTACATGAACAGCTCCCGCTGAAACTGTATTTTATTTTTTTAAACTTTAATAAAGGTACAGGGAGGGAGTCTGAGTAGACACTCTTAGGCTGTAAAAGAGCTTTAGTAACTTCAATAAAATCTTGTGAAATGTTTATACCTATACCCATCTCTATTTTTTTTAAAGAATTGGACATTTATATGGCAATCAAGGGTAAACTGCGAATATCCCAATTTTGTAATTCGCCTGGAATTTTTTTATGCTTGTTGATCATGAATTGTTGGTACTAAAATAGTGTTGTCCATATCTAGGAGATGTCGTTTACCTGATTCGTTAAGATGGTGGGCAATTGGATGGATGGAAATAGGGTTATCACAAGCTGGTGCTTCTAGACGTCTTAATGTATCTCGTAGTCTGGTCCAAAGACTGGGATCAATTTGAATCCAAAAATTCAGTATCAAGACGACTTGTTCCAGACCACTCACGGGTAATAAGTCCTACACAAGATCGCTTCATAGCTCTTTTGGCCCGAAAGAGGAGGAATCTACTGTCCCTTACAAAAATTTCTTATAGAATTCTATAAGAAATATTTATAGAAAACGCATTATAGAATCCTATAGAATTATGGCCCGTTTTTCTATAAGCTTGTTTAACCGAAAGCTATAGAAATATCTGTAGAAGTTCAATAGAAATGTCTGTAGAGTTTCTATAAAAATATCTGTAGAAAAAATATACAGCTTTTACAAAAAATTGTATAGAATTTTATATAGAACAGACTGGCCACCCTCCCGAGTACTAACCACTCTCGATGCTGCTTGACTTCAATGATCGGACGAATAACGAGTACTTTCAGCATGACACAAACACCGACAGTCTCTTAACTCTTATTACTCTATTTCGACTTTATTTCTTTTGTGATTTGGATCCCCCAATCATAATAGTTTTGTAATTATATTTAAATTCTAATAAATTATTATTTGTTATAAAACTGAATATTTTATATTTATATTTAAAGTTTTTTATTTATATTTCAATTTTTATTTATAAGTTTAAATATTTATATTTCACATTAAAATATTTCAATAAAAATTACAAATTTATTAGTGAATAAAATTTATTAAATTAGATGGACTGTTTTAGAAATTTAACAGCAAATTAATAAATTATTATAAAATTAACCAACAAATTAATGATTTATAAACAAATTAATTAATCATAATTTAATTCAGTAGTTTGAATGATATAATATTACATTGATAATTTAATCATAATGAATTAGAATTGAATTAAATTATAATAAATCTATGGAGTACAATTAAATACTAAACTGATGTATTACAAAATTAATTATTTTTTTTTTATTTTAATATATAGTTATAAATAAATTTCTACTCACATAAATTTTAAAAGACCAAGAAATATATATATATTTTAAATAAAAAACAAAAAAATCTATAGAATCATTAGTCTATAGAATTTAATTCTATAAGATGTATAGCCCCCTTAGAAAAACTGGGTACTTTTCCGTTATATGAACACCATTGTCGCCAAGCATACATTTACATACATTTAATACATACAGTTACATACATACATTTACATACATTATACATTAGCATACATTTTGGCGTGGTGTCCGTATAACGGAAAAGTACCAAAAACTGTCGTATAAAAAAAATTCTATAGAACTTCTAAGAATTCTATAGAAACATTTTTTTTAGAAAAAGTATTCTATAGAACTCTTTAAAACTCTATAGAAATAGTATTCTATAGAACTTCTAAAGAATTCTATAGAGTTCTATACAGCTCTATGAACTATTTTCGTAAGGGGTGGTTCAGATCATTTCAGATCATCGTAACACAACACTGATGACAATATTTGCTACTACGGTGCACAGACGTCTTCGCAATGAAGACTTCTATACAAGACTACCCGTTGTGTGCGTCCCTCTTAATCAACAACACAGAAGTGCCTGTTTATGTTGGCCAAGAGAACGCGTTACGTGGAACAGACAACAATGGGCTTCCGTACTATTTACAGACGAGTTCCAATTTGCTTTGGAGAGTGATTCAGCTCGTGTGCTGATCTGGAGAAAACAAGGCATTAGATTCTGCCTATGTAACATTGTTGAAAGAAGCAGTTATAGAGGGGGGGGGGGACACGGTTTGGGCTGGAATCTCTTTGGTGGTCACAGTACCCTAACGTATGTCATGGAAGAACTCTAACTGCTGTGAAATATCGGGACGAGATCCTTATTCCGTTTGTCAGATCGTATAGTGGTGCTATTGATGATGAATTAATCGTAATGAAGGACAATACCCGATCGCATTGAGCTAGAGTCATTGATGAATATCTTGAGGATCAAGGTTTGGAGCGAATGGAATGGTCAGCTCAATCTTCGGTCCTTAATCCGATAGAGCATCTTGGGGACTACCTCAGCAGACAGGTGGCTGCCGTAAGTCCTCCCATGAAGTTGTTAAATGAGCTGGAACAAGCGTTAGTCCATGTACTTGTACGGGCGTTGTTTTCCATTCCAGTTTCCGACAACTTAATTGAAAATATGAAAAGTCGATGCCACAAATGCATTACAAGTACGGTCAGACACATGCCTTATTAAAATTAGTTTATTATTTTTTTTTCACAAAAAACTGTCATTTATTTATTTTATTTTTTATCTAACAATGGACTTTTAAAATACCATTTTTTTTTTTTTTTGTAAATCATGCTGGGTTTTAAAATGAAGTAAAATTCGACAAATAACTGTTTAAAGCACAATTAGTCTAAATTTCATGTTTTTTTATTCGTTTGTTTTCAAATTAGACACAAAAGACTTTTTGTACAACTTTTGGAGGCCAGTGTAAACAATGTAATTCTTTGTTGTACGAAAGTTACAATAACTACCTAAACACCTAAAAACACTATAACATCCTAAAACACAGAGATACGCAAATCACCATTATCTGCAATTATCTTATATTTTATAACCTTGTACATCGAAAAGACAAACTCTGCACCTTTACAGCATACAGTTATTTGTTTACCCATTAATAATGGTAATTATGTTACCAGCAAAAATGAAGGAAGAGTAGAGTAAATTATTGCTTCGGCAATCTATACATTTGAGAAGAAAAAGTGGGGCATCTTTGAATATTTTCTATAGAATGAGACTGGATCATTATTCAGATTCGTGCTTTTTCTGAATATCCTTGTAATATAAATGATAATATTAATAGTAAGATTGAATAAAAGTATGTTTTTTGTAAAGAAATTTATATAAATATATTTTTTGACAAATTTTAACTTAAGATCTAAAATGTTTTTAAATTTGATATAAAAATTTGAAAAAAGTATTTTTAATGTAAAATTCCTAAATGTACAGCAGAGAACTTGTAATGTATAATAAAAAGACTACAAGTTATAAAAATTACAAGTTTATGAAATTACATAATGTTGTCAACAGCAATATGTAATACATAAAATTAATTATAATACACTAAGCAACACGAATAATAAAATTTATCAATGAGTATAAATTCCAAATATTTAAGCAAAAAATTTTTGAATGAATTTTTTTTTGACTAAATTTGCTGCCAGCATAATGAAAATTTCCTCATAGCTTCCTCGTATTATCTTTAAAAAAAAAAAAAAAAAAAAAAAAAAAAAAAAAAATATATATATATATATATATATATATATATATATATATATATTTCAAAATTTCGAAAGGTTAGGTGATATTAATTAAATAAAGTTCCCCCATTTCTGTATGGAAAATGTATGCCGGATCTATTTAATGTAGTGCTGTTAAAATAATATTTACAAATAAAAATATGTATCAGCAGCCAATAAAAAATCATACAGTGATAATTTGATATGACTATACAAAGATATTTTTATTGTTCCTCGTTATAAAATTATTTTCAATTCTATTAATAAATATAATACAGGCTGAGCAGACGTATAAGAGTGTATAAAGTTTAAAAAATCATAAAAAAGTACAAAAAATTATACGGATCTGCGGTTTGCTCTAAAATCATTTTCGGGTTGCGGGATTTGCTTTATAACAAAATACATTGTAGTTCTAAAAGTCACAGATAGAGGGCGGTAACATGAATGCAAATGAAGATAGTTATAAAAGAACTCGCGATTCAATGGATCGTTTATTTTTATTTGATTAAATCCCCATTTTTGTGAGTAGAACAAATTGCTGGGTGAATGTTATTTATGACAGTTTTTGTTAGTTAAACCGTTTTCATAAACGAAGAAGCAGCAAACTTCCCCACTTCCGAATGATTAATCATTCCTTTGCTCTTTTTTTAAAAATACATGTTTTAATTCTGATACGCACTTTTTGTTTACCAGTTATTTAACATGTTAGAAATTACAGTTATAAATTTTTAATTATTTTCTTTATTTGAAAATAAATTGACATCCAATTCTACGAAATTACACTAGTCTGTCTCCCAAAAATTGGTATATTTTCTTTAATTATTATGAAACAAAATAAGATGGTTAAAAAAGTTATTATATTTATTATAAGAAGATTAGCCTTTAAATTACATCAGCAAAGAGAAATTAAATCAGAAGAAAGAATGGAGAAACCATTTTTTTATAGTTTGTAAATGATTGTTTATAATATCAAATATTTTCTCATTGATCAATAATATTTAATGATATCAACCAATTAATAATATTAATAACACTTTATTATATTATAATTAATAATATTTTGTTATTTTTATTAATAATGAAATTTGAACAACTTTAACGTTCATAATTTTATTTTCGAAAATGTGATTGGATTGCACGATATTTAAATATGTTATTAATGTGCAATACAGCATATTCATTATTTAAAACAATGTTCATAGCATTTACAATTTTTTACAGGTCACCATAAAGGTTTTTCTTACACTGAGGTTTCCAGGAAGTAATTATTTGAAGTTCGTTTTAATAATGTATAATTATTTCTCTCAAAATTGGTACATTATATTATTGAGGTTCACTACAGCATGTTTGTTACGGAAAATAATAAGTGTGACATTCATCGTTATTTAACAGAGAGATTGAAATAATTTGTTGGGGAGATGGGGGATGGATGGGACGCTCTCAATATTTCAGGCAATAAACATTTTTTTTAGTTGCTTTCTATCCTCATAGATTTCACTACCATAGTGTGCTTCAGAACCAAAAGCAAGAGCACATGGCTGTTTTCAGTTTTCTTCAAATTTGCATTTCCGGAAAACTCTGCTTAAAAGTAAATTTTTTTACATTTGAAGTTACTTAAATATCTTATGCAATATAAACAATTAAGATATGTTGTAGTTTTTTATTTCAAGGCTCAATGTTGGTAATTAAAATTAATACATATTAACCATTGTGACAAAATAATTTCTGAGACAAAATAGCTGACAATTCAATATATGCATCATGGGGATGATTGGGACATTTCAAATGGGGATGAATGGGACTGCTTCATTCGTCCCTTGAGGATACTGAAAATTTTTTATTAACTAAATAATATTATATAGCTTGATAAATTAATACTTTATGGTAATTATTCTTTTAACATTTCATCCTTTATGTAGCCATCGTCTTCAGTCCACCGTTTATGGGCCCTTTAAGGCAAAGCTGAGATGAGTCCAAGATCATTGACTAACAAATAATCCTGGAGATCATATTACAATTTATAATCTATCAACTTTTGCCAAGGCGGCATTTTTGTTCAGGTTTTAGTCCTTAACATTGAATACGGAGAGGAAAATGTTTGTGTCTCATTTATCCCTGCTGTGGGGATGATTGGGACATGGAAGAACTTTTTTTTAAATTTAATTTATATATCTGTATAATAATAATATTGAACAAATATTGTGCATAAGATGTAGTCAAACACTTAAAGTTTGACATGTGATATATAATTTTGATAATAACTTATATAAAATATTTAAAATAAATATTTTTGTGAAAATGTCCCATTCATCCCCCATCTCCCCTATATAGTATGAGTTATCTGCGGAAATTATTGTAAAAAAGTATTTAATAACGTAGTACTATTTCAACTAATCGGTATTTATATATGATATTACGTTATGATGTATTGCAGCATGTTCATGTATACTATATTGCATTAAAACCACACCCATAATTCTTATACATCGTCTCCTAGAAATACTTGGATACACATTTTTGGGCATTCTTGCAGTTTTCTTTTCAATAACATTATGTATCTACCAGCTAAACTAGATTTTGGTTTTAAGAGCCTACGCTAGTCACGCGAAGAAACGCTCAAGCTAATGTTAAGTCTAATGGGGAGGTTCTTGCACGATTTCTCGCTCGCATTTTAATATTTTTAAATGATTTTTTTTTGCATAGGATAGCTGAGGTCGATCTGTAACGTTGTTAGTTTTTACTTTTTTGATTTTGGTTACAGTTTTTTTATAAGCAGACATTTTCAATTTTGGAACCGGTTGGAACCGGTTCTGAAAGTGAAAGCACCCTTATATCAAAAAACTGGAACCAAAATCGAAAAAGTAAAAACGAACAACGTTACAGATCGACCTCAGCTATCCTATGCAAAAAAAATCATTTAAAAATATTAAAATGCGAGCGAGAAATCGCGCAAGAACCTTTCCATAGACTTAACATTAGCTTGCGCGTTTTTTCGCATGACTGATGTAGGCTCTTAATATGGTATGTGAATCATGTGCAGTAGGCATTTTACACTATGCAGGGTAACTCAACATAATTTGAATACATTATGATCTACGGAAAGTTACTGCTCGATACTATTTTTCGTTTGATTTTATTTTTTGTGATGTATATGTGTGCAAAGTGAAAGAAATTTTATAATTGATAGAAAATATAAACAAATGGTTTCAATATACGCTACTGTTGATACAAAACTAATTCTACAGGTATTTGTAAATAACTAATGTAAATATTAACTTTTACAGAGGTCGACCTTGGCGACAATATTACGCACCAAACACTGATTTGTAAAATAAAAGAAATTTAATCTCGATAACCCGCAGGAGCCGAATTATCCAGAAAATTCAATATACCTATGATGGCCATCACTTAACTTTCTCGTCAGAACATGAGTATAAATAAGATTACTATACAGTCTGACAACCAAAAGCGTTAGTCATTACTTGTCATATTTGAAATTTCAATTATACCATGCAATCTTCATAGAGTTCGATTTGTTGATAGCTGATTGCTTACAAGTTCTATGAATATTATAATATGCTGTTGTTGTTAAGTTTATGACAGAAATCGTGGCGAAAATTGTGATTGTCGTCCAATAAAGGGCGTTCTTTGAGTAGAACGAATTTTTTATTAACAAATCTTTTTCAAAATATCTGAAATGAAAACACTCGTACCAATTTCTTCATAATACTGGCAATTGTATAAAAATCTATACATGATACATGATTTTTCATTCTTGTTTGAAGTCTGGTATAAAGACAAAATTTCCATTTACTTAAATTAAAAACAGATAAATTTATTTGTATTTCAGGATCATTAATCCATCTAAATGTTCAAATTTAGTTAGAAATTTATGTAAACATACAATTTAACTGCTAATTTACATTTTATATGGTACACGGATAATTTAAATAAAAAATATAATTCTAAAAAGAGTTGCATGTAATTTACTTCAAAATTACAAGATAATGTTTTCAACTTTAATGCCTTTTTATTTTAATTTCATATGTTCTTAACCCATTTACAGTTGGTGTTGCGTTGACAAAATTGTAAAAATAAATGCATATGAAAAATTAACTCCCAAGCAACCGGTATTTTACAAAAGAAATTTTTTTCTTATTTAATGTCAGAAACATTCTAATCAGGTGTGTAGTAAATGGTATATATGGTGGTATACGCTTTATACCTTCTGGATTTTTCTTAAGAAACACCGCATACCCTCTGTTTCTGAGATAAAACTATAGCGTATACCCTCTGCCTATATCAAATACTTTCTTTTTTTTTCAGCCTTATAGCTGCAGCACTGTTTCTAGTTAAATAAAGCGAATATTACCTTTTGGAATTTGTGGTGGCAAACGACTCCCATGAAAAAGATTGGCGACCCCTACCTTATAGTTTTGGCAGTTACTGGTTACTGCTAAAGGCAAGGTTGTCGCCCAGGTAAGACAAAAGGACCTGGGTAGAAGAAAATTGGATAAAAAAACGGATACAATAAAAAGAGGAAGTTAAACCCCCAGATTTAGCCTCTAAGTTATGACAAGTATAATTTTCTGCTTACATCTGCTAGTAATGGCGCATCTGCCTTACCGGTGACCATATGTTATACTCGAAGAGTGCAAAAACTACATTGACACGCGTACTGTAGGGGAAAAACAATTGATTACTAAAAAAAAAAAAAAAAAAAAAAAGAAAAGAAAGAAAAGAAATCGTAGGGAAGGAAGCTTAGGCAATGTGTTCACTTGTAAAATTTAATTTCTGGGAGTTAATTTCACTGGAAGTTTTTTGTGTGGATTAAAAATTTTGAAGTGTTGAGTCTGAGCCTAAATGTGTTAGAGACAAAAACTATTAAGGATATATATATATATATATATATATATATATATATATAGAGAGAGAGAGAGAGAGAGAGAGAGATAGATAGATAGATGGATAGATAGATAGAGAGATAGATATAGATATGGATAGATAGATGAATGATAAATCAAAATTATATTAAAATAAATCAACTAAGAATTGCATGTGTATAAATTTATGATGCATTAATAATAACAAAACGGAAAAACAAAATTTGTTTATTGGCATATTTTACACACGTACAAAAGTGGGGTAATGTTAAAAGTAAAAACGCTTTAAAAAATACAGTAAAACCTGTTAAAACATAACCCGTTTATAACGGAATACTACATTAAACGGAAAATTTACAACGGAAATATAGTGAATTTATATCTGCAAGGACGAAAAATTGTCTAAAGCGGAATTTTTCTCAGATCCGTTGTCTTAGCAGATCTGTATAAATTTTATATTTTATGTCTCTATAAATAAAATCCCAACTAAAATCTGAAATATGGCAGACTTTTATTTATTTATTTATTTAAATTTATTCTTTCAACATCTAAAACGCATTCAGGAGGTAAAAATATTCAAAATTAACGTTTTTTTTTTAAATTTAATTCACAGGCAAAAAGAAAATAATTGGAAATTTTTATTTTTCAACATATATACTCTGCACTCTTGTCCATAAATAAATCATGCAGATTAGGAACATTTTGAAATTTTCAGCAGACAATTAAAAAAAAGATCCCGACTCAAAACTTCTTTCAGCGATCGCAAACTTATTATGATGGCATACGAATTAGTATAGTTATGTATATTTTTTAGTAACAACACTTTGACAGTTGTCTGAAAAAACACTCACTTTTTAAAAACTAATGCCGTTTATAAATAGATTATAAAGAAACAACAACGACAGTAAAAAAGGAAGGTAAAATTGTTATTATTTTTTTTTTCACTCCAATATCATGCAATGCAAACTTTCTTTCATACCATATTTTTATGGAATTGAATGCAGAATATTTCCGATATAATGCACGGAATGGCAATATCGCAGATGTAAATATATGGGCGACAATATTAGATTAGTCTCTTACTCCACTTTAAATATTTAACAAAGAGTAAAAATTTAAAAGATCTCATAAATCAATGACGGAGAAACTTTAAAACAAAATCATCGCTAGTGAAGAAACGTCAATCGGATGTTTAACACATAACTTAAGGAATAATGATTACTTCCTGAAGAGTGCCAAGAGTGAACGGAAGTTTTCAGTCAAACATATGTTTAAAACAGTAAAAGGTATACTTTAAAGAATAAACGTATATTTTATATCAAGCATATGTTTCTAAGCAATTTAAGATACGTTTTTCAAGCATCAGGATTAAACTTTTGAAAATTGCAGGTCGCGACTACGACTATTGGAGGTCCTGGGCACAGACTTCATAAAATGGGGCCCTTCACGAGTATATTATATAGTAAGTGAAATAATTTTCAGGCATTTATCTCTTATAAAACTCTTAAGTGTAATTAAAATTGGTCATTTCAGTAAAAATTGGCCAAAAAACTAAATTATTGTGCATAAGTTATCATCCTATATATTATTTCCGTTGTCAACATCCCTTTTCCAATGCATTTACAAACCGCACAACAATGAATGAAGTATCATTCGAAATCTTTTGGAACTTCGGCTTCTGACATAGTACACTCACATTTCGTTAAAACTATGTTTTTTTTTAAATTAAAAAATGCAGTTAATTAAAAATTAAATCAGCACTATTTTTATAAAAAAAAAAATGAAAAAATTTTCTCAAAAAAAAAAAAATAAATAAAAATAAATAAAATAAATAAATAAAATAAAAACACATTATATTGTGCTCAGCAATGATTATATAAAAAAACTGAATAATACAAAAAAGATAAAGTGGCGCACGGGTTTATTTTATATTTATGATTAAAAAGCAAAATTCAAATTCAAATGTTTAGAAGAAAAATACATCGATCGATCGAAGTAGTGCTAATTCATGTGTAGCCTAAAAGGTATGCTTTGTTATATTAAATTAAATATTGTTTTACATATATTCAATTTATTCTTCTTTGTCCCGTGTTTTTCCCCGTAGCCGATGACGTCATCCTCTAACACAGTTAAAATACGATTGATATTTTTTTTTCCTCGCGCGGGCCTTTTGATATCTTTGATCAGTTTTTACTGCAACTTTGATGAAATAAATGAGAGGATATTCTGTCGTGACTAATGTCGTTTGAAGATGTTTTTTCCTTAATTTTTCTTTAGAAGTTTAAACATGCATCTAAAAGATATTAGATAATGCTAAAAAAAAAAAATTATATTACAGTGCGAAATTCTCGCACGGGTCCACTGGTAAAAATATATTTCATTTAGCCTTTCCATTCTAACAAAAAAATTGAGGAAGGTTTGCTTTTTTCTTAAGAAAAAAGGATGTATGATTTATACATGATTACAAGTGCGCAATAACAACATGCTCATAATAACAATGAAACCACTTGGCAATCTTGAAGAAAAAAGTGCTTTACATGATCGATTACTCACATCTTGTTCAACATAAAATTATGCAATTCATGAAACTATTGCGTTTTTGGCTCACACTCTATCAAAGCTTGAGAGCTAATGTGCTCCGCATGTATGTAAGTAGTACAGTTCCGTATGTATGTATGTACGTATGTAAGTATATACGTAACGCGATAACTCTTGATAGAAATACCCGTTTTGCTTCAAATTTTGTTTATAGGTTCATTGTGATAAGGCGCTTCCCTGATTAGTTTTTGGGGTTCAATGGTTAAGTATAAAGGGTGAAAGGGGGGGTGATCCCCCATTAATTTAGATAAATGGATTTTTCATGCAGAATTAGCTTCAAATTTTGTATATAGATTCATTGTAATAAGGCGATTCCCTGATTAGTTTTGGGGTTATTGGTTAATTATAAAAGAGGGGGGCGAGGTGGATGATCCCCCTTAATATATTTCCGATTTCTTTATTTTTCGAGGGGCTTATTTCAAATTATTTGAAAAAAGAGTATAATATACAATTAGTGGGAATAGCCTGTGAGCTCAATGCCCTCAGATAACTGGGCAGTTTTATTTTTTATTTAAAACCTTACCGACAGATGTGATCCCTCCCCGCTCCTCTCTCGCCCAGAAAATTTGGAAATTCGTGGTCTATTTCCTGTGTGCTCATGCTTTAATCTGGCACTAAACATTTTATGCCTAACATGTTTTGAAGTTTAAAGTCTAATGATAAAGAATAAATATATCATAAGTAGGAAATTCGGAAACTTTTTAAAAATAATAAACAAACATAATATAATAATAGCTGTAGCTGAAATTGTCTTTTATCTTAACCATAACCTTTATTCTAACGCAAAATTTTAAATTCCGCTTTGTTTAAAGTATTACAAATTAATTAAATTTTTATATTTATGAATAAAAAAAATAATTAAAAATTCGATTTTTTGGTCGGTTCAAAGGTAGTTGACCTCATAATAGCATTTTTTTTTACTTTAAAATAATACCAAAAAATGTAAGTTTCCGCTTCGTATAGAAGTAAAAATAGATGGCTTTATTCATAAACCCCCTTTATTAATTTCGGAAACTTTTTGAACTTTTTTTTTTACTTGATCAATTAGCTGGTTGTTTTTATTATTCTTTTCATCTGTTAAAAGTAATCTTTAAAGATGAAAGAATCGGACGTAATCATTAAAGGTTGAAACGTTTCAATTACAGGAATACAAAATGCTTTGGAATTAACGTAAAAATGCATTTTAAAAAGTTATAATTACACTTTTCTTTTGATTTATATTTACGAGTCAACAGCTTATTATTAAGTCTTATAAGGTTTTTTTACATACTGTTCTTTAACCATTTAATTTTTTTTAGCTCTTTAATTATCGTCGAAAAAGGTATTGTGTATCATTAAAGTATTTAATGCATTTCCTTTCTTCTTGAAATTCATTTTTTTAACCAACTTTAAGAAAGAAAAAGTCTTTCAAGTGGGATTTTTGTTTAATACTTTTAATGTACGCTTAACACTACCGTTGGTAACAATGCATCGATTTTTACAGTTTTCCTTTGCTTTAAATATTAAACAGTTTTAAGGGATCAAATGCCATTGAATCGACCTAAGGATTTTTTATCTATTCATCCAACTTAAAATTTACTATAATTGCAATATTTTAGAACAAAAATTGAACGCATTCAAAATGTTATTTTAGAACAAAAGTTACGGGAAAATATCTCCATCGTCTTACACAGCATAAAAAGTGTTTGTTTATAAAATCATTTTACTCAAAACGTTTGTTTTACAGCTAGCCCGCACGATTTCGTGAAAATCATTAGTCATATTTTCATGAAAATTGAATTAGTCATCTGTCAAAGCGGGTATTAACTACTATTTGAAAAATGAAAGTTGCTGAAAATTTTAATATGTAGACGACCCCTTACGGCAAAATAAACTACTTATAATCATAAAGAACTTTATAGGAATTAAAAAGGTACTTTTCATTCATCCTTGCATTAACTAGAAATGAAGTTACGGATTGTACGGATTTATTATTATTATTATTATTATTATTATTATTATTATTATTACGAACACTTTGATATTTAGATCAATATTTATTAAAATATGAGTTTTTATATATTTAAGATCTCTTCGAATTCTCTACTTTTGTGAAATATTTACATTTTCTCATTGAAAGAATACAATATCCGTTCTGATATTGGACCATTTTAATTAAACGTTATTCGCCTAAATATTAAAAATACTAATCCATACGACTTAGTAATGTTAGTGATATCCAGTTCGTTGTGCAACATTTTCTCATTGAAAGAATACAATGTCCGTTCTGATATTGGACTATTTTAATTAAACGTTATTCGCCTAAATATTAAACATACTAATCCATACGACTTAGTAATGTGAATGATATCCAGTTCGTTGTGCAACATTTTGTCATTGAAAGAATACAATGTATTATACAATACTATGTATTGTTCTGATATTGGACCATTATAATTAAACGTTATTCGCCTAAATATTAAAAATACTAATCCATACGACTTAGCAATGTGAGTGATATCCAACTCGTTGTGCAACAAATATTCATGTACCATGTCTTAAAATTAATAAAAAGTAAATATAATTAATATTATTAAATATGTTTAATAATATTTTAAATATTAACACATTATGTTTTATGCTTCACTAATATACACTATATATTTAATAATATTAAAAATTAAATATATTTAATATAAATAATAAAAAGAAAAATTCAAAAGATTACGATTGTGTAAAAATTCCTTTAAAGTTTGTACAAGTAGTTCTAATAATTTTAAAATAACAAGGTTTAATATTTTCCACAACTTTTAATGTTCCAAAGGTATTTGCCCCTTAATAGCTTTATTCATATGCGCATTTTATCACAATACTATGCGTACTTTTATTAGTATTTATTCATGTTCTATTTTTTCTGAAAATATTCACATAACAACGAAATTTGAATATGTTATTGACGTACACCATAGCACATTCTTTATTGAAAATGATCACTCTAATTTACACTGTTTTCATGACAACTATCTTAAAGATTTTCTATAAATGACGCTTTCAGTAACTCTATATTGCCTACTTTAAATTTATTAAATAAATTTCAACTCTATATTTAAATACCAGTCTTGTAAAGTTTCAGTTAAAATTGTTTGTTATAATTGTAAAAGCTTTTCTGTAAGCTGAAAATAGAATTATAGAACTCTTTCAGCAATAAAAAGAAATATATATATATATATACAAAGTATTACACCAGTTTTATTATTAAATTTTTATTGTATTAATTAAGCATTGCGTTGCATTATTACTAATCAATTTTGTTATTCATCAACTAGAATATGTATAATTGCCATGAATGGGTAATTATCTGCATCGTATCATTAATTTATATTTATGAACTATTATATCGTTAATTAGTAATTACTTTCACAGACATGAATATTCGTGGATTAGATTTTCCCAAAGAAACTATGTAGAAATAAATAAAAGTAGTAATTTCCTATTGATTTAATTTCCGATTTATTTGCTAGTTACGCAAAGGCATTAAATTAGGATTAAGGATCTCCCCTGCCTTGTGTACTAGAGATAAGTGGCCACATAATTTGTCAAGTATCTGCTTATGCCTAACAGTCTCAAAATCGGTCACATCAACAGGATTAGTCAAAAGGATTTCTGATTCCTACTTAATACGTTGCAATAAGATACTTAGTTTTACTGCATTGATTCATATTCATAAACATCTAAGTGAAGTAGAAAATAGGAAATATATTTAATTACTGAAATCACCCTTAAATTTGGAGATAAAAAAGGAAAATGTTTGTTAGCAAAAATCTGAGAAAAAACTTCGGATAAGTTATAGATAGATGAAAGAAACTTTGCTTAAAGTTTGTTTTTGTTTTTGTTTTGCTGAGTTATACGAGCGAAGTTCTTATGCATTCATTCCAATGTTTTTTTTTTTTTTTTTTTTTTTACTTTTTAACATTTTCCAAACATAGTTGAAAAGTGTTTATGACTTCGGTTTGTCTGAAGACTGTACGTGCTCTAACGCTCGTAAATATACTCGGATTGCCCTGAAATTTTTGTATGTGATTGGCACTTACTATAACACGATCCCTATTGAAAATGAAATGTGTATCATTTATAGTTTATGTACCAGGGGCAGTCAAAAGTATTCAGTTACATTACGGTCAATGGGTAAAAATCGTCTCAAGTGCATTTTGATGATGTTACGCCATTCGAAACATGATAAAATTGATGTACTATTATGTAGCGCACTAAAACATGCTTTTTCTAAAATATGGTGTACAAAGCATTTACTATTCATTTACAGGGTCACACACTGTTCTACGGAAAAAAATCGTTTACAATGTAATATAATGATTTTTCTCTATTTAAAACATAATGGAATTTATATGTATTACTGAGATGCACTATAAATTGCTCACCGAATAGTATGGTGTGCATTGCGTTTATCGCTCTTTTTGCACAGACTGATAAAATAATTTGGTTACAGTCCTTGTTCGATAATTACAGTCTATGTGTGATAAGTGCGTTTTCTACATTGGTTTGGATTTTTAGGTTTTACTAAATGTTTGTACAGTACGCGGTGTAATATAATTTCTGTTGATCATATACTAATGATCAGAACTAAATGTAATCTTAATTTTCTTTTTAAAATTAGAAAATATCAATGTCTGCTTGAGGATATCAAATGAATGTTTGCAAATTATCTCGCTCAGCTCAGTTTTGTGCGGGCCCCGCATGCACTTCTGTAGTTTAACTATTGTTAACTAAACTTTTGGTTGATAAATTTGTTTGCTTTAAGTTAAATTTTGCCTTATAATTTAAAAATCAATAAATAAAGCGAAATAAACATGGTATAGAAAGTTGTTTCAATAATTAAATAACGTAAGTAATTAATATGAGTAATATAAAAAATATTAATAAATATTCTACGATATATCATAGTATTTAAATCAAGAAAATTTTAATTAGATATTATGTGCCATGCCACCGACATATAAAAAGACCTTTTAAACTATTAGCCAAGGGCTATTAAAATTTAAACGCGAAAGGAAATTTCGAGGTTATGCATAATTATTGTATAATTCAAAACCTACTAATTAGAAGTTCTTTGGTGATGCGTCTAATTTGTGATAAATATAATATTTATTTAAATTAGTTTAAATACGTTATGAATATTATATTATTATACACAATTTTATAGTACCAGTAGTTTTATTTAGAACCTGATCGCTTAATTTTGTAATAATAATAATAATTACAATAACCATAATAATAATAGCGTACTTATTATTTCTTTATAAAGCATGAAATCAGCTAAAATGGTCATATTTGTGATAGCATACACCGTTTGCATACATACAAAACTGTTCCTCAAACGTTTTTTCTCCCTTGAAAACAAAAACGTTTCGGAAAATCACCGAAAGATTTTTTTAGAAAGAAAATTAATGAAAATTAATTTTAGATTATTGCTTTGTGCATAACTATTGTGACAAATATTTTTAAAGGTTTTATAATGGGATTTTTTTTAAAGCTTTCATAACTTCGTTAGCTTTATTTTGTTTTCGTGTCACGAATTTAACCGCTTCTTAAAATGCGATAGGTCTTTTAAATCAAAAATTGTGGGAACTGAGTGAATTATAGATCCACAAATTGGCGAACGTCTTCAAAATTCGGTTACGTTTGGTCACCTTAGTAGTATAATTCGAAAATTTCTTTGAAATAAATTCAGTCAATATTTTGAAATTTTTTTTTTCTAATTTTCTATACTAAGTAAAAATATTTTTTAAGTATTAAAATTTAAAATTATATAAGTTATTAATTTTTTTTTTAAAGTTTCATAACTTCAAAATTTATAATTTTGTTATCTTTATTTTGTTTTTCGTGTCACTAATTTATATCCTTCTTATAATGCAATAAGTCTTTTAATTCAAAAACTGCGACAGCTGAGTGAACTACAGACCCACAAATTTGCGGACGTCCTCGAAATTTGATTACGTTTGGTAATCATGGTATAACTTGAAAATTTCTTTGAAACAAATTCAGTCAGTATTTTGAAAGTTTATTTTTTGTTGTTTTTGTTTAGATTTCCTATACTAAGTAAAAATATTTTTAAAGTATTAAAATTATATAAAATAATAAATTAAATTTTTATGTAGTCTAAGCATATTAGTATAAAAATTTAAATCATATTAATATTACATACAGAGAAATAAGGTTATCTGTATCTTTATTAATTTATATTGAGGATATAAAACAGAATTGTCATGTTTTTGTTTACATTTGTTTGAACTGTTTGTCAGCATATACCATGATTAAGTATATAGTTTTCGCAGTAGTAGATATTACATGACAAATTGAGTTTAAGTGTCTGATCATAAAAAGAAATTTTGAGCTTAAATGTTCAGAATGCGAGTAATAAATAATAAGTACATTGTGTAACGGAAAATACATCATTTACTTTACTCGAATTATATTCTTACTTTCAGTTTTCTGATGTAAGCAAAATAACTGAAAACGTACTATACCGAACGTTTCTGACACGTTCATTCTTCGTTAAGAGGCTATTCACTCAGGCGAAAACACGCTACTGTTAATCGTATGGGGGAAATAATTTACGATATCGCGATCGCATTTCAATATTTTTAAATGATTTTTTTTTTTTTTTTGCATTGGATAGCTGAGGTCAATCTCTATGCACGCTACTTTGTATGTTTTCGATTTTGGTTGCAGTTTTTTTTATTAAGATACTTTCACTTTCGGAACCGGTTTCGAAAGTGAAAGTATCTTAATAAAAGAAAAAAAAAAGCGTAATCAAAATCGAAAAAGTACAAAAGAGAGTGCATAGGGATTGACCTCAGCTATCCAATGCTAATAAATCACTAAAAAATATTGAAATCCGAACGAAATATAGTAAATTATTTCCTCCATAGAATTAACATTAGCGATCGGGCGTTTTCGCCTGAATGTAGTAGCCTCTTAACTGGGAAAATCTTTTGAAAGCTGCTCATTAAATTAAGGAGAATCAGTTCCTCAAATTTTTTGAAAGAAGATGGGTAGATAGATATGCATTGATTTATTTCCCCACCCACCTCAATAGAGTATTTTTCTAAGGTGTTATAATTGTTTTAAAATAATTTAGTATCTTTATCTACTGCCTGCATGATTTATTTTTCACTATATTACTTTTAACATCAATTATTCGAATTGCTAAATCAACCATACGAGTTGTAATAATTTTACAACTGAGTGAAAAAGTGTCCAGGCCAAGATTAGAACCAGGCATCCTTGGCGTAAGCTACCAGTGCTCTACCAACTCAGCTATCTTGGACAAATCTGGGTGAGAATGGTCTGCCAGATTTTTCCAGTATAGCTCAGTTGGTAGAGCATTGTTAACTTACACCAAGGATGCCTGGTTCGAATCCTGGCCTAGACATCTTTCCACTCAGTTGGAAAATTACAACTCGTATGGTTGAATTTTGTTTGAAAACTGTTTAGATGGAACATCAGGAACATAGGTTTATGTGTCAAATTTTAATGTATTTTAATTGTAACAGTTACATTTTCCTTTCAATATACAGCGTTGATGACAACATCATAGTGTACACATAATACATAAAAAATAGATAAAATAAATGTAAAATCTACAATGCTGTTATGAGTACTTAAAAAAATCAAATTGTCGTGAATATTACTGTGAAAAAAAATGTTGTGATTATTACTGTAAAAAAACTAAATTGTTGCAATTATAATTGAAAAAAATTCAAATTGTGATTATTATTGTAAAAAAAATCAAATTGTGATTATTACTATAAAAATATCAAATTGCTATTACTATCACTGTAAAAAAATCAAATTTTTGTGATTATCACTGTAAAAAAATCAAATTGTTGTGATTATAACTGTAAAAAAAATTCCATTGATGAATTTCAATTTACGTTCAATTTCCGCATTTTTACGAAATGTTTTCTCATAATAAAAATAAATACCTCAGCTTTAAAGAAAATGAAAATTTAGTATTATCTGCCATATCTATATTTTTTTGCATATTCACGAAATCATTTTCATCGAAAAAAAAATCTGCAAAAATACGGTAATTGTACTGGCAATTAATGGAATGTTTATTTACAATGTAATAAGTCACAACTCAATTAACAGATTTGATAAAAAATGGTTTAAAAAGTTTTTAAAATGGTATTTAATGTTGTTCCCTTTTATACTACTTGTGATCGTAAACAATATTCCAAATATTTTTGCAACTTTACGTAACAAATGCATAATGGGATTTCTAATTAATGATAAATGAATTTACCGAAAATAATTTTAAAACATCTTTCTTAATACCTTCTTCCACGACTTACTCTGCTCAATAGATAATAAAATTCTCTCCCGTTGGAAATTTCCGGCTTGGTTTCTCACTTTAAGGATTAAATAAGATTTCTGTTTACAGAGTATTTGAATAAGCGGCCTGCTTGCTTATGATAATGTCGGTCAATCTTATTATCCTTTTCTTTGAACTATGCAATATGAGCTGAGAATGTATCTTTCCGTTCAAACCATTTTTCTCAACCCTGATGCGCAGGATATCAATTACACTCTCATTTCTTTGAAATTTATTTGAAGAGTGCTTTTTTTTTTCTATTCTGAATGAGACGGTATAAAAATACTTAAGTGGAATAGAAAAAAAAACCACCGAGTTTTATGAAATAAGTATAAAAGTAAAAATAGTTTTAATTTAAAAGCACTCTTTTATAAATATTCAGATTTTATATATCTACCTCTGATAATTTATATTACCTTTAAACAATTTTAAAAAAATCAATCGGACAGTCACTAAATATAGATCATAAATTGTATTAAAACAATCAAAACATCTTAGAAAAAAAAATTCTATTGGGGATTAGGGAGGGGGGGGGGTGATACTTTATCTACCCATCTCATATAATCATCATATATATTATTTCTCCCGTCAACATCCCTTTTTCTAATAAAATTCGAAACGCAGAACGACGAATGAGATAGCATATGAAAGTTTTTTGAACAGGTTTCTGACATAGCGCACTTAACATTTCGTTAAAACATGTTTTTGATTAAAAATTGCAGTTAATTAAAAATTAAATCGGAATTGTTTTCATAAATGAAATAAAATATTTCCTCAAATCAGTGTTGCCATAAAATAAAATACTGCATTATCAGATGACGTCATCCTATAATGCAATTAAAATACGATTGTTAATTTATTTCTTGCGCGTACTTTTTGAAAAAATATCGAGCTTTTAATCGGGTTTTTATTTATAATTTTTACGCGTGCGTCACCTATTGTTTATTTGTTTACTTTGTTTAATCATGGCTGTGTATATGCGTACTGTATCGGAGCACCAGTAGATTATGTAATTTAAGGATCATTTTCCATTTAGATATACAGTTCATTAGGATTCACAAAAATTGTAAGTTTTTATTTTTTAATATTTCATTAAGCTGCTAATACGCCAGCGAAGTCTGACGTCACTTAAATGGCTGCTGGACCACAAAGTTTGAACATCCCATGTTTAAGTTCCCATAGGCTTGCAAAAAAGTGGTGTACCAAATATTGATTTATGTATTTAAAACATTTCTGGAGCAGTTTTGCAAAATCTGAGGAAATGCATTCATATGAATTCCCTAAACGTCTGATTCAGTGTTTCAATTTTTTTTTTCCATTATAGGGGTCTTGGCAACCTGGAGAAATAACCTTGGCGAGAGAAGAAAATCTGGCAATCTATTCCCATTTTTTTATACGTAAGCAATCATCATATATATTATTTTTGTTGTCAACATCCTTTTTCTATACACATACAAAACATACAACGATGAATAAGGTATCATTCGAAAAGTGTTTGAACAAGTTTCTGAGATAGTCCACCCACATTTCGTTATAACGCGTTGTTTGATTAAAAAAAATAAAAAAAATAGTTAATGAAAAATTAGTGCGGAAACGTACCAGGAAATAATCTCAAAGATTGCAGTGCGAAAGCTTCGCATGGGTCCTTCTGGTCATTACCATCACACCAATCACACCACCCATCAATAATCTTTATGTTTAGTACAGAATATATGAATGAGCGGCCTGCATGCCAGCCAATCTTATTATCCTTTTCTTTGAACTATGGCAATATGAACTCAGCAAGTATCTTTCCCTTCAAACTGTTTTTCTTAACCCTGATGTGCAGGATATCAGTTACACTCTCATTTCTTTGAAATTTATTTAAAGATAATTAAAAAAAAAGGAAATTCAAAATGAGATGATATAAAAATACAGAAGTGGAATAGAAAAATAAAAAACCGAGTTTTAATGAAATAAGTATAATATATATATATGTTACATTTAAACAATTTTCAAACAAAAATCAACCAATCACTAAATATCGATCCCAAATTATATTAAAACAAATAAAACATCTTAGAAAAAAAAATATATCCAATTGGACAGTGTGTGTGTGTGTGTGTGTGGTACGGGGGAAGGGGGGATATGATACCGTATCAACTCATTTTATATAATCATCACTATCATCACACCAATCACACCTATTAATAAAATTTCTGTTTACAGAGTATTTGAATGAGCAGCCTGCTTGCTTATGATAATGTCTGTCAATCTTATATTTTTCTTTGAATTATGCAATATGAGCTCAGAAAGTATCTAATACTTTCAAACTATTTTTCTCGACCCTGATACCCAGGATATCAATTACACTCTCATTTCTTTGAAATTTATTTGAAAAGTAATTTATTTTTTATTATTCTGAATGAGACGATACCTCCAATCTATAATATCCATCCATTATAAGAGAAGCCATAGAGATTGTTATACGCAAAAATACAATATGTAACGATGCAGCATCATTTGACTTACTAAAATTGAGATTCGAGTTACTCCATGGTTACAAATATGGAAATAAACATTGAAGTAAAAATAAAAAATAACGCTCGAAAATTGAAAAAGTCCGTGATAAATTAATTGATGGCGTTTCAAATAATAACTTCATAGACCGCACAATTGAAGAATATTCTTATTTGTTTTGATAATGGCTCCGACGGAGCCGAAACATGACAACAGTGTAATAAAACTTATTTTACTGTTTATAAAGTTTTTATTTTACACCTTTTTTACAATTAAAAGAACTGTAGAATATTTTTATTTTGAGTGGAAATCGTACATTTTTCCAGAATAAATGGAAAAATTAACTTTATCCTCACCCGTTGAATGTTAAAAACTAAAATGTTTCTTCCAAGACAGACAAACGGAAATGTTCTGTTTCAGTTGAGTGAAAACGGAAAATATCCGGTTAAATTTTCGTGATTGATGTTTTGGCCAACGCGTTGGATTTGGCCAGGTGCTGTAGGGGGAAAATAATTTATCTCTAATGGCAAATACTGATGTTCAAATCCTAAGGAAGGCAAGGCGATAAAAAACGCGTGCTATAATACGAATTACAAATGTCTGCTCCGTATAAATGTGAATGAACATATATAATTATTACATTGATTTTTTTTTTTTTTATATTGCGCTATTGTTCATATTTATTTCAAAAATCAGAACTTTCCGTCTTGAATAACGGAAAATTTCCATCTTGAAAAAGAGAAAATACCTAAACGGAAATTTTGCGGGGGAAAAAAAAAAAAAAAAAAAAAAAAAAATTTTTCGTTTTTTTGCGGAATTTATTTTCACAATGTATACTTTGAAAATTAAAATGTAAATCATTCTAAATTGAATGGTAAACTAAATGTTGAACAATTGAACTCTTATTGTTGAATAGCTTGAAAAAAAAACTGTATATTAAAAATAATTTTTTATAACATGTATTGCAAGCGCATATAGCTGAACTGATATCTGTCAAAGAAAAGACAGATTCTCATTTTAAGTTAAACATAACAATAATATCAAATTAATTTGAATAGTTTAAAAGATACGTTGCACCAGAATATCCTCGGAATTGATTTATCTATTCAAATACTTTCTAACCCCTGACTGTCCAGCGAAAAGGAAAAATTGTAATGTTGTTTTCTCTGTATTTAATCTTAATGCTAAAAAAAGATTATTATTCTAACATTATACAAAAAAAACTTATATATATGAAAGTAACCCTTAAGAGTATTAATCATTACTCGATGTATTAAAACCGCATTATATCCGTAGAATTATATTAATTTAAATAATGCTTGTATTACAGTGAAACCTAGAGCTTAGTGAACGTATTAACACGGGAGTGCAGTGAGAGGGTTTTAAGTATTACGTTGAGTAAAAAGTTTTCCGCCAAGGGGAGATACGTTCGCGCAAACAGCTGTCATTTGTGCGGTTGTTAGCTTTTTAGCCAACCAATTTTTGCATTCGAAAGCAGAGCACAGGAGCTACATGACTGCGTAATTTGTTTGTTAAAAATTTATTATCTTGTGCTTCAAAAAAGTGTTTAAAATGAAGCTATTACGTCAGCAGATCAGAACGATTATTTACTATGAGTTCAGTAAAAAACTCAGTACGACTGAATGCCACAGAAAGATGTGTGAAAGTTTAGGCATCAATACTGTTTCTTATGATACAGTCAAAGTTTGGATTCGAAAGTTTAAAGCTGGAAATTTCGACAGTGAACATGAACCACGTTCCTGACGCCCTATTGAAGTTGATTGTGAGCACAGTTAAAGCAAATCATCGATCAAGGCAGAAATGTTTCAACACGAACTATTGCGTTAGAGCTTAACGTTTGCCAAAAACAATAGTTAACGCTCTAAAACGCATTAACCTAACGTTTAAGTTCAACCGCTGGGTGCCTCATGAATTGACTGCTGAAGACCAAGCGCAGGAGAAAAAACTGTTGTTTGGCTTTGCTCAGAGATCAAAGGAAAGAGAACATTCTGGACAGAATGTATGACCTGTGATGAAAAATGGGTGTACTACAACAATACAAGCCATAAAGGAAAGTAGTCAGAACCTGGGGAATCAGCTGGCTCGGTTGCAAGACATGCCTTAACTAACAAGAAGGTGCTCCTCTGCATCTAGTGGGACTGTCGTGGAATTCTGTACAAAGAGTACCTGAAAAGCGGACAAACTATCAACAGTGCAATATACCACAACATGCTAATCAAAGTTTGCGATACCATTCGCGAAAAACGAAGAAACGAGTTCAGAGGAAAGGCGGTTCTCTTTCATCAAGATACTGCCCGGCCACACGTTAGTACGATAACCGGCTGGACGCTCTACAAGCTGGAGTGGGATTCGATGCAACATCCACCATACAGCCCCGACATGTTCCCTTCAGAGTTCTATCTCTTTTCACATCTGCAGCTGCATCTTGATGGCACAATCTTCCATTCAAATGAGGAGGTCATAAATGAGGTCGATCTCTTTCTGGACTCGCGCACGCCACAATTTTTCGCAGAATGGTTTGAAAAGCTACCAAATTAGATTTAAACGGAGATAACTATTCTCATTAGCTTTGATGATTTCGTATGTATTTATCATTTTAGAATGAAAAAAATTTTGGCGGAAAACTTTTTACTCCACGTGATATTTTTGATTTATATATTTTTCCCCAGATGTTTCTAATGTTGCCTGTTTTCTTTAGTTTTTTCTGATTGTCCATTTTGTGCTTCAATAATGTTCGTATGCACGTTTACCTAAAAATAAGGATTCCTTCCTTTGAAACATGTAGCTTTTTCCTTTGCTTTTGAGGTGTGTTTTCAATAATTTTGAATGTTATAAGGATATTTTGGTTTATTTTTTCTAGAAATCAGCAACATTTTGTTTAAATTTTTTTAGAAATGAGCATCATTCAAACAGAGCCATTCTGTCTTATCCATTCTGTATCAATCATTCTGTATCAATCATTCTGTATCACTCGTTCTGTGATAACTCGTTCTCTAATTTACAGAAATTATGAAAAATAGTGAAGTTTGATCAGAACTATTAACTTCATAACTTTATAAACTTCAATAAATCAGACAAGATATACCAGATAAAACAAATTTTCTCTTCGCAATAACAACACATACTTACAAACCTTTCGGAAGACGCTTTGAGACAGAAGATTGTGTAATAATATCATACGTAGAAAAGCACACATTAAGAATAGACATCAAAACTAATAATTGAATAATCTTACATTTCCTAGAATCTCTAAAAAATATATTTTATATACAACTCTTCTTGTATTATATATGATACCTATGAATAATTCAATCATTATTATACTGACGTGGCGATATATATATATATATATATATATATATATATAATTAAAAAATTTCGCCAATTTTTCCTTACTTAATTTATTCCAAATTCTTGCAATTCTACCTTTTTCCCCTGTCTTTTAATAATACCTTAAATATCATTTATATTTTAATTCTATACCTTTAATCAACACATTCTTTTAATTCTTATTCTAAAAACCTTAGTCTATTAAATGCAACACTTCTTGTAAAAAACACCTGCTTTATTTCTTCATATTTTGAGACATTGTATTTTTATTTATTTGGAACATTTCTAATACCATTTTTATTTTTATTAAAATTATCATTCCATATCCCATGATTCATTTTAACTCCCGCGTGAACTTTTCACCTTTTTAAAATTCCGCTCTAAAAGAAAGAGTTACAACATGACGTCAAATGGCACCTCCTTTGGCCTACTTTTTCAACCACTGGCTAGCTGGCCCCGACTCTTACTACCCTCTTTTTTCCCTCCTAACACAGATTTCGTTGGTTCGGTAGAGCGCGCCATGTAACTCTGCGCTAAATCTTTTTGATATTTATACCGCATACTCTGGCTTTGAAGACATATTTTTACGCATTTTGAAGTGTCCTAATAACCCCGTCACTGGAGAAGTCCTTTATACGCGTCGATAGTTTTTCTTCAATAAATTTTAATAGATCTAATCGGGTCTGTTGAAGTTGTGTTTAAGTGGAGTTGTGCATTAGTATGATTAGTATGGAATAAACTATTTGATCGCAAACCCAATCTCATAAATGCTTTTGAGAAACAACCTTTGGAACTGTTTACCCCTACTCAGATCGAGTGTACAACTGCAAATGCTCTAAATATATCGACGGTTCATTTAACTAAGAGTATGATTTATATCCGCCATTTAATTAAAGTTTTGTGACACAGTAAGCGCTTGTTATAGAATAAACTTTCATTGACTTCAGCGACTTTAACATCTGTCTTCTTGACCAATGCTGCATTTAAAAACAAGATTCAGGCCTGATCATACTGATAACGTCTTATATATAATTTTATAATATTTATTTATTTATTTATTTAAATATTTTTAAAATTTATTCGATTGAATATTTTTTACTATTCAGTTCAATGCATTGATCTAAATTCATGAAGATGTATCTGATGCTGAGATTTCATTGAAATAAAATTGTTTTTTTAAAGTCTTGCATGCAACTAGTTCTCAAACAGAATTTGTTAGTATTACGCATCAGAAGAGTAAGTTAATTTTCATTCATTTTACTTAAAATATCAGGAATTAAAATAGATTCATTGGGAATACTACATAAACATTTTCACGTCTCCGAGCGCTGGTACAGGTAGTACGTACTTGAGAAACCAGGCTTAAGGGATAGTGCCAAGCTCGCTTTTGGGTGTCTGGAACACCAAAGCTGTTGGAAGACTCTGGCACGTCCCCAAGTGTTTCGCGGTGGTTCCCTTTATGGCACGGATTCCACCGTGGTATGATGTCGCAGCGACTATGTCGTCAATATCTTGGAAGGATGGGGGTGATGAGCAGGTGGCGGTGCCCCCATGGGCTTTTATCCTGGTCGTGCTCATTAAAAATTCCTTAGAACTTATGTATGGCGGTGCTCAGTTTTATAACGCATAAACATAAAGAAACTCAATCAGAGTACTTTAGCTTGGTTTCAGTTTTACTTTCCTTAAATTGCCTTGTGAAAATGGTTCAGTAAACTCATGTAAGGAATTAATATTCATAAACGAAAACTTGAAAATTAGTAAAATCTATTGAATATGTGATAATAAAAACATATCCTCAAAAATCAATATTAGGTTTTCCTTTGATTTATTATCCTTCGATGATATTAATGTTTTCGCCTCAATGTACATCACCTGCAAAGCATATTAAATTCTTAGACCATATGCCTCACTGGGGCGCCAGTAAGGTGGTTTTTTCGATATATATATATATATATATATTATACATATAAGTCTTAGACTTGCTTACTATAAAAAATAAAATGCAATCCAGAAAGAAAAAAAAACTCCGAATTGATAGAATCAGAAAGAAAGAATAAGTTGTATAGGACGTTGCAAAAATATAAAAAGGAAAGTCCAAGAAAAGCGACAAAACAGGTGTCGAGAAAATGTAATACATACCAAATATTTTTATACGTGACCTGCTTTAATAAAACAGTACATTAACGTTTTTGTTGTTTGTTTGTTTTTAAGGTCATTAGTGCTGCAAGTGTCTTATAACGGATGTCACCTAGCTAAGGGGCCATGTGCATCAAGGTTTTCACACCATGTTTTCAGTTCTATATTTCAAAATATGCACGTTTTTGTTCGTTCCAATAACCATTTACAATATAAAAGAAGTGTAATATTTATGCCGGGTCCTTGCGGGTCCTTGTCCCATTATGATGGCAACGAAATCCTTGAGTATTTATTACAAAAAACGATAAGATATTTTTAACCTTTAACGAACGAATGCCGCCATATTCGCGACAAACAATTTTTATTGTCCAAATGTGTTGTTTCCAATTATTATAAGTTTTTGCACCACGTTTTGTGACAAAATTTGTTTGTATTACTTAATTGCAGATATTTTTAGATTAGATAGGGCGAAAATTTTTTGTACAAAAATACTGGTGTCCAATTGGAAACAACACATTTGGTCAATAAAAAATCTCTTGGCGCGTATATGGCCGAATTCGTTCGTTAAAGATTAGTAAAACCTTAATTAATTTAAATAAGAAAAATAATAATTATCTTTAGTATTGTTTTAAATAATTTAATCCTTTATACAAATTCTTCTCAACCTGCTACTTTTAGGCGACATTTATAGAGAAAAAAAAAGAAAAAGAAAAATGTTAGAGAAGTCGATTGCAGAATTCCATTTTAAATACCAAGTTAAGAGGACCAGAATCCTAGGTTTGAAATTACGAAAATTGACTGAAGTTTGGTAGTGGATTTGGAAACCTGTAATTAATTTAGACTATTATTTTTTGTATTTATGTATTTATGTTTAATAGAAATAATATAAAAAAAAATATTTGTTCATTTGTAAAAAAAAAAAAACTATAACAAAAGTTTTAATATTCCACGACAAAATTAATTTAGCAAAACTAGTTTATCCACGATTTTGAAGTCCAGGTTCCATATTTTTAAGTCGTTATTTCTTTTTTATACTTCTTATTACGTTGTCGTTTCAACACGGCTGAAACAAAAACAAAAATTACATTTGAAAAATGTAATAAAACATTCAAAATCCACAAAAACTCATCACCTTTTTTGTAATAATTTGAAAAAAAAAAATGTTTTTTTTTTTGTTCAGGTATAATTTGTAGAGAATCTAATTTAGTTTATGTATTTATTATTTATTTTTTTAAGAAAATGTAAATCCGTTAACATCTTCAAAAGTTATCGTGATGAGTCGCTGAGATAATTGAGTTTAAAGTTCTAGATTCTAGACAGTCTTGTTTGACCGGTCTATGAAGCTCAATGTTTATGACTCATACGACCGTAAATTTAAAATTTTTCCCATGGGATCAACTGTACGCCATTCTTAGAGATTCAACCATTGTAAAAATATTTTTTTAAAGTATTTTTTTCTCATTACAAACCTTTCTAGTCTCCTTAAGTTAAATAAAAGTGTGTAAAAATGCATATAGAGTAGAAGTAAATGCAAATTTAAGTTACTGTTACCCTTTACTTTTTTTTCTCTTTTCAAAGGGAGCATGTAATTTTGTAAAGTATTTACTTATGCCATATAAACAAGATATTTTATCATTAGAAAGGAAGCATGAATCGATACCTTAGCTCAAAAATGAATTGATATTGAGATTGACAAAAGTGTATAAATGAAATGAGTAAAAGGTGCTTTCCTGTACTGGAAACGTCATAGAGAATATTATAAAAACGAATTTTTTGGGAAATATTTAGACTTAAGGCTGTTGGTCAGTCAGATCTACGATTTTCTTTCTCCATGTTAATCCTAATTAATACATTTTTTTTTGTGGTAAAATGTTCAAAATTAATATTACGCACTCACAGAAAGATAAACTGAAGATTTTGATCAAATTTAAGATTTTTCTTCGAGTTATTTTCTAAAAAAAAACAAAAAAACAAAACAAAGAGTAACTTAACTATTTTCTTTTCTACAACAAAAGTCAGTTATAAAACAAAATAAATAATAACTTTAACTCAAAATAATAAGTTTAAGGCAAAGATACATAAAACATTTTCCAAAACTATATACTACATAGTTTGCATGTAGATATATGTTTTGATAAAAATTTTCTTAATGATAAAACTCAGAATTAATATTAATTAATAATTAAAAACAATAATGATTTAAACATTTAACTAATAATTAAGAATACATTTTTCAAAATTAATTTGTTTCTTTGAAAAAATTGTTTTTTTATTGTTTAAACGTTCCCTACTACAAAATCTTTATCTTTTAAAAATTTTTTTAATTTAGCTTATCTAAAACAAATTCATCGTGTACCTTTATTACATTTTTTTAAACCTAAGATTGGTATTGTGGAATAACTAAGTCTTAATACAAATATATTACAACTTTAAGAAAAAAGTTCTTTACTATAAATTTTTATATAAACGTTTGCTAATTAAAAAAAAACAACAGTAGTACTAATACGATATTAATTAATTATGCAATTAAAAAAATATATCACTTATCTTTACTCACCTAAAACTGTGGACTCAAATTCTCTTAAAAATTAAATGCATTATAAAATAATTCACTCTTAATATATTGTCACTTTAACAAAAACGTCCTTCAATATAAATTGTAATGTAAAACTTTTGCTAATTCAAAAACCGAAAGTCGCTCTATCATCTAAAAATTAAGGAAATATCAACAAAATTGTGTATTTTTTTTTTAATTAAAGAAAAATCCAAATTAAGTTCAAGATTAGTATTATATTATAAGATTCTAAAATAAATAAATAAATAAATAACAGAAAAGAAAAAAAGAAAAGAAAAGAAAAAAGAAAAGAAAAAAAGGAAGAAAGAAAAAAGAAAGAGAGAGAGAGTGGGTGAAAAGAAGAAATGAAATGAAGAAAAACACACACACAGAGAGAGAGAGAGAGAGAGAGAGAGAGAGAGATAGAGAGAAGAGAAAAGATGTAAAGAGAGGAAATGAAGAGAGTGTGAGAGAGGGAAAGAAATGCAAGATTTTGATTTATTTTAGATTTTTCTACGAATTTGAACTTCAATTTTTATATCAAAAAATTAAAAAGTAACCTTTTTTGTCTGTTTTTCTTCTGAAAGTAGCCAACTAAATAAAATATGTTTTAAAACTAAAATAAACAAAATATGTTTCAAAACTAAAACAAACAATATATGTTTTAAAACTAAAATAAACAAAATATTATTCAAATCTACATAGATGTATAAATGAACTTCTTCTCACGAATAAAATTAAGAAGCAAAAAATAATAAAATATATATATTTTTAAACTATATACATGTTTTTCTGAAGGATAAATTTCATAATTAATATTAATGAATATTTAAATAATTTAATGACTTGAAAACTTAATTAATATTTGCAAATATATTATTATATAGTATTTTACATTGTTTTATTTCTTTAACGTGGAAACAATTTTTTTAATTATCGCGCAAAAAATCTATACACATTTTCAATACTTTTAAATTTAACTTTTCTAAAATAAATTCATCCTTTAACTTTATTAAATTTCTTGAATCATTAACACAAATAGCATTGGAGATAAAAGGCATTGTAAAATAATTTAATGTTATTGTATTACCACTTTAACAAAAACGTTTTTTTACCATAAAGATGTAATATAAACTTTGGTTAATTAAAAAAATTAGCAGTCGCACTATCAGAATGTTAGAAAAAGTTATGTAACTGAATACGCTGAACATGAATGAAAAAAAAAAACTAATATAATTATAAATGTAACTAAAATTAAAGTCTAAAAATTATTAAATATCAATGTGATTGTAATTTCTGATTGTAAAATAAGTTTACTGTAAAATGTTCAACATTTCTATTACATTATAAGCTTCCCAGGAAAACGAGAGAAATAGACATTGTTTTACCAATTTTAAAATTTTCTACGATTTTAACATTTATTTTTATATTAAAAAATGAAACAGTAATTTACAAATATTACACTTAATAATAAGGTTCGAATCAAACGTAAATGAAATATTTTTTAAAACCATAAATGTATAAATGAATTTCTTCGCACAGATAAAATACAGAATTAATATCAACTAATAATTATATAATTTAACAGCTTAAATTTAAGATAATTATTGCAAATATATTGTTCTACATTATTATTTTTATTTATTTTTTAACCCAGAAACAATTGGTTTAAATTTTCTTGATGTATATCCATGCATAACTTTCAATTCTATTAAATTTAACTTTTCTAAAATAATTTCATCGCTCACCTTTATTAAATTTCCGGAATCCTTAACTGGAATTCCCTTGGAGATTAAAGGCATTTTGGAGTAATTTAATCATTCCAATAAAAACGCTTCTTATCATTTCAATAAAATGTTCTTAACTGTAAGTTATAAAATAATCTTTATTTGATTTAAACATTAATAGCCATACTAGCACGAAATTTAAAAAGTCATGTAATTGAATGCATTAAAATTGAAATTTTGAAAAAAAAAGGTAAAAAAAAAAAAAATCTAATACAATTTTAAATGTAATTATAATTAGCGTCTAAAAAATTAACTAAACACGATAGTACTTGAACTTTTCGTGCTCTAAATTAAGTTTGTAAAATGTTCAATGTTAGTATTACTCTAGCAGATTTTTAACAAAAAGTTAAACGTAAGCTATTTTGAAAACTTGTAGATTTCTCTAACATTTAAACTTCTATTTTTATTTAAAAATAATAAAAATAAATAAATAAAATCTTTAAATAGAAACCGAGTTTTTTTTTTCTATTATAAGAAAATTTGAAAAAAAAAAAAAAAAAAAAAAAAAAAAAAAGAGACATAACATAAACTAAAATTTGCGTTTAAAGAAAAGATAAATTGTGTTATTGATCAAATAAATTTCAAAAGTTCTTTTATTTATGTTATATCTAATTTAATTTCTGTACTAATCATCAATTAATTAAATATTTTAATAACTTATTAATTATATTATATTATATTATATTATATTATATTATATTATATTATATTATATTATATTATATTATATTATATTATGTATTATATTATATCATATTATATTATGTTATATTATATTATCTCATAAAAGCAAAAAACAACAAAAAAAAAATCCCGCTAAAAATCCATATAACAATTTTAATTCATTTAAATTTTTCATTAAATCCAGCGCTTACCTTTATTAAATTTCCTGAATCATTAACGCCAATTCCCTTACACGCTAAACAAATAGATGTCTGAAGACGATGCTACAACTAAGTCAACAAGTGGGTAAACTTTAATTCCTCGCACATTAAATCAAAATATTGGGTCATAAGGAGCGAGCGAAGAGCTCTGAACTTCAGCCTTCCGATCTATTCACCGACGTTATTATTTTCTCTCATAACGAAGCATTTATTGCCGGATAAATGACGTCATTTTGAGGCTGGAGGCCCACGAGATCCAATTGGCGGGAGGGTTCGATGGCGTTCTTATTCGAACGCAAGGCGCGTGCCTCCTTAAGTTTCGCGCCCCCCTTTTCTCCCGAAAAGAAATGCCGCTCACTATCAGCCAAGCAGCGATATTACGATTTCTGTAAAGGCCTGTCTTTTTATTAAGTTAGAAGAGCTTTTTTTTTTTCTCTCTAGAAATATTTCATGATTCGGTCAATATAAACATCAGTCCAGCTTAGTGCAGATCAAAGCCAGGTATGAATAATGTAACAATTTTATCAATGTTTACGTTCTGGATAAGTTAAGGTAGCTAGACTGTGATTTTTGGTAGTTATTTTCCACTTTTCTTTCTCACTGCACAATTGCATAAATAGGGGAAAATGGGAAAAAAAGCACTTTTTCCAGCTTTATTCTAGATGCCAAAGTGAGTTAAGATTATTAATTACTTAAGATTATTAATTACTAATAGAAATTTATTTAAAAGATGTAGAATAGCTCCCCGTTATATCGCTCATTCATTTATATCACTTTTAAAGCGTCATCCTACGTTAATGCTGTTAGTGAGTGAGATCTCAAATTCCCCTCGCTAATGTTCAACCTATGGACGTGTGATGCATTCATATTTTTACAATATCTTCTCTGGAAAATAATATTTTAAACTTCTTTTTAGGATTTCTCTCTCTCTCCCTCTTTTTTTTTCTATTTGTCAAAATAATTTAAAAATATATGCTTATTTTTATTTGAAATGTTAAAATCTTACTCAGTTTCGCTAAGATTTTAACACATAATATCATAAATTAAGTATATATTTTAGAAATATTTTGACAACTAAAGAAAAAAAAGAGAGATTCTTTAAGAATGGAACACGGGGAATTTGGGATCTTATTGACTAACAGCCTTAACAGCATTTTAAAGTAAGTTCATCAGCATTTTAAATTAGGTTATGTGTCAATTACAAGAAATGAAATTTTCTATAGTTAATTGTCGAAACGTCTGTTGAGGCTCACTGTAGAGACCCAAAAAGTTTTCGGCTTCCGTCTGTTTGCTTGTTTGTTTGTCCGTCTATCTGTCTGTCTGTCTGTTCCGCGATAACTGCCACAAAAATGATCCGATTAGGCTGATTTTTGGTAAGTATGTTGGCGAGGTATACCAACCTACCTCGTTAATACAGCTACCTCGTTATAAAGCTAATTCTGGTTATATAGCTAATCTTCGCTATACAGGTAATACTCGTTAATACCAACCTACCTCGCTATACAGCTAATTCTGGGTACCTCACCCAGAATTAACTGTATAGTTTTTAGTTACATTTGGTTCATTCGTTCGAAAAATATAGAACATTTCTTTTTAGATACTAATGCTTTTCAATGGGAAATCAGACATTTTTTTAAATTTTAACATTCACCGAAAAGAAAATGTCGCATTGGGATAATTGTAAATGCTAAATTATGGATGCTAAATTTACGAATTGGCGATCTTAATTTAATCCAATCGCTTTGAAAATTTGCCAATATATTTATTAGAATTTCGAAATTAATTGTATCAATTATTGGGAAATTTTATGCATTAATTTGGAAGATATAAAACATTTTAATTTCTCATTTTTTACAAAAAATTCCAATGCATTTTTTTCTTTTTGTCATTAAATGGTTTCTAAGCAACTCATAATGATGCTTTCCTATGGGAATGCAGACGAATTTCAAAATTCATTTTTAACTGAAATTAAAATGGCACATTTGAATAATAGAATAAACATAAACTTATGAATGCTAAATTTTCGATATGGATGTCTTAAATATATCTAATAGCTTTGAAAATTTGTCGATACATTTATTAGAATTTAGAAATTAATTGCTTAAATTATTGGAAATTTTTTTGCATCTTTTCGGGAAATATAAAACATTTTATTTTCAAATATATTATTTTAAAAGTTTTTTCCCCCCTAGGGAAATACAGTACTATTTAAGATGCAAACTGCAAACAAACAATCCGTAAACAACTGTACTGCAAATCAGTTTGACAATACCGCCATATTCCACACGGTAAGAAAGATAATTTCATGGACCTATGAAGTATTATCTATCTACTAACCTATAATTTAAAAAAAATAATTGGTAACATGTAATCAAGGTATGCAATCAAGATGAAGCAACCAATAAAGGATCCAGTTCTAATCTTTAAAATTAAAAATTGAAAAATCAGTTAAAATGACGTCATGTTGACACAATTATATAAATTTTTCTTTTTTAGTTTTATCAATGTTAAAATGCATTTCAAGCTAAGCATAACATCATTTTCACCTTTGCAAACTTTTCGCACATACTTTGTATAAGTTACTTTTATGCTTAAACACCATGTAAACAAATAAAAATATATTTTGTATTTAATTGTAATGAAAAAATGGCATCAACAAAATTATAATGCATAATGATAAAATAAACCCAATGGACACTATTCTCGTGACGTCACAATATTTATGAATTTTTATTCGCTTATAAAACACGCGGATAAATATTTTTACCGAAATTTAACTTGAAAATTAAAAAATTCGGCCTAAAAGCCACGTGTTTTAATATTTATTATTTTTCTTTTATCCTCGTAACCAACCGCAGAGTTCAGAGAATAAACTCTGTGCTTCGCAACAGTGGGCGTTATCCGACTTTATGCCGTCATAAGCAGAAGTAAATGTTTAATTGAAAATTACGGCTAATTAATTAAATTTTCGAACAAACGAATGCACAATAACAAATCTGTGTCCAAATACCTTTCATTTAAAAAAAAGATTGATGTAATTTGATGCAGTAGTTTGCTCTCACGGATTGTCGAAAGAAAACGCTTAGCGTTTTAAATATATAGATGATTGAGAACATAAAATTAAACTGACAACGGCAGGAGGGGGCGCTGCCCTGAAGAAATGTTCGTTTGAGTCTTACAAAATTGCAAGAATACGCAGTGTATGGGAATATCATTGTATGAAACCATATTTAATGAGACATTTTTTAAATTTCCGTAAGCTTGGAGAAATCTTTTATGTTTATAAATATATATAGAACTTACAACAATTAAATTGCGGATTGTACAGTTTTAAACATTATGCAAATTGAGATTAATAAACAATGATGTCTAGAGCTGACATTGTGTCTGACATTGACTTTTACCACAAACTTAATCGCATTTTTCCAGCGTTTTTAAACAACAGCCACTTTGTTGCTAAAACTATTTAATAAAAATAGTTTAAAAAAATATATATTACCTATTTTAAATATATTTTGCACTCATTTATATATGTTTCAATTTTCAGTAATACAGGATTGATTCAAACAATAATCGCCTTAGAACTTTTAATGCGGCTTTCTAAAACATTTACGCACGAGATGAAGAATATTTTAAAAAGGAAAAACATTTTCATTCATCCTTGCAAAATTTTAAAACATTCGGATTTTCGACTCGGATCGTTCGAATATGTTCGAATTTCTTGTGCGTATTTAAACAAAGAAATCTATTTGCGTAAAAAAATATTACTAAAAACAACATATTTAATTTTTGGCAGCAATTAATCAGTAATTTTACAAAAGTTAGACGAACAGAATGGCAAACAAAGTTGCTCTGATCAGATACAAATACAATTTATACGAGACCAACAGTAAAATAAATCGTTTCGTAAAAAGCGAAAGAAGGAAAAAATCAGAATTCGAGCTCATGTATTTTTATCCTGTATTCTCTGTTCAAAAAAATGATCTCATCCAGTTTTAAATAATAATAAATTTTTAATTTTTTAAATATGATTATATTATAACATTTATCTAAAGAATCTGAGCAAAAAAAGACGATGATGAAGGGTTTTTTTTAAGAGTTGATAACACGTCTGAAGATTGCGTATCTGTCGTTAAAACATGTTTGTAAAAAACTCGCGGTCAATATCTATCAATTCATTCTTGAAAAAGACTTCAAGAATCTTATGAGAATTTATAAGACATCCTATAAATTAAGGATTATTTTCTTTTTTGGCACATAAAACTTATGCAGCCATTTAATCAGATTTAATGCGTTGTTTAAAAAAAATGTATAAATTTTTAAATGAAGATTAATTTCTATTCAACGTGTTCATTCAAATGTTTTCAACATTCATTATATCTGAATAACAATAAACATTTTTCTTTCTCAATCTCTCTGCTTTTATAATAAATAGCTCTGACTGGGCTCAGAAGATCGAACTCTCGAGTCTTCGAATTCTGAATTTCAGCTGTATTATTTGCGTCCCTTTGATATTTTTTCTTCCTTTTTCTTGAGATGCAATCAATTCGTAAAAAAAAAAAAAAAAAAAAAAAAAAAAAAAAAAAAAAAAAAATGATGAATGTATACTTAAATATAATTATGTATACTATAATATGTATAATATAATGTATACTTATTTTGATCCCTTTGAAAACATTTTTTGAAAAAGGGTCGTTTTCCTGAGTGAATGTTTTCCTCCTTACGGCAACATCCCTCGAGAGCGCAATTTTAGAGATACAGACAAACCAAACATATGCTCTTAAAGCCAAAAACTTCTTCTAATCAGCGGTATAATAAGTTTTAAAAAGTACGAATTTTAACCCTTTCAAAAATACTGACGAACGCAGGTGATTTAACACCTCATAAGACGATTTTTTTTAAAAACTCTAAAAGTTACTAAACGTTCGTATTTCGACACTGTCTTTTTAGTGCATCTCGGTAGACCAGATTTACATCACCTACAAAAATTTCGAAACGCTCGGATGAGAAGAAATATTAAAAAAATATAAATAAAATCTGAGAAATTTTCGACGAAAATCCATAGTAACGAGGTGTTTCTGCGCGGTGATGGCCGGCTTCGGGTAATGTTTTTACTATTTAATATGTATATATTTTCACATAATTTTATAGAGGACTTGAAAAAAGTTTTATTTATAAACGACTAAAATTTCAGAGAGTTCGGACGACAAAAACTATTTTTTTTCAGTCTATGTTTGGGGTGTTACATTCATATTTCACATAAATCGTACATTTTCTGTACGTTAATTTACAGGGCAGATAAAAATACTTTGTTGTGAAATTCAGAAAGTATATTTTTTATCCTTTTTTAACTCAAAAACGAAAACTCTTTTCTTTAATCTGACAAGCTGTTTTGAAATAAGCTGTTTAATGTGTTGCCTTATAGCGCCATTTTGTTTAACATGGTCTTATGAATTTTGGACGACTGGTCTTTTATTACATGACAGGGTTTAATAAAATACTGAAGATTTCGATAAAATTAAAAATAAAATAAAACACAAAAATTAGCTTTAAAATTTTGAAAAAAAAATGTGGAAACTACATCAAAGTTGTAGAATGTGATGTATTTTTTGTAAGACTCTTTTCTCTAATTTTTTTTTAAGTTCCACCCTCTTATTACCCTACATTTTGTTACATACTTTTCTAGAGAAAGCAAGATTCAGTTTTCCCCCATAAAAATCAAAAAATAGAAATTTCTAATTTTGATAAAAACAAATGATCACAAAAATGCAATCTGAATAAATTGACTGCAGTATTGATATTTAAACAGACATTTTAACTGAATAAAAAATCACTAGATTCATTTTAACGCAATTATTCTAATTAGTAAATAAATCATATGAGTTGTAATTTCCAACTGGGTGACAAATGCACCGAGTCAGGATTCGAACGAGGGATCTCTTGGCTAAAGCTGCCAATGCTCTGCCATCTGAAATTTTTCCGATAGCTCAGTTGGCAGAGCATTGGCAGATTCAGCCAAGAGCTCTCTGGTTCGAACCCTGGCTAGGAAAATTTTCGCCCAGTTGGAAAATTATAACTCATTAGAATAAAAAAATATTGGTCGCATGCATTGTTTTGTTACCTGTTATTTCGTAATGCCAAGCCTATGCCCATATAAATAAAATAATTTAAGAAATACATTTTTTATGTATACTATAAAATGTAGGGTGAAACCCCTAGTAATTGACACTTTAAAAAAATTTTCTTTTTCAAATCCCTATTACAATGTTTTAAATATATTTTATACTTATCGTTGTTTTTGAAAGTATAGTAAAGATACATTAAAAATTATTGTTGACAAAATTTTGAAAAATTATGCATTTTATTACTAAAAATTAATTTTTGTCATAAATATTGTCCAATAGCTCCAGTAACTGACACCATACTTTTTTTGAAAAACCAATAGCTGAAAAATAAGTTATAACAGTTGAGACAAATAAGTTACCACTAGATGACATTACTTTGCAGAATTTTACAAGAAAATGCTTATTTGAGTTAGATTTCTGCTGTAGTTTCAGTTACTGGTTAGTTGTCAAGAACGGGTAGTCTCCCCCTATGTGGTAAAAATTATGTGTAATAAAGCTTACTAATTAAAAAAATTTGATTGATATAGTTATTAATATGATAAATCTTGTACTTAAGCTGCTCTCAGATGTTGCTTGAAAAAAAAAACAGGAAACATACAGGCCAGAAAGTCTCCTGTTAATCTGACGTAAATTAGGAGATCAATGCTTACATTTATAATTCGACTCATAATCCTATAGCTGCCATTTAAAGAGTTAAATAGTAGCGATGGCAACTACTTAATTTGTTAAGTGTTAGTCATTAGATGGACACATCTTATTTGTGAATAATATCTGGTGTACATTCTATGATTAGTAAGAAATTTTATAATATTGGTCTTTAAAAAAATATTGTTTCTACTTTTGATAATGAAATAATACCTTACTGTCTAATTTTCTTTTACAAGTAATGAACGTTTTAGTTGAAATTTTTTTCGTTACGATTGCGTACATTGCATAGTTTGCATACTTTGAAAAGAAAAATTAAACAATTTTTAAATAAAAAATTTTATGAAACAAATTATAGAAAATAGCTTTATATTTTATTTATTTAATGGAACAAGTGTCTATGGAACAATTATCACTGTCCCTTAAATGAAGGATCCTTTATTTAGCCCTTTATTTATATTATTGTTCTTAGATAGAAGCGTCTTTTATTCGTAAGTGACCTTTAAAGGAAGTTTTACCGTATCTAATATAACTAAATCTGGGTGATGAAAAATTATTTTTTTTTTTTCATTTACAAACTGGAATAAGTAGAAAAAAAAATAGTGTAATTTTTTTAAAAGAAATAAATCATACATATATTTTTTCTTTAAAAGAAAAAACACCCACCCATAAATTTAAGTACCTAAAACTCTCTGCGTTTGCAATTTGGCTTTATAAATATCTTATGAAGGTCCAGTTATTTTAACAAATGTTAAGTAAAAAAAATCCATGGATCATTAGATTTTTAAAATTTAATCACTTAAAAAAATCTACTGCTGAGAATTTTATATAGAGTATGTATCGCGCGCGGCTTCATTTACTTTGGCTCACTTGGAGTGGTCTGCTTCTCTTGGCTCCTCGAGTTTTTGTTTACATTTCAATTTAATTCCTGATGCTTGAAAAGGCGTAACGTGTTGTGATTTGAGAAAAAAAAAACGGTTTTGTTTCCTACTATTGTGGCTCCAAATGCAGAAGTTTCAACTTGTGTAACTTAATTAATTCTGAACAATGAACAGATTTGAACAATGTTTATTTGAAATAATATGCTATATTATCTTTTAAGGTCGAAAAATGTCGATTTAAGAATTATGTAATTGAACATGAAGTTTTGTTTTAATTTCTTATGCTTGAAAAGGCGTAACGTATCATGTTTGAGAAATAAATGTCTTTTGCTCTCTGTTATTGCGGCTCTAAGTGCAGAAGTTTTAACCTGTGATTTGAACAATGTTTATTTCAAATAATATGCTATATTATCTTATAAGGTTGAAAAATTCCGATTTAAGATATACGAAATTGAGCATTGAAGTTATGTTTCTTTAAAAAAGCATGATTCTGTCTGGAGATAAATTCGATGCTTGAATTATTAACTTATTCTTATAACGTATGCAAGCTAAATATTACTTACAAATAAGTACATAAACTGGTTAGGCTGAGTATTTATGACTGTTCTTTTGATATTACTCTTTAATAGCATTATTTAATCTTCTTTGGCTCTCCCATCTGGAAGGCTCTCCCATCTCTCCAACTTGATTTATAAATTATTGAATTAAGCAACGTGTATTTTTTTATTCAAAGCATATGATATAATTTACCTGCGTAAAAATTATATATGTTATGAAAATGCAATAAATTTTACAAAACATTAATAAAAAATCCATTGTTCCATTCTGTTCCAATCCAATTCCCACTACATTCCAATCTCTCTCTCTCTCTCTCTCTCTCTCTCTCTCTCTCTCTCTCTCTCTCTCTCTCTCTCTCTCTCTCTCTCTCTCTCTCTCTTTATTTATTTATTTATTTTTTAATCGTTTAAATTTTTTTGCTACCATGAGAATTTTACATAAAACACATGCTATAATTCTATAATTCATTTGTGTAAAATATAAATATTTTGAGGATGATTCAATCCTTCTTACAAATATTATGTAATAAAACCTATATTAACTTTATTAAAACGTAATTGATTGAAAAAGTTTTTGTTAACATGAGAACTTTGCATACAGTACATGCTATAATTTATTTGTGTAAAATATAAATGTTTTGAGAAGATTTAATTATTTTACAAAAAAGAAAGTTAAGTAATAAAACCCGTACCCTGCCCGTAGTAATGCATTCATTTCATTTTTTTAATTTAATGGTTTAAAAGAATTCTTGCTAGTATGGAAATTTAATATGGACCAGAGATTATAATTTACCTGTGTAAAATATAAAAATATCCTGAAGATCCAATAATTTTTATAAAAAAATAACTATGAAAAGAGAGTTTTGTTCATTTGAAATCAAAGAAAATTCAAACAATCATGCTTCATAATATTTATCTAAAGATCATTGAAGGTCAGAAGAAATAAAAAGAAATTTTATGCGAAGAGTTGATTTGATTTACATTTATAATTTGATGATTTGACCTCTAAAGGTTTTTGAAAATCAGTCATCAAACGTAATCAAATCTCATTTCGTTCGCAAAATATGTCAGCATTTTTTAACTAAATATAATTCGCAGCCGCATATTTTATTTTGAATATTTTTGAATTTATTCCAGCCCTAAATCGTGTTAATCGTTTGATCTAAGAACTTAATTTCATTCTTTCATATCAAAATTTCGCTTTAGATTCCTTAGTTATAGAGAATAATCTTTTCGTGCTATAAAGGAGACTAAATAACAAATAAAATCCATTTAATCGAAACAAGTTTTAAAATTAATACTTCTATAATTCTCAACTTACACCAATCAAAACTTTTTTAACGAACAAAAGAATTAATCCCTCTTTAATTCTAATTAATGCCCTATGCCGACATTTCCCACAAATAAAGCTTTATCTTTTTTAATTAAAATAAATGGATACAATTAAATTAATGGATAATTAAATAAACAGATAAAATTAAATTAATGGATAACATTAAATTAATGAATATTAAATTTCATAAATGAATAATAAATTGAAAGTAAATTTCTTGTTGCTACGTTTCAATTTTTTTATAATTTTCAAAATATAATTGAAAAATATCCATGAATTAAGTTTGTTTGTTTTTCTATCTTAGCATGTTTAAAATACTTATAAGAATTGAACAAAACTAAAAAGGGTTCTTAAGATAGATAACAGGTTGCTTTCAACTGAATATGGCAACTGTAACCATACTTAATTTTGCATAACTGTAAACAATTTAGCATATTGTATCATTACTATTTGGAATGTAAATTAGAGAGTCTAAAGTTTTTTTTTATACTCAGTGAAAATCCATTATATTAGTTAGGTGGATTCTGGGAATATCTTTTGAGAAAACGATATCTGAAAATTTTGTAAAGAGTAGGTAAAAAAAGTTTAAGCATCTTCTTACATCGATCCAGCTGCTGATAATATGATAGTTTTAATCAAAATATTAGGAAAATATGTAAAGAAAAAATATTCTCCCGCAGAACTGGAGTAATATACTGCAAGCGTTTAATATCACCTCCAGGACCCCCCCCCCCCCCCATTAGCTGATACACAGTTAATATTAAATTGTTAACATTGTTTAAAACTAACAATAACTGGTATATAATACTAGTTGATTATAATATATAAACATATGACTGACAAAATGTAAGGGCTGTCCTCGAACTCTTTTTTTCTATCAGATTTTGGCTTTTATAGAAATTTTAATGTGTGCCACAGGTCTAAGGATAACATCTACAGTTACCGTTCACAGGAAAGAAAATGTCAAACTGTAACCGAAAATATTTTATAGAATTTTCTTTCGTGTAATGTGAATTTACTTTATATACAAATTTTATATATTTTTGCGGGTAACAAATTGATTGTCTTCGGTACTTTTCTTTGTAAGATCGTAATTTTATTTTTCGAAATTTATTGATAAGCCCTTAACAAATTTTCTGTTTCAACTTTATGAAAGTTTAAGAAAAAAATATATAATCTGTGCCTTTTTCGGGCTGCCTTGATCTAAAAAACTCAAATATGATGTAAAAAGTAGTTGTTAATTTCTAAAAATTCAAAGTTGGTACAATTTTTAATTTGTAGATAACCCCTAGTTCAAAAATTGCATTCATATACAAAAAGTAGACACGGTTCCCAGTTGAATGGTACCTTTCGTACCTTTCTAAAAATAAAATAGCATGATGTAGTGAATTTTCATCCCACCCTCCTCCTCCCCAGGATAGTACATATATTTGATATTAGTTCCGTTTGCAAAAAGTAAAATATTTCATCTCGTTCCGCTCGGTAAGTTTATTTTTCAAAATTATAACTAAAAACTACGTTCTCCCATTAATGTAATGTAACTAAAAATTCACAGATTTGAATTCACAGGTGTGTATTTGTGTGTTTCTCGGTTGTGTTCTGAAGAGACAGCTACATGCAGAGTTGCACAATTTGGTGGGAAAATACATCTATGCATGTAATTTTTTTTTGGGGGGAAGGGGGATTTTTTCGGGTTCTATGGACCCAATTCCAACGAGAATTAGCTCATTCGAAGCCCGATTTTGGAATTTTTGAATAGATTTTTCAATTTAATTTTTTAAGCGATTTTTAGTGTTTTTTCACCTTTTGCTGTGATTTTTCCACATTAGTAACAGGAATCCGGTTCCAATCTTCTAGCACAATATAGTAAATTTTGTCCTCATTTCAATAAAGTTTATGAGAAATTCGTACAGCGACGTTTGAATTTTTGGCGAATTTTTTCTTTCGACACTAAGAAAATTTGCCCAGAATGCTTGATTGGTTCAGTGGTTGCTTCCATTTCGGCCTCAGCTACGCTCAGAATACTTATTCCCTTCCCCCCTTCTTTTTAGCTTAGAGAGAGTGGATAATTCTTTACAGATAAAAAAAAATATGATTTTAAAAGGGAAGGGCGAATTATTAATTATTCTGATTTTTTATTAGATTTTTTTGTTAATTTCATTTTTTATGCGATTTTTAACCTTTTTTTTTTCATGTTTTGTCGCGTTTTTTGTTTCAAATGATGGCACAAATCGCCCACTAGAAGTCAAACACCGTTGGGGGGCAGTTGTGATTGGTAGCTGATAGGATTGTAGGCACAGCTGATCTCAACCGGGAATTTTTTGCGATTTCTTTTATCAATTTTTAGAGTTTTCTTATGTACGTGACGTCATTTATGTATTTGATTTCAGAAATTCGCATCGATAACTTACTGTTTTTGTATGTCAAAAAAGAAGAAAAAAAAAGTCATTTTGTTTCTGTTTTAAAAGTTAATGATATTTCTAATTTTTTAACGTCCTTGGTTTAATTCTGTGTGTGTGTGTGGAGGGGGGAGGCAGGTGAGTGTCCGGTTGTAATTTAAATATCGCGTTAATGCTCTGAACGAAACTCCGTCCTTTCCCCCTGCCTTCAAAATCAGAACTTTTTTATTATTAATCCTATTCAAACGAATCCTTTTCTCAGGTTCCGCCAGGTACTAGATAAATTTCAGTATCATTTTTTCAGCTCTTGGTTACCAACCACTATTTCTGAACATTAATCACCCGGGAGGGGTATTTTCTCGTGTTCTATGGGCCCAATTTCAACGAGAATTAGTTCATTCAACTTAGCACGAACTAATTAAGATATAGATGACAAATTAAGATACATATTTGGCGCCACCTGGCGGTAGAAAGTGGAACCAAAAGATTTTGCAGCGCGTGCGTAGCACGCCTGCTATACGGTGTCGTAGACAGCAGCGACACCTGCCGGAGCTTCGATCGAAAAGTGTTTTATTTCGATCAGAGTACGCCCCTAGCGGTGGGAAGTGGAACTAAAAAATGTTGCATTTAAAACTGGTCCGATTCAAACAAAGGGCCCGATTTCAACGAGAATTGATTCATTCAACTTAACATGAACTTATTAAGATATAGATAATTAATTAAGACATAGATTTGGTGCCCCCTAACGGTGGAAAGTGTAAGTAAAAGAATTTTTGCGCGTGCACAGCACGCCTTCTATACGGTGCCATAAGCAACGGGGACACGTGTCCGAGTAACTGAAATATTTTGCATTTAATTTTGGTCCAATTCAAACATCTTTTCTAAAATTCTTCCGAGGTCGCCCAGGTACTAAATAATCTTCGGTATCATTTTTTCAGCCCTTGGTTACCACCATTAATGGATATTAATATCCAGGGGGTGATTTATTTTCTCGGGTTCTATGGGCTCGATATCAACGGGATTCGGTTCACTCAACTTAACATGAACTAATTAAGATATAGCCAATTGATTAAGACATAGATTTAGTACCCCTGGTGGTGGAAAGTTGAACTAACAGATTTTCCGCGCGTGCGCAGCACGTCTGCTATACACGGTATCGTAAGCAGCGGAGACATGTGTTGGAAATTTGTTTAGAACAGAATCAATCCCTTGGCGGTAGAATTAAAATATTTTCCTGCGCGTGCGCCGAAAATGGTTATTTTTATTGAAATCGCAAAATAAATTTACCGATTTGATAATTCCAGACAACGAAATAGTTTCATTTTCACTCATCCTCAAGTATTAAGAAAAGTATTGGTGGCATTGAATCGAAACTCCCAGTCTGTATGTAGTTTATTTTTCTGATTCCGAAAATGCAAATTTTGTGAAAATCCGACGGTAACTTTTTTTTTTTGCAATTTTAACCAAAAACTGATCCGTTTTGAATCAAATGATCCAGACATTTGAGATTGTGGTATTGAATTTAGTTCCGCTTTAGTCCATCTCTCTATTTAATTTCCGAAAAACAATGAGTTACCGGAGGAACGGTTTCGTGCAACGGTTTTCAGAGTGATTTCGCATTTCATATTATTTTTTGACGGGACCGACCAACGCCGGGCGGATCAGCCAGTGATTCAAATAAAAGTACAATTCTGAGCTATTTATCGAAATTCATGCTTCATTTCGTAAGATAAAACTAACAAAAGTCCTTCCGGCCTGTACTGGGAGGAAAAGGAAGCTTTCCTATATCTTCGTTTTAAAATTTTAGCTAATGTTACACGAAAACAACAAGTATATAGTTTTATGCGTATGATTGGGAAAATTATTACAACAATGAAAATTTTTGTAATGTGCTGTCTTGTTTCAAAATGTCAGCCACCCTAGAATTTCAAACTGCTCTATCTCAGCCATTTTTAAGATAGAGGTAAACCAAAAATGCTCTGGAATCCTCGTATCAAGGCCTAACACTTAATTAAAAAATAAATTTGAATTTTTAATTTTTTGTATATTTATTTTAGTTTTAAATTTTTAAGTGGCCGCCATCTTGAAACAAAATGGCGGACCAAGCTGGCCAACGAACTCGGTCGAGACATGAGTGAGCTTAATACACACAATTAGTTTCATGAAAATTGATCTATAAATACGAGCCTTATCGTATGACATAGGTCAGATATATATATATATATTATATATATGTATATATATAAATCAACATTTGAACGGAGGGTGGTTTTGAGGTCTGGAGGTCATGATCGGTGAAAATATATCGAAATTTTCCGGAACTGCTTTCTTCCGAACGGCTGCAAAAGGTAGCTTTATACTTTTAGGTAGCTTTCAATACAAAAAAGTATAAAGCTACCTATTGCAGCCGTTCGGAGGAAAGCAGTTCCGGAAAATTTCGATATATCTTCACCGATCATGACCCCCAGACCTCAAAACCACCCTCCGTTCAAATGTTGATTTATATATATAGATATATCCATATCTATCTATCTATCTATCTATCTATCTATATATATATATATATATATACATATATATATATATGTGACGATTTAACTGGAGTCACCATACTTTTGTAGACTCCTATTCAAGGCAAGGGAGGTTTCTCCGAGGAGATTTTCAGTCGAGCACCGAGACTTACTTCATTGTGTACGTATAAGCTACAGAGAAGAGGCAGTTCGTTCCAGTTCACACTTTATTCGAAAAATTTAAAGATTAATTGATTAAGCTTTACTCTATTGAAAACTCACTCCATGCACTGCTAAATTTAGGGTCGTGGCGAAACTTGATGATTTAAATTTAAATATAAGAAGACATCTTAGTTAGTACAGGCAGGTATTCTTTTAAAAATCAATCGGCGGCCAAGGAGAACCTTCGAAGATTTAGGAAGTACATCACTAGTTGCATCCACCACCGAAATCCCGGAACATTCTGCTCTAAACGCGGGAAAAATCCGTATATCATTTCCCGAGCGCGCCAGAATACATTCTATCTAAAAAGCCTCTAGGCCAATCAACGCTCACGGCTTAACTTCTTCGGCGAATTAATATCGAAGTGAACTTACCGAAGCTGGCAAAAGCGCGCCAAAAAATGTTCTAGAACAATCTCGTGCCTTCTACTTCCTTCGAATAAATAAAAGCAGAGAGAAAAGGAGTACATATGTTTTTATCAAGTATGGCAATATGCCAAAATAATTTTTACATTGAGATTAAAATCTTTCAGAATTTGAAAAGTAATATTTTGTCAGGAATCGTAGGGAAATAAAAAATAAAGAAAAGAAATTCATAGGTTGTTATTTCAAAAGAGTAAAATATTTTTAGCTGGGAAATGGGTATTTTTTGAATTATTAGATTCTAGGATGCTTTTTATTTAAAGAAAATAAAAGTGCGTAAATTTAATAGAACATTCTATCAGTGCCATTTTTTAAGAGAATGAATTTGGAATAAACTATATATTTCGCTAGATGTAATTTTGACAATCGAATACTGGAGCGAGAAAATAATTTAGAATAATGGGATTTACATAGAATTATAGTCTTAATGAAGTCAACGACGAAAAATTTTTTTTTTTTTTTTTTTTTTTAAATTTGTTTCAATATCCCCCCCCCCCCCAAAAAAAAAAAAAAAAACAAGCTTATCTGAATAGCAGTTCCCTAACAGCAGTTCAGATAAAAAAAAAAAATAGAGAATTTTCCTAAAATATAAAATTCTAAAAATTTTAAATCATCAAGAATCACAAACAAAGTAATTGTCTTAAATTTTGGAAGAATGGAAATTAAAATATTTATAGAGTAAAGCATAACCTCAAATACATAAGTTTACAGCAACACTTACTTTTTGCAAGTGTAAATAAATGGGATACATCAAGATAAACCAAGAAATAACTAATATAATAAATAATATTACCAACATAATATAATAATAATAAATAATAAATCAATATAATAAATAATATAATAAATAATAAAGTTGGAAATTAGTTACATTGAAAACTGAAGAATATTACCAATTGAAAAAACTGTATTCTTCAGAATACTATTGAAAAACTTAATCATACTAATACTGAATAACTGAATACTGAAGTTTCAATAGTCTTAAACAGTCACTGTTTGAACAACAACAGCAGTCTCAAAACAGTTCTGACTAAATTTCAGTCTTTCTCCATTGTGGTTTTGGGATTACCCCCACTCTAATCTGTGGTGCCACTCTTTTTGTGGTCACACTGAAGACCAGAGCTAATTCATTTCATTCGATAGCTATCCTTTTTGTCGCAATCAGTAAAATTTTTGAATTAATAAATGTCCATATTGCACAACATGGTATACATACTACTTTGAAATATCACAACCTTGGTACAAAAATTCTAATTCATCATATATTTTATAACTACATTTCATTGTAAGCAGTTTAATCAATTTGTAAATAAAACTCTAATACTCTAATAACTCTAATATTAACTCTAAATCTCTCTCAACATTTTTTCTAATATTTTCTCTTAATAAATAATAACATTAATAAATCTTTTCAAAATAAATAATATCAACAGACTTCAATAACTACTCTAACAATATAATATATCACAGTAAATATTACATTCAATATAAAATTCTTGGTTGAGGAAAAAAAAAATACATAGCAAAATATGTTTGTTTCCTTACTTGAAAGGATAAGGAAATAATTTTTTGCTAGCCGAAATCTATATAAAAAAAAATTTAACTCTACATTATTTTCCAATACTAAATAATTTAGATGCCCAAATATTTAGATAGGATTCACTCAACCAACAATTGTGAACAATAATATCCCTTTCTGATACTCTTCTTTTGACTACTAAAAAATCTATGACATAATCGGGTATAGCTAATTACCAAAATTTAAGTGTAGAATCCTCTTCTTCTTTTTACACTTTTTAAGTAATAAGCAAAAATAATAATAATAATAATAATTGTTAGATAGATAGGTGACAAAGAATTGGAATATAAAACTATTATTTATACTATTGCAATCCTTAAATTTCAACTAATCTCTCTTAACATTTTACTACAACATCACAATATCAACTCTGACTAATACAGAATATCAGCATTCAAGAATAATTCAAGACCTTTATTGTATTAAACAAAATAAATATAGCTTCTGTGAATCCATTAAATAATATAACTAATATTTACTAAAAACTGTAATTATATAAAAATTTTAATTTCATTTTTCAACATCAATTTGAAAATTCCTAAAATCATAATACACATCTTATGCCTGCATAAGGTGTCTACCTAACCTCAAAAACTTTCAAAAACAAGTAATATTCCTGTGTCGACCCAAGAACATACCTGATAATGTTGAAATTATGGTAATAAGCGATATTTAAAAGAATTTGAGTTTAATCTATTGTTTTTACTTTAGTTTGATTTTGTGAACCTGTATGTGAAGTTGTTTGTGCTGGTTTTTGTGTATCTTCATGAAATAATTTGAAGTCATCTGGAAAATAATATTGTCGCGAATTGTTCCATGTTTCTAAATTGCGACCGTATTCCTTCTGCCACTAAAATTATCACTTGAACAAATATAATTTAAAGTGAAAACCCTTTTTTTTTTTTTCAAAGTTATCCAATCACCATTAATTTATTAGTAAACATCATATTTCAACCCCAAAATACTGATAGACATTTCTGATAAGCTTCCCTACTGAATTCTATTAATTATAGGAATTTGCAACAGAAAACATTCTACACAGTAAATGTGTCAGTACAAATATAATATTCACATAAAAATTTTGAGTTTAATCCAATTTAATTTTACTTTTAGGGTACATAAAGAATTCGTGGCAATAGTTACACATTATTTTTTGCTCCACAAATTTCACTAAGCATTTACAACACTTGTCAATTTTTCTATTGTCTACACTTTTGTCATAAATATCAAAATCGATTTCATGTTCCGCTATATCACTTGTCACGAGCTCACCTGACTTTCCTTCAAATTTGTATATTTCATCAATAAGAATTGTCCGAATATCATTTTGTGTGATATCTCTATTGGGACCCGAAAAATTTAAAGTACCCGAAAGTCTACCCGTGTATTGGCGATTGATTAAAGAACCCATTATATTCCTATGCTCAACTGACAGATAATGGACATACTGTTTCCCAGATTGATCGAAATCACGTTCATATTTTGCTCTGATCTTCATTAAGGTATTTGTACTACTCCAACAGTTCATCTTAGTAATTACTTGAATTTAAATTTTTAAAACCTAATAATATAATCTTATAACTTATAATAATAATAATAATATCTAATATCAATTCATAATATATTAATCTTTAACTTAACAACAATTATAAAATTATCTGACTCTAAAATTCAAAATAATAAACAACATAAGAACAACAAGTAATATCAGTATACACTTACACATCAAATTACGTAAAGGATCTAATATTCTGTTATTTAAATTACAAACCATCAATTCTTTCCAAATAGTTGGAAATAACTTCAACAGCATAATAAATTTCAATCATATTACATCTTTTTAGTGAAAACATAAACACAGAATAAAAAGGAAGCAAAAATAGTAAATTACGCAAATGGTTTCCAGTCAAATTGCTTTAGAGTGGAAATAAGAAAAATATAGTCTGTTTAGAACGAAAAATGTAATTAATTATATTTATCTTTCAATTACTTTTATCAATATAAGAATGTATTTCATTTTCTTTACAAAGCCCCGACTTTAAGTATCATTTAAATAACAATAGAATTTTAAATAATCATAAACAGTAAAAATAAAACACATAAAAATATTCAAATATCATAAAGTCACAAAATAAAATATCAATCATGAAAAAATAACTTACACTGCCACGTCTTCTTTTTTTTTTTTATTTACTTGGCCGCAACTCATAAAATAAGTCTTTTCAAATTTCCATTTAATTCGATGATACACACTTCAAATCCGCTATACACACATATTTCAATCTTGATTACATCTAAAAGAGATTTCGTAAACTTTCTTAAATCATACAAGACAATAAAAGTAAATAAAAGGTTTGATCTCACCTAATTTTCTGGTTCGTGTTCTATGAGCTTCTTTAAAGGTAGAAACATCTTTTACTAATGAAGATTATTTATTGGACAGGTAGACACACTTAAAGACGATACAGAACGAATACACGACAAGCTATGTACAAACGTAAAGTAAACAAAACAGTCAGTCAGTCTTAAAGTTCTACGCGCTTAGCGCCATCTGGTGGTTCCTTTTCATTTTGCAACAACTTCCGCCGGGCGAAGTTCGTCTGGAGACGAAAGTGTTGAAAGTTCAAGAGGGCAAAGAAGCTGCACCGGTCTTCTGATGATGGCTCCGTTTGGCAACCTCACTGTGCATGCTCTTGTCCAACCATCACGTCCGGGATGAGTCTGGATTATAACACCCATTTTCCATATGAGGCGTGGGGTGTTTTCCTTTATAAGAACGACGGTGTTTTCCTTTAGTTCACTTGGTCGATCGACCTGTTGGTGCTGGTGAGCAGATTTTAATTCTAACAGATAATTGGATTTCCATCGTTTCCAAATTTGAGTCAAAATATTTTCTTGATATTTTCTTATTTTTATTATTTGGTATTCATTGGATTGGGGAACTGTTATCTTTGATTGAGGTAGAGTTAGCAATCTTCTGCCAATTAAGAAATGACCAGGTGTGAGGGGTTCTGGCTCACGAGGATCGCTGAATACATAGGTGAGAGGTCTTGAATTGAGAATCGCTTCTACTTCAATGACAATTACTTCCAGTTCTTGAAAGGAAACTGAAGTTTTTCCAAGAATTCTTTTTAGAGACGTTTTAACTGATCTTACAAGACGCTCCCAGAAACCTCCCCACCAAGCTGCTCTTTCAACTATGAAATTCCATTTGATGGACAATCCACTAAACAAATCTTTCACTTCTTCATTTTTCATAATCTTCCATAGTAAATTTAATTCTCGTTTTGCCTTATGGAACGTTTTCGCGTTATCACTGTAGATGGTGCTGCATATTCCTCGTCTTCCTACAAATTTTCGGAACGCTTGAATGAACGTTTTTGTGGTCAAGTCTGGGGTTAATTCTAGGTGTACTGCTCTTGTTACAGCACATGTGAAGAGCAATATGTAAGTTTTCTTAGTCTCATTGTGATCTTTAATGTACAACGGACCTAAGTAATCTAGGCCTGTAACTTGGAATGGATAGGCTTCATTTATTCTGTCGGCAGGTAGAGGTGCAGGAATCTGGGTGGCAGGTTTAACACGAAGTTTTTCACATAAATTGCATCTAAATATCAAACTCTTGATTCTTTGTCTTGCTTTCAATATCCAAGTTTTTTCTCTGAGTTGTGTTAAAGTTTCCGATACACCACCATGCCTTGTTTTTTCATGACAATCTTTGATGATAAGATTTGATAAATGGGATTTACCAGGTAGTAAAACTGGATGAGCTTCATGGTATGAGATATTAGCTTGCTGTAATCGTCCACCAATCAAGATTATTTTTCTTTCATTTAAAATTGGATTGAACGGCCGAATAACTGAGTTTGCTGGTACTGGTTTTCCTTGCGTCAGCGCTGAATATTCTTCAGGAAAATGCTCCATTTGTGTAAGTTTAATCCAGTATTCTTCGGCAAATCCAAGTTCTTCTGTAGCTAAGGGACCACTTCTCTTACTCTGAGGATTCCTTGTATTGTGGATGAATCTTTGAATCCATGCAGTAATTCGTAATATTTGTTTAAGTTTGCTGAATCTTCGGATATCGAAAAGAGCTTCAAATTTCGTTGTCAGGAGCATATTCACCACTTCATATTCTTTGTTTTCTAAGTTAATTTCCTGATCGGTATGAATGTTGGATTGTGGCCATTGACTTTCGCACTTCCTTAGCCACGGTGGCCCAAACCACCAAAGCTCCAGGTCCTTTAGACTGGTTAAGTTTTCACCTCGTGTTAAAATATCAGCAGGGTTTTCATTCCCAGGACAGTGATTCCAACAACCAGGATCGGATATTTTCTTGATTTCATCTACTCTGTTCTTGATAAACATCTTCAATTTTCGAGAATTATTCTTGATCCAGTGAAGAACAATCGTGGAATCTGACCAAAATATAGTCTTCGTATCCTTCGGTGTACTTGAATGTAGTCGAATATGATCGAACAATCTGGCTCCTATAAGTGCAGCAAGAAGCTCTAACCTCGGCAGAGTTATTTCTTTAACTGGTGCAACCCTAGTCTTTGAAGTGACTAAATTGGAATGGAAAATTCCGTCAGAGTTGCGAAAACGTACATAAATAACTGCTCCGTAAGCTCGTTTGCTGGCATCTACGAAGACGTGAAATTGACAGCCCGTAAGTTCTTCCATTCCTTTCATTGAGAATAGATGTCTTGGTACAGATATCTGCTTCAAATAAAACAATTCTTCACACCAATCTTGAAATATTTTTGCTAAGTCGGTTGGTAAAGCATCATCCCAATTGAGTTTTTTCTTCCATATGTCTTGCAGTAATATTTTAGCTCGAACTGCAAATGGTGATATTAAGCCCAACGGGTCGTAGATTTTTCCCATAGTTTTTATTACGCTTCTCTTCGTAAATTTTAATTCTGCCATATCCTTATCCCTTAAAAGTTTATCACTATCAACGATTAAGACATCATCTGCTGAATTCCAGCAATAGCCAAGGACCTTGCATAACGTGGATTCCTCGTTAACTTCTTCCTTAAATCGATCTTGCAATGAGCGTACATTTGTTTTCCATTTTCTCATATTAAAGCCTGCTTCTCCCAAAATGAGCCTTATTTGTTCGTGGACGGTGTACGCTAAATCTGTGTCTTCTAAACTGTGTATAAGGTCATCTACATACAATCTACTGTTCAAAACACTGAAGGCAGTTGGATAAATATCCCTATACTTCTTGATGTGATGTTTAATTGTCGCGTTCAGTAAAAATGAGCTCGATCTTGCTCCAAAAATTACACGCGTCATCCTCAAAACTTCGGGTTCTGCGTCTAAATCTTCCGTAACCCATAGAAATCTAACTGCGTCTCTTTCTTCTGGCGCCAGGGCAATTTGCAAAAATGCACCTTCTATATCTGCCGTTATGGCAACCTTATTCAGACGGAACTGCAAAAGAAGTATTAGAATATCGGGCGTTAAATTCGGACCTGGATTCAAGCAGTCATTAAGGGACGGAAAATTATGTTCACTCGAGGAGGCATCGAAAACTATTCTCATTTTCGTCGTTGTTTTATCTTCGCGTATTACTGCGTGATGTGGCATGTAATAGATCTTAGAATTATCACCACATTCATTTTCATTGACCCTTTCAGCTATTCCTTGAATTAGGTGCTTTGAAATAATGTCCTTGTACTGACTATGAAAATTTCGATTTTTCTTAAATCTTTTGACAAGTGTTCGCAAACGGTCGTTAGCATTACTATAGTTATCACGTAGCGACTCAGAATGTTCGTTCCATGGTAGTTTAACTTGGTAGCGACCTTCGATTAGTTTCGTAGAATTTTCAAATTCTTTCATAACTTCGTCATCTTCATTCAGATTGTCACTACGCGAAATTCCCAAACCTTCTAAATCGAACAATCTTTTCAAAATGTCGGATTCTTCTACATTTTGATTACGCACTATAACATTCATAACGCTAACATCCTTAAAATTCTTGCGTTTTGCTTCAGAACCATTAAAAACATAACCTAGTTTCGTTTCCATTCCTACTAAAGCACCGGACACTCTTTTGACTTTCCCTGTAGCGATTTTCCAGAAATAGTCTGACCCAATTAAAAGAGAGACCCTTAAATTTTCAGACCCTTCAATATCAGCTATCTGTATTTTGGCTTCATTACAAAATTTGTGAATTTCTTTACTGGGACCTTGAATTTCAGCCTCCGATATGGAAGATGTTTCAATTGCTTCAATCGAAATAATTTTCTTTGGATCATAAATGTTTCTTAAATTCACCTTTACCCTATTTCTTACAATAGATTTCTTTGGTTTTGACCCAAAAGCATAAATTGCTAATTTTTCCTTTCCTATAACTTCTAAATTAAATTTACGAGATAATGTTTTATCGATGAACGTATTTTGTGACCCCGAATCCATGATAATTTTTATTTTTCTTTCCTGAGAATTATTACTTAAAAAGGCGACAGCTGTTTGTAAAAATACATTTTCATTTACTGCAGTTGTTGCGCAATTGAGAGCATTGGAATTATTTTTTCTTTCCGGAGACTTTGAGACGCTTTCCTTTTTGTTATGTTGCTTTTCAGTTTCGTCACAAATTAAAACATTATGTCTTCGACCACAAATGTTGCAACGCATTTTTTCGCGGCAAAATTTTGATACGTGGGATTTGCGAAGGCAAAGGAAACAATAACCCTTTCGTAAAAGACTCGATTTTCGTTCATTAATGGTTAAGGGACAGTTAAAATTTTCGTGTTCCCCTGCACAAAATAGGCAGTCTTTCTTGATAAGTGCATTTAATGTAGCTGCTGTGGGTATATTATTATGAGTTTCATGTTTTCGATAAGATAATTCTTTAATTTTATTCTTTTCAAATACTTCATCATTTCGAAACATATACGTTTTTTCTCGCGTTTCGATTTCATGTTTCAGAAATTCTAATAATTTGGCACAGTTCCAAGAATCTTCGCCAGCAGAACGATTGAATCCTAGAACAATTTCTTCAGGAATTAATTTGACTAAAATAGCGAATAAAATTCCCCCATAGTTATTTAATTCTACTCCGGCTGTTTCGAGACTTCTGATTTGAATAATACAGGTATCATGCAATTGTCTAAGCTCTCTTAAATTCGCTCCAGATTTTACAGGATTTAGGCTTAATAGCTTGTTTACATGCGATCGTATTATTAATTCATTTTTTCCGAATCTTTCTTTTAACAATCCGATCGCGACATCGTAATTATTTTGTGTTAAAGCTAAACCTTGAATACATTTTAAAGCTGCTCCTGTTAAGAAATTCTTTAAGTAATTTAACTTCTCTATGTTAGTTAACTTTACATTTTCATGTATAGCCACTTCAAATTGCCCCCAAAATTCCTGCCAATTTTCATATTTCCCATCGAAAGGTTGTATTGTAAGTTTCGGTAATCTTACGTGAGAATAATTCTTTGATTCATCAGGTTCTGTGGACAATAAAATAGAAGAGTTTATTTTACTTTCGTTAGGAACATTACGCTTTAAATATCGATCAATTTTAGCTTTCGTTTTTGTAATTTTTTCGCGATATTCTTGACTGGATGATACATCTTTTTCTAGCGTTTCTAAGTTATCTACAAGTTTCTGAATTTCTGAATCTAATTTGTAAACTTGTTCTGCATTCTCGATTAATTGAATTTTAAGATCTTCGACTTCGTCATTATATATCTCGTCACCTGCCAAATATTCAGTTATTTTGTTAATAATCTTCGTTAAAGATGTTCTAAGAGACTTACGCATACTTTTTGATTTATCTAATTCGCTAGGTTGCGCCATTTTCTAAATTACAGCTCTTGGGAATTTCGGCACCATAAAAGAGATTTCGTAAACTTTCTTAAATCATACAAGACAATAAAAGTAAATAAAAGGTTTGATCTCACCTAATTTTCTGGTTCGTGTTCTATGAGCTTCTTTAAAGGTAGAAACATCTTTTACTAATGAAGATTATTTATTGGACAGGTAGACACACTTAAAGACGATACAGAACGAATACACGACAAGCTATGTACAAACGTAAAGTAAACAAAACAGTCAGTCAGTCTTAAAGTTCTACGCGCTTAGCGCCATCTGGTGGTTCCTTTTCATTTTGCAACAACATCATACCAAAACATCGTTCCATCCGTCGCGACAGTTGCTGTCTGCACGCACCGGCAAAATGTTTGAACAAAAGCACAACTTGTAGCATATTCGCTAGACTCCAAAAAATGTCTCAAAATCATGTTCGTCTAATGTAAGAATACTGTCAACATCCTGTCGACTAAAAAAATTCAATATGTGACGATTTAACTGGAGTCACCATACTTTTGTAGACTCCTATTCAAGGCAAGGGAGGTTTCTCCGAGGAGATTTTCAGTCGAGCACCGAGACTTACTTCATTGTGTACGTATAAGCTACAGAGAAGAGGCAGTTCGTTCCAGTTCACACTTTATTCGAAAAATTTAAAGATTAATTGATTAAGCTTTACTCTATTGAAAACTCACTCCATGCACTGCTAAATTTAGGGTCGTGGCGAAACTTGATGATTTAAATTTAAATATAAGAAGACATCTTAGTTAGTACAGGCAGGTATTCTTTTAAAAATCAATCGGCGGCCAAGGAGAACCTTCGAAGATTTAGGAAGTACATCACTAGTTGCATCCACCACCGAAATCCCGGAACATTCTGCTCTAAACGCGGGAAAAATCCGTATATCATTTCCCGAGCGCGCCAGAATACATTCTATCTAAAAAGCCTCTAGGCCAATCAACGCTCACGGCTTAACTTCTTCGGCGAATTAATATCGAAGTGAACTTACCGAAGCTGGCAAAAGCGCGCCAAAAAATGTTCTAGAACAATCTCGTGCCTTCTACTTCCTTCGAATAAATAAAAGCAGAGAGAAAAGGAGTACATATGTTTTTATCAAGTATGGCAATATGCCAAAATAATTTTTACATTGAGATTAAAATCTTTCAGAATTTGAAAAGTAATATTTTGTCAGGAATCGTAGGGAAATAAAAAATAAAGAAAAGAAATTCATAGGTTGTTATTTCAAAAGAGTAAAATATTTTTAGCTGGGAAATGGGTATTTTTTGAATTATTAGATTCTAGGATGCTTTTTATTTAAAGAAAATAAAAGTGCGTAAATTTAATAGAACATTCTATCAGTGCCATTTTTTAAGAGAATGAATTTGGAATAAACTATATATTTCGCTAGATGTAATTTTGACAATCGAATACTGGAGCGAGAAAATAATTTAGAATAATGGGATTTACACAGAATTATAGTCTTAATGAAGTCAACGACGAAAAAAATTTTTTTTTTTTTTTTTTTTTTTAATTTGTTTCATATATATATATACATATATATATATATATATACATATATATATATATATATATATATATTATCATTAATTATCTCTTTCGAGATTTAAGAAGAGCTTGATATGTTTTTTGAAATTCATAGATATTATAATTATATGTATATATATATATATGAACTATGTCATACGATAACGCTCGTATTTATAAATCAGTTTTGATGAAACTAATTGTGTGTATTAAGCTAACCAATGTCTCGACCGAGTTCGTTGGCCAGCTTGGTCCGCCATTTTGTTTCAAGATGGCGGCCATTTTAAAATTTAAAACTAAAATAAATATACAAAAAAGTTAAAAATTCAAATTTATTTTTTAAATAAGTGTTAGGCCTTGATACAAGGATTCTAGAGCATTTTTTGGTTTACCTCTATCTTAAAAATTGGCTGAGATAGAGCAGTTTGAAATTCTAGGGTGGTTGACATTTTGAAACAAAACAGCACATTAACGCGATTACTCACAAATTATTTTCTTTCATTGTTATAATAATTTTCCCAATCATACGCATAAAACTATATATTCATATCCGTTAGCGCCAAAATTGGCGACATTGGCGCCAAAATTGGCAAAATTGGCGACATTTGGCGAAATATCGCCAAATTTGGTGACCAAAATAAGTCTTCATAAATGAAGCCAATTTGGCTATTGCTCAATAATTTGGCGAATTTCTTATTCAAATTCCGTATTAACGAATCTTTTGTAAACGTTTTCTTTGCATTTTAACTTGCTGTTTTCGTGTAACATTAGCTAAAATTTTAAAACGAAGATATAGGAAAGCTACCTTTTCCTCCCGGTAAAGGCCGGAAGGACTTCTTACTTCTCGATGAATGTGTTTGAAAACACGTGTAATATACTTTTAGAAATCCTACCTCATATTATATATTATTCATATTTAATCCTTATTTAATCGACTTTTTCTTAAAATAAGTATATACCCGCGTGGAAGACCAAGCTATGCTCGGTTAAAATTAGCTTTGCATTCAACTCAATATAACAATAAATTATCACTGTATTATTGCTAGAAAGCATTTTATTTTATAACAGTGCTATTTACAGAAACAGCCAATATTAAAACTATGTACATATTTCTAAGTTTTACATTACGTACACATTTACATTGAAAGAGCATTCTTCCAAACTACATTTTTAGTTTGTCGCGTTCTAGAAAATTCCATCAGATTCTGAAAGCCAATTTTTTCGCCAAATATTGTCAAGTTTGGCGACATTTTTTTATTTGGAGCCAAGCATGTTTTGAGAAAGTTCTTTGTAATCCGATTGGTTTAATTCGGTTTTCGAGAACGTTATATGTACTCTGATTGGTTGAAACATGTATCTTGGCACCTATTGAGAATTTCTAGAAAATTCCTTTAGATTCTGAAAGCCAATTTTTTCGCCAAATGTCGCTAAATTTGGCGACATTGTTTCATTTGGCACCAAGCATGTATTTTGGCATTGGTAATCTTAAAAGTCGATTTTCCCGCCAAATCTTACCGCCAACTTTTCACCAAATGTTGCCAATTTTGCGACTTTGTTTAATGCGAACTGTTCAACAACTTAATAATTGTTTCAACCTTCATTCCCATTGAAATGCATTAAGACGGTGGTTTCGCTTCACTTATTTTATTCAGTCCAACACATCAAGCACATGAGGGAAATGCTCTTTAAAATTAGAAGGTATTGAGTTTTCACGATATTAAAGGTTATGAGAACATTACAGGGATTTCCGTTCTTCTCCCTACGACTCCAGAATTATTTGTCAATATCTTCGAAGGCAAAAGAATCCGTCAAAAATTCTGTGTCTCCGAGCAGTGTAAGCAATTTTAAGGGTGCTAGGCCCTAGGATACAAACGCGACATGTGATCAGTTTTAGCCAGTCATAGTCTGAATTTGAAGGAATTAATCCAATTTCCGGCGTAGAGATATCGTAGTGATTAGACATCCGGATATTATTCGCGCCAAATGATTTTTCTGGTTAGGTCAAAGCCATTAAATAATAAGCCCAGTCAGATAAATGGGAAACTTTTCGCAAGTTGAAAATAGCGCCATCTAGCGGTTGGGAGTGCTGCAACGATTCGCGGATGGTGGATTTGTCGTGAAGGAATGGCAACACAATGACGGGGTAAGTTAAGTTCTATGTTTTGATTTTCGATTTTGCATATTCAAATTTTTAATTTTTATTTTACTGTTTCTTTATTTAACATTGATTTTTATTCAAGTAAGATTAATTTAAATTAATTAAATGTTTTTATTTTCGGTTTGTAAATAGTTTGTATACGGAAGAAATGGCGATATGGAATTGGTTTTTCCCTTAGAATTCAAAACTTCTTTAAACAACTTTTATAATTACTAATTAATAAAACAAATATGAAATAAATTAAACTGGTTAAATGTTATAAATATTTCATAAAATGATTTCAAAATAAAACTGCGGAGCTGATGTAATCTGTCTCTGATATGCAGATTTATAAATGTAATTAATATTTATAAATATATTATTCACACAGTTGTTATATCAGAGCTCGACCATTGAAGGCTGAAAATAAAGTAATAGTTTTCTAACGATTCGGTACTTAAAAATTACGCTGTTTCCAATAAATAGTTTAAACCAACAGAGTTCGGTGATATATAAGGTTTAGCCAATATTTATGTGTACAATATCATGATGTTCGCTATTTTCATATACTTGATATTTATTTTCTAAATACTGTGTATGATATTTTCAGTCAAATAAGTGTAAATGAATTTTTCAACTGTTATTAATTGTGCCCTTCTTTAGAGCTAGAAATATATTTTCCTAGTTTGAAGTTGATAATTTAAATGTAAAACCAATCAGGGCCTGATTACCGCAGGGGCAAACGGGGCAGCTGCCCCGGGCCCCCATCTCAAGGGGGCCCCCAAATGAAAAATTTTCGTATTCCAATGTTTATGTTCCTGCATATAAGAAAAAATGAAAAAAATAGAAAAAAAAACTTTTGCATTTTCTTTATATAAGATCTATGATTTGTGGGATCTACAATCAGCTGATCAACCCTTGTACTTAAACTGGAGGTCAGGGTAGTTCCAAATTTTCCAGGATTCTACAGGAAATTTAGAGCAGCTATCTCCTTTATTTACATCTTTAATAGAAATTATTAAATTTGTGAGAGACAATTTTGATATGTATGAGAGTGAAGCTCTAAAAATTTCATCACAATCTGTTACCTATGAGGTTACAAGAAAAAAGACGACTCCAAGAAGTAGATGTTTGGATGATACAAATAGTACTGAGGTTCACTTTGAACCACGTGATAAATTTATAAAAACATGCCATTATGTACTTTGTGACTCCTTAATAAGCCATCTCTCAAACCGCAAACAGCCATATGATAAATTGACAAAAAAGTTTTCTGCTCTTATAAATTTGCATTCAAATGCTTCGCTTACATGAAGATGCAAAATCTCTACAACAAAGCTATCCATCAGATTTAGAAGAAGAATTTTCTGATGAACTGAATCAATTTAGCTCATTTGTAAACAAAGATGATATTCTTCTCCAAAAGTTAAAGACATTACAAAACCCTCATTTATCTTCAGCATTTCCTAATGTAGAAACTGCTTTACGAATTTTTTTAACAATGCCTAATTGCTCAGGAGAAAGATCATTTTCTTTACTGAAAAGGTTAAAATCTCCCCTTCGATCCTATCTTCATCAGAAAAAGCTCTCATGCTTAGCTATATTATCCTTAAATGGAGATGTTACTAATAAACTTGATTATAACGATATAATAGATTCTTTTGCTGAATGCAAAATTAGAAAAAAACCTCTAAAAATAAAATAAGAAAGATGTTCAACACCATTACAAGGCTTAAAAAACAAGTGAATTAAATTAACCAAATACATATAATATATTTTTGTAATTGAAAATACGTTGACGATTCCATAATTAATTTTAAGAAAATAAGACAATTATACAATATTGATATTGCATATATTTGCATGTGAAATGTATAAAATGGAATTTTCTGATATTTATATTTAACAATAAAAATTTTTCTGTGTATATATGGGGGATCTTTTTGGTATATGTGTTTATCGAAGAGTTTTTTTTGTAATTTTATCTTTAATTCCATAATTATCCATGTCGCATCTAACTCAATGCATCATAACAACAGGTGATTCATTTTAGTTGTGCATTAATTCTTAAAAAAATATTTTATGCTCCTTAAAACATTACATAAATTTTAAGATATTTACTTAAATTTTGCTCTTCTACTTGTTAAATGATAAATTTTTTTCTTTTTGCATTTTCAGTTCACAACCTTATAAGATGTTATTTAATTTGCATTTGTTTTAATCGACCTATTTTTACATAAAGTAATAATGAATTTTATTTACTGTCTTGTTACCTGGTGTAAAGAATAAAACGACTGATTTTTAATATTTAAATTGGGGTCAGGTTGGGGAAAGTCGGGATAAAATCAAGCCTTTTTTTTTTTTAAAGAGAAGGTGCTAAAACAAAACAAATATATATATTTTTTAACTTTTGGTGCATTTTATATACATTGGATTCATATAGATTAAACATGAAGCATATAAACATTCAATTTTCTTTGTTTTTTCTCAGTGATGTATTTAAAACCGCATATTTTGATACCATCACTTTACCCCATGGTGAAAGTAGTTCTAAAATTAGTGTATATTTAAATAAGAGTATGTAAATATTATTTTTGAGATAAAAATACATTGAAATAAATGTATCTTAATTACATTTAAGGGTACAAATGCACAAAAAATATTTTTCACATATTATTTAATTAAAGAAATTATGTCCACCGCTATCAAAATTAGGTTCACTTAGTATGTTAATTTTTAAGAAATATTTTATGTTCCTTAGCAACATATTACATAAATTTTAAGATATTTCCTTAAATTTTGCTCTAGTACTTGTTAAATGTTAAATTCACAAATAATTTTTTTCATTTTCAGTTCATAACCTTGTAAAATGTTGTTTAATTTGTATTTGTTTTGATACACATTTTACATAAATAAAGTAATGGTAAATTTTATATACTGTCATATTAGCTGGTGTAAAGAATAAAACGATTGATTTTTTATATTTAAATTATACTTTTTAATATAATATTTTTCTAAATAGAATATTTATCAGACAGTAATCAGTTTTTCTGTGTTAATACTGAAAATGGCTGACAAGTAAGTGAAGTATATGCGAGTTTGCAGGTGTCATTTCCAGGGCTTTTTTCTCCTTTTTATTTTGTGGAAAGTAAAGGTTATTTTTATGAAAAATAACATTTTATAACAAAAGTTGAAATCCAGTTATTCAAATTTGAACTAAGCATTTATTAACAAAAACTTTTTAAAATCCTTTTGCTGCAGCTTTCCTCTCTGGTGAACTTGTTTGTTTAAAAAATACACATTTTAAAACATCACAAAAAGTAAATTGTGAGTTTTTATGGAATATAATTTTATGAAAGCTCCTATTTTATTAAAAGGAATTTTGTGAAGAGGCCTGTTTTATTAAATAGAATTTTGTGAAGAGTCTCCAAATTTTGCCTGGATCAACCCTTGATTTGTAAACATTGGTAAATTCATTCGTGCTTTGGTAAAAGAAGACAAAATGCCTGAATAGTTTTTGGGTTTATTTATTGCTATCTAAAATCGTTTCTTGCAAATGACTAATGTATTAACGATGAAATTTTGTGTCTTATGTAGCATAATCTTATGTGATTGGGAAAATTTCAGCCCAATCCAACTAGTAGAAGCCAAGATATCAAATCAGAATGTATAGTTTTAAATTTGTTCTATAATTTCAAAAATTATAATGTATAAAAACACTTTATATGTGCAATGGGTACTTTTCCATTAGCCGGGCGCCAGTTAAAGGGAAAAACTGGGAAATTTCATTAGTGGCCAGTGGTAGCAGTTTTATAAGTGGCCACTTTCTTTATATTAGTGGGCACATTTTTATTCAAAAGTTCTAAACACTAAACTTTTATTAAAATTTCAATTAGTGTTAATCTAAAATTAAATAGCCCAAATAAAAAATGTGTTACAAACATATTTCAACCAGCAAAAATAGAATCCTTGATGAAATGCAAAAAATGTTTACTCTTTCCTTGTAAGACAGTGGCACTGTAGCTGGTGGCTAGTGCTAATTTTGTCCCTTAACACCACTGATATATATACACATCTATACACATGTATTTATATGTATATACACATGTGTATATATATATGTGTGTATATGTATATGTATATCACTGGCGCTCCGCTAATGGAAAAATACTGTGTAATGTTATCTTAGCAAAAATATTGCAAATGAAAATTTTGGTAAAGGGGGGGGGGGGGGGGGCCCAAAAATTGAAGTCTGCCCCGGGCCCCAAAGGAGCTTAGTCGGGCCCTGAAACCAATAATTATGCGAGATATTATTTACATGAAATAGCCACTGAAAGATAAACTGTTTAATTTAGATATACATTATTTAAATTTTCATTTGAAATAATCTTTTCTGGTTTGATTTATTTTAGTTTAAACTGCAATATCTAAAAATATTTATAATCGTCAATACATTGTTTATTTTGAAAATATCGGATATTTTTGTGTTTATATATAATATATATGGTAGATGTGCCAGTAATGGACCGCCTTCCAGTAATGGGCCACCTTCAACATTTTTGGTTTGTAAAAAAATAACCAATAAAAATTCAGCCTTTTTTATTTCATTAATATGCTTTCTTTAAATTCTAGTTTTAAACACAATCATAATATCATTTTGTGGGGTGTCCATTACTGGAATTTAGGGTGTTTTGATTAATTTCTGTTATTTACAATTAAATTTCGATTCACATTGGGAAATGTGACTATGAGCATGGTTAAATATTGTTGGTAGATTAATATAATATTAAAAAATGTGGAATATAACAATTATAACTATTAATTAAAAAATAATTTTTAAAGAAATTTCGGTACTTTTCGGTTAGCCAGGCGCCAGTGATATATATACGCACAAACACATATATATATATATATATATCTACATATACATATATATATACATACACATATATATACATATATGTATGTATATATATATATATGTGTGTGTATATACATATGTATTTATATATGTACATTTATCACTGGCGCCCGGCTAACCAAAAAGTACCTAAATTCCTTAAGGGTGTCCATTACTGGCAAATCTACCCTATATATATATATATATATATATATATATATATTTGGTATAGATGCTGCAGTGGTCTGCAAAATATACGTGCGAAAAAATCTTTCCAACTTTGGCGATACTCGCTAAGATCCAAAATCTGGTCCTAGAGAAGTGAGATTAAGATACGATTTTGTATATTCAATTTTTTTTATTTTACTGTTTATTTATTTAATCTTTGGTGGCTAAGATGCTTTACACTCACGCAAAAAAAAAATTAATCGGTTAAAAAAAGGAAAAAAGTCGCCAAATTTAGGGGATTTTTTCCTTTAATGGCAACCTAGCCATTGTATTAAAATTAAGTTATTCGTTTGGCGCGGTCTTGAAAATCGCGCCAACCAAAAAGTCGTCAAACTTATGTTTATATGTTTGCGTGAGTGTAAAGCATCTGTTCCACATTGGTTAAATAACTCATATTATGTAAATCAATTTGTTTTTGAAGTTCTGTGTCTATATATTGTGAACAGCTATTATATACTAATTATTAATATGCAAATATTTATTTTATCAATATTAACAGTTTATCATTAAGGCGATTTACATAAAAAACTTTTCTCTGCTCAACTATGTTAAAATTCCTGGGCACAGATGTTATATACAAACCATGTTGGCGCAATTACAACAAAATGGCAATTTTATGCCTCACATGGTAAACCGTTTATTTTGTTTATTTTTGTTTATCCTTATATATTATTTCTCCTGTCAACATCCCTTTTACTCAGAAAATATGAAACGCAGAACAACGAATGAGATACCATATGAAAGGTTTTAGAACCGGCTTCTGACATAGCCCACTTAACAATTCGTTAAAACATGTTTTTGATTAAAATTTGCTGAAATTAAAAAATTAAATCGGCATTGTTTTCATGAAAGAAATGAAAGGTTTTCCTGAAATTATTGCTGCCAAAAAAAAAAAAAAAAAAAAAAAAAAAAAAAAAAAATGAAATACCACATTATATGATGCTCATAGCAATTATTATAAAAAACACCGCACGGGTTTAATTTATACTTATGATTAGAAAGCGAAATTGAAATTGAAATGTTTAGATTTATATTTCTATGTTCCATGGTTTTCCCGAAGCGGATGACGTCATCCTCTAATGGAGTCAAAATACGATTGTTAATTTTTTTTTTCTCGCGCGTGCCTTTAGCAATCTTGGATCAGTTTTTAGTCTAACTTTGATGGAATACATTAGATGATATTCTGGCTTGACTAACACTAAATGTTGTTTGCAGATATTTTTATCCTTGCTTTTTCTTTAGAAATTTAAACCTGCATCTAATAAATATTACATATTGATAAAAATGGTATTTCTCTATTATCCCGTCGACCACTTTTCATAACAAAAAACTACCGCCAAATAAACGGGAGAACGTTGCCATTGGAATATCAAAAAATAAATAAAATATAAGCATTTAAGGACACAATTGTTATTTTAATGAATAAAAGAACTACTAAATCAGTAAAACATAATGAAAAATACACGCAAATGTCGAATGTAATACCACTAGATGACGTAACAAACACGCATAATGATTCTGACATCAAGTAAATGGGACTGCATTTTTGGCGTTTAATCTTACAGTTTGGCGGTAGTTTTTTGTTATGAAAAGCGGTCGACGGGTTAATAGAGAAGTACCTAAAAAATATTAGATTTCAGTGCGAAATCCTCGCACGGGCCCTCTGGTTTATTTTTATTTTTATTCTATAAATTATTTTTACTATGTTTATTAATAGAAAAGTATAAAAGTAACATATTTATTTACATCAAACTACCATTTATTTATTTTTATTATATTATTTTATTTTTATATTGAAATAAAAAATCACGTGCTATTATTGCGTTGGGTTGATTATTGACGGCCAGTTATCTACACTAGGGATAAAGGCCCGGGGGGAGTGCCCTTCGTGGGGGTCTTTCTAAGGGAGCCTAATCCGTATTTACGCATGGATAAATCCACGGCTCGAAGAAAACCACGAAAACTCCGAACGATTAGGCCGACGGGCGCGATTGGGATAGAACCCAGCACCTCCCGTCTACCAGCTTCGAGAGCACAACCTCTCAGCCACTGGTGGGGCCGTGCTATTATTGCATACTATTTGTAACTAATATTCGAAAACAAAGTTTTCGCCAAATTGGCGAGAAAAAAAAATTCAACATGGTGCGTCTGTGCCAATTCCTGACATGCTCATACTTTTCTCTCATTTTTTAAACATTAAAGTATGAAACAGATCCCTATTTCTGTATTATTTTTATGCTGATATGATTAAAATTTGGGTATTTTCATGTTATCACGGGTTCCAAAGATGAATCGCCAAGCGACCAAGATTTATCGCCAAATTATAAAGCATGTATGGCATTATAATAATATATGATATATATATAACATTTCTTGACGTATATGGCCAAGTTATAGTCATATATAATGCATATATGATGTATATATATGACATGTGTATATGATGTATATATGACACATAAGACGTTAATAATATGTGTGTAATGACGTATATGGCACATATAGGAGTGTTTGGAATATATATATATATATATATATATATTATATATATGCATATCTAGGATGCATATATAAGCTTTGCGATGATGTTGGCGAAATCATAACTGCAACCTTGGCAGGCATTTTTTTTTAAGCTTTCGGAACATTTTCCTAATCGTTATTGTAATTTGTTAAATTAATTTTTTTGACATGGTGTCAATGTTGAATTCTCTCCCCCCCCCCCCCCCCCCCAATCGTCAGATAACCATTTTATAGCACTCAACTGCTGAGGCATCAGCATTTCTCGGACATGCCAGTTAATTCAGCCTTTACAGCATTATTTTTTTTTTAGAGATTATATTACAAAAGGAAGTTTATGTTATCTTTCTGAATTTAATTATATATTATTCTAAATTTTTCTCAATTCATAAAATAAAAATTTGTGTTTTGTCAAATTACATATATATTTTTTTACCTGCGAAATGTTTTCTTCGTTACTAGATTTTATTAAATTTGATAAGTACAGGTCGTATATGACATGTGTATACGATGTACATATGGCATATATAAGTAACAACACATGCATTATTAAGGGGCTGCTTCACTGAAACTCCCGATCATGAAATCTAATGTTAGTCTACGGGGGAAATTTAGAAGCGTGATTACTCATTACCTAATATAATTATTAAAACAAGATTTTCACCATCAGAAAGTAGGCATCAGATGCCAACAGTTTACGTTTTAAAAATTCTCTCTTTTAAATCGTTAGTATTCCTAAGAAGATGATAAAATTTCATCAAGTAAATCTTCCCTATTCAACCTGTAAATATCCACAAATTGTATGCTCATAATTTATATTAATTCAAATTTGAATTCTTATGTCTTCCTTAGATGTCAGCGATGGATAAAGCTTATTGGAATTCAGGAAAAGAGTAAGTCGGAAATCGGTTTGTATAATAATTACAGACTTTGTGGTGATCGCTCTATATCATCATGGTAATGAACTTTAATGACACCAGAAGCACACACTCTGCAAACAGCTATCTTAATCTAATATCTCAAGATGTAAATATTTTGTATCTGTGAGCTGTATTTTATTATTTCAATTAAATATAAAGTATCACAAAATAATATAATTTTGAAACATTCATTTTTATTTATTGTTTGTTTTTAAATGTTTAATAAATGTGTTTGTTCTTTTAAATGATCATCTTTATTGTCTATCCACCACATAACATTGTTATCCTTTTGCAGTTAAGTTAATTACTTTGATTAAATGTTAAGTAATAGGAGAAGTCAGTAATAAGAAATAAGGGGAAATCCCTAGCTTACTTCTAATTTTGAAGTAATGTTCTTTAATCGCAAATCTTTAAGTAAAAAATTCAATATCATGAAAAGCAACTTCATTTGAGAATTCACTTCTGCTCTTGTAGTGATATTACTTTACTTTTTAATGTATGATATTTTTACCGATGGTATAAATGTACCTTACTAAATAACTATACTTTATTATTTAAAAGTTTTTTTTTAATATATTGTCTTGAAAAAAATATATATCGTAATATCTAAAGATCTGATAAGAATTCTTTGAAATAGTCAAGCAATGTGGTGATTTTTTTCTTATGTATTATATTTATTCTAGAACCATTTTAATTTATGTAATGTTGTGTATACCTAAACTATGGTCAGCTGATTAAAAATAAGATCTATCATTGATGTAGTAAATCAATGTTGAAATTTTGAAAAATTTGAAAAAATGAAAAATTTAATCGACCTTCACGTTATTTAGATTAAATAAGCCAAAATTTTTGCTCTACTATGCTTGATAAATTAATACTACTGTTGTTTATTCTATAATATCTTTCAACTTTTATCTATGTTTGTTTCACAGCGTTTGAAAGCACAAAATACAGATAATAAAGGCTGGAAGTGGACATATGTTTATAAATGATCAATCAAAAAAAAAATTATATGTTTTCTCTTGAACAGAAACTTGAAAATTCTTTTAACAATATAAATAGATAAGATTTTTTTTTCTTTTTCTGCTGATTGTAAATTTATTAAAACATCTTATTAAAGTACCTGAAAATACCATGTTCACTATAATATTCTACACAAAGACACATATTAATGCTTCTACTTAATAGTAATAATTAAGTAAAGTACTAAATAAAAATTAAAGAATACAAATAACTGCTATTTTTATGTTAGCTGGGTGCCAATGATTACATCTCTATATAATTGACATCCGGCTAACATAAAAAATACCAAATATATTTAGAAAGATTCTTTCCCCCAAATGAATAATAATACTAAAAAGTACAAAATGATTGAAAATTTTTTCATGTGTACTTAACATCTAGATATGAGCTGACAAAAAAAAATAAATTTTATTTGTATTATTTGAGTTATAACAATAGAAAAGATACAAAACAATCTGAAATAAAAAGTACTTTTTAATGTATGTTTGTAAAGTAAAATTGGGGAAATTGTTTTTGAAGTTAAAGATTATCTGATTTCTAAACAATTGTATACAGTATTTTTTTTTTTCTAAATATTGTCTTAGTTTACTTTTAAATGATCTGTATGTTACTAAATTACTTCTGCCAACTCAAAAAAATAACATTGTTCAGAATTTGTCTTCATTAAGACAGCTTGATTTATTATAATAATATATTTATATATATATATTAGTACACATTATTTTAGCAAGATTTTTACAAGAATACCTGAAGTATGAAGACAGATTATTTTTGAAACCTCCTACAAATCTAAGTTGCATATCAATATCTTAACTTAGGAAGAAAAAAATCCTTAATTAAAAAATCTGATTTTAATTTTTGAAAAGTGTTTTTTTTTCTCCCTTTTTTTCACACTTTGATCTAAAACAACCCTTGGACATCCTTGAAAAGTGCTTGAATTTTATTTGATATATTTGTATTTTGAGAAACAACTAACTTATATAACATAAAAAATATGTAGAATTTTACCTTTTTAAAAACACTCCATACAAAATGAAATGCATTAAATTTAATAATATTATTATTTTTGGTTATGGGTACTGTGAAGGTCAGTGTTAAAACAAAAATTCTCCTCCAAAAGGGGAGGGGGGTGAACATTGCACTTCTACAACAAATATAAACATAAAATCGTTCTCAAGTGTATGAACCATGAACTTTGTCTCTGGATGAATTATGCCCTCCAGATTCGACCGGGATAGCTCAGTGGTAGAGCGTGGCGGCTTCAGCCAAGCGATCCCAGGTTCGAATCCTGGCCCGGACATTTTTCGTCCAGTTCGAAAATTACTACTCGTATAAAAAATTATATTTATAAGCATAAAACCACAAATCCTCCACTGTGTGTATCCCAAGCCTTCTGCTGAATTCATCACTGCTAAAACGAGAGTTTAGTTAGTGTTAAACAATGTTTTTGAATTATGTCTATTCAGTTCCATGTTGATAATTTTCCCAATTCATTTCAATTAAGAAAACCATTTAAAGATAAAGCTAATTTGTTTTCACCAGATTTGTTTTACATTTATATAACAATTTACATTTTTCACAAAAAAAAAAATAAATAAATAAATAAAAAATAAAAAAAGCAAAGTGCTAACCCTTAAAAGCCCTTAACTCCCAAACCCTTAAAAGCAAAGTGCTTTTAAGGGTGTGGGAACATTTTAGCAGGCGAAATGGTTTGTTTTGGACAATTTTGCTTTTGTTTTAATCTTGACTGAATATATTAAGGATACGTATACACGCAGATTACAAATAAACATGAAGTATGCTATGTATATTATGAACATAAAAAAGTGTACTTGTAACAAATAAATAAAATTTAAAGGTGACAATACGTTAAATTGGACCATTGTAATACTAAACATACCAAAGTAATCTATTTTATGATCTTAACATACTTGAATTAGTCTTTTTACCCATTTATCTGTAATTCTGATTGTGTGAATAGGCATGCAAAAAAGATTCTTAATAATATTTAAGTTAGATAAAAGGAAACAAAAATAGTGTCCAAGAGGTTAGTATTTTCATCTGTCATTGTTCTTACTCCTTATAAGGAAAAAGTCTTTATGATACGGGATTTTTTTCTGATTAAAAAAAAGTATATTTCCATAAAGAAAAGAAAGTTACTGTTTTACAGAGGTATTTTTACCTTTTTCAAGATTCCCGAATGAATAATTCAGAAATGTTTCTTTTTTAAAAAGGAATGTTTTCTGGCTATTCTTTCAAAACTTTTTGTGTGAATTGAAAGTTATACAGATTTATAGGAATTGATTCTATTATTAAAGATGAGTTTACTTATTGATTTGGGAAGCTTTTGTTTATACATAAGGAGAGATTTCATTAATCTACAGGAATTTATTCTGTATTTAAAGATAAGTTTCTGAATCAAAAAGGAAAAGTTTCTTGACAGAAAGAAACAACTTTCTATTTTTCCAGATTTTATTCCTTGTAGGTTCGGAAAAGTTTTCTTATCGATAAGGGTAACTATAATTCCATTTCCAACAGGAAACTTTTTCATTTTTTTTAAGTGCACAATCTTTGTCATTGTACCAGTGTTTTGAAATACAGCTTACTTATAATGTCTTATAATAACAATTTTAACATAATATAAAATTAAAAGCATAAAATTGCAAATCATCTGGTGTATGTGTACCCTGCCCCAACCGCTGAATTCATCTCTGATATAGTATATAATTCACATACTAGAGGCAATGATTCGATTAAATTTAATATATGCCACAGAGAAATCTATACAAATGCTGATAGTTAACTATCTGCTAATTAGTCATTAAATACATATATTGGGTTATTCAGAAAGTTCCTTCTGTTTAAGAATTTGTACCAGAAAATTCTGCCCGTCAATTATTAGACATTAGCTATCTGATTTAATGTCTAATAATAGAATTTTCCGGTACGAACCGACTTTCCGAGCAACCCGATAGTTACATTAAAAGTTTGAAGTCTTATTATTTTTTAAAGTAGCAGTTTACTAAATTATTAAAATCATAAGTTTTCTTTTCTAAAGTATCTGTGGATATTTGAACCAAAAAGTGCAAGAAATTTTTTTTACAAAATTTCATGATGATCTGTTTTTACATAAAATATTTATTTAATGAAAATTCGTAGTTTTTTAAGAGAGAAGGGTCAGTTATATTGATTTCTTTAAATAAGCTTTTTACTAACAAGGGAACCTGTTTTGGTGCAGCTCGCACCTAGCATTGAGACATTGTGGCATTTTAAAGCCCTATATTACGAAGTTTGAGAATTGTTGAAAATTTTGTGTTAAAATCATTTTTTTATTTTACAGCAGCATAACTTTCAGAAAATGCAATTTTCGAGACCATTTATTGGACTATTAACAGAGAAGTTTTTTAAATACTTTAAAATACAAATTAGTTAATAGTAAGAATAAAATATTGAAAGAAGTTTAAAAAACTCTTTAAAAACCCACGAATTTCATTTTGAAAAATTTCAACATTATAATTGCATTTTTGGTGGCGTGACATTGACTGTAGACTTTTTTCAGACAACCCTGGACGAATGTCATACTTTTCTGCTGTGTCAGTAGTGGTTTGGATCCATAGCACCCTATTTGGCGACTTGACTCGCTTTTGGCATGAAATTATCAATTAAAAATCCAATAATGAAAAAATAATGTAGTATAAAAAATTTTAAAAATATAACTTTAACAGAGAAATTTTGTCAGTTCTCTAACTTTTATGTATAGGGCTACGAAATGTACCATGTATGGATGCTAGGTGCGAGCTGCACCAAAAGTGGTTCCTTTGTAAATATAATTTTTAGCAACTAGAACTAGATCAATGTATTAAAAACAAGAACAAAAAATTATGTGTGATTATGAAACACTTTCCAACACAGCCATAAAATTGTAATGAAACTTCACCGTTAAATAAGGTGAAGGGAGATATGTAAGTAAACATTATAGAAAACATATAACATATTGAAAAATACAGTTGTCAAAATTACATTCCAGTGTCAAAAAAGTAGTCGAATTATTTTGTGCAGCCCTGTATATGATCAATAGATGGGGATATATAGCATGGTAAAATTTAGTTCAGTTAGAATATTCACATTTAGCAATTTTCACTAACCAATGAAAATGCACTCAAAATCTTTTGCACAGCCCTGCATATTATCTGAAGCTTTTGTACACACCAATAATTAAGCTAAAAGGCAACTTAAAATTCACTCGCAGCAATTACTAACCTTAAACGACAATGTATATTTTTCTTTGTGTAGCTCTGTATATGAATTTATTTATATACTACAAACTTTTATTAGTCTACTAAACATAGTTCAGCAGGAAAATGGTTAACACAATTAAAAACTACCCTTAAGTAATTCACTCCCATAATCTGTAATACTTACGGATTCCCTTGTGTAGCCGTGTATATGAACAACCGAGTTTATAAACACACGTACTATGAAAAAATTTAGTTAAACTTAAAACGCAAACCAAAGTTGAAACCCACATATCACACATTGACTCTAAATAACACACCTGTACTGTAACTGATATCTTTGTGTCTCCCTGTAAATAAACGCAATTCACACCACTTTGATGAGAGAAATTAATAAGTGCACCTCAGTAATGCATATAATTTTCATTATGTTTGAAATAGTGAAATATCACTATATTACACTACAAACGATTTCCCCCCATAGAACAATGTGTAACAGAATTCTTTTGTTTGACCCTGTAAATGAATAATTAATGTTTTGCATACCATATTCTACAAAAAGCATGTTTTGATGTGCTTCATAATTATATATCAATTTCATCATGTTTTAAATGACGTAGCATCATCAAAATGCACTTGAAATGATTATTTCCCATTGACTGTAATGTAACGTAATATTTTTGACTGTCCCTGTAAAAAAACTATAAGTTGAAATATGGAACATGCTATAGTAAACGACAAAAATTTCAGGGCAATTCGAGTATATTTATGAGAGTTAGAGCATGGACAGACAAACCGAAGTCATAAACCCTTTTCAACTAGGTTGGACAGTGTTAACAAATGATATGCTGAATACAAAATTGTGAGATGTTATGGGCAATTTAACCTGCACTTCCTTTAAATGCTTGCTAATTACTGGGGCCTTTTACATTAAAGCTAAAACTATTATGAAAATAAAAATAAAATTAGAATTTTAAATATTTCTTTGTATATATTTTTAACAAAAAACTAATAATTTATCAAAAATATTTCATGATGTTAAATTTTATTTATTCTTTTCGTTTTATATTTTATTTATTTTATGAAAAAATTTCTGATAAATTGTAAAATTTTTAATTGCATAGTTCTTAAAAATCCAATAAAATATAAAAATGTTCAGTTTTTTTTTTCTATTCTAGTTATCCTGTATGCATAAAATCTTTAAATAATCTCCATTCTTATTGAGTAAATATTTCAATTACTAGATTTTAAATTATTATTAAATTGCTAAAAAATCTCAAAAACATTTAACATCATGAAATATTGTTATAAAATATTCTTGTTAAACTATCAGTTTTTTGTTAAAATGTGTACAAAAAAATATTTAAAATTCCAATTTTATTTTTATTTTCATTATAATTTTAGCTTTAATGTAAAATATCCCAATAATTAGCAAGCTTTTAAAGGAAGTGCAAAAACAAAAAATCGATACAAACGATAAAAATCGTATAAAATATCGATATAAATAAATCGTATCGTTTCTCTGCGACGCACTTATGTTTTGTCCTCCATCCGCAGCAGAGGAATGGCGCTAGTGTCCCCGCTAACAAATTTAACACTATCTGATAGGGCTTATTATTTAATGGCTTTGGGTTAGGTGGAATTTTCGAGATTTTGAAAAATGCGGTAAAATGAAGTAATATTTTAGCTTCGAGAATAGGTATAAAATATATTCTTTGACGGCAGACGATTTTTTAGAAAAGGAGGGAAGAAATTTAATAATTGACACAGATTAAAAGTGAGAAATATTTAAATGTTTTAGCATAATAGGAGACATTTAATATTTTAATATAAGAAAGAACTTACGGAAATAGGGTTTTTTAAGACGGAATAATTTAGGAAATATAAGATTTTATATCTTATTTAAATAATTTAGAGTGATTTTAGAAATGGAAAATGATAGGGATTATTTAATAAGGATTTTAATTTAAAAGGGTTTTAAAAATAAGAAATATAAGCGGGAAGAGCCATTTTTAGAATAGAAAAAAATAGAATAAATACTATTAAGTGGATTAGGATAAGATGGCTTTACATATGGATAGTGAAGGACTATTTTAAGAATAAGAATTATTTTAATAACCCGAGGTTATATACGGAATATTACTTAATGGAAAATTTTTATAGAATAATTTAGCAGATTGCGGAAAAAATTTAATTTTGTAATATATATATATATATATATATATATATATGTATATATATATATATATATATATATATATATATATATATATATATATATATATATATATATATATATATATGTTCAATTAATTACACCTAGAAAACTCGTTTCTAGACAAAATAAACGAAAAGACGACAAAGTTAATTGCCCAAACTTTTCGCCATGCTGGCAGGCGTAAAATAGTTTGAGTGAGGTTGACTTTTAAGGAAGGAAGAAGAAGAAGAAGAAGAAGAAAAAAATCTTTTCAAATGGTCATTACCAAAAAGAAAATGCTTTAAGGTGATAGATAAAAAAATATATTTATTAACAGTTTCTGTTATTTTAATGGAACTAAACAGATGATTCTGCGATTAAATTCGGTTAAATGTTATCTTCAAGTACAATCGAACGTTTATTACATTAGTTCACTAAATTGTTTCATGGGATTCTTTCACACACGCAAAATGAAACAAGATATTTTATATTTAATTAAGGTGACCAGATGTCCTTTTTTTTACACTTTTCAAGTCAACTTGATTTTTGCATGTACAGATTAAATTTTGTAATTGATTTTTAACAAACTTCCATACAGGTTAGAATTATAAAAATTATGTACAAATGTGCGTTTCCGATTACAATGCGACATTTTAATATTTTTAAAACTTAATTATAAATTAATTAAAAAAAAAGGAACTTGCAAAGCAAATTAAAAAAATAAATTTATTTCTATATTGTTAAGCCCGAGAAGGGACAGATATTAAAATTATTTTATTTAGTCAATGCTACAATAATGTTGCATTTTTATATTAAATCTTGCTCAGTCTATTTAATCTTAAAAAAGTAAATTTAAATTTGAAACATGATATTGAAGCAACTTTAAAACATTTCATTTAGTTGAAATGAAATCTAAATAAATCTTCAACTTTTTAAATTATTTGAACTTCTCATGTTTCTCTCATGAACTTCTCATGTTTGTCTGTTAGAATTTGCTGCAATACAAATTTTGCATAATGCATGTAAAACTGAAAAAAAAAAAAAGTTGAAGATTTATTTAGATTTCATTTCAACTAAATGAAATGTTTTAAAGTTGCTTCAATATCATGTTTCAAATTTAAATTTACTTTTTTAAGATTAAATAGACTGAGCAAGATTTAATATAAAAATGCAACATTATTGTAGCATTGACTAAATAAAATAATTTTAATATCTGTCCCTTCTCGGGCTTAACAATATAGAAATAAATTTATTTTTTTAATTTGCTTTGCAAGTTCCTTTTTTTTTAATATCTAAAGTTTTTTAATAACAAATTAATATGAAGGAGATAAGATTCACACGAGGCAAGTATGTAAAAGACTGCACAGATCAAAATCAGTATTGGTAATATTCCAAATATATCACATGAGGGATGTGTGCAAAATTTAGAAAAGTACCCCCTTAGGGGAGGCAAAGTGGGGGGATGGACACTGGATATGCATATGATTAAGCGGTCACAGACCTTTCCAACGATATATCACATGAGGAATGTGTGCAAAATTTAGAAAAGTACCCCCCTTGGAGAGGGGCAAAGTGGGGTGATGGACACCGGAGATGCATAATATGATTAAGCGGTCACAGACCTTTCCAACGATATATCACATGAGGAATGTGTGCAAAATTTAGAAAAGTACCCCCCTTGGAGAGAGGCAAAGTGGGGGGATGGACATCGGCGATGCATAATATGATTAAGCGGTCTCAGACCTGTCTAAGATATATCACATGAGGGGTGTGTGCAAAGCTTAGAAAAGTGCCCCTCCTTGGGGCGACAAAGTGGACGGATGGACACCGGAGGTGCATAATATGAATAAGCGGTCACAAGCCTTTCGAACGATATATCACATGAGTGGTGTCGGCAAAATTTAGAAAATCCCCCCACCCCGTGTCGGCAGAATGCGCTCCCCCCACCCCTCCCCATAATTTTTGACGCGGCTTCATTTAAAAAAATTATGTTATGTGTTATAAAATATCGTAAAGTTTAAAACAGATCGCTTTATTGTATTTCCAAATTGTGTTCGCGCCCTTCCCCACCCCTTCCGAAAGGGCAAAACGCACCCCCCTCCCCCTCCTCCACATAATTTTTTACACGGCCTAATTCTTAAAATCATAATATCTCGCCCGCACTGTAATAGAAAGCTTTAATTTACTCATAATGTAATTTAAACAGATTGGATGAATAGTCGAAAATAATCTATCTTCCTGGTCGAAGCGCTAGGCGAAACCTGACAGGTCTCTAAAGAAAGTAACAACACCAGAATTTAGAGTTTTTTGATTGGAGAATTTATTTTTTTACAGAATTAGGTGTTTTGAAGAAAATTAGTGGAAGCGCGTACAAAAAGTGGGAAAAACTCTAGTAAAATAACTCGTTCAACGGGATTTGCTGTGTTAGAATAGCATGGGAAAGTCGCGCTGGAAATAAATAAGCCTTGCGCGGCAGCGCAAGGCTTAATTTACAATATACACCTTTTATAGGAAATAGAAAACGCTGTTCGATTCTTCGGCATAGAAAAGTAATTTTTGCGAATTTCATGCATTTATTCATAAAATGTACTTCGTTAATATGACCATCAGATTTTCTTGTTGGTAGAGAAAAATAGGAACATCGATTCTTTTAAAGAAGTATATTTTTATTTCATACCAAACTTCTCTTTTGATAAAATTGAATGTAAATTTCCATAAAATTAATTATGTGCACGGGATTAACAGTTATTTTCTTGTACGAAGATTTTTAAAAATGAGATATTACTTTTAAAACAATTTTTAAATATAATGCAATTTTTTTCGGTATCGGGATCGGCCGGGCTCGTGCTCTAAAGATGCAAAATGTTTCGGGCTCGGGCGGGCTCGGGTAGGCCCGGGCTCCGAAAAGAGATCTCTAATACACACACAAGATTTGCTCGTATTTGATTTGGTTACGATATTTCCACCAGTGACGCTATACATGCAAGAATAAATTTTATTGTATCAGTATTACCTAATTCTAACTTGAAGCATGGTAGGCATATGAAAAAACATAAGAAAAATGGATTTTAAAGTTTTAGTTAGGCAATGTTCTACCATAGGCGCTACCAGTGTAAAAAATCATCTCTATAATAAAACCGTAAGTCATGTGACTGTCATCAACAATTCCGGAATGCCCGCTTCACGTTTTCATATGTCAGGCGGCCATTTTTATTCAAAATTATATTTTCGAATAAAACTTAATAAATGTTACATTTTTAGAAAGATCGTTCAAAATAAATTAATATTTGAGAGATGACTTACGTTTAATTATGTATATATTCTTCAATAACTTCAGTTGAAATTAGCCTCGCAATTCAAATTCTCTATCCATGAAAGTAAACAAAAAAAAAGATTCATTCGTCGTGAAGGTTTAAAATATTAAACCATTAAACCACGGAGATAATCGTTCGTAAAGTAAGTTTTCCGTGAAAGATTTTTTGGAGTGCTGCCTGGTGTCAAAAACATAATTCGTACCAGTGACACAATCAAAGTTTACCATAATTATGTGCTATACAACTCACCTTCATTCTTTATCTTTTCTTAGCTGAATGTAAACAAATACAACTCCTGTAATGATATTTAATGAATCAAATTTCGAAACAAATTGTCAGTTAATTTGGTATTTATGTATTATACGTGCAAGGAAGAGAGACCACTGAAAATGATTGTTAATCACCAATCATATTTACCATTATTAATGACCAATCGCTTTCAAAACAGTAATTTAATATACATTTACAAAATACATAACATCATTAAGTACTTTTGTGTTATTTGGGCGCAAATCTCGCCAATAGCATATTTAAAATCGCCAATACCAGCTTTTATTTTTCGCGTGCGCAAATTAGAAACGATACTTTGATTTTGAAATCAAATGTTCTGATGGAACAGCTGTCGTAGACGCACCGGGGCACTATATTAACTATAGAGTTGCAATATAGAGAGAAAAAACGGATTGCTGTAATTAGAATTATAGGCGGTAATGTTGGCGTGGCGTATTTACAAGTTACGGATCTTAATAGTCAGTAGACATTAAGCAGAAATGCCAAAGTAAGGGAATTATGCAGTTATGAAAACTCCTGAACTATATCAAAATAGGAGAGCAGAGAAAAACAGAGTCGAACAGAGATTGGCATCTAGAAGGAAGTTCGTGAATTTTAATGAGATTCTACGCCACGGGTCAAAACGAGGCTAACGAAAAAGAAAGGCTACCGCGGTGCTTTACGCATATCTTTTTTTACAGACCGCGGGAGTCACGTGATGCTCGAATGCACCAATAGAGGTGTAGGAAACGAGCATCACGTCACTCTAGCGGTCTGTAAAAAAATATAAGTGGAATGCACCGCGGTAGCCTGTCTTTTTCGTTAGCCTCGGGTCAAAAGTGCTGACAGCAAATATGGTTTAAAAGAAATGTGATTATCAAAACTGGCTTCCAAAAGTTCAATGTTTCACCAAACCATACTCGAAAATTACGTGTTATAATATGCACCCCGATTATGTCACATTATTCAAGACGATTTAAATGAGAATAATTATAGATTTTCTGATCTCCCGTAATCAAGTCTACAGCCAAAGGTAGCGAGAAACAAACAAACAAACAAAAAAATATTGGCAACAATATGGTTCAGTGTAAATGTGGATATCATTAAAGACTTTCACAAAATAGACTTCAATGCACCAAATCGTATTAACTAAAATACGCCATTTGGCAATGGATCCAATTACGGAAAACTACTTAATATGTTTAAGAATCTCCTCATTACCAAACATATTGCAACTGATAAGCAAACGGATATGAAGCATAAACGCTTAAGTTGGTTAAGCGGTTTTTGTCAAGAAAGATGAAATACATAACAACAAAAAATATGCGAAATGCTACCATGATCGCAAAAGTTTTTGATTTGTCTATTAGAATATTCCGGTTTGGCGAAGGATTACGGAAAAAAATAAATTATGAATAAAAGTAACGTGTTATAGTGCTTTTAACATACATTTAAGGGAGACCAAACTGGTCGCGAGTGGCGGCTAGTGCGAAAATGTTTATTAAACATAAATTTGATCATGACATTATTCAAATAATTTATACAAACCCGTAAAAAATAAAGTTAAAAAAAAATTAGTTATCCTATTTCTCGTCAGGAGACTGTATAAACACAAAAGAAAATTGTGTTGAATCTGTGCCAACTACTTTTAATTTCAATATAGCTATTATACAATGAAACATTAAAACAATCAATTTTATTTAAATTTGGTTACCTTATTTCCTCCGAGGGGGCGCTATAAACGAAAAAGTAAATTGTATTGAACCAGTACAATCTATTTCATAATAACCATCTACGCCATTAATATATAATAAAACGTCAACTTTCTCCCTAGCGAAATCCCCTATAAACTATTTGACAGAAATTTTCTCTTGTATGTAACTAATATTCATACTTATTAATCACTATCGGTGAAAATTATTTCAATTGTTTGTTATAAATATAACGTCATATATACAATTGCTTCCTGTACTTATTCATATTGATGCTCTTTGTATTATGAACAAATGTCTAAGAAAATGCTTTTTTTTTGTTACAAATGTGGCGACATACTCACCTGTTTTTTGGTTGAGCAGGTGTTTCAAATATTTGAAAATGTCTGTTTATTTAGAGTATGACGTCGTGTTGTTCCATTTTTTTAAACTTAAAAAATCTAATTCAATTTCATTTTGAACGTGGAATTCTTTCAATTGAAAATTTATTGCTGTGGTCAAATTATTATTACGGTTTTCGAATTGTTGGCAATAATAAAGAAACATAGTTAAATTTTATAGGAAAAACGTCCATTGATTCCCAATGAAAATTATGAAATTTTGAATTATTAAGAAAAATATTTGAATAACGTAAATAAAACATAGCCTATGTTAATTCCTGGATTATAATCCACCTATATTCAATGACATTTCATCATCCGTTTTGATCCTGACGTCAGCCAAACAATTTCACTATTTCAAATTTCAAATTTTATTAGAATTAGCACACAGTTAAAATTTTGTGGCAACGCGTACAAAAAGTGGGAAAAACTCTAGTAAATTAACTCGTTCAATGGGATTTGCTGTGTTAAATTAACATTAGGATGTCACACTGGAAATAAATAAGTATTGCGCTGCCGCGCAATACTTAATACCTTAACTTTAAGGCATTTTCTGGTTAGGCCACCAGAGGTGATAAATCGCCAAATATTATTGAGGATTACAATTGTATACGAGTTACAACAATGGATTTAATTATGCGCTAAACCACGCTCACCAAAACAGGCCAGCAGCGAAAGCTGCAACAACGAAATAGTTTAAACACTAAACGTAGAAAATAAAGATAAAAAATAAAGAATGTAATATTAAAAAAATTACGCTGTAATTAATTAACAGTTTAATATTAATTAAATTATGATTATACGTTGAGAAATCATTTAGAAAAAAATAGCTTAAATGTTTTTACTTTAAACTATATTTTCTTTAAACTATGTTATAACTTTAAACTTTACGTTAAATGATATTTGTTTTCTTTGCTATTGCCATAACAAAAAAAACGAGCAAAAATTATACATTTTTAATAAATTCAAAAGCCGTACTTTCTACCAAGCGTAAAAAAAATCAATGAATTTTTCATAATTGAGTTCGGTGTCCACGCCAACTTAATGTATTGTAACGGAATTTGTTTATGAATTAACAGTCATGAAATGTGGTGCGATTTTCAAAATAAACATTGAATGCTTATAAAAAAGTATATTTTAAAAAAAAATCTATTTTGTTTTTATACTTATTTAAAATATTGTTCTTCATTGTTGGGCAGAATATTTACTCCTATACTTAATCGCTGGTTTTGTTCTTAAGAATGTCCAACATACATTAATTAACCGACACTAAGAGCATGTTGGAAGCATTTAGAATACTTATAATACACTGACCAGAAAAATTAAAGGAACAAACATAAAAAGTGCTTTATGTTAATTCTATTAAGGGAAATTCAACGAAAGGTGATTGGTTGGTAACACAATGTCAACGTTATCACGTAGTCCAATGAAATTAACCTTTTCTACAGAAAATTATGCAAATTTTTGAGCCCGTTCTTTCGGCCCGTATGAAAAGCAGCATACGTGGGTATGATCTGAAGTTTAATTCCAAGGATTGTACGTGAAGTTGGATAAAACTTTCACTTGTAGTAGGTGGAATATGTCGTCCAGAAGACATTTGACCGATTGTGAGAAATGGCGTGCGTAATTTTGTAATTTATACTATGTCTATGATCAATATTTAAGGAATAAAAGCCGAGGTCAATGTTTTTGGCACACCTTGTATAATAGGGAGCTCCGCTGGTGACTAGTAAACAATTCTTCATAATGTTACTTTCCTTTAATAAATTTTTTATTGAACACCAAGGGCGTTTAACAAAAATCAAACAGTTGTGTTAAACAAAAATCCACTCTCCCTATTATTACTTACCCATACGTAGTATAAGGTAAGTCTTGTAATCGTTTTGAAAATCGAAAATTTTTTTTGCCGGATTTACACGTTTCAGACACTGGAGATTCCGAAAAACATATTTTTAGAAAAAAAATTTGCCGTCCGTCTGTATGTCTGTGTATGTGTCTGTAAACGCTATATCTCACGAACAAATTGAGATATTAGAGACTTGAAATTTGGTATGTACTTAGTATGTAATAATGGGAAGAAGCTTATTGGATTTCAGTAACCTCGATTATCCGGAACTATTTTTTTCGGACTCTCGAAATATTCGATCTGATAAAAGATATATAAAATTTTTTGAAATTGTTTATTTTAAGGAGAGAACATAAATTTGCATAAAGAATGAAGTCGATTGGATAATTAGCTGCCCAGATATTTGCAATCCTATTTTCTACACCCTTCGATTTTTCATGACCCTGTATTTCATTCAAATTTCAATTCAAAGATATATTTTAATTGGAAATGAGACGCTTAATCCGACGCAGTAAACCGTTAGTTAATATGATTATCAATTTTGGAGTTATAAGGATGTTTCTTTTACGCAATTCAGTAATAGAGCATTTAAAGTTTATGACGTCATCAAGCCAGGATTTTATTTGAATTGCAATGCATTTTATAATTAGTTTACACATGTTTTATTTTCATATTTTATATTATGCATATCCATGATGGGTAAGTATTACGGTGGCCCCCAACGACTAGTTTGTTTTGTGGAAATTACTGATCACTGATTAATTAGAATAATTAACGTTTTACTATAATGAAAATACAAAATACAAATATTTAAAGGGGAATAAATAAATAGACAAATACCGAGAGATAGATACATCGAGAGTTGAATGACATTGATTAAATGTTTTATATTCAATAAATATCAGGTGTTTGAATATAAACAAAAAAGAAGAAACTTGATTATCATTCCTAAGATCAAATTAATCTTTCAAGATCTCAAAGCAGTTGATTTGTATCAAACAAAGATAAAAATAAATAAGAAGATAAAAGAAAAGTACATTATAATTAATAAAAAAAATCTAATAACAATTATATTGATAACATAGCGGATATTGCCATAAAGATGACTATGAAATTTCAACTGTATTATAATGTTTCCATGAATATTTATGAAACATTATGACAAAAATCTTTTAAAAATCAACTGTATTGATTTACCGTTATATTATCATTTACACACAAAAAATATTTGTTATTATCAGACATTCTTTTTGTATCCTATTAGTATTTTGATTTAGTTAAGATATTTTTATTATTGCTTTTTGTTTTTACGTAGAATATTTATGAGAATGGATATTAGGTCTTTTTTTAAATAGTGTTTGGTCGATATGATATTTATTTATTCATTGATTATGCTTTAATTTTATAACATTTTTGACAAGTATTTTTTTTCTTATTCTTCTTTCATTATAAAACAATTTTCTTATAAGAGAAAATATAAAATTGCAGAGAATCAATTATATTATTTCTGTTGTCAACATTCCTTTTTCTACGCACTTATGCACAACAGTAAATGAGGTATCATTCGAAAGGTTTTTGAACCGGCTTCTTACATAGGACAGTCACCTTTCGTTAAAACAGGTTTACTGATTAAAAATTGCAGTTAATTAAAATTAAATCAGCATACTTTTCATAAACGAAAATAAATTTTTTTCTCAAATTTATGTTGCCACAAATAAAAGTTTTATATCGTGCTCAACAACGATTAAAAATAATAATGAATAGTACAAAAAATAAGTCGAACGTTTCTGCACGGGCTTATTTTATATTTATTATGATTAAAAAGCTAAATTGAATTTCAAATGTTTAGAAGAAAAAAACAACAAACAATCGATCAAAGCAGTGGTATTTCATGTGTAGCCTAAAATGTATGCTTTGTTTTGCTAAATAAATTGTATTTTATATGTATTCAATTTAATTTTCTTTACCCTGGGTATTTCCCGAAGCGGATGGCGTCATCCTATAATACAGTTAAAATACGATTGTTATTTTTTTTCTCGCGCGTGCTTTTTGCTATCTTCAATCAGTTTTTACTGTAACTTTGATGGAATAAATGAGGTGATATTATGGCTTGACTAATGTTTTTAGATATTTTTAAGAGCCTTATTTTTTCTTTAGAAATATTAACCTGTATCTAAAAATTATTAGATAATGGTAAAAAAAAAAAAAAAAAAAAAAAAAAAAAAAAAAAAAGACTTCAGTACAAAATTCTCGTACGGGTCCACTGGTATTTATATTTATGCTATCTAATATTGTAAAAATATCGAACAGGTTAAAGTTTTAAAAGCGAATTTGATATTTTTAGTTCCAGAGTGCTATTTAAGTGAGACAGACGAAAATTATTTAGATTTTAATACCCCATTCACTCAACCATTTTTAAATATCCATTAATATAATTTGACCTGTCTCATTGTTTAACCATATTTTTAATCTCACAGTAAGATAACAAAAAATCTCGGTATTCGCTTCCGTAAGGCTGTAAAATCTAATTTAAAACAAAGAAAAATTTTGAATTGTGTAAAAAAATGGCTCTGAAAAATTGCTTTCGTTTGCCATTGTGTCAGGGTTGGCAAGTTAGTGAAATTTCCCGGAGCATCACGTCAATTTGGTCTACGCCAAATAATTAAGTTAAAAAAAAACATATATATGTAAAAGAAAAATTAACCAACAACCACCAAGAAACAAGAATATATTGTTCAAATATTTTTTCTCGCTCGCTCCGAAAAATTTCGGTAAGTTAGTAATCCAACATTCAGGCGGTCATTCCTCGCCGTAGATAAACTTCTTTCAACTTTTTACTTGAAAATATTCTGATTTTTTAAACTTTTTAAAACTTTAAACAGATTTACAGAACATTGAGACTTTAAAAATGTTTCATATATAAAAAAAGTGGTTCAATCTTTATTTCAGAAACTCTCTTTTTGGTGAATCCTGGAGTATGGTTCAACCTTTTACGATCCTATGGCAACACGTTGCAGAAAATCACAGATTGTCCGCCATTGAATCTGCCGTGTACTCGTAGGATAACAGTGATCACAAGATATTTTTATTTTGTCTCATTTAATCTTAACGATATATAAGGATTTATTTATATTTCTTAACTATAATTTGTGAATAAAGTATACTTCCTTATTAAATCATTAAAAATATCTCAATTTTGCGTAATGCTGATAAAATGTAATATACAGTGTGTCTGTATGTATTAGGCCTTGCTGAGTAATGTGAATATGTGGTTGAATTTATTTATTTTTATTCTTATATCTTGCGTATCATACATTAATTTTAGTATTTATGTTCTGGATCAGGCACTGATATTGTGAATTAAGCTTTGCTAAGTTGCTGAGTTTGAAATTATTATCATGTTATGAGTTGGATTCGACAAGAATTTCCATACTGTTTACATTTTAACGTGCAATTGAAATGTTTTATATTAGCATGTTGCTTGATCAAACGTAGGTTAACTAGTTAATGTTGAAGTTATAGAAAAGTGTTCGCTCATCTCTAGCATAAACTAAAATAATAAAGTGTTGGAATTTTCAGAAATTATGATATAAAAGTAATATTCAATTGTTGAACTTACATGTTTGATTGCGATACGAGCTCGTTTTAATTACCGCCAAAATTTTCCCAACTCACTACACGAGCATGTCTACTCTTATCATTTTGATTTTAGCTGTTCTTAATCAGGTATACATACTTCCAATCCTTATAGGGTATCCGAAAATTCCTTGACACATTTTAAAATACCATTAAAGATCAAGCTGTTAGGGGAACCGTCGGTAGCGTAATAAATTTTCTCTTTTTTCGAATTGTTAAATTGGTCTTCTATATTTTAGTATACGTTTTCGTCTTTTAATAATGGTAAAGAAGGATAGTTCAGCTTACCTGAGATTTTCCTTATGCGCTGAATATTTCCACAGTAATCCAAAGTGTTTGCACTGATATTTATCTTATCAACTGATTGAAGTATTCGCTATATGGAAGTAATAAGAACTATTATTATTAGTAAGTAGAGATGCACGAAATAAGAAGTAGATCCATTTTGAGTATAATATTATAATTCTTTTCTAGATATTTACATTTAAATCGCGTTTTTGGAGACTGCTTTTAGACGCTCCAATTTTACATTATATTTGAGATATATATTTACAACACATATGTACAAGAGCGTTTTAACTGCTCGGATTCATTTTAGATTCTGAAGGGAATGTCTTTAAGTTCAGTTCACACGCGCGTGATAACAGCTGTAGTTTTTGAAGTAGGGAGGTCTGCAGAGTTTTTCACTTAATTGGTTTCGACAGTTTCTGGTTTTGTTCACTATGTTTTTCAGCTGCGGCACTTGAAGTACTTATTGGTAATTGGGGTCTGGTTTTTAACATGTTCTTATTTCGATCATTCGCTGTACGTGGAGATTATTCACTGCATAAAAAAGGTTTCTCCGTTACTCCCCCGTAATCTCCTGTGTGGGGAATGGTTGAAGGTTCAGTTTCTTACGGTGTTTCTGGTACACAGGTTTGGGAGTGGGTTTCGTGAGAGTGTCGGCTGTCATTTCTTCAGTGGGGCAGTATTGTAAATCGATTTTTCCTTCTTCTTTCATCAGTTTGATGTTGTGGAAACGTATGTCGATGTGTTTGGATCGTTAGTATCTTTATCGTTTTCAGTCATTTTTATACAGGACATATTATCCTCAAAAATCGTGATGGGTAATTTTTGTGGAATGTTGAGGTCGCTAAGCAAGTTTGTTATCCAACTTAATTCTTGTGCTGCGTTGCTAGCTGAAACGTATTCAGCTTCGGCTGACGAAAGTGCTATACAATTTTGCCTTTTTGTAATTCAGTAAATCGGTGATTTTCCTAGCATGAATAGATTTCCTGATGTTGATTTACGTGTTTTCAAGTCACTTGCCCAGTCTGCATCGGCGTATGCTGTTAGGATGGGCTTGCTGTTTGCGTTAAGAGTTAAATTCAAATTTTCTTGTAGTTTTAAGGTATGAAATGATTCTTTTCACTGCTGTCCAGTCCTTTTGGCGTGGTGTTTCATTTCTACGACATAATATGTTGACTGCTGCGGATATGTCAGGACGCGTGATTGTTGATATGTAAAGTAATGTGCCTGTGGCTTGTCGATATTTCGTGTTATTAGGTAAAAGATTATCATCGTCCTCAAGTCTGTTGAATCCTGCAATCATTGGTGTGTAATGAGGTTTCATGTCGTTTAAATTCAGTTTTTTCACTAGTTCCTGTATTTTATTGTTTTGATTTAGGTAATATGTATCATTGATTTTATTAATGTTTATGCCTAGGTAATTATTCACTTCTCCTAATTTTTTCAGTTCATATTCTTTCTTAAGTTGGTATATTGTTTCTTCGATGTCACTGTCCTTTCCTTCTATCAGGATATCATCTACATAAATGATGATGTATATCGGATTTTCTTGATTTGATTTAAAGTACAGACATGGATCATTTTTGCTCTGTATGAAATTATTGTTTTTGAGTGTTTCCGATATTTTAGTGTACCAGGCCTTTGCGGCTTGCTTAAGACCGTAGATGGCTTTTTGAAGTTTACAAACTTTTCTTTCATCGCCGGGTTTAATATACCCGTCTGGT